>CM051500.1:11098724-11307966 GCA_028031935.1 Paedocypris micromegethes
AAAAAAAAGATTAGCTGGAGCGCTTTTAAGATTACTGGGCAGGATTAAATTTTTTCATTTGCCTCTAAATCTGTTCCACAAATCTTTTGCGTTTCTATTTTGGTACAAATCATTAAAAGTAACTTGTTTGTAGTTTTATAAATTTTGCTATTTGCAGTTAACTGCCGCTAATGAGATTGAGTAAATAAAAGTTTAAAAGTGTTTAGGAAATACAAGTTGTTTCTTGTACCAAAAGAAATGTACTTATATAACTCATTATTAAACATATTTTTTTGCTTGATGATTTTCGCTTAAAGAAAAAACACTAGTAAACTGTATAGTGTTATTTTAACGGCCATCCTCAATAAAAGCAAAATATTTAAATAAAATATAAAATAAAAGCGAAATATCTTCAACATCTGAATTTTCGAGATTGTTGCCCTAATTCAGGTTAGCTAGAAAACATGACCATGTAGTAATGGGTTTAGAACACTAAAGGATTTCATTAAAAAGTCACAATCAGTTGTATGTGAGCTAAGTAGTCTGCCAACAAAATAAACCAAACAGTTACACAATAGTTAAAATCTGGTCAGCAGAAACTATAGTAAATTGTCCTTATGTTTGGGGGTAGCATTTTGCCTGTGGTTATCTGAAGCAGAAGCTCAATAAATGGTGATTCGACCAATTCTAACTCATCAAATTTGCATTTGATGAATTTTCTGCTCACACAAAATGTTTACAGATTCCAAATTCTGCAAAACTCTTGCAAAAACTTATAAAATGATTTTAACAATAAAATAAAAAATAAACTATATTTCTGCCTATTTTTTTACACTTCGGAAAGTATAATTTCTTATAAAAACAAATATTGGATTTTATAGTAAGCGCTTTGTAAGGATAATGTATTGATAATGTACAATACAATACAATACAATGATGTATTGATGACTGATGCAGATACCATTGACTATTTAGGTAGATAATAGGGCTGAGGGGAACAAAAAACAGATGGGTCGAAACAGAATGTCCCGAAACAGCTGTGACTCAACCATTGTTTGATTTTATATGTTCCTGTCTAGAACATATTTGCATAAATAATAAATTCACTATTTGATACATCATTAATTATTTTCAAGCATAAATAAAGAAACAAATTAAGATCATGGTAACGTGTGGTGTGTCCTGCAATTAATTCCTATTTTGTGAATAAAACTAAATTAAAAAATGACTCCACATGAATTCAAGATTCTTTTTGGAAGATAGTCTATACTGAATTGCACAAACAAAAATCATAATGCGAGCGCGATGACCATGTCCATGGTCCTGAATTCTGCGCAAGCCTTATATGCTTATTCATTCTTTTAAAATGCTGGGTTATAATTGAAAAAAAAACTTAAAATGCATTATCCAAGTACTTTGTTTGATAAAAGAAGACAATATAAAGAAAGTTCAACATACCTTCTCTCTGAGAAAGCTGAATGGCGTTAAAATTAAAATTCTTTGTCATATCCTCGCATGGGCTTGTTGGGCTGCTAAAACTGTGTCCCGCGCGCGGAACTTCCATTTTTAAGCCTCGAATGAACGCTGAGTTCCTGGATCTGCAGTGTCGCAGGATAGACCCCTCTCTCTCTCATCCCCCTCTCCCCCAGTCTTCTGACGATTAAAGAAACGTCAGCGCATCGTCACTAACGGTTCCATTGTCAAGGGCAAGTGACTGCTCTCTTCAGCGTGTGTGGCTGTCTGTTTCGGTATAGGTTCAATATATCTTTTATTAAAAAAATAATTTAAAGACTTTGTTTTATTTTTGTGGACTTTCTAAATTTCATTATAGAAAAAAAAACGTTTATCAATATTTAATTAATGCGCTCAGTTCCGTTGATTTTGGTGAAACGTTTTAGTTGCAGTCTGGTGAAAAAGAAAATATTTTGTACATCAATGCCCAGATACTACCGCACAAACACATCTTACACCAGTAAATAATACCATAACACATTATTTCACACAATTGCTTTGCCATTTAATTGCCAGTGTTCTTGTATCAGTGAGTCACGAGGAAACCCTGTGGATATTTTATCCGCCTGTGATCAGTAATCTCCTGGTGGGACGGCTGCGGCTGGTGCACTCCCAGAGCATTGACCAGCATAAAAATACACCCATCCCCCTCTTTCCAGAAATATACATGAACTGTTATTTGTTCCTATACAACGGACAAAATTAAATGCTTTTGGCATTTTACATTTTTTTCAATCAGAATAATCAAGGTGGGATATTAATTTAGACATATTTGATTGTTAAAAGTTTAGTACTAGACCTGAGATTAAATTCCACTTGAGACTATGCAGTATGTCACATCCATTTGCTGACAGTTTTTTTGATGAACAAAGCAGCCAAACTGAAAAAGATGAAGGAGGCAGGGAAGAAGACAGCAAGGCGCTGTCAGCACACTGAAGGGCGGTAAAGTCAGCAACACGGATGAGCTGCAGCCAAGAAGAGAACAGGAAAAAACAAGCCAGGGAGAAAACAGGACGGGACTAAACTACAGAGCTACAGGCTCTTTAGAATCACAAGCACAAAGCAGGCCTACTAACTGGCACAGGACCGAAGACAAAGGAAGAATAAATAAGGGAAGGAATTGGAGATGAGGGCAGAAAAAATTATTAACAAGGGGGTGGGGAACAGAATGATGAAGCACAATAAATGTGACAACAAACAGATAACTGAAGTCATGCCATTAGGTGCTCCAACCTCAGTAAAAAAAGTGAGTTCTACCAAATAATTTATAATGTAATACGTGTACCATATTACTTTAGACTTTTATTCAGCCCAGTGGCAATATCGGTGAGTTGGTCCTCTTGGAAAGTCCTATGACCGACAACAATAGCAGCTAAATATTACCATTAAAAAAACCACAAGTATTATTGGACAACCTCTATTGTAATCTAAAACTCGTCTAGATCTAATCTAATCTAGAACTCATCTTATATAAACACATTCCCCTAAAAGTTGCACAACATTACACGGTTTTCAACAATGTGTGTTTAGTTACTTGATGACTTATATAATATAAATGTAATATAAAATGTAATATAAAATATAAATGAAATATAAAATGTAAATTTATTGTGAATTGTTCAACTTTTTAAGATTGTCGGAACATCAAGCAAAACTAAGACGAGCATCCTGCTACATGACAAATAGTCAACTGCTGTTATTTGGGACATATGTTTGCGTATATGCATGCAAAATGATTAGGACTTTAGGGTTTCTCCCAATTAACCAGCGGCCCAACTTAAATGGAGTTGACTGTATAGAGCAGTGGTTCTCAACCGGTGTGCCGCGGCACTAAGGGGTGCCGTGAGATCTTTTGAGGGTGCCGCCAAAAATTCGGGGAAAAAATTGCTATTTTTTTATTAAGGCAGAATGTGTAAACAGTATTCTCATACCATCTAGGACTAGGTATAAGGTGTTGTTGCATGCAAACTCTCGAAATGAAACAAATAAATAAATACCGTATTTTTCGCCGTACAAGACGCACTTTTTCTTCCCCAAAACTGAGGGTGAAAAGTTGGTGCGTCTGGCAAATACAGAGATCCGCGGAGCGCGGTCACCGCCATCTAAGTGTGCAATACCGCGGTATTACATACGTTGTCTCGCTTTCTTTCTCACGCAGAATCTTGTGAAAGAATGAAACCACTATTTCCAAACGAAAACGAACTTCGATCAAATAAAACAAGCAGATTTTCTCAAGTGCGTCTTTAAAACCAAAACAGTCGCTCTCTTAAAGGCACAGCGCAGAAAACGGAGCTTCACGCATTTGCGCGTGAAGTACAAACTGTATTTGATTAGCAATGTTCGTGCCGTCAGTGGCGGTTCTAGGCATGGGCGAACGGGGCAGTCGCCCAGGGCGGCATTTTTTCATGTCACGTGGGGGGGGGGCACGAGCGCGTCCGCTAAGCGATTTTCTATTATATATTCGCGGCGCCCCTGTTTGTAGTTTACTGAAGGAGTCGTGCATATAAAATGTGAGAGAGGTGGAAAACAGAGGCTGAGATACGGCGCACACGGAAACTCACGTTTCTCAAAAATAGAAGCCGGCGGCCGCACTAAACAAAGTCTGCGGCGCGCCCGAGGGGGATAATCTGTTGATTCGAATCTTTAAAGCTATCGGGTGCGGTGCACAATTTAGAAAACAGAGACATAGAGAAAACGAGTAAAATGTAAAGGTGTGCAACAGCATTCTCTGTGTCCCTGTCTTCAATAAAGGACAGTAAATACAGTGTTCGATATACGGTGAAGAAATGTATCCGTGAAACATTGTACTAATATATTTTTTAAGTGAGTGAGATTATTTTCAAAATATATTCATCCAAATATATGGGCCATTTAAAACATGTTCTTAACATATTTTAAAAAAGTTTTTTTTTTTCTTTATGCGGTATTCTAATAATTTAAATTAATAATGATTGCAAAATCCATATCGTGGCACATCTCAATACCGGTATACCGGCCACCCCTACTTTCACTGTTATACTGACTTTACTGACATACAATTGTTCTTAAACTGCTGTTAACTTTTATACAATTGATATAAAATATTTTACTACAGTATTCAGTTCAGAATCTTTTTTTTCTAGATTTTCCTCCGTTAAAATTGAGTGCGTCTTATATGCCGGTGCGTCTTATATGGCGAAAAATACGGTAATAATGTTTTTAAATATCTATTTCCTTATAAGGGTGCCGGGAACTTTTGAAAGGCTTTCCAAGGGTGCCTCAAACAAGAAAAGGTTGGGAACCACTGGTATAGAGAACAGGCACGCCCTTAAGCCATGCCTATGCAAATTCACAAATCACCCCAAAGTCCATAATGCTCCTGCAGAAAGATCAGATCCTCAGCTTTTCAAAAACATTTAAAAGAGCATCTGGTTGTATGTTTCCTCACCCAGATGTGCAGTTCCCATATGCCTGGTCGTGGGTGGGAAATGGTCACAGCTCATGGTGGAGTCATCACAATGTTTACTTGCTCCAGGAACCATGGCTGACTCAGCCACTTCAGTGAACACAGCATCCTTCTCACCTCCAATGCTCTGCAGAACTAGCGGCATCAGTTTAATCAGAGGACAGGTATAATTATCCCCGTTTCCGGTGCGCACAACACACAGCGGGAGTGGTCATCAGTGGGCGTTCTATCGTAACAAGGCCGATCTCTCATATATTTGGTTTATTGTACTTCAATTGAAAATTTGTCATTTTAAATAATTATCCTATTATCCATGTTCTGTAAATTCGCCATAGGTGAGCAAAATAAGTGATTCAAACTGTTTTAATTGTAATAATTTATTTAGCCGTAAAACATGTCTTTACTCCTCTATAGTACTGTAGTATAGTAGTATAGTAAGAAAGGGCAAATAATCATGAATCAGCTTCTTTATTTGCCTATGTGATTGTGATTTTGCTGTGCAGTGTGCACGGCGACACAAATAGCAAATTGATAGCCGTACTAAATCGTTCCTTTCATTCAGTCGAGTTGGCAGATGGTGGCCCCTGATTTTAAGCCAATCCCGAAACCCAGAGCAAGACAAAAAACTGCACAAAAGCTATATGTTCGGCCAGTGTAAGCAGGAAAAGATGTGGTCTAGAAATCCTTGCCAAATTTTAGACTGGGTTTAAGACTGGGTTTATTTCAGATGCATGTTTTCACTGTTAACTACAGTTAATTGCACTAGTAATACACTGCAAGTGTATAGTATTGTAATACCATTACAATCATTTCTATTATTATATTATTTTTTGTTAAAAAATACAGTTGCTAATATTAATAATATTTGACAAAGCGTTCAGAGTATTTTTCTCTTTGTCAGATTTTGTCTGAACTTTGTCTTTTAAAGCCACGTTTTGAAAACACCTTTTTCTTCAGTCCGCAGGTTTTTTGTATGTCTGAACTCTATTCTTTGCTAAGAAAATCCGAGCAAACTATATTGTAACCATGTTTTATTTCAGCCTTATCCACCCTTTAAAACTATTCATCCATCCATCCATCCCATTAGCAATACAGCTATGAACCCTGCCACAGCTGAACTGACAACGCAAACATCAATTCTTCTCTTGCTTGAAGAAAGGCATGCAAGACTTAGCAAACTGACACTTTCAGGTGTTATCAAACAGTTGATCGATTGGAACGGTGTGCGTCGGAGGGAACTGTGTCTGCGCCTGAACCTGAGCTGGCCTGAGGGGGCGCTGAGGCTCAGGTGCAGACCGAGGAACCCACTGTTGTGGCTCAGGTGCAGCTTCTCCTTGAACTTAATGATCTGAAGATGATGGGTGCATTTGATCCAGAGGTTATATTTTCAATATTTATTACATTTTAATTGCAGATTTTCAGTAGAAAATGCACACACACACAAGGCAAACTGCAAGTTAACCAAAATAAACTGATACATATCCCGTATTTTTTTGTTAATAGTTTCATTTCTTTGCCTTGTGTATAACATTCCGATATCTATGGGTATATTCAGTTTGTATTTTAAATATGATCTGAACTGTATTAAATATAACCTGAACAATGAATTTCCCTACACATTGTACCATGTTGAGTTGTGTGTGAGACAAATAAAATGAGATTTGATAGGCCCCAAAGAACCAGCCAACTGATCCTTACTATGATGATTAGAACATTTTCTCGTCTGTGATTAGTTTAATGAATAACCTGCAAAAAACCCTCCTTTTATAAATCTTTGGTGGAGACCTAAAATAATAATAATAATAATAATTCAACCTTTATTAGTCCCTCAGTGGGGAAATTTTTTCTCTGCATTTAACCCATCCGACACGAACTCGGAGCAACTCACCTCATTCTAAGATGCGAAGACAAAATACAGCATACTGAAGCAGAGTATTTACCCAATCATTTGGAAATATGTATAGGAAATTAATTAATAAAAATGTACCGAAGTAGAATTGTGCTTTTGTTCATGCGGCAAGGTTTTAAATGATGAAAGACCTAGACAGAAAAGTAAATGGTTCTAGGTACAAAAATAATTGGGAATACAAAACTAGGTTAACGTTTGGAAGGGGAAAAATGCCATTCTGTTAACAAGCAGATTAGGAACATTTTTACTTAACATTTAGAACCTAAATTTAAACCATCGATGTCTACTAAACGAAATAGGCCGCGAGCACCACCTACTGGGCCGCAAGAAAAATGTCCGTTCTGTGAATTTGAGCCGCGAAGTCCGTGGAACACACTGCAGCTCCATACTACTAGGTGACACTTAGGTGTCAGCCAGTTGTTAACACGCTGCAATAATAGCAGAATAAGTCAGTAGCTGTAGACTTTTGGCTGAAGATGGAAACGTCTTAAAAATGAACAAATGAAGATGAAAGTTAAGACCCATTTACATGCATATCAATGGCAAAAATATCAAACGTAAATTTGTATGAAACGCTTCACATTTTCATTTCGGATTTTTTTTTTTCATTTCAGATTATTACATATTTGTTGAAAATGCAGGATTAAATCTGAAACGACAAAAAAAACGAAAAACAATTTCAAAGATAATGTGACGATTGCAAGCCAAACAATGAAAAAATGTGAAAACGTTTACTTTTATATTTTTGCCACTGATCTGATTCCATAAGCCCAGAGCCCCAGTGGGTTGCCTGTGGGCTACACTTTCCACATTAAGACGACTTCTAGAAACCAAACATCCAAAACTCGTTAGAAAGCACTGGAGTTTTTCCCAAGATGTAGTCACTGACTGGTAAAGTCCAGCTACCTGCATGGTAGCCAGACGTTGGCACAGAGCAAAAAACGTTCAAGAAAACAGAGGAATTGGTTTTACCTCCAACTGTGGACGCATTTTAATTGTAAACTAGCATTGTAAACTGATATATTTTTTAAAATATATATTTTAGTTATATTTAATTATTTATATTCATTTATATTCTTTTTTTTAAGTATATATTTATAGATTAATAGTAATAACAGCAAATACCTTGCTCAGTGTTGTACAGGAGTACAAAGTAAATGCTTTCCAGATGTCATGGTGTATCATATTATTTATATAACAAAAATTTTATTTTTAAGTGTACTTCATATAGTTATTAAATACAGCCTAAATCATGATTTGGTGAAATTAATGTGTTTGTTTTAATGGGCTGCAGGCCACTTTGATGAGCACAATTTGTACCCCGAGAGGTCAAAAAGGTTAAGAACCCTTAGATTAAACTATTGATGTCCTCCAAGGGGCGCTACAGTAACTACTGATACTACTACTGACTTCATAAACAAACGGGCAAATTAGAAAATAAAAAGAGAAAACATTATGTATAGAGTAATAAAAATTTCTTTGAACCACATATTACAAAAAAGGAAGATAAACTTGACTGTGCAACGGATGATTTAAGAGTTTCAAACAACGCTATTTTAAGACGAGATTTCACATGCAAAAAGACTGGCACCGGATTTTAGAAAGTTTGTAATTTATAATATAGAAAGTTATAATATTTAAGGCATAATTAACAAAGAAGTTTTGTATTCAAACAAAGTTGAGAGTGTGTATGAATGTTTTCAGGTGGATGCTTCATTTCAGGTACTGCAGATTGTGACATTAATACCCTTAAATCCTGCTTCAGCACAAACTATAGCATGGATGCAAAAGAGAATCACTGAAAAAATACAATTTTTAGGTAAATGTATATATTTAAAAACGGAAACATGTACAATGTGCAGCTAAGTGGTATGAAAGAAAATAGGATTACTACTATTGATGTCAGTAATAGCCTGAAAAAACTTAAGGAAGAGTACATAAACAGAGTCTTATAAGCAGAAAACTAGTTTTGCTAGTCTCTTCATGGTCTCATCCCGTCATAAACACTAGATGAACACAGATCTAACAGCAGAAAGCTCAGCCTTTTTATTCAGGACGGAACTGACTTCTATACAACCTTTTCACTTCTTGGAGCTCTTGACAGTCTTTTTAGCAGCCGTTTTAGTAGTCTTCACTGGAGCCTTTGCCTTGGTAGCTGTGCTTTGGGCTTTCTTTCTAGTTTTGGTCGTTCCTTTGACAGATCTTCTCTCTTTTCTACGGACAAGATCATCTCGACCAATTTCACTCATGTGCTCCTCCCAAGACTTGATTTCGTTTTTGTAGCGGACTTTGTCGTCTTCTGCAAGCTGTGTGTAGATCTGAAATCAGAATGGTAGGGTTATTGACGCTGACTCATTGATGAAACATAAACATTGTTTTTAAATACAGATGGGTCTGGGTTCACAGAGAGAAATATGGCTGGAAGCAGCGATTGTGGCGTTCAAGCTTTAATTTGTTGTGTGATGGAAGTGAACAAAAACCATCAATAGTTTAAATGGTCTCAAATGACACAGAATATTATATGCTTTCACATAGCAGTACTATATGCTCTCACAGGCGAAGTTACTTTCAAATATTCTATCGTTTTATATAGTTATTTTATATTAATTTCAAACCATTATAGTGCCACCTCGAGTCCAAATTGGTACAAACTTTAAAAAGGTATTTCTTTTTGAGACAAATACCCTTACTAAGTTAGTCTTACTCTTAATTAAGTTTTTTTTTTTTTCAGTTTAAAAGTCATTACATGTTCACGTGGCTTTCCAGCAGTTATAGCGACACTTATTGAATCTTTAAATAAGTTTTTATTAGTGATGCACCGAAATGAAAATTTCTGGTCGAAACCGAAAACCGAAAAAGAGGAAAGCGTGGCCGAAAACCGAAAGAATTGCATTTATTGCTATGATTATGTACTAACTTTACTAAAACTATGGCATTGCAATTGCATATATTAATAATGAAGTTTCAAAGAATACATGAAACAAAATGTGTTACAAATATGCAAATATTTATCAAGTATAATGCAACACTCAATAGTATAAAGTATAACTAAAATGTTTAACTTGACCTACTGGCCTGCTGAAATGTTGTGAAATTAAGTTCCTCCATTAAAAATTGCATTTTAGTTAAGTGCATTAAGTGCATTCAGAACAAGTGCAATAGATAAAACATTTTCTCTGCAGGTCTTAATAATAGTATAAATAGGTTGATGTTGAGCTTGTCATCTGACTGACATTTGAAAAAGATTTGAGACTGTATTTAAATAAAGCAAGTGGATAAAAAATATACATCTAGCTGAAATATACAATCTGTCACATATAAAGTAGCCTAAAACAAAATAGCCTACGTATTAGTATTATTAGAGGTACTTTATTGCAGGATTTCACTGAACTTATCAGACAACGAGGGTGCAAAGCCTGCATCTGGTGCTGAGGGATGAGTCCGTTTTCTGCGCTTCAGCTTCGTCTCTGTCTTCGTGCCGGTTCTGTGCTTCTATCGCTGCTTTAACTGCTTATCTAAATACTGCTCTTTATAACGCGGATCAAGTTCAGTTGCGATGAAGTGCAGAGGATTCGAACATATTTCTACGGATCGTGCGCTGACAGACTCTAAGCGCGGACTTTTCATAGTTTTTACCGTGGTATTTACTATTTACGGGCTTTAGAGCTGCGATAAAAGGAATAATGTCTGCTACAGATGCATCAGGTGAGCTGATCTCTTTAGTTTGCTGCTCAAACGGAGTAAGAGAGAGAATGTTCTCTATTAAAAGCCACTGGTGTGAAGTGAATGTCGCGGGGAGCTTGTGATGTTATGCCGCCAATGCTCGCGCGCAAATCTCACAGTCTCTGCTTTTGTCATCAACTTTTGGCCGTGTTGTTTCGGTGAAAAAAGTGTTTCGGCCAAAAACGGAAAATGCATTTTTTGGCCATTTTCGGCCGAAAATTTTCGGTGGCCGAATATTTGATACATCCCTAGTTTATATACCTGTTCAATCGTGATATAAACTATTCTTTTAGTAAAACAAACAATTTCTCGAAAGTTATAAAATGTTCACATGAATTTTGTAACATTTGAATTGAACGAGTTTAAACCATATAGTGTTTTTGAGTTACGCAATTTGTAGTTCAATTCAAAGATTATAGCCTGTCGAGTACACAACACATTTTTGCTCCAAGTTGCTACAAGATGGTCGTTAAAAAGTAATGCACATTATGGTTTTTAACTGTGAAAGCGTCTTTGTCAGGTTCATATTCAGTCTTAATTATCGAGAAATTACTAGAAAAGTGACCAGTACAGTAAAATTAAAAACCCTTAAAATTAAGTTCAAGTTCTGAGCATTTGTAAGGCGCTTTTCACAGTGTAAACAGTCTCAAAGCACACAAAATTAAAAACATGAAAGTTTGAAAGATGAGTATGAACAAGGTGCTAAAGTAGGTTGCAACTCACTCGTTTTTGTGTGATGTTAAGATTTTTCCAGTCATCAGTCAGTGACTTCATCTTTGCCTGGAATTAAAAATACACTTTTATTATGTAGCATTTGCATAACTGTTAAAGGAAAATGGCAATGTAAAACTGATTGAAAACAACTAAAATATGTGCCAATTAAACAACCCACATCTAAAAGAAATTAAGGTACAGGTTGAAAACAGTAGATGTGTTCAAGGTAAAAACAAACATTAAAGACATTGGAGCAGTAAACAATCAGAAAAAAGCATGTTCTGTCTGCAAGCAAAAGTCTGGTAAATGGCAAAAAGAGATCACTAGCAATGGTTGGTTTAAAAAAACATTTGCTTTATCTCCGTCTAATCTGTTTCTGCCTTTAGTCCCAAGGGGGCTGAATTCTTGCAATAACTGAGAAACAAGAGAACAGGCATGTCCTTGTTGGTTCATATTGTAGAAAATAAACACATTTTTGTTTAACATTTGTTTTGAAAAACATGCAACACTGTGGAGAAAAATCTACAAAAATATGCATGATTTTTTTTGTACAGCAGTTTTGTAAATCATTCCAAATCAGCAGCTAAGTGAATCATTGCATCCTTATTGTAGTAATATAGTAATATAGTTTATACTTTACCGGCATAGTAGTTCCTCTTGCTTCCTCAAAGTGCTCCGCCATGAAAATGTTGAAGGAACTCCTGGGGCGCTTGGGCTTTCCCAGATTATTCAGCTCCTACAATTACAACAGCACTGCCCTCATTGTACAATACCATAAAACCCACACTGCTAACAGTTTACTATTTACTAGATACAACTGCTATACATACATATAGGTATGCCATACATTATTACTTATTAATATACTGATGCATTATGGAATTTGACATGAGCCGGACACAGAGATGCCATTACACCAGTGCTTCTCAAATAGTGAGGAGGGCACACAGCATGGACCATTACCAGAAGAAGAAAAAAACCAGTAAGCAGCCCAGCAGATTGGGCATGGGAATTTCAATTCTTTTAACTGACTGTCTCAAACAGTAAAGTGAATGATTCTTTGAGTCATTCATTTTTTTACTGAATGCGGTGCTGTTCGTTTGAACAAGATGCGAATGATTCTTCTCACTACAGAACCTGCGCATACTCGGCGCGTAATAAACGAATTGATATACGAGGAGACACATCACTTTTATGATTCCGTTTGTAAAAAGGAAAGAGAAAAGGCACAAAAGTCAGGGCAGGTCATTCAAAAATTAAATGCAGAAAATATGACGCAGCAAATCTTGCTCTCGGCTTCACTGTTGATGTCGTAAACTCGACCAAAAAAGTGTGAGAACCACTGCATTACACTAACCAAACTCAACCATTGATTGACTGATGCAACTACCCATAGACACTTCCTTTAAACAACTTAATGTAAAAGTTCAGGCAAACCAGACCAACGTCTACCTCTCAACACTCACCTTCTTTTTCCGTATTGCTTTTCTCTTAGCCAGTTTCTGCCGCTTTTCCTCTGCTATGGCTGCCGACTGTCCCGGTGTGAGCTTGGCTTTGTACGTCTCTAAGTCCAGTTTGTACTGTTGTCTGGCCACCAAAGACGCATCCTGAAACGGCTACAAAGTTGATATAATAAATGTACTGTAATCAAACTTAATTCTAAGCATATACAGTATAGAAAATTTAAACTTGTATCAACCAGTAAATACTCATGTAAAATTAAGTTAAAGTTGAGAAGGAAGTCAGTGTTGTTAGCAGGACTATATGAGAACAAGCAGCTCTGAAAGTTGTTGTGCGTTCTTTGTAGTCGTGCAAGATATTCTCAGCTTCTCTTTTGTAAGTCTGTGCGTGTGTGTGTGTCAGTTGTCCACCGGTATAATTACATTTCTATAATTATTTTAATAGATGCCACAGAAAAGATACATAATGTTATCTCATTAATTATAGAACAGTGGGTCTGGAAAGGTACCCTCTTCTGTTCAGACGACAGCACCCTCCATTGCTGAGCAATCTTCCGCACAATGTCCACATTTTTCACACCTGTGAGAGAAATAACCTTTATTAAGTGTAATGCTTGCACAGTAACACACTGAACACTAGCAGGATCACATTATGCAACCTTTCACAAATAAAATGAATGTCGCATTTTTCTCAAAATGTGTCACCACCCCAAGAGATCCTTGTTATATTAAATTATTATTAATGTTATTCTGTTTCATATTATATGTTTATTTACACAAATGTATTTGTTATTAAAAAAAGACAGTCTGACAGCAAATGTGGCAGTTGTGGCCAGGCCTAGTGGAAGAGAGTTGGACTTGAGTCCAAAAGGACGCAGGTTCAAATTCCGGACCAACAATTTCTAACGGTGTCCTTCAGCAAGACACTGATGTGTTCATTCTGTACGTCACTTTGGATGATGTAAAAATCCTGCATAAACAGTTGATTCCGCCTAATTGGGCCACTGGTAAGAGGGAGCAGCCACTTTATTGGGAGAAAAAGCGCAAATTTGTGTCGCTTTATTGGGGCAAAATGATCATATCCCAAGTAACAGGAATTGACTACATATAAAATAAAATAAAGATTATGTCACTTCTATGAACCGGTCAAATTTTCACAACACTAAAAGTGGATTTACAAGACCAACCATTGATGGTTAAATCTCAGATGAGCACAGAAGTCTCATTCATTCAGATTAATAGTCTCGTTCATTCAAGTCTGAGGTTAAATAAATTCCAATCGGTTCTTTTCCAAATTTCCCACTCTATTCACGCCCTATTAATACAAACCTGATCAAAACACCTGCCAACAGATAACAAACAACGGCGGTCAAACGGTCACAAATGCAAAGTCACCTGGGTTTAGCCTGCAGACGGTGGGCTGCATCTCCTGCACATACTTCATGTAAGCGGTCAGGGGTCTCTTAGGTGGAGGTCCGGCGGCGCTGCTGCTGCTGAAGCTTCTGATCAGAGGAGCTGCGAACGAACATCTACAACCACAAAATAGTAGCCCGATCATTCATCCAAAACTTGCGCGAATGCTGCATGCACGTGCAGTTTGTGGACGTAAGTTTGAAAAATGCTAAGCACGTGCCTTTGAGACCGTTAGGACGCTCACCTCAGGAAAGACGTACTCGAGATCAGTCCCACTGACTTCAACAGAAGACTTGCGCCAACTGGGACTAAACTAAACGGAGCCATCGCACGCGTATTGAGATCTTCTTAGCAATGGTGATTCTGTGCGTTATTGAGGAACACGCAAAACAAGACTGAAGACTATAGTAAAAATATCAGCTTATGTGTGTGGAGTTACTGTCCCACTAGTTCAGTAAAAGGCGCCATTCTACAATGGGCTGGCCGAAGTGCATTGTGGGAGAATGTTTAAAGCGAATATTTCCTACTAGTATCTCTTATTGATTATGACTAAATTTTTAGATTCCCTGATAGTTTTACAGCGTAATTAAAATAAAACAATGTGACGAATCATAATCTCGCTCGCTAACTCGTTGCTTGGTGATGCGTGACGTCACGTCACGTGCGCACGGCGCGAGGGGCTGTTGGGAAAAGGCACCTTAAGACGCATATTGTTTTTGTGTTCATGAAAAAGCAGAATTATTTTATGTCAATTTTTATTAAACCGATTAAAGCGGTGAAATTTAATAAAGATGTTATTTTTATTGTGTTACTACATAGAAACACGATAAAGGCAAATATCACTGAAAATGTGTTCCAGGTGTACATGTGTGACGTTTGTAAATGAAAAAAAAAAACGGGAAAACTTTTAATTAATTTAGTTATTGAAACATAACGGCAGTGTAAACAGTGAGAGCAACACGAATGTTCAATACAGATTAGTTCCTCCATCTCTGCATCAAGGTCGTCTCACCACCACAAGGTCTGATCAGCAGGCCTGCACACAATAGGTCATTTGAAAGAATATGGGATAAGAAGCCAAAATCAGTGGTAGGGGTCTTGTTGCACTTCACTGTGTGTATGTGCACTTCACTGGTGTGCAATAGTGGCTCGCAATATTGACAATCTAACTCCTTTCACTTTTCTTTAGCTAGAACAGAGGGAAATCAACAAGCCATCTGCTAAAATGGAATGAGAGTAGCAAATGCGTCTTGCTGGCAAATAAAGAGCTCAGGCTTGAGTTAAACAAGGTAAAGATGAAGACATTTTTTTCCTAGTGTGTCAATCACATACACTATATGTACACACATATGGAATGTGATTGAATGAAATGTAAAGAGGTTGAATTACAAAGAGATCTAACTTGATAATTTCATCCAAGAGTTGGTTAATGTTGAGGAATTATGTGTAATGCTGTGTGGCCAATTTGTATACTGTATTCAGGAAGCCGCACCCAATATTGGTTTACGCTTGGAGGGGGGTGGTAAGAAAAATGAGCAACAGTGAAGAACAATTTAGCGTCTGCACCTAACTAGATAGTCACAGACATTGTTGACGATAATGTAGCAATTTAAGTATTCCCGAGTACCACAGCTTCAGGCTGCACACTGCTCTGGGTTTGTGTGTTTTCACTCCACTGTATTCAATTCACTAGGTGGGTTTAATGCAGAGGGCAATTTCAATGGTCCCTAGTAGCCACATTAACAAACTCCCTCATTTTACTTTAATGGTCTTGCAACAGACCTTGATATACATTTATTGTGAGGTGAGGTGATGGCAATTATATTTGATAATCTGCCCTCAAGTAGAGCAGCTAGTACTTGTCCCCTCAAAAATAAGTAAGATCACAAACCTGTTTCACAATTTAAAACACTGTCAGCCTTCAAAACCTGAAGATGGTAGAAATTTCCATCCCAAACGGTGTGGGGAAATGTGGGCCATCTACACAGAGTGAAGTTTTTATTTATTTTTAATGTGCTTCAAGTCTGCATGTGGAGTCAGAGCACTGTTACAATGCAATGCCATACTGCAGTTATATTTTATCGATGCTGATTTTGTTGGTAATATTCTGATGATGATAAGGAAGTGAGGTGACGGCATGATGATGATAATAATCATAGTGATCTGTATTCTACCTCCACTTGTTTGGAAAGTATTTATTGTGTTTAGTAAGTAAGAACAACATTGAGTAATATTGTATAAAATTCTGTCTCAAGTAAATTATTTCTATTCTAAAAATTTCAGGGACCGGAAAAAACAATCTTTCAACGAATACATTCGCTAGCGCCCGCCTCATTGGCATTTATTTTCTAGCGAGTGTGTTTTTTACTTTCTCTGTTAAAGTTTAGGGCATGTTGCTGCTTTTAAACACATTTTTAAATGTAGTGACTTTTATTGGTTTGTGTCTCACGCGACGCGGCCTCACAAAGTGGCTACACCATCTTGTTTACGTCCCAGAATGCACTGCGTCGTGACGTCGTTTACCAAGCTCTCAGGGAATCACAGTATTGGCGAGCTGTTTCGTAGCAATTATTCCGGCCAGATAATAAAATCGAGGAAATCTGGAGTGATACGCACAGTAAACCAGTATGGCATTAAAGAGAATACAAAAGGTAAGAAAACATGTCAATGTGGTTTACAAACCAAACTGTTTTAGCACGACAACATAAGCGAAGTTTTTGTTAACCGCTAGTCTCGGTAACAGGCCTTGGTATCAAAGCTTTTATAGTTAGCTAACAATTTGTGTATGTTTCGGGATTTTAACATTTATGTACTCAGAATAATTCACATTGAAGTCGGAGAATCGGTTTAATTTTGGTAAATGGGTCAAATCGATGCGAATACTTTTAGCGAATGGTTATTTTTATGATAGCTGGTGATGTATAGATATGGTAATACAATGTGGATATGGATTCTTTATAATATATATAATTATATATTTACATATGGATACAGAAAAGATAAGCATATATGTATACATATAAAACCACTAACACATATGTGTCAGTTTTGCTGTTGAACAAGGACGTCGGTAGAATATGTGCTAGCAGTCCATCAGCTAAATTTGAGTTTATTCATACAACTTTATATATGTTTCAATACGTAAATACGATGGCGACCATCTAAGATTGTCGAGCGCTTTGTTAGCAGCTGTATAATGCAGTGTTCGAGAAGGTGGAACCGAACAAAGACAGCAAACTTGCTGGCGCTTAACGTGGCCGATCTTTGTGTGGATTCTCGAGGTTCTGCGCGGCTCTTTGTTAGACCTCAGCTGATGTGACATTTCCAATGTGTTGGATCCGGCGTGAGGATTCTATCGATATGAATCGGTTCGGTAGTTTTGTTATCAGTGAGTGGTGTGATTGGTGGACACAAAGAGACCCAACCGGAATCCGTGGATTTCCAGCATGACGTCGTTCCCGGAACACTTTCGGTTCCGCGCCTGTCGAGTTTACAATCCGCCGATAAGTGTGTGTGTGTGTGTGTGTGTGTGTGTGTGTGTGCGGCGCGCGCGCGCGCGCGTGTGTGTGTGTGTGTGTGTGCGTGTGTGTGCGCGCGTGTTTGTAATGCATTACAAGTAACGTATAGCGCAATCCTTTTAATTTTAGAAGTAACGAGTGAGGAGCTAATGCCTATGTAAATTGACCAGCATTTATATTTCATGCACAAAACAATACGTAACCCGTTGTGAAAATAGCTGGAAACAGCACTCTGTGCGTTATCTGTGTTCTAGCTGTTTATTATAACCGAAATTTCTGGTGATTACTTTATTGAAGACTTAAAAATTGTGTTTACATTGTAACGTTCAAAATGATTCAACAAGATTTATTCACATACAAATACATTTGCATTCAAACGTTTACTAGCCTCAAGTGCCATTTACACTCATAATTCATTAAGTTTGTCATATACGTGAATGTTCCCGGAATTCTTGGCCAAAGACAAACCTGTGACGTTGAGGCTGTTCACCATGACAGTGACAACCACAATTTTCGTCTGTTTTGTGATCCAGTTCTTTCATTCCCTTTGACTCCACCCATTAGTGATATAAACTGTGTGCCTGTTTTGTACAAAACCATGGAAACAATGAGTAATGGAATGAAGATGTTTTTGTGACAGAACATCTTGAATCAAACATTCCGTTTGTTCGCTTTTCTGTTTCTGGGTCACGGGGAGCTGGAGCCAATCCCAGCAACACTCTGTCTGGAGGCGGGATACACGCCCTCGGTGGCCCTGGTGGTCTTCCATTCACAAGGCTGCGGAATCTTCCGTACCACCATCCAATGTTTTTTCCAATCTCCAGTTCACCTGCATGCAAGATTTTAGACTGTGGGAGGAAACTGGAGATCAAGAAGAAACCCATGCGTGGGAATATGCAAACTCTGAAAAAGTAGACTGGGCCTCAAACTTAAATGTTGAATGGGGCCTTCTTGCTGTCTATATTAAATTCATACTAACAACTATTGAAATTACATTTGAACAAAAAATTTCAATAAGATCAATAAAGACAGATGGGTTTGGGTCAGTAGGTTCGAGTAACTGTCTGGGTCTATTATGACTCCACAAAGTGAATTTTTTACCGTAAGATATAAACACACACAAAAGTGTCTATTTAATCACATCATTAAATAGAATATTTGAAAAGCAATTCTGTGGCACTACAGATGATATTGTAAGATTTATGGCATCAAGACAAACTATTTTTTTATATTGAAGTTTTATCATTTCAAATACGGTGTTTTAAGGGGATCCAAACAAACAGTGTTATCGTGAGACAGGTTATTTCCGTATACTGAAGAATATGTTCTTGCGATATTATTAGGAGTGGAGCCGCGGGTTCAGACGTGTGTTTTTTGTGCATTTCCCCCTATTTAGAAACACAGCTAGATGTGTCACTCCAACCTCCAAGAGTATATATGTGTGCTTAGTGTTTAAAAAAAGTGTCTACTCAAGCTAATTTGGTGAATGGTGGACTGAAAAAATGGTATCATCTTTTATATGAAAACCCAATGTAAATGTAAAGCCACGTAGAGCACTAAAATCTAATGACATTAGTTTGGTTTATAAGCAAAATATCATACAATGTGAATTTATGCAAAGTGGAGCAAAATGCTTTCAACGGATTCCATAGATGCAAAACACTTGAATGTGCAATTACTGTTTCAGAGGTTTAGTCATATTTGCTGAGTAGTGAGCAGCATTAGTCCTATCATCTGGCAACGCTTTTTTTGTCCTGCAATTTATGGTTTGACCTGGTCATTTAATTTTTGTAACAGATGGAAACGTCTAGCTCTTCTGATTTGTTAATAAGAAAATCAACAATTACACTTTACACTGTTTAATCACCAATACAATGTCAGTTTAAATGATTTTTAATTTTACACATTTTATATTTTTAATTTTACTAATTACCGTTATTGTAAACTCAACCAGGATACATTTAATTGGGTTCAATTGTCTATTTAACATGTATAAGTACACATACACGCAGTGTTATATTTTGTTTTTGAAATTGATTTTTGTCTGCTAATATTACTCATTATTTCCTACTTAAGTTTTAATAATGAGTAAAAAACGTTTAGCAAATACTGCATCATCTTTCCACACAGTGTGTTTTGTTTTCCCACAACAACGTTCTATGTAAATGCTCACTTCTTCCTCTTGTTCCAGGAGCTTCAGGACCTACAGCGCGACCCTCCTGCTCAGTGCTCGGCTGGACCAGTCGGCGATGACTGTGAGTTTAAGATGGACTGCTTCACCAAATAACTGCCTCACGATTCACTGAGTAAATCTTAATATTATCCCAAAAACGTTTTTTTTAGTGTTTCACTGGCAGGCAACAATAATGGGGCCGGTAAGTTTTTAACTCTTCAAAAGCTAAATAAACCGTATTAACCCCAGTTTGTATTGACCTTTCAAGTATCTGTCAATGGATGAATTGATACATGGTGTTTTCTAAATTGTTTGGCTAATTACCTGTGTTTTTCCTCTTTATTAAGTGTTAATGCATTGATAAACCTACTAAATTTAGCTGTAATTTTAGAAGAGCAAAAGAGATTTTGCATGAAAAAAGACATTTTTGTAGGCATTGTAACCGTTTGTTTTAAATATATTTTCTGCTCTTCAATTCAAAGAGTGACAGCCCATACCAAGGAGGGGTCTTCTTTCTCACAATTCACTTTCCAACAGACTATCCTTTCAAACCACCAAAGGTCATTACACCCACATTACACGTCACCCTCATTGGCTCACCTTGCTATGTCAACACCTTCATTGAGCACTTCACTGTTTTCCACAGGTAGCATTCACAACAAAAATCTACCATCCCAACATCAACAGTAACGGAAGTATTTGCCTTGACATCCTGAGGTCGCAGTGGTCTCCAGCACTAACAGTTTCAAAAGGTTTCCTTCAACCCAATCTGAATTCATATTTCCAGGATCGTTAACTTGATTTCGTCACTGTGGTCTTTTTTTCTTCTGTTTTTCAGTTCTATTGTCCATATGTTCTTTGCTTTGTGATCCAAATCCTGATGATCCCTTAGTTCCAGACATAGCGCACATCTACAAATCAGACAAAGAGAAGTATGTTTCTGTTCTTTTCCTAGCCTCGTGACTCCTAACCCGTGTATTTGGCTTTTGCACTTCAGCGTTGAATTACGCATGAATCAGTCACCTTATTAACCTGCTTGTCAGCAGGTTTAAGCATTATGCGTTAAGGAATTGATCTTTATTTTAGAAAATGATTAGAAATAAAACAGAACTGTGTCTCAATTAACCCAATTAGGAATGTATATTAGATTTAGAATGTATATTAGATAATGCCTACTCAAAAAGCAGGCCAAATTAAATATTAAATGCACATTACATGCTTGCATACGAAACTTGTGTGAACACTTGGCAAACCATTTGTATCAACTTCTAACAGGAATTTGTGACCGTAAATTGCAACAACTCAACTGTTACAGTTCCTTGAAGGAATTGCAGAAATGTGAAAGGATCTTTGCAGACAGAATCACTGCAAAGATGATTCAGGGCTTTCTGAAGTTTGAAACTCTATTTAGTAGACTATAGGCTTTATTGTTCTGTTTATCACAAGCATTCAGACTTTCAGTCTACCACCAGCATGACTGTATGCTTTATATCAGTATATTTTTTTTGCAAAAGATGTTTGTGGTTGGCTTCCAAAGTTTTAGAAATGATAATCAAATTATTAAAGACATACAGATTTTGGCGTTACATCTCCACTAATCGGAGAAATTTTAAACATGGCAAACCGACGCGACAGTAAGGCCTGAGTTTGGCTAGATAAACTGAATAATGATTTTGTTTTAAGACTTCCAACAACACAGATCTAACATTATTTAAAATATGTTTGTAATTTGTTCAATTATGTTTTTCTTCCAGGTACAACAGATTAGCAAGAGAATGGACCCAGAAGTATGCAATGTGAAGACTTAATGGACATTTTTTAAGTCACAAATCACTGTACATTCTACCATTAAAAGTAATATTAGGTTCTATTATTAACTGTACTGTTAACACTTGCCATCTAAAATGACAAATAAGAATAGGTGAACTAGAATTTCGAAGGGGACCATGCAACGCACATAAAGACATTTTAGGTTTTGTATTGATTTTCTGAGTTTGGTCATCCCCATTGTGGTGTTGGGCACTTTTTTTCATTGCATAAATCATATTTAAGTTTGGCATGGTGATATACAGCTTCTGCCACCCCAGGGCAAGTTCATTCAAAGCGGACAAACAAAATTGTTTCTTTTATTCAGTTGACATTTTATTTTAGATTTTATTTTATAGTTAAGAGCAACTATACTGAAAACCTTTTTTTTTCCATTAAAATTTGTTTAAAAGTGAAAATCTGTGTTTCTACTATGTGTTTTTGATGCATTTGCTTCTACATTTATTCATATTAATTTTGATGTACTATTAAAATGCAAAACAAGGTAATTTCTTGGTTCAACAAGAGATCAAAAAGTACGGTTTCAGACAAATGTTCTGACCAATATGTACACATATAAATATACTACATTAACAATTATTGACAGTTTAACTAACTTTGTTTAATTTCAATACTATCCAAATTGATATTAGCAACACCAGTGGAGCAGTGGGGTAGTGTTGTCACCTCACAGCAAAGCTCAAGGTTGAGAAAATGGAGCGCTGGGCAATTCTTGTTTTTAAACTTCTCAAATGCCAACTGTGACCTGTGACTAAATTACCTTTGGACATTAAGTGAATAATGCATTGCCCATCAGCACTCTAGGCCACAGATAAACACCATCCATGGCTTTCGGGATTCCATTTTTGGGTTGCAGGGAATTCTATGGATCATCTATGGTCTACTGCCAATTCACCTCAAACGCACGTTTCTGGACTAAGACAAAATCTTAGACCCAGAGAAAACCAACGCAAACATGAACTACAGCACAGAAAGACCATGATCGGACTTTCTTTGAATTGACTCGTTTGTGAAAACATTTATGCACTCGGTAGCGATTAGGTATAACAGAAAAAATCTTTGAGACAGGTCTGAAATATTTAATACAGTCAGCATGTCAGTATCAACACCAAACAATTTGTCTGAAGTGTTTTGATTGTTATTTATATATACCATGTTTTAAATAGTGTAATTTTTGAATGACTGGCGTTTTCGATTGCAAAAAGGAACAGAACATCCCTGCATTACATGCAGACTTTTATGTGCTTGCGATCTTTACCAACCCGGAAGTGATTATACGTTGGAATAAAAAAGGTATAAAAATGTAAACTTTCTGTTCACATGTTGATTTTTAGTTTCCGATATAAATATGTAATAAAACAGAAGCAAAGAACAAGAAAAGCACACGAATGCAATGTTTACAGCGCGTGGGAGACGTTTTTTCTGTCGTACGTCATGTCGTCACACGCAGCGTGTGTCTCGGGAACGCGCGCTAACCAGTGTGGGGCGGAAACAAACAGTGAAGCTTACTCCGAGCTGCTCATTTCCGTGCGTCTCTGCCTGCCAGTTGCTATGACTCACTTCGTTGGAGCTTCAGGTCCTTGTGGCCTGTTCGCCTAGTATCTACCATCGTGTGCCATCTCGTAGTGTAAACGTTCATAAACTGATGAAGATGGGGCTCAGGTGAAAAGCTGTGTGTCGTTGCGTGCGCGGGCACGGTGTCTGATGGCACGCGATCGGCCAGTCATCAAAACTGACGCGTCATTGATGTGCGATCAATATGTGAATGGGCGCTCAGTGGCTTGAAGAGTTATTGAACAGTCGCAGTGAAGTCATCGTGGTAAGTGTTATTGTACCATCACTATGGACTCCTCTGTGGCGCTCGGGAGGTTAGAGCTCGCTTGTCCACTGGTCTCCCGCGGCTCGTGCCTACCGGAGGGCGCTCACCTGAACGGATGCGTGCCGCTCTCTCACCAGGTGGCCGGACACAAGTATGGCGTTGACAAAGTGGGTCAGTAAACAAGTCTTGTCATCTTGTCAATACAGATCGGGTACTGAATAGATCTGAAAGATTCAGGCAATAGCAAATTCTGGAATACCACATTATATTTAAGTTACGTAATTATTTTACAAAAGGGTTCTAGGCGATGTGAGAGTTTTATCCTGTTATTTTTTTTATAAAATAAAAGAAAGCCAGAGGACCAAACACGTAGTTTTTGAAAAATGTTCTACTCATTTGACAGCCACAAAGCGGCTTCTCTTGTCTTAATATAGAGCTGAATTAGCCGTCACGTGACCCGCATGTCTCTCTTTCAAAAGTTGCATATTGTTTTGTTAACCTTATCTAATATATTATCACGATATACATGTTGTGTGGCACAAAGAATGAGCTAGTTGTTTTGAAGTATCAGCTTTAACTGTGCATATCAATTTTATATTACCTAAATAGTTTAGAGATGGCAGACTTTGTTTTTTAAAACTAAAGTCATTGATTACATATACATTCATTTGTAAAGCTTCATGGTGAATTGGCAGATGTATCCCTTTTTGTGTTTTTCCCCCGTCATGTGTGCAGCTTTTCAGATGGCTGCCTTTGAAGGAGGGGCGCTGACCTAAATGCAGAGCCCTGTGATCAGAGTGTATGAATGTAATCTGTAAGCCCGGTCAACCCAGTTCTTAGCAGCATTTAGGCCAGGCTAGACTGTCGTGTCAACATCACATGTCACGTCTACAAATTGATTTCAGTTAAAGACAATCACACAAACTCTGCTCGCTTTTGAGTCACAATCAAACCTGTATGTCTGTAACCAGTGGTGTGATACGTGATGGTGCGTTTTGTGAATCCACAGGTATCCTGCAGCATCCTGATGGTACGGTGCTGAAACAGCTGCAGCCTCCTCCAAGGGGACCCAGAGAGATGCAGTTTTACAGAATGGTCAGTTAAAATATGGTCTAACCTCTGCTTTGTCACTATAGAAATTAAAAAACCACTTACTAAGTATGCTCAAAAATGCCATGCTCACGATCCAATAATGGATGTCAAATTATCATGAAACCTAAATCATTCATTTATTTGATTGTTTTAGGATTCAAAATGATTTCAAATTCATGGTAAAATGCAAATGTAACAAAATCTGACAGCTTTAGTCAAAGCTCCTTCATTGTGCCAGTTTGCTCATTGCGTGGGTGTTCAGAGTGACTAATTAACGTGTGTGTGCGTGTGTACCATTGCAACATTTAGCCTATTTTACATTAAAATAGCTCGGTCTGTAGAGCACTGGTGTTTGAAACACCAGATCATGGGTTTCGATTCCCAGGGAAAAAGTTGTAATGAAATGTAGGTCACTTTGGATAAAAGTGTCTGCCAAATGACTGTAAAGTAAAAATATTGGAATTTGAGAGAAGTTTTGATTAGAAATTATAGTTTCTAGTTTCAGTTTTAGTTATAGTTCAGTGTCATATTTTCAATTGATCTTTCTGCAGTTCATTTGCGGTAAATGACACATTTGCAGGATCACAAAGAATTGCAGCCAATTATTGATTTGTGGAGTAGAGTTGTTTTGTTGATTTTGTTTGCAGAACAGCCATTCAGGATTCATGAAATTTTTCTAAACAATGAATTGTAAATGCGAATTTAGTTTCTCATAGAATCGCAATAAACTAGAGGATCTGATTATAGTACAAATGTAGTCAGTTCCTGCCAAAAGTGGCCAGCTTCTCTCACTTTTCTTTTATTCTAATATTCTTTTTTTTGTATGAATGTCATGGCAGTTAATGTTCTTGTGGATTATTTTATACAACTGAATCTACATTTTAGAAATACAATTTGTAACATACTGCAAATGGGTCTAAATTAAAATTAGCTGCTACCGTAAATCCACGTCTGTGTTTTCGTAAAATACTTCAACAGGCAGGGTGCGCAAGCCATGCATTTTCAGCTTTAGAATTACATTTAACTCATAGAATTACAAGTACCGGATTATGTCAGAGGTAAAAATTCCACTATTTACAGTATTTAATTCTGCTCTAAACCATTGGAATTCTCGAAACAAAGCAGTTGCGCTTCTTGTCGGAAGTCCCAGTTTGAAGTGATTGCGAAACTAAATTTGCATGTTATTCTCAGTCCTGGGGCTGGCGGAGCTAAGCTATCAACCTTACGGGAGAACTTTCACTCCATATATAATCGTCTCTGAGTAGCTCTTTTTCTCACAGGCATCCTACATTTCTGACTAAGTGTCTGAAGTTTATGTGCTGTTTATGATCTGAGCTATTCACGACTTTGTAATCAGAGCTGCTGTCTGTGATTCGGCCGCCCAATATGGCAAACTGTGCATTAAAAGCGTAAAAGAAAATCTCTGCAATGAGAGCTTACCATGTGCAGTATTGTGCATCAATTTTTCCTTGTTTCATGAGCGTTTATTTAAACCATTTTGCATATTTGGATTTTTATTTATCAGTGTGTATGTACTATGTGTGTGCTTATATAAGTTTATTTAAATGTATTTAGAAACCTTTTTATTATATTATATATATTATGTTATATTCTGGCTGTTTTTTTACTGTCAAATCCATGCAAGTTTGTGTTATGTATATTATTATTTTATTAATGGGAATTTTTTTTTCCACACGTAACTTAAAATAAAGGTGTACGCTGAAGACTGCTGCGATTCCTGTCTGGTTGAGTTACGAGCCCACCTTCCCAAATACTATGGCATGTGGTCCTCGCCTGACGCTCCTGCAGGTCAGTGACAAGTGATTTCTGGGAAAAATAAATGAGCGTACACGGTTAGTTTATTGACTGCTTCTCTTCCACAGACCTGTATCTGAAGCTGGAAGACGTGACAAAAAGATTTCAGAAGCCCTGCATAATGGACGTGAAGATCGGTCAGAAGAGCTACGATCCTTTTGCCTCTCAGGAGAAACGTGAGCAGCAGATTAGGAAGTACCCACTGATGGAGGAGATTGGCTTCCTGGTGCTGGGCATGAGGGTAAGTACCGACACTCTCCTTTTAATAATCACAGGTTTTCTAGATTTTTCTCTCGTGATGTGATAACAGCTGGTGTCACACTACTAAACCTCACCCTGTTGCTTTAAAATGTTTTTTCAAACTGTTTTTGAATTTCTGCAACATTGAGAAAAATTGGGTCAAAATTGTTTAAAAGAAAGACAAGAACATTTTTATCAAAGAGTCTCAGAGAACTTTGGATCATTACAAGTTTGGTGCAAACATAAAAGGCTAATCGGATTGATACACATGCTTTTTCTTCTGAAAAAATGTCTCCTGCATGGTTATTTCTGAGTGATCTTGGAATAAAAAAAGTCATCTAAGTTAAGGTAGTGTCTTATAGTTTAGGTAGTATCTGGTCCTGACCCAGCCCGGGTGTACAGTTTTGTGTCAATGTGACCCCTGAGTCAAAACTGTTGCCTGGTCCACAATTTTTCTGATGATTTATCAAAACTTGTAATTCGATTACGTCCAGTCCATTTTCTTTTGTACTTATTTTTGGATGATTATTTAGAACAAATAATTGTAATTATTGCCTCAAAAGCACGGGTTGGACATTAGGGAAGGGCTTTTTGCCACATTTGGTGAAAACTTCCAAGATTCGTTGCATTGCTTGCGTTGCAACTGCAAGTAATATTAGTTCTTTATTAGACATTTATTTAATTGAACTGTCGAACTATTGGAATTTGACCAATTTGGATTTTGTTAGTTACTCATATATACGTAATTTCCATTTAATTTTAGTTTATTTCTCATTTGTACTCATAGAATCTGATGTTTTGAAAAAACATGTTTGCCATATACACTTTTGTTGTAAAAAGGTTTGTTTGTATGTTTTTTGTTTTGTTTGTTTCGTTCTGTTTCAACGAGTTGACCGCTGTACATTACGTTTGTCGATTTACTAAATGCAGATTTAATTATATCAATTAAATAATTTGATTACAAGATGCGCAAGAATTTTGCAAAAAAAAAATAAAACTTTTGAAAAACTTTTGGCCGTGAATTTAAAGGAATAGTGTTTTTTGGGTTTGTTTTTTAAAGGAAAGCGTATTTTTGGGGTACTTTTGCCCTCATTTTATACTTTAAATATGTTATAAATAGTATAGTATAATAGTCATCATCATCATCATCATCTTCTACCGCTTAATCCTTTACAGGATTTTTTCCTTATGTTGCACCAAACGGTGGAGTATTCTTCATTTCATTGTAACCATGTGATGCAATGACAGTAAAGGCATTGTATTCTACTCTATTCTACTTAATGAAAATTATTTTATTTGTTTAAAATCAAAACAAATAAAATAACCTCGCCCCAGCTTTCTGTTTCAGGCTTCATTTATATTTAGGCAAGAGGAACATGGTGGAATGGACATGATTGTGTCTTGTGGTAACTTGTACAAATCTGGTCTTTCTCACAAATATTGACGTGAGACTGTAACTTGGAATGTGTTACTTGTAATATGCTGTACTTGGTTTTCACTTTTTCAGATATTCGGCAAATGTTACTTGTTTGCTCTGCCCCAACCCCTGTTGGTAGAAATAATAGTTGAAAAGACATGGAATGCAATAGTATTTTTATGAACTATTGTACAGAAGAGCTGAGTAATCAGATATTTGGACGTCTGCAGCTGAAATAGAAAATATAGAAAACAATACAATTATATACACCAAAAGTGTCTTTCCCCATTTCTTACAGCACATTAGTCTCGACACTGGAACGCCCTGTAATCATGATTGAATTTCTTTTCCTGTTGTGGAGAGTTCTGGTTATGAAGCTGTAATGACATCATCAGCAGATAGGGAAAGTACTTTTGACCTGACTTATTCTTTGTTGTTTGTCAGGTGTACAAACCGAGTTCAGACAGTTTTGACACCTATGACCAGCATTATGGAAGAGGTCTTGTAAAGGACACCATCAAGGAAGGTAAGACCACTTAAGGCACACACACACACACACACACACACACACACACACACCCTGATCGCATAATTAATTAATCACGCGTAGTGTGTAGTGTTCAAAACTATACACTATATAACTAGTTTGACCTTTTGAAAATTTTCGAATTGGTTTGTGATTATTGTAAATAAATTTAAGAAATAAAAAGTGCATTTACAGAAAATATACATTTGTTTTAATTTTCATTGGAGCTCAAACTGTTTTTTGTCTAGTCAAATTTCTGGAGAAGCTGATTGTTTTTAGTTAAGAAGTGATGGTACCTGCTGTGATCATGAACTCCATACAAACTGACTCTGAAGTTGAAACCCATCACAGTTCGTGCAGCTTTTGTGCTTCTGTGAAACATTGCTGACGACTAGCACCTATGTGAACATCAGAAGTAACTTTCCTGTGATGTAAAAATTGTTGTTCTGTGCAGCAGAAACATTCAAGTAATGACCATAAAGACAGGAAAAGTTGAAACTTGTTAATTTTGTACTATTTGCTTTGTAATTGTTTGCAATATTGGTTAAATTTAGAATATTTTGTCAACAACACAATAGAAACAATTGTAGTCTTAACAAAAATCTTCTAATATGGTCAAAACCAAACCAGTTTCATCTGACTTGATTGATCGCGCTGTAACAAAAAAACATTTGCTATAGCCATTCTTAAATAGCTAAATAATAAAATACTTCATCCATTGAATCCAGTAAATAATTGATAATAAGTACCTGCACAAGAACAATTTAATGCAGCTATATTATTATTTTTTTTTATTCAAAATGCCTAATGTTTACATTTTTAGCTAAAAACTTCCATCCATGTTTTGATATTAATTGGCTTCTTTTCTGCACCACAGGTTTCACAAAGTTCTTTTACAATGACGACTCTCTCCGCAAGGACGCCATCACCGCAAGCATCCTCAAAGTCCGCAGAATCCTTCACTGGTTTGAGGGTCAGAGTCGTTTGAATTTTTATGCAAGCTCGCTACTGTTTGTGTACGAGGGGGCCTGTGGCGCCGTGAGCGTACAGAACAGCCACAGCCCGCCGAACTCCCGTGAGCAGAACAACAACATCCATCTAAACCTCTGCTCCATGTTCTCGTCTCTGCACAAGAAGAGCTGTGTGCGCGCTCTACACCAGGCCACCAATGGCAATCGCCATCGCCAGCGAGATGCGGCAGGAGAGGCAGGAGAGGAGGCGTCTGGTGATGTTGAAGTAAAGATGATCGACTTTGCACATGTGTTCCCCAGTGATGTCCATGATCAGGGCTTCATCTATGGTCTGAAGAACCTCCTGAAGGTCCTGCAGCAGGTTTTAGACCAGTGATGGGAAGCTGAGGTCTTACTAAATCAGTGGGGTAACGTGGTTAAAACCCTTGGTCTCTTGTATTTTCTTCAATCTTTTTATCTTGTACAGTTGATGAGATCTTACTCAGGAAAAGGATTCTCCCGAAAAAATGAAGTCTCTTTTTTTTTGTTTCAAACTCAGTACTTGTGTTTTGTTTCCAGAGCCATTTTTTATTTGCTTTTATTTTCATAAAGTAGGATGGAAAACATGTTTCATGTCTCACTCAGAAATGCTGCCAAAAGGAACCCTACCTGCTTATAACCCTGTTGACCTGTGAATTTCATCTTTGATGCAACAGTAAAATTTGAATATTTTTATTATTATTATTATTATTACTACTACCCTTTGAGTGTGTTTGTGTTCTGTAATGTTATACAGATGTAATTCTGACAGTTGGCCCAAACTGATCTTGAACAATTGATTGAACAACTGGAGTTTCTTTATGTCTCAATAAATGCCAAAGTTTACAGCAATGGACAATGAAAACATCTCTGTAAAAGCACCATTCTTGAGTTATTCTTTACATTAGTTTTAATTGTCTTTCATTTAAGAACATGTCTGTTTGAGGACACAGTGATATAAACTGAGTCATGATTCAGTAGCAGCTGAAATTTCGGTTTTCAGGACAAGGTGTTCCAAATGTGACATTTACCAGAAAATGCATTTCATTTTGTCCGTTTTTGTTGTTCTGCATATCTAAAATTTTGTGAGCAATTTTTGCAGCTAGTAGTAAAGATACTGCAATGGTGTACATTGTTAATGTTTTGGAATCATGTTTTTTTTAATGCATGTAAGTACGTACAGTAATGAACTTGTTCATCGTTTTTACAAACATCTTAAACAATTATCTCAGTTGGTTTGTGAGGTGATTCACAAAATACTAGTTGATGTCTGTTCCTCAGTTTGTTAGTTATGTTGTGTGTGTAATTTCCTGAAAATCAACTGTACGATACATTTTTATTTTTTTGGCTATTTTTTTATAATGTACGTATGCCTGACTGGTTTCTGCTGTATTCCAGTGCTCGAGCACTTTAGTAAGACTGGACTTTTTTTTCCTGTGGATCAGATCAATGTTAATCATATTTAGAGCAAATTTTAGGACAACTAAAGTCTAAAAGCTCATTGTGTTTTATAAGCACTGTTTTATTTTCATTCCATTCAGAAGAACATGCTTTTCTGATGGCTTTGGACCCTGCGCTTTCTAAAATATTCATGATATTGTCCCGAGTCAACGGTTATCCATTTTCTCTGTATTGTGTGAATTAATTCCTAAAACACCTGTTTGAATTAGGATAAAGAATTGAGATTCATCAGATGTCATGGTCATCTGGTTTTAAGAACTGATTTTGGAAGCCGAGTAATAAAAGTTTTTAATTAAAAATACAGATACTGTTTGCTCACCTCTTAAGTGTTTGTGTGTGTACTGTATTGTGAACAGTAGTTTTGGATCACTTTAGGACTTAGTATCAGTATTGACTGCACAATACAGCATTCAGTGGAATCAGAATTCATTATCAGAAGGAAGATTTGTTTAGAAGACGGGGTGTGTGTGTGTGTTTGTGTGTGTGTGTGTGTGCGTGCTTGTGTGTGTGTGTGTGTGTGTGTTCACCGGATGGTTAAATGCAGAACACAATTTAGGTCCCTGGTGGTCATATTGACAAACTTTTACACTTTGAATTTGGGCAGGCGTTTTCCAAATGTCCTGACACGATCTTTTAAAAATGCGGTCCGCTGATCTTAATAATCTTGCCCAATTTTGACCAAAACTATATCAGAACTGGTACGCGTTGTTCAATGTGTCATGCATTGATCTCGTTCCTCCACACGAGGACACTATTTGACGACGCACTTCTTCCACCTCCACGCCTCTTACGCCAAAAATATAATTGCCCCGCCCAGATCAATTTAATGTAATTTAAACGTAGCGCACCAAGAAATTTCAATCTTAAGTTTTAATATGGGCACATATTATTAGCAAGCAGTTTGGTTTATTAATTTGAAAACTGTCTGTTCGTTTCCGAATTACCTACATTAATTACCGACTTGAAGCACAAGCGTCCAGACTGTCAGCGACGAACACACGGAAGATGAGGAAACAGGTGGCTGTTTTTGTCTTTTTTCTATTTCAGATACTGATCATGTCTAATTCTGTCAGTTTTCTAAAAACTAGTCCTTTCGAATGTAAATTTATTTTTTTGTTTTGTAAACAAGTCACACGCAACGAAACGTTAATGTTGAATATTTATTTATTCGTGGAAAAAACGACAATGGAATTGATCGAAAAATTAATAATTAAGAGACCAGACTGTAAAGTGTATGACATACAGAATCATTGTTTTTGCTTTTGTGGTGGTTTGAACAGGTTCCAAGATTTCGATTTTTCTTGATGATTCCAAATTTGAGGAGGTGAGGAGCGGGTTTTTCCCCCGTACTTAGTGGTTCCCAAGAGGACTGGTGGGATGTGACCCATTTTGGATCTGAGAGCCCTGAGAGCCCTGAACCGAAACCTGCACAGGTTCAAGTTCAGGATGATTACTCAGATGAACATTCTCAGGGCAGTTTGCGTACTTTCACGTCTCGATGTTGCCTTGACACAAGCATTTTCAGTGCTTTATGTTTGAGGGCCGAGCGTATCAGTACAAGGTCCCGCCCTCTCTCCCCTGAGAGCTCGTGGCATCAGGATCCTGAACTACATGGACGACTGGCTACTGCTAGCCAGTTCGCGGAGTCAGTTGATCATGCACAGGGATGCTGTGCTACGGCACGCACGGCGACTCGGGCTTTGCGCCAATCGAGAGAAGAGTACTCTGACCCCGTGTCAGCAGATCTCTTTTCTCGGGCTCGACCTCGACTCCGTTCAGATGTGCGGCAGGCTATCTTCACGGAGGGCCGCCAACATCCGGAGTCAACTGGAGAGCTGCACACCCGGTTCCCGGGTTCCGTGCAAGATCTTCCTGAGGATCCTCGGCCACATGGCATCCGCCTCCACGGCGATCTCGTTAGACAGACTGCACATGAGGCCCCTTCAGTTCTGGATCCGGAACAGAGTTCCAAGTCGAGCCTGGCGGCTGGGGAGATATCGGGTCCTCGTCACACCTGAATGTTCCACCCTTAGTCAGAGACGAGCTTCCTGAGGGCTGGGGTCCCTCTAGGAAGCGTCTCCCGTCGTGTTGTGATATCCACAGATGCATCCATCATGTGGTGGGGAGCAGTGTGCGACAGCCTCGGGGTGGCTGGTCGCTGGTCGGGTCCTCGCCTCCAGTAGCACTCAACATGCTCGAGCTACTAGCCATGCGCCTCGGACTGAAGCGGTGGCTTAGACATGTCCGGAGGAGTAGCTGACGGCAGTCCACTTTCCAGGCGTTCTCAACACAGCCGCGGATGCGCTGTCGAGGCAGTGGTGACAGAGGTGTGGGTCGTATTTGGTCAAGCTCAGATAGACCTGTTCGCTTCAGACGAATCGACCCACTGTCCACTCTGACTGCGTTAACCGAAGCGCCTCTCGGTTACACGCCTTGCTCACCCATGGCCACACCACTTGAGGAAGTACACCTTCCCGCCAGTTACCCTGATTCCCCAGCCCCTGGGTTGAGTCAGGAAGGAGGGTCATCAGGTACCTTGATCGCGCCATAATGTCCCGACAAGACCTGGACGTCAGAGCGGACGGCTCTGGTAACGTCTCCTCTGAGGAGAACGGACCTCCTCTCGCAAGCACTGGGCTCTCTCTGGCATCCGCAACCAGACCTCTGGAACTCCATGTCTGGCCGCTGGACGGGACACCTTGTTAGATGAACTGCCTCAGTCGGTACAGGACACTACCGGTCAGGCTCGTGCACTGTCTACCAGACAGCTGTGCGACCTCAAGTGGCAGACTTCGTCACCTGGTGATGCCAGAAAAACAAAACTCACTGAGTTGCCCCGTCGGGACGATTCTCTCGTTTCTCCAGCAGAATCTCGAAGAGAACCTGGCCCCTTCCACTCTGAGAGTCCATGTGGCCGTGTTTCCGCCTCCCATGACCTCATCGAAAGGAAGACAGTCGGCCGGCCGGCACGACCCGATGATTAGGTTCTTGAGAGGTGCTAGGAGGGGGCCCCCTCCAGACTTCCCCCGACCCCGGGGTGGGATCGAGCTTGGTAGTGGCAAACCTTTGCTCTCCCCCCTCTTGCTGAGTTGCTAGAGTCTGCGAGTCTTAAGCCACTCACACTGAGTGGCTCAACACTACGTTACTCCTAACGCTAGCCTCAGTGAAACGGGTCGGGTACCTAGAGGCTTTTCCCGCAGATCCTGCTACTCCCCCCATCAAGCCGCTGGAAACTGCGAGTCTTAAACTGTTCACACTGAAGGCTGCGTTACTTCTAGCGCTAGCCTCCGTGAATCGGGCCGGGAACCTAGAGGCGTTCTCTGCAGATCCTCAGTGCTCGCACAGAGTGCTGAGACTCGGGCCTGGTTGCATGCCCAAGGTGCCCACTACCCCCTACGGGGACCATGTAGTGACGTTGCAGGCCCTCCTCACAGGGGACCTGGCCGGTCTTGCGCACCGACTGGCGTCACACAGAGAGCTTCAGACGCTCACTGCGTCACAGCTCTTTGTCTGTTATGGTGAATGTCGTCACCAAGCAGAGACTCTTGCATTGGATCGTTGATGTGATTAAGTTCGCGTATCACGTCCGTAAGTTGCCATGCCCGCTAGACGTGAGAGCCCACTCTACCAGCAGTAGGGCCTCATCAATCACTGCGGCAAGAGAAGTCTCTCTAACAGACATCTGTAGAGCTGCCGGCTGGGCTACACCCAACAACTTTATTCGGTTCTACGAACTGGAGAAGGCGTCGGTATCCAATCAGATACTCTCTGCAGTGGAGGGCAATACCGGCACGGTGTAGGCCTGCGGAGCTAACCCCAGTTGGGGCCAGTCTCTGTTTCTAGTGTTCTTCTACCCTCGAGCTAGGCTAGAGACACGTCCAGTCCGCTCAGCACACCAAGAGTTGCGGCCAACGGAGGGCCGAAACCCCTGGGGCCCCAGCCTCTGTTCCCCCAGACGAGCGAACAAGCGTAAGGAGGGTGTCCTCTGGTGCCATCGAGTCCAGACTAGTTGGCTAGTTCCTGACAGTGTTCTTCTACAAGAGTGTCACTCGCTGAGTACGACGTCTGTGTTTCCCGAAGGGATGAGGTCGAGTAGTAGGGCTATGCTCTCCTCCCTCTCCCGAGCTTTACTCTGTCCACGACAGACACTGGGCTTTCTTCAAAGAGTGGCGTCTCGCGCCAACTCAACGCAACGGGTGGGTCGAGAGCCAACATATTCCTTGGTTGCCCCGGTAGAGGTGAGTGCTATTACCCTTCGGGCTAGGCCCTCCTCTAGATGCTGTGGAAGATCCACTGACTGCTCCCCGGCTAGATGCGCTGGAGGGGTCTCTCGGTAGAATGCTGTCCTTGGATGTGGCCTGTTGTATTATCCCATAGTCAGGTAACTGACAGACGTTGATGTGACCTGACTATGAAAGGGAACGTCTATGGTTACTTGCGTAACATCTGTTCCCTGAATAGGTCAGGGAACGAGACGTCTCTTTCCGCAGCCACATTCAGGATATGCCGCTGGAAGTCTGCGTTGGCCCGACCGGCTTCAATCAGCGAAAGGTAACAAGCATGATGCACGCACCGGCCTTTATACCACCTTTTACAGGGTCAAAGGTGAGATGCAAAATCATGCAGCCATGAACTTGACCGTTCATTGGCCGGTTGTAAAGATTTGAGGCACGAATGGCAAGCCATCCGATATCCCATAGTCAGGTAACTGACAGAACTAGTCAGGGAACGGAGGTTACGCAAGTAACCATAGACGTTTTACTCATTTAGATTTTTATCATTTTTTGCAGTGTTCACTTAAACACTACTGTGGCTTCCCCTACAGAATAGCCTGGTTTGTTTGGAAATTAAGACAACTTGCTGGTGAGTCTCTTAGATAGAGATTTCAATGATAAAACTTCTGAGAATTTATGGAAATCTTCTGGAAGCGAGAATGCTTTTGTGGCACGAGAGTGTTTGTGGCACTTCTTAATCTACCAAGATTTGAGAGGGGAAAAAAAGCATCTTTGGAAAAATCAATCACAATTTGCCTAGTGTCATTCAAAAGACAAACCCAAGACATAATTCAACATAATTCGTGCAGATAATAAAGATCATAATCTGAAGAACTATAAGAGTTTTTACTCTTGTCTTTCAGAATGGGATATGCTCCTTACATTACATTTACAAACATCCACTCAAACATTTTAGTACATATTTTCTATTTTGATCTACAATATTTACAAAATATGAATAAACTGCTGATTGTCAGCAGCTTATCAAACTATGCAATTTACTGGTTTTGATACATAACATTGAGGAGAGCTAAATTGAAGTTGTCTTTTTTCAATACAGTTCTTCATGTGGCTCCCTATAAGGACGCATCACCTAATGTGCACGTGCAAACGTAGCAGTTGACAACTGTTTAATCCAATGGGATTTAGTTAAAGCAGCCAATCAGGGCGGGACTGGAAACGTTCTCGCGCTCACAGCCACCGGCGTCAGACTCAGACTGAGAAAGACGATGCTTTCTTTTCAACATGGAAACAGGTAAAACTCTCATTCGCCGATTATACTTCGACGGCATGTTTGCAGAGATACGCGAGATAAACTTTGCTTAATCATCTAGGCAATTTATAAACTGCCGTCGTCTTCTTTCGAACGTCTGCAATATGACTGTTTTTTTTTATAAAACAATGTTCGTTCAGGCTTTCAAACCGTTTAGTAAGCGCGGCGTTTAATATAGTTTCCTACAAGTCCAGTAAACTTGTAATTCGGTTTGACCATCTTGAGGTGTGAATGACACCTGACACGCACCGTGCCCGCGCGTCAGAAGGCGCTGGATTAAAACACAAGACGCTTCACAGCAGCTAAACCAAGCGAGAAACTGAACCGTTTCCAGAGATACGGTCTAATTCCAAGATACGTTTTTATCAACGTAGTAATCCTTTAATGCTTCAGTTGTTGTCTTTTGGTAGGGAGTTGGATTTGTGACAAAAAGGTTATAGATTGGTCGATCTTACCCGAAGCGGTAGATATCACAACTGTAGTGTCCTTGAGAAGACACTGAACCTGATGAACTCATTATGCAAGTCGCTTTGGATAAAATATTCTCCCAAATAACTTCATTATAATAATAATAATTTCATCGCCATTTCATATAATAGCTACAAATTCAATATTAAATATGGCCTGTGGGATTACTACAAACATGAGACAATTCCACATGAAAATTGTGTTTGCCAAAACTTTTCTAAGAAGTGTAAATTCCAGAATTGTTATTTTAACAAGCAGGTGGTCTAACACGGGTCATGTGATACAGGTGAGGTGGTGAGACTGACTCTGGACAGGAGTGACGATGGCTGTCTGGGCTTCAGCGTTCGTGGTGGATCAGAACATGGGCTCGGAGTTTTCATCAGCAAAGTGCAGAAACATATGCCTGCAGGTGAAGAAGGTGGTGTGGTGTAGGGTACACTGGTCAGTGTGGGCTGAGTGTGTGGTCTAGCTGTGGCAGGGCTTTGCGTGGGAGATCAGATTGTGGAGGTGAATGGCGTGAGCATGGAGAACATCAGCATGAGCAGTGCCGTGAAGGTTCTGACCGGTCATGCTCGTCTCCGGCTGCTGGTTCAGAGGGTGGGTCGCGTTCCAGGGGTCTGCCGAACCAACGAGAAGATCACGTGGTGAGTGAACACACACAGAAACGGTGCCGTCCGCGGCTGACCATGTCTGTGTGCAGGGTGGATCTGATCCACCGCCGGATGGTGGTGGAGGAACCGGACCTGTCTCCCTACAGCAGCGACGGAGCCCTGTGTCGAACTGTCCAGCTGACTCTCTCGCACGCACAGGCCTGTCTGGGGCTGAACATCCGCGGAGGTCGTGAATACAACCTGGGCATCTACGTGTCTAAGTCAGTACAACATTACACCATTAGGCATTTAAGTTCCATAGTTGAATATTTTATTTCGTACCTGCGTTGACTGATGTGTGGATGAACTTATTTATGCATTTATAAAGCAAATTCATAGTAAACACTACAAGTGTTGATCTCACCATCTTTTGCGTTTAAATTCTGTTTGTCACCCAGAAATAATTTAACCCTAGTATTATGTTCGGCTCAACTTGACCATTTTTCAAAAATTTTAAATAAAAAAGAATACTTAAAAGTATTTCTTCACTTTGAAACGTCTCCTGCTTGGCTTATTTGGTGTAATCATCATGTTAAAAAAAATGGTTCAGTTCACATATTTGTAGTCCCCGCTACATCTTTTGTTACAAAGATAATGTTCGGGTCAAGTTGACCCGGGAGACAAAATGGAAGCTAAAAAGGTTTACACTAGAAAGATCAAATACTATTTGTTTCTTTGCAACAATAGGTCAGTGATTACAGACAAATTGATCTGGTTCCAATTTGTCCGATTAATTGGAATGTTTTCCTGCTTGTGATTGGCTGCTGGCAGGTTGGATCCTGGGGGTCTGGCTGAACTGAGTGGAGTTAAGATGGGTGATCAAATTCTCTCAGCCAACGGTGTGAGTTTTGAGAGCATCAGTCACGGCAAAGCAGTAGAAGTGCTGAAGAATCAAGCTCACGTCACACTGACCATTAAAGTGAGTTGCACTTAGGTCAGGGTTGACAAACTCAACTGAACCAGGGGCCAAAACTGAAAGCACAATTTGGGTGACAAATCAAAATGTTATAATACATGCCAGAGCTAAAAAATTTTTTGAACAAAGGTATGGATCAAAACAGACAGGAATATTTATCTTGAATTATCTAGAATAAGCACACTTAAACTTTAAATTATACTTATATTCTATGTATATATATGTGTGCATATATGTATATATATATATATATATATATATATAAGGGCTGTCAAACGATTAAATCGATGAACTAAACGATAAAACGATTAGTTAATCGCACTTCCTCAGCCAAATTAATCGCGATTAAATCACAAATAATAATAATAATTTATTATTAATAATTCTTTAGTATTAACATTTATTAATAACATGAACAAGTATAGAATCTTGTAATATTGAATATTGAAGTGTAAAATGTAAATTAATGTAAACTCAACACAAAATAAACACTTGTTTAAATACTGTATAACTCAACTCAACTTTATTTATAAAGCCCTTTTTGGCAGTTTTGGCTGGACAAAGGGCTGTACAAACCATGTAGAAGAGAATAAAAACAGATTAGTACAGTTCCACAATACTAAAATGTTACACATCAATAAAACAAAACAGGATGGATGAAAGTTGCACATAATTGAGCACAACAGTCGAATCAACAATAATTAAAAAGCAGTAAGAGAGTAGAACTCTAGAGTCTTAGAAACGATTAAACGCCAGGGAATAAAAATGGGACTTCAAACATGACTTAAAAGTGGACAATGTAGGTGCCTGCCTAATGTGCAGCGGTAGCGCGTTCCAGGACCCGCAACAGAGAAGGCTTGATCCCCTCTGAGCTTTCGCCTGGACTTGGGTGTGGTCAGGAGCAGCTGGTCAGCTAACCTGAGAGACCGTGAAGGGGTGTAAGGGACGAGCAGCTCAGTCAGGTACGGAGGTGCCAGACTGTTCAGAGATTTAAAAACGAATAACAATACCTTAAAATCTACCCTAAAATGCACAGGCAGCCAATGGAGAGACGCCAGAATGGGGGTTATGTGCTCGCTTTTCTTTGCTCCAACCAACATACGAGCAGCAGCGTTTTGCACCAACTGCAGACGTGCAAGGGAGGACTGGTGTACACCAAAATAAAGTGCGTTGCAGTAGTCCAGGCGAGATGTAATAAAAGCATGGATCACCGTTTCAAAATTCTGCCACGAAGCAAATGGTTTAACCTTAGCCAGCTGCCTAAGGTGGAAGAAACTCGATTTTACTACTGCGTTAATTTGGCGATCCAATTTTAGATCGCCAATTTATCCAATTTAAAACCCAGGTTGGAGACCACTTGTTTCTCCAACAGAGCCAATGGTCCTAGGTCCACTATGGATGGTCCATTGGCGCCATTTGGACCAAAGAGAGTCATCTTTGATTTTTTGTCAATAATTTTAAAAAGCTTAGGGCCATCCAGTCTTTAATTTCGTCTAGGCAGGACATAAGTGATTTAATACCTGACACGTCAATTTTTTCAGTGGCATATAAATTTGACTGTCATCAGCATAGCAGTGGAAGGCAATGCCGTGCTTCCTCAGGATGGAGCCCAAGGGAAGTAAATAAATAGAAAAGGGGTATAATACTGTTTTGACTAAAGAAAACAATTGGTAAGCCGGTCATAATAATTAAAAAAGAAATAAGTAATTTATTTTGAGGAAAAGAGACAACGGATATGTATTTGTATATTTGTGTGGCAAAAAGTATGGCACTGATAATTAGTCTAGCTGAAAAGACTGATCACACATTTTTATCTAAAGGAACAAAAGTCCTACATATGGTCTGTGTGCAGTGCGCATGCGCACGCAGTCGTCTGAGAAACTGTGAATAATTGAGTTGCACTCTATTCTTTCTATAAGTGGGCTGTGATTTCAGCTTTGCAAATAACTGTACAAATAATACTGAAATGAATCAGTAATTTTTAAGTAAATAAATAAAATAAGTAAAAGCAAGAGATACCAGTGTTTATCATCTTCTGCACCAAATAACTGACGCATGTTGCGCAATAAGCACCAGGACTGTGTGGCATTCAATCCCAAGTCAAATGCTTGCACCATTTCACCATTCACAAATTCACAATTTCTGCCAGCAAGAGCATTAGGACTCAAAAAATGATGCTGCTGCAAAACAAGCCTTTCTTCTAACTGAGTGACACCATCTAAAATGTCATGCATTATGTCCACAGCAAAATTGTTTGCTGTGTTAAAATACTTGAATTTAACAAACACATTTGTTTGCCACCATACACATGCCAACAGGAAGCAGGCAGATTTCCGGCCTATAAGGAAATGGTGACAGAATTCAGCTGGAACTGTGAGTCTCTAATTGTGAATTCAGTGGAGATGAAGACTTGTGATCCCCATTCTGTCTGGTTCTCCAGCCTCACCAGGCTCGGACTCTCTGTCCTCCTGCTCCTCGCTCTCCTCCGGGGCTCTTTCTCAGGCCACTCTGCCCCTCACCTCACCACTACCATTCTCTGAGACCCGCTGTGATGAAGATCAATATGAAGGTAATGATTATGGTGTTTGTAAACCTCCTGAAAATATGTTGTTTGTTGTTATCATGATAAAGATGATCATTGTGATGGTGATTGGAATGATGATAAAGATGTTATGATACGCATTGTGACGATGGTGATAATGAATTAATTGATACGATGACAATTTTGTTTGCAATGATGGCAGTAATCAAGTTGTTTGTTGTGATGAGGAAGATGACCATGATGATGGTGAAGAAGGAAATGATGGTGGGTCAGAGCAGCTGTGTACTCTGAGTCGTGGACAGACGGAACTTCTGCAGGACTCTGTGATCCGGACACAGCCTGAAGAAAGGAAGAGCATAGCTCCCATTCGCCGAACAAGGAGTCATGTGACCATCTCAGGTGTGACATCACAGCTGACACCTACAGGACATGTGCTAATAAAAGCAGACTTTGAACCATATTATGAAAACGAACCCTTGAGCAACTGTGTGTATATGTTTGAGAGATATATTGATGTATGTTAATGTGTGTGTGTGTAATGTAGTGGTGTGTATTATTTTATTGTTTCATTCTGTTGGAGATGTGTGTCTGTATGTGAGGTATACTGACTGATACACACTAATACACAAATTATTGCAATGTGATATCAAACAGAAATTTTGCATGACGAGGAGAAAGATGGAAAGAATGTCTGTTTGTGGCAGAAACGGAGAAGAAGAAAATCCAACAGGAAGAAGAGGAGATCCGAAGGACCAGAACTTTCTTCAGTTTGTTTAGAAGATCCAGTTCTGCAACACGTCAGTCATTACACACTTCCCCGCGAACGCATGACACATGTGACATAATGTGGCTAATCATTCTGTACTTTGTAATTAAAATATATAAAATATTTTATTTGGATTGTGTTAGAAAATGTGGTTTAGAAGTATAGATCTGCTTTAAAGACACACAAACCAAAATTATAAATGACAGTGTTATGATCATAGTTTGACCCTTCACAGACGGTAGCAGCAATACATCATGGGAGGAAAGTCTGCGGCAGGTGCAGCGTGCCGCCCAGCGACTGCTGGAAGACGAGGACACTGCAGTGCTGATGGAGATCTGTAAGAAGGTCAATTTCAAGATTTTATTTCAACAGAAGAATTAACACACACAGGTCTAGAACACGACTAGAGCATTATCATCATGTATCTGACATTAGATCTTTGACATTCCAACTGAACACAGCACAAGTTGTTGGATAATTACGGACTGATGATTAAATATAATTAATAATTTATGAGGCACCTTTCGAGACCCTCACGGTTGCCTTACATAGGAAGATAACACACACACACACACAAATTACTCGGCAGAATAGTGGCAGCCAAACGCACTAGGGCAGGGGTCCTCAATTATAAACTTGAAGGGTCCACTTACGAAATTTCCGTTCAGTCCGAGGTCCGGAAAAATATCGGTCAAGTTGCAAATATGAATCGATATGTGAATGGCACGTCATCCGTATAGAAACAACATGCTTCAGGTCAATCTCTCGATCTCTAAGAATCTGTATCAATACTTCATAAATTTAAAAAAGTGCAGTCCGGTAGGGGACATGGACTCGTGTCCGAAAGGTTGCAGGTTCGAATCCCCCCTACTACGGGTTCTGCAACTAAGTGTCCTTGGGCAAGACACTGAACCCCACATGCCCCCCGGGCGCCACGGCTTAAGGCTGCCCACTGCTCCGGGTTTGTGTGTGTTCACTTCACTGTGTGTGTGTGTGTGTGTGTGTGTGTGTGTGTGCACTTTCACGAATGGGTTAAATGCAGAGCACAAATTCAGTATGGTTCCTTATCCTCCTTATCTTTATCCTTAAATGTAATCTCTCCTTGTGTGAGGTTTGTAAGACCCAAAACATCTTTATAAATTTGACACAATATTGTTCACCTCCCTTTTCTTCATCAAACAATCTGAGAAAGATCATAAATTGTGAATTATCCTTTTGAGTCCCTTCAAACAGAGCAGTCACCACTTCACTCACACACTCATTGACTATTTCAACATTAGAGAAAGGTGTCTTGTGTTGTCCCAGGACACATGTGAGACGTTCGTTGCCTGTGTGTGGGTGTGTGTGTGTGTGTGTGTGTGTGTGCGTGCGTGTGTGGAGGGTAATTTGTTCAAATTGTGCGTGCTTGGAGTAATAAATGGCATTTCACGATCACTTTTGACGATCGCGACCGTCTCGTTGCAGATTAAACACATTGGTTTTCTGGTCCGCGCGGGCAGCGCGGATGCATATTATTCTGTCCACTCACTCACTCTTAAACTCGCAGTTTTCAAAGTCAACTTTTCTTTTCCAGAGGACTTCTTTTCCACCCTGAAGACCTGAGCTACTACGCGCCGCGGCCGTGTTCTAAAGAAACTGAATGCCGCCAGCCGGAGCGCAAACAGATGACGTAGTTGTCACGTTGCTCTTACAGCGGCTGTGATTGGACAAATCCCGCAGCTAAAACGAGCACAATCATTCAAGATAAATTATATACATTTATAAATATATTCGTTTGCGTTGTTGCGTGTGTGTGAATGAACAATGCAGAATAAAATTGCGTGACCACTGAAAACGCATTTGGATTTTGATCACAAGAGTAGCATGTTGGTTTTGCCGTTGGTCCAAAAGTAATCGCGTCTGGGTCCGGACGCGGACCGGAGTCCGCCTATTGAGTACCCCTGCACTAGGATCTTCTGAGCTGAGGTGCCAACTGAACTCTAACACTTAATAAGTAATAAGCTCTAGGTCACGTCTAAACTAGTGGCTGTAATGGCTTCCCTCCGCTGTGTGTCTCAGTGCACAGAAGGGACAGAAGTGAAGAGCACACACAAGAGGAGTAAAGCCATCTTGAGAGGAGTCAGTTGAGGTGCTCCAGACATGTAATTGGCTCAAAGGAAAACCAGGACATGCAGGATAGAAGAATCCACTGGCGGATTTTGTGTGACAGACAAAACTGAAACTCACAGTTTATCGCAAGTTAAGTCGAATTTATAAACTGTTAGAATAGGAATGATTTCTGGTTCATGTTTGGTAACTTACATGTTTGGTTAGAAGTTTGGTGTATTTGTTAATTTAAACTCATGTTCCCATCTGGCAGTCTTTTATTTCTCCTACGATGCTGTTTGTCTGCAGTATTCACGAGAGAGAGAGCTGCAGACGCTGACACGGGATCTGACCGCCGTCTTAAACACGCCAGAGAAACTGCTGCTGCTGAGAGAGATCAGGTGACTCACACACACACCACACACACTGTCACATCAAAACTCACTCACACATCATACACACACAAGCATAAACATGCCATAAACACGTTCACTCGCACATTGACACCCACATATCAAAATGCTGACAAAGACAATTTCTCTCACACGAAACAGACACACGTTGTTAAACTGAACACTTAATTTAATATAATGAATCCAGCAAAATAAAAATAAAACTGCAGACTTTACATGAGTCAGTTTTTAACCCTTTACTGCGTTCTGTATCAAATTTGATACGCTTTGTTGATTGTCAGATTACAGGGCCTTAAATTAAAATAATTTTTCAAAAAACTTGATCAATTCAAACATACACTTGTAATACATAATTTGATCACCAAGTGGCAGCAATTATCTGTTCCATTGCTTTTCCACAGCAGGGGAGCCGCTCCAAATTTTGAAAAATGGATTTTTTCAGATTTTTATAAAAAAACTAGTTTTGGAGGTCTAGGGGGGAGAACAGTAACTTTTTTGCTCAAATTTCTAAGAGAAGGGTTGTCTGGTGGGTTGCTTGAATGTGGTGTGGTAAATGTTTGTGATTGAAATTTTAACCCCTTCCTTTATTACACAACGTATCTTCTGGTGATACGTTTACAATAACATTTAAAATTATAATACATTTTTTTTTTTTTTTTTTATATTTTTATTAGAAATATTACGTTGAATTGAAAAAAAAATGTTTAAAGTTTATCGTCTGGTAGCCAGCAGTAAAGGGATAATACTAAACAATTGACATGGTTCCATAAAGGAAAACTTTCAAAAGGTTTGAGAATAGTGAAACATTCACAGAGCGTTGTGTGGACTGTGTTGTGTCAGGGCGCTGGTGTCCTGCAGGGATCTACCGGTCTTCAACAGTGTGATGTCTGCGTCTGAAGACGAGGCCTATCACATCCTGAAGACTCGCGCACGTACGCCGTCTCTCACTTCTCTTCTTTTATCTTGCTGTACTCATTCGAGTGCTTCTTTCAGACAGGCCACACCCACAGACCACACTTCCTCACATCTGTATCAGGTGTTCCTCACATCTCGCCTAAACAAAGAAAACAACCTCCCTGATCCATTTAAACCTATACTGACTTAATCTAACCGTAACTAACTTCTCCTATCCAGTCCACACATCACACAGAGACAGTCTTATTTTTTTTTTTACACCCACTTGACACTCTCTCACTAGACACACATCCTTCAATACACAAACACTTATTAACACACACACTTGCTAGCAACGCACGCACAATCTGACTCTCAAACACACTCTCAGTTGCACAAAAATATTCACCCATACAATCCCTCACTTACACAATCGTCCACTGAAAATCACACTCACTCTTTCTGTGTCAGATCGTAGCGATGGATTACCGCTGTGTTCTGCAGAGGATTCACTTCAAGCTTTTAACCAGGTCAATGTTGGACCCATTAACCCATTACTGGATGTTCCGGTGAACGCTGGCAGTCCACTGGCCTCCTCCAGCACTTCTCCTGCTATTCCCAACTGGCTACTAGCTGAAAGCACAGATTCCCATCAGACACCAGGAAACGATCAGGACATCATAATGGAGACAAAAATAGGACAAACTGTGTGGGAGAAGGGGACGTTGGTAGATGGGGACGAGCTGCTTACAGCGCAGGACGCCCCTCCAGCCAGAAGAACGCTGTTATCTCAGGTCTTCAGTTCCCTCAAGTCCCACCGGTCAGCGGTGGCTCCCGCTGGAGAGTTTCAACTCACCACTGTCAACATCAGCAAAACCAAGCAGTCTTTAGGTATAGTTCAATTTGCTTTTACTTGAGGTTTGAGACATTGTAGTGACATTGTAGACAAACAGTAGTCATCTCTACACTGTGTCCCAGACATTCAAGCAGGACTTACATTTTGGTTTATTTTTGAAGTAGTAATAACAACAACAACAATAATAAAATGTAAACGACCGTAAAATATTTTAGGCAAAAAGTCAATTTTAAGTAAGACATTATTTTTTACCTTTTCAAAGAAATAGGTCCTAATATATTTTTCTGAACAAAAGGCTATTGAGGAGGCTCTGGCTTACAGTGGGGAAATTCAATTACTGGAACAGCCACCGATAAACAATAAGTTTGTGCAGGATAGTAATAGTAATCAAAGCAATTATAAACAACATTTTAGCTTGGCAAGTAAATGATGAAACCAAAGGGAGTTTGTGAAGGGACAGTAGTTCACTTAAGTACTTCGAGGCATTTCATTGCAACGCTGGAAAATGTGTAGACAGATTTAAGCAAAGTAGGAATAAACAATGCAAAGATTATTGGAGAGCCAAGTAAGTGACAATAGAAGTGACGTGGTTATATTTCTCTCATCAGCAACCAAGCTGCGTCGTTATGTTCAGTCAGGGAATCTTTGTCTTGGTACGATTTTAAACGTAGGCTTCAAATCTGTCTCTAATTAATTCTTACGCCTGATGCGCTCCTTCAATAATTATAATAATGAGAACGTAAACAAATGTCTTGACAATTGTTTAAATGTCCAGTTTCATAGCTGATCTCTGAAAGTTTATTTAGGTTATGGTAACAAACTGATGTTGAAGGATACGGATTCAAGTCTGTAAATTCCAGATCAACATTTTAGTCTGGAAAATAATAGAAAGTCTTTCAGTAAAACGAAAAGAGTAACCTGTGTTGTGTTCAGGGATCAGCATCTCTGGCGGCGCTGAGTCCAGCGTTCAACCCCGGCTGAAAATTGAGAAGATTTTCCCAGGAGGAGCTGCGTCTGCTAATGAAGATCTGAAAGTAGGTTATGTCTATAAAGATGACATTATTTACATGGGACTTTTTACACAAATGTAAGCAAATGCCGCTTTTTTAGATGTTTCTTTGTGTTCCATTGCTGCGTGTTTCTGATGTCTTCTGTCTCTAACCTTTGGAAATGCTGAGTGGTAGACACACTCACTCTCCCATAAACAGATAACCACATGGTTCTCCTGACTCGAGATGAACATAGAAAACAGAGCAAGTTTGGTCCTAGGTTGACAAAGAGAGTTTTGGGCAAAAAACTAAAATATAGTTTCTAAAGCAACACACAAAAGCACATCTGTGGCTGTTGGGTGTTGCTTGAGAGAATGGAATGCCTTAAAAAGCGGATCCAAACCCACTAGGATTGCATGGGAGAGAACATATGGTGGTCTGCAAGAAAATTCCCTGTGATGTGATTCTAACGTATGAGGGTCTTTTAGTGTTTTGTTACAATTACCTGAACGAAGTATAACACTGAATGCTGAAGGAAAGTCGTCTTACCTTTTGTCTGGAGCTTCTCAGAACTACTTGCTGGAAATCTAGGGTTTACGTGGGATCATCTGGTAGGAGGCACAGTTTCATGGTCAGTGATGGTGAAGGTCAGAGGTTGGTTTAGGGCCAAAGTGTCCTGTAACTGGAAGCACTCAGAAGGATCGTCTATAAAAAAATGTTTGTGGTGGCATTCAACAGAATGAAGATGAAGAACCATATCTGTACCAGAAAGAAGTGGGTCGATATTATATGCAAAACTAAAAAAAAAGTTTTATTCTATAATTTTCTGGTGGATGACAAATATAGTGCTGGATCTTTCTTTTGATACATGGATCTCTGGTGATAGATGTTTGAAGCTGAAAGCTGAAGCTGATGTTTGAATGAATGTGGATTTTGACAGTAAATGAGTTCATGAACATGAAAAAAGACAAGTTTGTTCCAAAAAACTACAGTCCTTAGACACTTTAACCGAGGTGATGATCTGAAGAACCATTTTATGGGAAAAAATGTTCAATTTAATTCCTCATTAACTCAAAATGTTACAGGCACATGCTAACGGCGTCTTCATTTGTGGATGTGTGTCAGGCCGGGTTAGAGCTGCTGTCGGTGGACGGCGTGTGTCTGGACGGCGTGACGCATCAGGACGCCGTGGACATCATACGACAGGCCTTCAGTGACAAAACCAACGACCCCATGAAGCTCATAGTGAAAGTTCCCAGAGACTCATAATCTGGTGAAATCTGACCTGCGGCTCCTCTCAAAGTTTGTATGTTTCATTAACACTTTCACAGAGAATGTAAATTCAACAGTTATCAAAGGTTTGAAATTGATAAGAGTTCTAAACTGTAATACATCCTACTCCTTATCCACATTTGTCACTCCGCAGAAACTGTAATGACACTTTGACACCAACTGTTAGCAGGATGAGCTTAGGTAGAGTTGGCAGGGACAAAAATGATGTTGTGAAGATAGAGAAAAAATAATTTTCCTTTTTTCCTGAAAAAAAAAACAAATGACTGGGAAGAATGTGAATAAATCTTCAGACAAAACTCCTTACTTTTTTCTGAGATTCTTTGCACAATAATTATGAATTCAGCTCAAACAGTCCAAACTCTACCTCACTTCACACTGCTTCCAAACACCTGGAGTCTCTGGATATCTAATACGTATTTCAAACTTAAACCAGAAATATTCCTTTATACATATAACAGACTGAACATTGATAAGAACTAAATAGTTTTTACAAACACGTAAAAGGCAGAAAAAAAAAAAAAGAAAACGCTAGTCAACATGAGCTTTGGTGATGAATTTGTAATTTTCGGCTAATATGGCTTCTGAAGAGCTGCATATACTAAAATATGTGCATTACGAAGGTTTGGTCCTAGAATTGACTGGAATATACTGGACTTAAGGAAAACCTGAATCGAAATTCTCTGAAACTGGAATACGCTGACAGTATACCAGGTCTGGAATTCTCTTAAACTGGAATAGACTGACAGACTGAATGACCAGACAACACTAGAACGGTAAGGACTAGGAGACAGACGGTAAGGAATACAAGACAGACTGACTGAAAACCTGGACCAAAATACTCTTAAAATGGGAATGGACTTAACACTAGAATGGTGTAGAGTGTAAGAAATACGAGACTATTTGACAGACAGATCAACACTAGAATGGTAAGGAAAAGGAGACAGACTGATCAGACTTCACTAAAATGGTAAGAAATGGGACAAAAAAAGTGGCCGGAAACAACTTTTCACTTTAAGACACATGAGTTAATACAAAGAAAAAATTAAAGCAAAGTGACTGGTTATTTCTAGGATGTTAAAAGTGTGCAGTACCCGTGTGCACTATAATGTTATTGCTGTAATGTAATTGCACTGACAAACACACAGCTCAAAAGACAGAAATTGAGTGAGTTTGGCAAACTTGCCAATAGGGATGATGTGTAAGTTGTTCTCCCCCTGGAGAAGCTAGAGGAGGTGGTGAGGGGGGTCTGGGCACCTCGGCGAAGTCTACTACCCATGAATAAGTGGAAGAAGATGGATGGACATTATTACCCACTTGTGTCAGTGTTACATATGTCATCATCACACACACACACTATATTTTATACACCCTCAAGTCAGAGTTACACACACATCACACACACATTATTCCGGGCCAGTGTCAGGTCACCACACTGTCATCATGACACACTGTTTAATTACAAACAATGATACAGCACAAAAAATAGACAAGGCATCAACTTTGTACAAATATTCAAAATACAAAATGTAAGGAGTAATAATATTGCCACAAGAATCAATCATGTGATACGGCAGATCATCGACAAACGCTTTGGTGTTTTCACAGTGACATGTTCCTGGCGCATACGTCCACAACAAGCATGTCACACTCTTGTGCAGTAATGCGTTATATAGGTGCAGAATAACAGTCAGTAGCGTTTACGGTTCAGAAGACGCACACACACACACACACACACACACACATCAGATCTCGGTCGCTGCCACGTCATCAAACGTCACTTCGTTCCCACTGCTGTCGTCGTCCTGATCCCGGGACTCCAGCTCTAGACTGAGCTGACGCAGCGAGCGCTCCAGATCCCGGTTCCTCCGGTACATCTGAACGTAGTTCTGCTGCAACTCTCTCTGATAGCGAATCACTTTCTCCTTCTCTTCCTCCCAGCTTTTCCTCTCGTTCTCGAATGACGACGCCTGACTGGAAACCCGCTGGCGTTCAAAAGAAAGCTCCGCCTTCAGTTGCTCCACCTGCTGCAACGAGGCCTTCAGCTCTGTGTTCTCATTGGCCTGCTCCTCAGTGGGAGCCCCGCCCCCTCTCAGGTGTCGCAGGACGTCGCGCATGTGAGACGACTCGTCCTCCAGACGGCACAGTTTCTCCCGCAGCAGCTCGTTCTCGCTCTTGCGGCGCTGCAGCTCGTTCTGGCAGACCTCCAGCTCCAGGGTCCGTGCGCGAGCGCTCGTGTGCGCCTCCTGCTGCTGCGTCTGGCACGTGTGCAGCTCGCCTCGCACCTCCCGCAGCTGTCCGCGCAGTGTGGTCAGCTCTCCCGCGCGCTGGGCCACGTCCGCCTGCAGGTCCTTCAGTTGCTGCTTCAGCAGAGAGATCTCACCAGACTTCTGACACACCTGCCGCTCACACAAACACTACTGTCACTCAAACTCATCAGCCTCAGGTCTTCACTTATTAGCTCTACATTTAACCAATGATTTCCCTTCTGCTGTTATAAAGTGTGGATCTCAGACTTGCCTTCAGGGTCCTCAGACTCAATAACTGCTGAGTAATAGCGCTACAGCATGTGCCGTGGTCTTTCCTCCAGCAGGTGGTGCCCAAATTCCAAATCCTAATTTACCACTGTTAAACTGTTCTTCCATCAGTTTGGCAAAGAATTTGCTCTTTACCTCAACTGTTATTCAGGGTCGAGCTACTCAAAAGCCTTAAAAACTCAGGTATAAAATGATTGATTACTTATGATGTACTGATTTGTATATCTTTTATGTATGTACTAATTTTTCTCAAATTTTGCCGTTTGTTCACCTCTCTGTATGATCCCCTGGTCTCAATAGTTTTCATATTTAAAAAATAAACTTTTGTACTACTTGAGTAAATGTATTTACTTTAAGTAAACGTTACTTAAGTATGTTTTTGGCTACTTCGTACTCGCTGAGAATTACGTCAAAGTCTCGGAATTTAGTTTGTTTTTATTGGTTTGATTGAGACTGACTTTTTGTTCTTTATTTATTTTGTTTTACCATTTTTGAAACATGGTGTTAAAAATTTTGTTTCACTATTAGAAAATAAAGAGTCTTTTTCAAACTTCTTTTTTTTTTGTCTAAATTAAGTATGAGTAAAATACTTAAGTTCTTTTAAAATTCGATATTTTGCTACTTTGAATTTTTTTGTCTTTTTTATAGTTGTGACTTTTTACTTGTATTGGAGTAACTTAAACAGTACGTATCCGTACTTTTACTTAAGTATGAGTGTCTGGTACTCTTTACAACTCTGCATACCTCCCACTTAGTCTCCTCCAGTCTGGGTGTGATTTGCGTCTGCTCGCGCTCCAGCGTGGCGCATCTCTCCTCCAGCAGGTGGTGCTCCTGCGTCAGCTGCGCCAGCTCCTCCTGCGTCTGCTTTTTCTCCTGCTGAAGCTGGAAAAGCTGCACCTGCAGGAGTTGCTGCTCCCTCTGCGAACGCTGCGACGCCGCATGCATCTTCCCCGCGCACGTCTGTCTGAACTCTTCCATCTCCAGCTCCGTCCGCTTCTGACGCTCCTCATACACCTGCACACACACAGTCGAACATCCCTGTGAGGAATGTCTCCCAACATCAGGAGTGTCAGTGGAAGAGTCTGCCGGCTTCTCGCTCTGGTTCTCGCTCACTCACTCATCCATCCATATTTTGGCTGCTTTGCGCACACACAGCATCCTGAACAGCGATGACCAGACTTCCCTTTCCTCCTTTGACACTTCCTCTATCAGAAACCTCCGAATTCTTCACCATTCCACCCAGCTAAAGCTTATTAGAACAAAAGGAGCAACACACACACACACACACCTGACAAATTGCGGCTTCGTTCTTGTTCAGATTTGCCCGGAGCTGCTGCAGCTCTCGCTCTTTTTCTCTCAGTCTTTCTTCCAGCTCTCTCATTAGAGCCTCAGCAGGTGGTGGCGAGGGTCCGGCGGACGGCAGGGGTCCGGTGGTGCTCTTACTGGAGGAGGAGCGGCCACTGTCAGAGTTTGAGTGCGTGTGATGCTTGGTGGCGTCCGTCATACTGAAGGACTGGACGAGTCCTGTGCGGACCCCGCTGTAGGAGCCACGCCGCCCCGTCAGCACGACCGAGTCCTCGTCCCCCGCTGTGCTGAGGTTCCCCTGACTCCCCGACAGCCCCGAGCACAGACCCGGCGACAAGAAGTGTGCAGCGCTGCGGCTCTGCGGGACCACGGGTTTGAAGGCAGTGGGTCTTATCAGGGCTTGGTGGACCCTCTGTGAAAACATGATCAAGAGTCTTTATAGAACAATATTTTAGACACAATCCAAAGCAATTTTGCAGCTGCAATTGCGTTTACAAAATGAACTGCCAAAATGTAAACGTCTACATTTAATGGCTTCAGACAAATAGTCCATTCCAATTTGAACACACTGACTAAAGGCAAGAGCAAATATCAATCACAACCATTCGAATTTGGTATGAAAAATAGTTTTCATTTTCAGACACAGAATGCATAAAGATAAAGAGACAGAGAGGAATAGATCTTGACAGAGAGTGTTACCTAAACTGAGAGACTGCTAGAAAGACAGAAGAGTGAGATAGTCACAGAATCTCAGAAATTGCTGATTTTGGAAAATATATCTCACTCTTTCTAACTGGCCTGACACTGGAATGATTCTTGGGGGTCCGAGGCCAGCGGTCAGTCCCACATCTAGCGGCCAGTCGCTCCAGTCGCCAATCAGATCTTCATGGGAGTAGGAACGGGTGCCGAAGCTCCTCCCTCGTCCAGCCATCGCTCTTCTCTTATTGGACGGTGTACGACTGCCGGCCTCAGCTGCCCCGCGACAGAACCTGGTGCTGACCTCGATCGCGGCCCGGTCCGGGTAAATCACACTGCCGGCAGGAGCCATCGCTCCCGCTATAGGCGGGGAACGGCGAGGGACGCGAGTGTCCAGATCAATGGCCACAGGGAGAGACTGGATCAGTGCCATGACTGATGAGGCGTGAAGTCACACAACCTGCACACACGCACACACACACACACACACACACAGAACCTAATTACAATACTTTTTCGGATTAACCTCTTATTTTCAATTAAATCTATATGCTTTATTTATAGTTTGCTTTTCGTCTTTAAACTCACAAGACATCTTGTGATTTTGTCTGTGTTACACCAGGGTAAATAATACATGTGTTACGTCTGTGTGTGCAATAAATGCGTTTGTGTGTTTACATATCTGCGCATTATACGTGTGTTATGTCTGTGTGTACAAGTTACATGTGTATTACGTATATGTGTGTTGCAGCTGTGTATTACATGTGTGTGTGTGTCTTACATTTGTGCTTCGTATGATTGTCAATATGGCCACTAGGGACCATATCGAAATTTGTGATTTGCATTTTCCTTTGTGTGCCTGTGTTTACTGTGTTTGTGTGTGTGAAGTCATGACGTGAATGTGTTAAAGTGTACATTTGTCATAAACAGTGAACAGAAGGAAAACAGAAAATGTGGATGTTCAAGCGTTGTGCTGTTCAGCTTTAAAACCCAATATTTGTATTCTGTATTTTTATTTGCACTGACAATCACTGCTAAAGACGACGACGTCCATCAAATTTTACTGATGATGTAACTCATCACCGATTGAGTAAGAAAATGCACTAAAGATCTGCACTGGCGATGGTGACTCCACGTCAGCTCTGATTGGCCACTGATCATCTGAGTTCAGAAGTTGGAGAAGCTTCATTGGACCCTGACCTCAACTTCTCGAGAATATCAACAGGAGTACGTACAGACTGATAATCTCCATCACACTTGGACAGCCACAGAACACGACACACACACATACACACACACACACACACGCGTCATGCATGTTGTTTAAACCATCAGTTTGAGCTGGTTCACCGTGGTTTCCATCTTGCGTGTGATCACGACATGAGTGTTTTCTAACGGGACAATCTTTGGGTCGTGGCTCTGTGTATCTGGTGATCTGCAGCGCTGTACTGTATATAGGCTAGAGTAAGTAGGCTACAGCTACAGCTTTAACTGGGTCACACTGGACTCAGTTATACAGGTTTGACAAGAGAGGAAACAGAATCCGACCAGAGCAATCTTCAGCTAATGGGAGAGCTGACAGAAAACACCAGGAATTTACACATTTTACTACAAACCATAAATGTGGATTGGCAGGTTTGTGGGTTACAAACCCTCGGACTCAGTGCAGTACATTCACTAGTGTCACATGCTGTAATAAACAAAATGACATAATGCTTAATCAGAATGATTATGTGCACATGAACGATTGATGGGTGGTAAAGGGCGGGGTCGTTTGAAGGGTGGAGTCAGAGGGAATGACATCAGCTCCAATGGGCTTGTGTGAGTTGTCAAGATGATTCAAGCAAATTCACATCAATGATTAGGATCAGAGAGTTTTGGAGACTACTGGCAAAAACTCGAAAAATCAAGTTTTTCGAGTGTCACTAGCAAAGTGTCAGTCGAATTACATGTTTTAATGAAGAAATTGACTTTAAAGGGTTTTTAAAATGGGATTCAAATGTTATTGTATCCAGGAATTGATGTTTAAGTTCTCTGCAGTCACTATTTGCTTAGTGGTAAACAACGTAACTGTAATAGTGAGTTCATCCACACAGTTCAAAAGACGCACATGACAAAAACAACATCTGCAGGAAGACGGAAGAAATGTCAAAAGAAGCTTTGACATACAGACACAAAAAAAGAACCTTAGTAAAGCAGCAAGCAAGCGTCAGACAGAAACACTGGAAAAGATCTCAGTTCTGAAGTTGAACCACAAAACCAAAAACTGCATCAGAGATCTTAAGACCCACGGCTCTGCTGAGAAGAACAGGCTCTCATCCTAAGCCACTCTCAATGAAAACAAGAACATCTGATGCCAAAACAATTAACACGCTTCTTCCTGTTAGCTTACCCAATCACAGAACATGCAGCCCCCATCACATGCACCCACACACACCTCAACAAACAATCAGCGAATGTCTTCAACTGGGAGATCGACACCACGAGATGCACCAACCACAAGAGCAGCTCTCGTATGTCCAATCACAGACTCCAGATCAGCCATCGGACGACGATCATCACAGACGTCCAGAGTCTTCACGATCAGCCAAAAAAAGGACTACAAAATGAATAATTATTGTTATTGTTAATGTATTTTTGTTATTTTAACAAACCACTGAAATTGAAGCTGGGTGTTTACCGACTTGCCTTGACAACGTAAGTAGAGTACAGAAGAGAGAAAGAAAGTAGAAGACAAACTTGAAAACCACCTTTACAATGACTTCACCAGTGTGTCGCCGGAAACGTCCCAAACACTGACGAACGCGCTTACATTCTCGATATTGATAAACAGAAATTTTCATAAACTCACCATACTGCAGCGGAACCGGGATTTTAATGATTTAATCGCATTTCACACCGACCCTCCAGCGACTTTCTGCGCGTTTCCAGCTGCGACTGCTGAACTTCTCACGCCCCTCCCACTTCCTTCCGATAGACTACACTATGGTCAGGGACAGCCTCATGAATAATTAATAACGCAACCACTCGCTAGCACCTCACTGCCTAACTGATTGGCTTGAAGACGAAATAGTAGGCGCGTCCTACAGCGACCCTCGAATCGTACTAAGGCAAAGGCCAATTAGACGTATTAACGTCAAGCTTTTTGAATGGCTGTATCTTTTAAGTGTAGTCAGCCCGACCTAATTAATATTAAAATGAGCTCTTTATCCGTCTCTATAAATATATATTATATTTTTAAAGTGACCCAATGACCTGCTTCCGTAGGAACACGTTTACGTGATAATTACTAACACTCTACTCTGACCTCTGATGTTCTACATATGAGGTTTTGACGAGCATATTCTTCATTGCGATATTTGAGTGCAGCTGAATAACTGCTGAAAATACGTGAAGCTGATTATATCGGCACGTTCCAGAACAAACAACATGTTCCGGGGAGCAGCAGCCCGGAACCACTGACACACAAAGAAATAAAGCAGCAGCAAAATCGTCACCATTAGCTTTTCCCACAGAACTGACACTTAACTGAGTTACTCCATCCATCCAGTCAGACCGGCTCTTCTCTAAACTCTCTCACCTGGGAAACTGAGGAGATTTGCATCAAGGAACTATAGCAAACATGTGATGCATCAGATAAATATGGACCACACGTTTGGAGGTACATATCCAACACCATGCTGAATCCTGGTCTATTGACAAGGATGAAGAGTTCGACACCCTTAGAGCATGGCGAGTGTCCAGGGAGTGTGGCCACCTCAGAAGAGACGGAGACTGAGCTGGAATCTCACACAACTGGTTTCACACTCACTTTCACAACTAGCACATCCTGTTTCTCTATCCTGATTAAACAATGATAGAGCGGTGTGTGTTTTATGACGGTAAAGTATCAGTAATAATAATTAAACAAAACATGTTATATAACAATTATTCAATTGTCAGCTTCTCACAAGTATTACTAATGATTATTATGTTGCTTCTCACACACACACACACACACACACACAAATACAAAATTTCACCCGGATTCTCCCTCTCTCACACTCACACACGCACGCACGCACGCAGATAAATATGTCCATCTGACAAAATGTCCATAAGACAAAATGCTTTTATTAAACATAATTAAGATTAAGTAAATTGTCCTTTTGCATGATATTCAGACCCAGACAGAGAAGAGTTGCAGCACATGACCAAACACATGTCGATCAGGAGAGTCAATCATATCGAAGATTGTGTGAGTGTGTGTGTCTGATGGGGCAGCGGGTGGAGGGGGGCTCTACTTAGGGCCCAGCATGTCTTGGGGTCGGACCCACTGCTGGAACTGTTGATCTGTCAGAAAACCAAGCTTCAGTGCTGCTGCCTTCAGCGTCAGACCTTCTTTATGAGCCGTCTTAGCGATGGCTGCTGCTTTATCATAACCTGAGAAAAAGGAGGAAGAGGTGAAGAAGACCGTAAGTCTGTCAGTGTGTGTGTGTGTGTGAGAGTAAGCGTGTGTGTGGGGCAGGGGCTGGGGGGGGGGTTACCTATGTGTAGGTTGAGTGCGGTCACCAGCATCAGACTCTCGTTCATGAGGTGGTTGATTCGGTCAGTGTTGGCCTGGATTCCCTCAACACAGTTTTTAGAGAAGGAAACTGAGGCGTCGCCCAGAAGCCGGGCTGAGTTCAGCACATTCTTTATCTGACACACACAAAAAAAATGAATCCTTCAGCTGCTATGTATTCAGGAAGTGATGTCGCTCTAGGCAGGTGTGTTGGGCTTATATAAACATCGAGAAATCAATATGCAGCTTTGGCATTGCTGGAGAAAAACAGCTCAGAATTTTAAATTAATTATTTTTGCATTTTAGATGCTTGAAGAAAATGTATCTCACCAAATATGTTTTACAATGCTGACACTACAGATCACTCAGTAATGTTCCCTCAGTGGCACCATAGGGCATTTTAAATGCAGAAAAAGTTTTGGTTTCAGCAAACATGCCGAGCGCACACTTACTATCATGGGCTTGAAAACATTGAGCTCTAAGTGTCCCAGACTGCCTCCTACTGTCGCAGCCACGTGGTTCCCCATCACCTGCGCTGCTACCATCGTCAGAGCCTCACACTGCGTGGGATTCACCTTTCCTGATCACACACACACACACACACACACACACTCACACAGTCAGAGCTTCACAATGAGCATAATTCACCTTCCCTGACTCTCACACACACACACACACGCTCACCAGGCATGATACTGGAGCCAGGCTCGTTCTCAGGCAGCATCAGTTCTCCGAGGCCGCAGCGTGGTCCTGACCCAAGCAAGCGTATGTCGTTGCCTATCTTCATCATGCTGACAGCTGTGGTGTTCAGAGCAGCACTCAGCTGTAGGAGAGCATCATGGGTACCCAGAGCCTCAAACTTGTTGGGCGCTGTGACGAAGGCTAAACCTGAGAATTAAACCAGAGCAACTCTTGTATGAGACCACAATCAATGCCAACGTCAAGACACAAATCAACTAGTAAGGCCGCCAGCACACGTTCGTACACACAAAACACAAACGAGAGACCGTAAACTTAGCAAAATCCATGGCATTAGCAGCCATCAGTGCTGTCAAAAGTAGTCACTATCGTTACTTCGTTAGAAGTATTGATACTAGAGTTAAAAAGTACTTCTGTGAAAATAAAAGTAAAATGCACAATATTCTACTAAAGTAAAAGTAGCGTTACTAATACTGATTAAACTACTTTTAAGTATAAAAGTAAAAGTAATGCAAGGAAAAAATTGCATTATAGAACTATATTGTCCTATTAAATTGTTGTGATTACATTGAAAATTAATGCATTTTATTACAAAGCTTCTGTGCAATCTGAGCGGCCTCAAGACACTAAATCAAACAGGCTTCTCAGAGGTTGATAAATCTGTAAAAACCTGTTACAAAACAGATTATTTTCAAATATATGTTATGAAATAATGACCTAAATAATGACCGAACTCTTTTGTTCAAAAATCTAGCTTCAACATTACATTATCTCCTTTATATCTAGTATAAGATAAATCAAATCTCTCAAAGTCTCACAAAGATATAACTGAAATGTTTTTCAGTATTCACGTGAGCTTTGAGATCTCGGGTAGCTTTATTACACAGTGAGACTTAATGGAGCTTTTGTGCGCTTTCAGACAGTTAAAACTGTGAAAAGCGCCTTACAAATGCTCAGAACTTGAACTTGAGCTTTACACACGGTCACTGCGCCTCACACTTGTCCCGACTGGGACGATATGTTGAACATTTGCTTTTTTTATATCGATTCAACACGAAATGAACTATGAATAAATGAACTATGAATAAAACTAACCGAAATGAAATCGCAGTAACGTGGCTGGTTTTGAAGTAACGAATAGAAAGTACTGATATTTGCTTAAAAAAATAAGAAGTAGAAAGCAAGCGGAAAATGAAATACTCTAGAAAAGTAAAAGTAAGCCACATTTCTACTTTACTTCTACATCAAGTGCACCAGTAACAGGAATTAGTACAAAATATTTCTTTATGGTACTACTTAAGTCTCTTCTTTGAGTAAACGGTCACAAAAACTTTATCCCACATGAGAAAAAAATGAGAGAAAGTCTCTCTTTCTGAGATTTTGTAAACAACAGCACAGTGACAATTCAAGCCCAAAATGGTGGTGTGCATATTTGATCCGTGTTCTGCCATTCACTGCTTTTTGTTTGTTTATTTTTAATTCAACTTTGAGAAAACCTGAATACAGTTATTCGTTACAGTCAAACGACCAAACAATCACACAGTACTTGCTATTACAAAGTCTCTCACCCGTGAGCGCTGACACTTTCTCTGCCACTTTCTCAGCGAATCCAATGCGAGTGTTGAGTCCGGTGCCCACAGCAGTGCCCCCTGCTGCCAACTCATACACACGCGGCATTGCAGCCTTCACTTCCTCCATACGATTCTTCACCTGCTGCACATACCCACTAAACTCCTGAGACAAAGACACAAGGAAGATGGTTAGAAAAATGACAGTGAAAGAGTAGCAATAGTTAAAAAAAAAAAAAAAAAAAAGACACGAAAAACAAAGAAGAGAATAAGAAAACAATTATAAAATGAGCAAGAGCGCAAGAACAAGAAAAAGGTTAAGAGAGAGGCAGAAAAACCCTAGTGATAAAGAGAAAAACAAATAAGAATTTAAAATAATTAAACAAAAGAAATACAAGACTCTGAGGAAGATAATAAGAGGAAGAACAAAATAAGATTGAGCAGGAAGGGGGCGGGGGGTAAAGGAGAGAAAAAAGAAATTGAGAAAGAACAACAGAAACTTTGAAAGAATTCAGAAAGAAATGAGATACTGTTCATAATGTTCTCTATCTAGTGAGTAGGCTAAAGAGCATTATATAGGGATGGAGTGGTAGAAACCTGGCCGAGTGTGAGTGGCACAGCGTCCTGCATGTGTGTGCGGCCAATCTTGATGATGTCCCTGAACTCCTGAGCTTTGGCATCAAGAGCGTCATGCAGCATCTGGAGTCCCGGAAGGAGAACCTGGTGGACTTCTGTTGCCGCGGCGATATGCATGGCAGTGGGGAACGTGTCATTAGAGCTCTAATAAAGAAAAAATTGGTTTGTTAATCTTACACATAATGTAGAAATATCGGCTGATGCTCAAGTGAAACAAATGCTGAACATTAACTCTGAGCAGAACAAGAGTCATCAGCGGTTTGGCCAAAGGAACAATTTTGGCATCGTCAACCATTCAATGAAAATGAAAATTGAAAACATTCATTTTTGTCTGAAACAGAAACTTTGTTTATATCCATTTCAGAGTATATTTTCAAGCTGAAAAAATAATTACTGTTGGCCAGTACAATATATTCAAAATGCTGCATGAATGTCGGCCATAACAAACAGAATAAAATAAAACAGAAACTGATAGTAGCTTCTACTTGATGTCCACAAAGTACGTGTAGATGTGAAACTCCAAAATTGAACCGCGTACTTGAGTTGGGACAGACACGCAGATAACAAGCAGCAAGAATACTTACTGCGATATGTTTATTGTGTCTATTTTGTGTTTTCTATGTATATTTTGTCACAATGTTAAAATGTCAATAAAAATTTGGTAGTTGAAAAAAAGAAGCCGCTAAGAAATAGGCAGATCACAAGTCTCTCATCTCGCAGTAAGACTGCAGAGTGTGAAACCTTTGAGTTTCTGACTTTTCTCTGGAGTGTGATGTGTAGTGTACCTGGCTTTTGTTGACGTGGTCGTTGGGGTGCACTGGAACTTTGCTGCCCAGTTCTCCTCCCAGCATCTGAATGGCTCTGTTACTGATCACCTCGTTCACGTTCATGTTAGTCTGAGTCCCGGATCCCGTTTGCCACACGACCAGAGGGAAATGCTCATCCAGCTTTCCAGCAGCGACCTACACACAGACACGCACACACGCGCGCGACTCCACGTCACACATCAGCTCTATTGACAGCTCGAGGTTGGATAGACATTCACCTCATCAGCGGCGTTCATGATGGCCTCAGCAATCCGAGGCTCCAGGCCGAACTCCTGATTGACATCTGCCGCCGCTTTCTTCAGGACACCGAAAGCCCGGATCACCTGGATCTACAGGAACAAGCAGGATCAGTGTGTGTGCATGAGTGTGAGTTCGGGCAGGGATGAACCTCTCTCACCGGCATCCTCTCGCTTGGCCCGCCAATCTTAAAGTTCATGGTGGATCTGACGGTTTGAGCGCCGTAATATTTATCAGCAGGAACCTTCAGTTCCCCGAACGTGTCTCTCTCCATCCTGAACGACTCTGAGCTGGACGACTGCAACAACCACGTCAAAAATGTCAGTAACACAAATGTGCACAAAAAAGTAAAAACTCAACTCACTCACTCTAACACAGACACACTCACTCTTGCTCTCTCACTCTTTCTAACTCTCTCTCTCTTTCTCTCACACATATACAGCCTCCCTCCTTCACTCACGCCCACACAGCAGTGGTCAGTCTCACACTTTGATGTTAAAGGGCAACTGTTGGTGTCTGGTTCAAACCTCAGTTGTGGCACTTCTTAGCTGAAGACCCAAACATTCGAGCTACCATTTATAAATACAACACTCCAATCATTATCCTTCAGCGATTCGATAAATAAATCAGCCAATCAATTTCTCTTAAACACACGCGCTCGCACGCACGAGTTTGACAAGTAGTTCTGATTGTTATTCATCATAAGCTAGAACGGATTGTTGAACGGATAAGCGAAAGAATAATTCCCATCAAAGAATACGTTCATCATGTCTGATGACGTCGACATGTCTAGTAAATCTAAAAAACCGACGCGAATGTTTACTGGAAGTAAAATATTGAACATGAAGGTCATTCAACGGGACACGACCCCGTAACAGCTCATAAACCTACGGCTTTACCATTCTGAGCGGCGCTCCTGCTGTTGGGGCAAGAATCCGGACAGGAACAGAGTATTCGACGGGCCACAGGACCGAGAGGTTCGCGTGAAAACGCCGAATGTTCCGAGCGGAGCGATACATGGCGCTGCGGGGTGGAACTACAGCTTCACCAACCAGACGCCGGAAAGCAGGGGCGGACACCTATCACTGGAACACTGCGCGAGCAGGGGCGGAACCCTTTCACTGGAACACAGCACGAGACCGGACACGGGGACACGACGCTCTCTTTGGTATCAGAGACAGTGGCGAACACACTAACGTCATTTCCAGTCATTGCGCCGTGGAGATGGTGACATCACAATATGTCACTTTTACAGCTTTATTTGAGCGCTTGTCCGTTTTAATAACGGAATCAAGAGTGTTGAGAACAGCCTCTGTCACAAGGGGGCGTAGGACAAAGGAGCGTTAAATAAACGCTACGCGGTTCCGAGCAGGGCTCAAACTCACTGAAAATTATAACGTTACTAATACTAATTCTAACGTTGCTTGTCACGTTACTTGACTCGAATTGACGCTTTAAGGTTTAACGGCTGTGTGGCTGTTTGATGGCTGGCGCTGTATTTGCAAAATCAGAGTGAATGTGATGAGACGTATCCGTTAACTGACTTTGAAGGTTAGCAGTAGATGTCAAACATGCTTTATTTAACTAATGAGAACATAAAATTAACTAATATTTTCATGTTGGTGGTTTTTTTTTCGTCTTCATTAAATCTAGTTGAGCAGAGCTCTGTGTGTGCGTGCGTGCATACAAGATTAAGGAATGGGATGCTGTTTATGTGTGCCCGTGTGTATGATGTGGCTCTTTGCAGTAAAACATAAAAAACAGTGACTCTAGTCTCTGACTAGTTGGCCACCCCTGCGCTAGAGCTAAAAGACCTTCAGGTATGTCAATAATTTGGCTCTGCTGGAAGATACATCTGCTCATTGTGCAAGAGACTGGCCAGTGCTCCACGCTGTCCACCACAGACCTGTTCAATTCACCGCGGGTCAGATGCTTTCAAGGTTTTGTGTTATCGACAAACCTGAACAACTCCTGTGAATCTCACTCTAGTCTAGGGCTAAAGAACTAAGAGGAACATTTGATACTCAAAACTACAAGGGGAAACTTTTTGTTATTACATTGGAGACTGGGGTTCAATCGCATAGTAGTCCCTAGGCCTAGTGGTGGAACCGACATATAGTGTCCAGACATGCAGCCACCCGTCGGCTCTATTGTCAAACTGCAAGGTTTTATATTATAAATATATTATAAATATTGTGCTCTGCTTTTAACCCATCCTTCTAGAATCTAATTAATTTATTCATACATACATATATACAGACTACACGTTCACTTAGATTCACGTGTACAATCTCACAAAGACACACATTCATGTTCAAGGCTCGTCCGTGTTTTGTGTGGTTTCATCCAACAGTTCAAAACCACGTGTGCGAGAGTGTGAATATGTTCGAGTTCTGAGCATTTGTAAGATGTGTCTTGTGTTCCGTTTTGGCCTGTCACCAATCAGCTTTGTCACCATGAAACTCAGTAGCATTGAGTATTTTGTAAAACTGTTTAAATTCTTGCCTTGTGACTTGTGTATTACTATTCCGATTGTCTTTTCAGTTTCTAAATATGAGCCTAATTACCGGAGCCAATGTGTGACAGCTCTGCCAGTTCTGTTTCGGCAGGATTTAAAACTGAAAAGATTAATCGTGTCCTTGTTGAATGATTTTGAAGTAGTATTGGTGCTATTTTCTTAAGAAATTATCATAATTTTTTTCACATTTTTTTTTGTTCTCTTTATTTGATTTGTGTGTTATATATGACGTTCTTGTATGGGTTCTGTTTAAGTTAAGCTTACTTGTTTAATGAATATTTGATTGCCATGTAGGTTGTATGTATTTCAATAAAAAATATAATAATAATAATGATAATAATAATGAAAGAGAGTAAGCAAATTGACGTTCCACATTGAATGGTGCTGATTTGGTTGATGTGAAAAATATGGGCCAGAACAGGGGGAACTATTGAGGATGACACCAGATGGGTTGAGGCTGTACAATTTTATGTAATTTTCTGTAACTTTTGAATTAATGAACAGTGAAATCCTGAACGCTACACTCTAAAAACGTTATTAATGTGCAGGAAGTAATACACAAATTGCGTTTAAAATTTGCTTTTGTGACACCGTTGGGACAAATACATTTTAGAGGCGATTTCAGAAATGAAATTGTCGGTCTGTCTGTTTGTTTGTTTGTTTGTTTGTTTGTTTGTTTGTATCTCTCTCTCCCGGGCGTACCTTTTATATTCATTGTTTTTTTTTTTGTTTTGTAATTTTCTGCTTATATATGCCACAAATATGATAAATGAATGCCTTTGTTTGGCGTCTTTGTGTGTGTTGGCTCCTTATATGATTTCATTAAAAGTATTTTATATACTTTTAAAAGCAGAAATATAAAGTATTTAAATGTACATTTATTTTGGAGCCGTATTTAATAAATGAATAAATATGTTTACATTGTTTTCTTTGTCCATGTCGTTACTTAAATTCGTAGGAAACTAAATACACAGTAGTCATCATGGTATGTTTATTTATTATTATTATTATTATTATTATTATTATTATTATTATTATTATTATTATTTTTATTACGTTAAATAATTTTAACTCAAATATTTTTGACCTTTCTGACCTATTCACCAACCTATTAAGATTCAGCAACAATTTTCCCACGCCGGTTTAAATCAGGTGCGTTCGCGCTGAACTTTGTGCTCCGGGATAGCCAATCGGAGAACGCGTACCTGCAGGAAATGGGCTGTGCTTGTCCGGGCGCCTCCCTCTGTGGTGACCTCCCTCCTCCATCTCCGCCGCCTGTCACACCGTGAGGAAGCGGGTGCCGAACTTCATCATGCAGTTCCAGCCCTCCCACGCGCCCCTCTACGCGCCCACGCCTGCGCCGCTTCACCCGACGCCCTTCTACATCGAAGACATCCTTGGCAGAACCGCGCCGGCGACAAGCCCGGCTGTTCCGACACCGACTCTGCCCTCCCCGAACTCATCGTTCACCAGTCTGATCCCGTCCTACCGGACTCCGATTTACGAGCCGACGCCGATCCATCCTGTTCTGACCCAGCACGCACTGGCGGCCGCGTACGCGTCCATTTATCCGTTCCAGAGGCCCGCGGGAGACTTCACGCTTGTACGCCACGACACTCTGGGTGAGATCCGTTCAATCACTCCTGACGCTGACAGCCCGAAACTTTCCGAACTCTTCAACTGGAACACACGCACACACACAATTTATGATACACACACATACACATTGTGTATATATTACGCGATAAATGTCAGTATTCAGTATAGAATAAAACAATTAAGATGGTTAAGTGATTTATTGTCCATTTAAATTATATAAGCACTAGTAAAGGATAAACAAACATAAATAAACAGCAATTTAGATCACACCTGTGTGTGTGTGTGTGTGTGTGTGTGTGTGTGTGTGTGTGTGTGTGTGTGTGTGTGTGTGTGTTCTCACTCTTTCGATCTGCTTTCAGAAGGTTCTTTAAATCAGTTTTTATTCACATAACGCAGAAATGTTCTAGGGTGTTTTGTGGCGTTTATTAACACTGTCAGTGGTTCTTGATCATTATCTTCATCATCAGGAAGGATTTACCTGCAGAATTCTGCGGCTCGTGACGCGACCAGGACAGTCTTGTTTCAGTGTGAGGCAGAGAGCGTCGCGAGGATAGAGTCGCGCGTACTCAGCGAGTTTCCTCTCACGGCGGAAGTCTTGAGCTGTCGATAGGAGCGAAGGCGCGGAGCTTTTTCCTGGAGCGGGACTCGTGCGGGCAGCTGATTATTTTATCCACATCCTCAATACTCACACATTCAGGAAACACTCGGCCTGCGATAGTCGCGCACTGGCCGCGTCCTGGAGCCTTTAACGGCCCCGAAAACACACCTCGTGATTTTATCAAGAAAAAAATGCATTGGAAGCCTATTTGTTTAATGAAACTTTGCTATATTAAAATTTGATCATTTTCGATTTTATTTTCTATAGACTTCGAATTAATTTGTTTTAATTAAACTAATAAAGAATACATAGTTTTCCCAACACGCGGATAAGCAGTTGGACTATTTCAAATGACTTTTCTGCAGAATTAGAATTTATTTGATCGTCAAACGGTATACGTTTAGTCGAGCGTTGTTTTCTTTTTTTTCACCGTTATAACTGGAAAAAAATCATGCTGAAGCTATTGTGGATTAAACAACACATGTTGGTGTTTTTTGTTTTAAAAACAAAAGTTGAAAAGTTAAAACAATCCGTTTTGCTTATTGCATATACAGTATACAGTACTTGTTTTCTAACGAATGAACTTGAAATGAGAATGGACATGAGCTGGATTCCAACCAAATAAAATACATAAAATATATCATTAGTGTTACAGTATGTATGCGTAACTTAAATTTGAGTGAATTAACCTGTCTTTTGTGTTAGAGAATAATAATTGCCCGTCTGTCAGCGGCTGTTCGGCTCGTTATTAATGGCGGTTTTGGACGGGAAGAATCGCAGTTTCCGATGTGTTTTGCGGGGAGCTGGACGGATGTTCAGCCCATTCAGCAGATCAACCAGCAGGAAACACATGGACGGAAACTCCGCCGCAGTGTTTCTGCTCATAAACTTCAGCTTTCACAGCCCGAGTGCCGCGAAGATTCGAGAACCTAACTATCATGTCTGGTTCTGACCCGCAGGTAAACCGCTGCTGTGGACCCCCTTTCTCCAGCGACCCCTGCACAAGAGGAAAGGCGGCCAGGTTCGGTTCTCCAACGATCAGACAGTAGAGCTGGAGAAGAAGTTCGAGACTCAGAAGTATCTGTCTCCTCCCGAGAGAAAGAGACTTGCCAAGATGCTGCAGCTCAGCGAGAGACAGGCGAGTACAGAACACTCTCGAAACAAACCACAGAAGTCGAATTTAATACTCTTTCTACTTGCTGTCAGGTCAAAACCTGGTTCCAGAACCGCCGCGCAAAATGGAGGCGATTAAAACAGGTAAAAATTACACTAAAACTGAACTAAAGTAATGTTCCCAACATTATATTAGTTTCACAGACATTATAGTAATAAAACAATACTGTATATATACTGTGTAAAAATACGAACAATAATAATATATAACGTAATAATACTAATAATTATTATTGACATTGATGATGATGATGATAATAATAATAATAATAATAATAATAATAGTGGTAATATGATTATAATATCTTGCTGGTTTAAGAAACATTCGTAATGTACAAAACACATTAATTTAAAAATAGAAATTGAAATATTTGTTAAAATAAAAATCATAAAGTATAGTTAGAGTTTTTAAATACAAATACAATGTTTTGATTTTTGTTTTTTCTTTCGTTTTAATCAATTTTCTACAACAAACTATCCGATACCTAATTTTTAAACATTTGGTTAATAATAATTTTAGAGTTGCTAAATGTATTAATATTTTTACTTTCTTTTTATGTTTTTTTATATTTTATTGGGGCAAACATTTGCTTGTTTTCACATTAAAGCAACACATTAATAATGATTTCGTTAAATGTTTTAACAATACTCGCCGTTAGAGTGTTTGCTGATTGTTATAATTGATGGTTAAATACTGTTGATCGCACCACAATGGTAATACACCGTAATGACAAAGGAAATTATTGTAAAATAGTAAAATAAATAGATTGATAAAATTGAGTTTTCCTATGTTACACCTCCGTCTTGGTACACAAATAGTATCAGTTGAAGAGAGTCGATTTCCGTGATAACGGTCGCGTTGACAAACCAAGAGAGAAGAACGATTCGTGCCGGTTTATCAGTGAATCGTCTCATCGGATTTTTGTCTGCGCAGGAGAATCCAGCGACAGCAAAGAGAGACGGACAGAGAAACTCAGACAGATCAAGTCCGGACGAGACCGACGCATCGGAACAGGAGCTGGACATCGACGACGAGCCCGTGCAGCCGCTGTGAGGCCGCGCGCACCGCTGTACATATGTATGATACTGTACATTAACTTTGCTGTAAATATCGTGTCGATCAATAAAACAGTGTAATAGTAAGACTCTTGTCTTTATCTGAAGCAACATTTGGACCCGTTTTTCAATCATTTCCCCAATCAAGGTGCCGCAGCACAATGGGCCGTTGATAAAGTAGATTTTGGTAATTAGTTTATCAGTGTGTTATCAGCGAATCCTCCCGATAGATCATCTGTTACTCATTAAGATCGATGCCAGAGCGGCTCGGACTCTACAGTAGCTCACTGTCGCTCTGCCGTCCGTCGTTAATGATTGAAACGCGGAATTGATCCGAAGGTTCAACAGCCTCAGCGATGACCAGATCTCTCCAAAACCAACACCAGCGCGTCCACGGAGACATGTTTCACAAATAAAGATCGGGGAAAACAAACAGCAGAAGGTTGAAGAGCATTTTAAGTGTGAGAAAATCCGTTTGAATCACAGTTTTAGATTAGGAATAGGTTTTACAAACAAGTTTGAAACGGTTTAGGTTAAGTTTAAATCAGTGTTTAAACAATTTTGAATCACACGTTGATCAAGGCCTTTGACTCTGCTTTCAACTGAGGAGTTAGAATCATAGTTTTTGGTGTATTGCTTCACTGTCACCTGGTGACAAACATCAGCTCCAAACCCCTGTTGACCCACTGAAAGCCTCTGGCCGAAGTTTGCAGACTAACTATTTATGATGTGAGATGTTTGCACAGCTAATCATTTTACGGCCCTGACAGGCTGAGGATAAAAGCCTGATCTCCAGGTGAATTAGGCCTAATTGAAGAGTAAACAACACACTTGAGTGAACACTCATGGCCCAGTGGTTCTGTCCTGGGCCGCCGCAGGAATCTGCCTGTGCTTCTCCGACATGTCAGCAGACGTCGAGCTGTTTGACGACAACTGCTCAAATATTGACCAGAGAGCTGAGATCTGTGATCTCTCTGGAGGACGTCCAGAACTCTTGCTTAATCTGTCAGGCCTGCCAGGCCTCGCTAAAGTGTGTCGCTCGGCCTTCGGAAGGCAGAGACTCTAATGGCCTGTTTGTTCCTCTCCCTCCTTGATGAAAGTGCTGTACGCTTTTACGAGGATCTGATGAGTTCATCTCCTGATATTAGTGATGGCTGATTAGATGCTTCCATTAAAGATTAGAACTTTCTGAAGCAATTAGCTGCTTCTGTGTGAAGATGTGAAGAGTAAACAGCCGAGGAAACTGTCAGTTACTCTCTATTTAACACAGTCAATAACCTGTGACAATGCAGCATGAAAATCACATGGTTATTGAGGTTCTAAAAACCTAGTTACGGCACATAGAGTCTCAGAGCTTCACATTTACGGTTCTTAATGAATTTATGAATCATCAGTCACTGTCTTAAAGCAGCTGAACATATACCTATCAGGAACATCAACACGCTTATTAGCAACATCACCATGAGAAGAGGACCAGGCGAACAGGAGACATGGAACAGAAGAACTTAGTCTCTGACTTTCTGATTTATTTCTATTGAATAATTGTCCAGTTTTTTTGTGTCAATAAATTATTAGAGGACAATGTGTCTCTTCTTATTCTCCCATAGACAATCCGTCATTAAGATTCAGTTGTTGTGATTTTTGGTTTCTGGATTATCTAAAAGAAACAGCCTTGAATTGACAAACATGTTATTGTGTGCGATTATGTGCGTGTTGATACTGTCTGAAAAAAAGATTTTATCAAGATTTAAACTGATTTACTGTCTGAATCTGGGATCAAACTGGTAGATAACATAACTGGTACATAAAATAAATGAACTTTCAGTTTTAGAAATAGTAAATCTCACTACTATCATATTGTGAGATTCCCAGACCATACTTCTCCTCCTATTGGAGGCACTTGTGACTGGCAGATATTTTTAAACATAGAGATAATTATAAACATCTGGGCATGAGTGATTGTAACACCTGCCACCTAAGGACTCTTGACGATAAATCGATTGCTGAGATATAATTTCTTTGATATATTAATAATAAATAAATTATAAATAAATAAGAATAAAATAGAAGGGTGTTGTCCTGCTTGACAGGTGGTTAAACCTCCACATGTTCAGAATGTGGCTGCAAGATTACTCACAAGAACAGAAAGTTAGATCATATTAGTCTATTAAAGTACACTAGATAACTGTTAAAAACCGTATGCAATTCAAATATCTGCCAATTCAATTAACTGACCTTACTGCTCGTCATGATCATCATGATTATTGCACTAAAAATAACTCAGACCAGATGTTAGTTCCAAGATTTTTGGAACATTCAGCATGGTTTTTCATATTTCTGCAACAAAAACCCAGGAATGTACTGCTTGAGAAAATGCTGCTATCCAGTTTGCCTACATCAAGTCAGATATTTTGTTGTAAATATTGTTCATTTTCATTTGAAATTAAATCATATATTTCCTCCATATCCCATTATGTGTATTTTTTTCTCCAGTAAGGTGAGGTTGCCAAAGCACTCCACCAATCTGCTCCCAGTCTGGTCCCTTTGTAAAATGTTAGAACCCATTGTGGCCCAAAAAACAAAAAGTTTGCTAACAATCCTTCTTAATATGCCTTTTTCGTAAAGATTTTGTCATGAAATTTGACTACGCTAATGGAATCTTCTACTTTTTTCACTGTCGTCTTGAGATCTCAAGTGATCTACACTCAGATTGTTGGGAAGGCTGGAGGCCATTGTTTCCTAAATGCTTGCTCACATATCACAGCCATTGTAGTGTCATTGTTAATTTATACTCATTGTTTGGTGGTTTTGTATAGCTGCTTTTAGGCAATCTATGGCCATAAAAGTGCAATTTATTTATTTACATTCACAAATGAAATACATTTGAAACTTTGACAGAAATGTTTTTGGTGATTAAATCTGGTTGTTTTGCTTTCCCATTCGATTATGAGGGAAATGGTGGATCTCATTTAAGTGACTTATAGGGTGATATCTTTCTCAGTAGCTTAGTCTGTAGAGCGCTGGTGTTTGAAACTGAATGTTGGGAATGTTTAATTTTTCACAATTTAAAAATTGTGATCATAAAGTAAAGTGATATTGAGAGTAATTGTACGCTAAACTGAAGCTCTTAAAACGTTTAGTGTACTGTAAATAGACAGCAAGAGGTTTTTGTTTTTTTCAAGAGGTAATGAAAGTCCCAGTTTAGAAAACACAAAAGGAGGAAAAACCAACTTCAAGGTCAAAACAACTCCAAACTCCAATATGGGGGAAACTAAAAGGAAACCACTCAGAGGTTAAACCTAATTATGCACAATGTGTCAGTCAACAATCTTGCCTGTTTTGCCCAGAAAAGGAATTGAACACATAACATTAGAAACCACTATTGAGTAGCTCAAATTAGGATGCAAGGTGAGAAAGCTTAATGCGGCAGATGTATAATGCTCAGAATCGGAAGGGAGTGGCTTTAATTGCGCTGACAGGCTGTGATTTGCTGGTCAGAATGATTGTCATCATCACCTCTCTGTCTTTCTCCCTCTTTGTGCTTTTCTCTCCCTCTTTGAATTATCTTTCTCTGTCTCTTTCTTTCTCACTTCTAGTAAAAATAGTCCCTCTGTCTATTTTTCTTTGTGTATGTGTGTCTTTCTCAATTTGTGTTCCGTCTCTTTTTTATTAGTTTTCTCTCCCATCGTCCCTCCCTCTCTCTCTCTCTTGATCTCCGTCACTCTGTCTCACTCTGGTCACTCTGTCTTTTTCTCTGTACCTCTTTCTGTCTATCTGTCCATTCCACTCTCTTTCTTACTGGTCTCACCTTGTCGGTTGCATCTTTCGGCGTCTTTCGTTTTTTTGTCTATCTCTGCATCTCTCTCTCTTTCTTTCTCTCTCTCACTCATTCTCTCTCTCTGAGTTCGGTGTTTCCCGCTCTAACACAATTGAAGTGAGTGTGTCAGGAAGTCATTCCTGCCTGTATGTTTCCACTAATGCTGTTATTGGGGCTTGGGGCTGCGAACAATGCGGCTGATTTGTTTTGCTTCCTCTTCGGCCCACGGCGGCTGTGAAAACACTGATGAGAATGTGAGGAAACACTCTTCAATCAGCACAACACACACGCTAGAGCCATTTAGAACTGAGGAACGACATTCACATTATTACCACTATCATTATTCCCCTCCTTATCATCATCAGCATCATCACTTTCTTTATCACCACTCTTCATCCTCCCCCTCAACATCATTCTTATAAACATATTCACTGTTGTCTTCATCATTACCACTATCAGCGACCTATATTGTTTATTATATATATTATTCATGTGAGCTGTTGATAGACTCTTTAGTGCAAAAGGAGTTTGCATAATTGGAGCAAAAAAATGTTCACAAGAAAAACACAATTTCATTCACACAGATGTAAGTTGAAAACGTCTCGCTTCTGTTAGTCCAGCATGGTCTGATGAAAGTGAAATTCAGTCCACAACAGGCAATGACATGAATCAGTCCCATGTTCCAAGTTAATAAAGCTAAAACTTTGCTGACATGATAAAAGTCCAAATTATATATTTTGTTTCACTTACTTTGTTCAACTGACCAGACCACAGTTGTGAAAGCCCACTTACAATGGTAGAGGACACTTTCACCAGTGAAATGCTTTTCCAGAAGCTTTTCTGTCATGTTTTTTTTTACCGATGATATACGTATGTTTCCCTAACCACTATTTACTTTCTGTGGGTGTAGTATGTATAGAACTAACCAATAACAACTTCCCTCCCACATGCACACTGGACCTCTCAGAACAACACCCTTTGCTATGTTTCTTGGTGGGATGTCATAACGGTAAATCACAGACATGAAGTTCAGCCTCAAGTTAGCATCAATGAATACAGTGAGATGTTTAAAATTGGCTGAACAAATGAGTCAATACAACACTCATATCTATGTGTGTTTGATATACAAAAAATGACAATACAGTTACATTAGAAATATATAAAATTGCTGTGTTACAGTTCAGAGTGATTTGTATGTTGACACTTGTAACTCTCCAGGTCTGAAGAGACTGAAGCTGTGTCTCACATTGGAGAGTGTGTTGTAACCCCAGAGGTCTGAAGACTACCAAAGTTTTAGACTGGACTAGCAACGATGGTGGTAGGATGGGTATAGCAACATCTGATGTTTTTGTTGCTGAGGATTATGGGCCTAAACATGTCATAAAGACATGTACATCTAACTTTCTGATGGAGCAGTTGCGTATTAATCAGATTCCAGTAAGAAATTCAAACATTGATCTTTGTTTCTCTTTAGGACATAGAACTTCTTAGTGAAAACCTTGATGACCGGTTAGCATATACTCTAAGATCAATTTGTAGTTAAAAATGTAAATAAAAGACATTTCATAATTAGTTTTGGGTTCTAAGTTATAAAGTTTATGAAGTTATGAATCCAATAAAAGTCTCGAGAGTTTTTCTCCTCAAGTTCAGATGATATACCATATTTCCGAGTGGTTTAAAATTAATTATACCTTCACCATTGACTAGTTCAAAGTGGGTGAAGTGGTTTCATAGTACAGGTTTAGTGACAGACTGATCTCGGGCTTCATTTCCAGACCTTTGACCTTCAAAGCAGTTTCCATTCATCTACGTTCACCTCCGAGACAAAGTATTTCAAATGGCTTACCAGTCACACTACAAAACAGTGTAGACTCTTTAGAGAGAAAAATAAAGCATTTGTTTCCATTAGTTCTAGTAGAACCAAATGCACACATAATATTCAACCTCTTGTTTTGAGACCAAGTACATTCTCAGTAGAGTTGTGGTCCAGGTTGGACCTGCTACCCAAAGAGTTACAGGTCCAAGCGTTGGCGGTTCGAGTCCCGATCCACTGGATTTCACGGAATGTTCTTGAGCAAGATATTAACTCCACATGTTCCCTGGTTTGTGTGTTTCCACGTAGAGGTGCGTGTTGGGGACTTCACCGTATGGTTAAATGCAGAGCATGTTTATTTTATTTTGCAATGTAAGGACCAAAACACTGGGCTAGACAGACTTGAGGCTTGACCACTGGCAGTCCTTAATATCTCTGTTCTTTTAATATCTCAATACATCTCTGCTAAGATCCTCTCAGATCCAGGGTGGTAAACTCCATATTTTATCAGCAGTTAGGTAATGGTTAGGCTCCAGTACAATTGTTGTATGGTGAAAAGAACTGGCTTGGTGGCTCAAAGTCCTGACAGCGTCTCACTCCTCCGCATATGAGAATATGGGTCACTGAGCTTAATCTTTGAAGAATTTATATGGTGATTTTGTCAATATGGCTATTAGGGACCACTAAATTGTTTTTTTCCAGGCATTCTTCTTTCTCATTAGATGTCTGCATAGATGGACACCGATTTGGTGTCAGGTCCATTGTTACGGCTGTAACATCCATAAATGCCTTCCAGGAGTGACTGGAGCTGTGCTGCTCACCTTGTGCGGATGTGCTAATGCTAATGTCAGGTAAAAAATGAACATGTGATGGAGCATTGATGACGGAATGAATGAAGGTGAGCTAGTGAGGGAACAGTGGAATGTGGTGAATGATTGAGGGATAAATAGCTAAAGAATTAGTGATTGAAAATATGGGTGATAAAGAGTTGATGATAGAATGAATAAGTGAGAAAAATGTAATGAATGACATAAAAGAGATGAATGATATACAGCTGATGGTGAAGGTGAGTTGATGAGAGGATGGATCATTGGTGAATGAGTGAGTGATCAAGAGCTAAAGATAGAATTGAAGATGAGGTGCTGATGAATACAAAAGTGATAGAGAGCTGATCAGCCAGAACTTCACCTACAACTCTGTGGTACAGACAGTTGTGTGAAGTCGCCGCTGGAATGTGTGGCGTCCTGGTGACCTCTGACTGCAGCGCTGTACTATTGTTGCGATGGAGGAAGAAAAGGCTCTTTCATTTGAAGAACCTTGACTCACACTGTCGTCCATGAGACGTGTTATCATCAGCAGCTCTACAGGAAACTCTGTTTATCACTTCCCTCCAGTCACAGTCTGTTTAGAGCCACAGCCTGTGATCAGATTACACACAGAGAGGAGAGAGTGTGTGAAAAGTGAGGAGAAAAAAAAGAGAGACAGTGTGAGAGAGACAAAAAAAAGAAACTCAAGAGAGATAGAGAGTGAGAGAGTGAGAGAGAGAGAGAGAGAGAGAGAGAGAGAGAGAGAGAGAGAGAGAGAGAGAGAGAGAGAGAGAGAGAGAAAGAAAGAAAATTGAAACAGCGCAGGTTCTATAATCTCTGGCATCGCGTGTTTATCGACACTGGGAATGTCAAGTTCTTGGTCTCTATGTGTTTTTCTGTTTTTTGTCTCTCTATCTCTCTTAAGAGGGATTTGGAAAGAGGAGCGTTTCGCTTCTGCTTTCTAAATGAGCAGCAAACTCTCAACGACGACAGTCATTTCAAAACATCAGCCATGCGGATGAGAGTGTCACTTCACAGAGAGAGAGAGAAAGAGAGAGAGAGAGAGAGAGAGAGAGAGAGAGAGAGAGAGAGAGAGAGAGACTCCAGACAGAGAAGCAGAACTGGTCATTCATCCAGTCTGAATGGTCTTTGGTTTGTTTTTGCCTTGACCTTTGACCTCTGAAGCGGCTTCCTCTAAGAGACAGAAACACAAGAACTATTAATGTCAGACTCTTACTAATATACGTGTATATATATTCTACTGTCACCCGAAAGAATCTGAATCATATTTTCACTGAACTAATAAATCTCTCTTTCTCTCTCTCTGTGAAGTGATATATTTGGTCAGGCTGGGGTGAGGAACATCTGAAGATTTTCAAGAGTTTCAAAGGTGAAGTATTGATCTAGAGAGTAAAGTTGGAAAACTAATCTAATCAGCGGATTGACAGAGAAACACAGCTAAACGCTGAAATAAACGCTGCGCAAACACGGTCTTCACCCCGCGATCTCTGCTGGAGACTCTGTAATCTACACCATCTTCGATCAATCCGCGGACGTCACGGCGACGGAGGGCGCGGGGAGACGCCGAGGGAAGTTTACATTCAGACACAGGAAACAGTAAAAGTCAGACAGGAAGTAAGGAGAAAGAAGGATGATGCACGTGCTTGTCTGTTTCCTCGGAAAAAATTAACTGCCAGAAAATTGCATTAGAAATGGTGTAAAAAAAGCTCAATCCAATACAATAATGACAAATAAATATTTATTCTCACCTCTAATGTTGGTAGTGAAACCAAAGATGCATTTGTTTTATTCCAGTGAGTTTTCTTTTTTTTTTAAAAAATAAGCACGTTTAACGCTCAGTCTGACGCCACCTTGTGGTGAAATGTAACTTCTACCTGTAAAAAGTCCCCCGTTTGATCACCCTAATAAATCCTGACGTCTCACCGTTAGACAGTAATCTGATAATCTGATCATTTGGCTTTCACCCTAATACATTTCACTTAAACGTGTAACAAATGATACCAGTGCCGTTGCTCGGCATGAAACAAGAAAAGCGAAATAACTCGCAGCCAATAGTTTATTCATAATAAACGACAAAACGTCCGACGGGCAAACAAGGAACAGACCTGAGAATTACAAACACACGCCAGGAAAATCTCTAATGTGCGTTTCCTCTTTACAAAAATAAAGACAACAGCAATCAGAATGTGTAGAAAAGTGCATAACTGGTCGGACACTGGGGGAGAAGGATCTCATCCTGAGCCTGAAACGCAGCATCATTCGGGTAAATCTACACCTGCAGCGCCACCGAGCGGCTGAACAGAAGAACTACACTTGTTACGCGAATCCGCAGCAGGTCGACTCCTCCGGCTCCATCATGTCTTGCAACGGGAAGCGCCGTCCGGCCGGGGCCACCGAGCGCCTCAGCAGCTCCCTGCAGACATATCACATCAGCCTGTGATGGATCAATGAGTCGGTAAAAAGTAAAAAAAAAAGAAAAAGAAAGAATAAAAGACACTGGACACACTGAAGTGTGTATTCATGTTTGTTATTCATGTTTGTGCGCTTTGAGACAGTTAAAACTGTGAAAAGCGCCTTACAAATACTCATTATTATTATTATTATTATTACACGTGTGTGCTTTCAAAAGTCAGTTCTGGCTCAGTTCCAGTGTCCACTGGTATCTTAAATGCACTGTAAGGAGAACATGGACCAGGTTCAACCTCTCATCAGACACAGCAACAGACGTCCGCTGATGTTTGTCAATCAGCAAACACAGAAGAACTTAAATGAGCAACTAATTAAGGAGCAACAACACTATGAATGATTTTCACTTGTGGTCGTCAATTGTCGTTGATGTGATGCTAGAACAATCTTACACTTCACATACACTGAGGTTATACAGAATAAAAATATCATGTGCATCTTGAGGAACATCTTTCATCACTGATTCTTTCAGCTAGTAGTGCTAGAAGATTCTGAGTAAATTATCCTCCAGAAATCTGATGTAGCTCATCCGTGATTCATTCCATGGATTTACATTGGATTGATGTCAGTAAAGCTGAAGAACCACTGCTACTTTACACACACACACACACACACACACACACACACACACACACACACACACACACACACACACACACACACACACATACAAGAGAGATAGATAGATAGATAGACTTACCGTGCAACCGTTCTGAAGGCCTCATCCACGTTAAGTCCTGTCTTAGCGCTGGTCTCCATGAAGATCACACCAAACTCCTGCATATACACACAAGTCATACATAACATCTCACATCTACATCTACATCTACTCACGCGGGCAAGTTTCTCTCCATCTTCTCGTCTGATCAGTCTCCGGCTGCTCATGTCGCACTGATGACACAACAACACAAGTCACTCTTAGTGTGTGAGCTTGATGTAAAACATGTCACAGGTCTCTTACTTTGTTGCCGAGCAACATGATGACGACATCTTCCTGCGCGTAGTCATGAATCTCACTTAGCCATGCCTAAAAGGACAGCCAACCAGAGCCCTCGGTCACAGAGTTAGTCACAAAACAAACTATATTTAGTGACTACACAAATACCGGATCAGATATGGTTGATGCATTAACAGATCAGATCACATAAAAAACATTAAGTTTACATTTTAGTTTTTTTTTTTTTTTTAAAGCTGAACAAAAAAACAGCAAAAAAACCAAATACATCTCTTGAGAACTGGCACACTGGCGCCAGTCTCATTTGGCATTCGACTTTCACCAAGTCTTTAGTGTGATCTTGGTTCTGAGGGCGGAATCTTCTTTCTTCTGAGTGGTCCACAAGAGACCTATCTCACAGTTTGGATTCTGGAACACAACTTTTCTTCCACTTTGTATTTGTGTTTGTTCAAGACTGTCCAAAACAAACATTTAGGTCAAAAGTCTTTAATCAACATAGTCATTATGTCATTAGGATTTTAACTACATGTTTTGGAGACATGGTGGTTCAGGGGATTCACATATCAGAGAAAGTTTCAACCCGAATCTGAGTGGTTAGAGACAATGTAATGAGTGAATCACAATATCCACCTCTGGCAATACAGCTGTAGGCAGAAGGAAGAAGTTATAAGATGTAAGATCTGCTGAGGTGAAAGGTTGAACCCTAGATTAGGTGAACCCCTAAGCACAACCAATAAGATCCCTGCAGTGATCAAACACCACAACCAATCAAATCACTGCACTAATGAATCACACCCTATTGCCAATCTGCACTAATATACTATAATGTCACATACCCTTGTGTTGTCGAAGGATGATTTGCTGGTGATGTCATAGAGCAGGAGAAGAGCTGTGTGAGTATGAGGACACCATCATCATCTTCTTAATCACATACTTCTTGTGTGTGTTTTTTTTACCCTGAGTGTCTCTGTAATATGCATGAGTGACGCTGCGGAATCTCTCCTGTCCTGCAGTGTCCCAGATCTGAAACACAATACTGAGGCTGAATCTTTCAAACACACACACACACACACACACACACACATCCACACACACACGCACGCACGCACGCACACACACGCACACACACACACACACACACACACACATACACACTCGTCACACTCACACCCTTGTCACACACTCACAAGCTTCTCTCACCTGTAGCTTCACCTTTAGCTCATCCACGATCAGTTCCTTATTCTGAAACAAAGCAGATCACCATATCTCTCTCTCTCTGTTTTTCTCTGCATGTCTTACTTTTCACTTTCTTTCTCTCTGAGTCTGGACATCTAGACAAGTCTATGCAAACAGGATGCTGCAGAACCTGGGAGGTCTGCATGCGTGTTAATTACCATAGTCAAGCTGACTGTTTATAGATCTTCACAGTTTGGGGAGCAGAACCTACTAGTGTCATCCATAAACAATGCATCATTCACAGAGGAGGACTTCTTTTCTCTAATGTGGTTATGTGAAACGTCCAGCAACACTAATTTAAAATGTTATTTCAATGTATTAAAAATGCTTTGAGTTGTTTTCTACCTATATTGAGTTTATTTTTGGTTGAATAATAATTAGGATAAATAAAGACTTTTCACACTTTATTTTTCTTATACTTACCGTAAAGCCAATTCCTACTGTAGCAGAAAAAGAGCCTGGGATGAACTTCCCCTGATCAAACTGGACCAGCAGAGAAGTCTTACCCACACCACTGTCTCCCACCAGAATCGTCTGAGAGAAGGAGAGAGAAAACACATAAAGATATTGAGTGTCCACAGAAAATATAAAAAATATTGAGTGAGAGAGAAGGGGTGATAATAAGGGAGACAATGTGAGAAAGAGAATGAGTCAGATAAATTAAGACATAGCAGCAAGAGAGTGAATGATTGAGTGATCGAGAGAAAATGTGAGTCTGTGGGTAAATTAAAGAGTGACATAAGAGATAGAGTAATTGAGCGAACATTTACATCAGAAAAAGTGGATGATTTAGGGAGACAGAGAAAGGTAAGAGAGCAGAAAGGACGGAAGCAAAACCCTTCCTCATCATTTCATTCATCACTTTTGAGGTGTACTGTACTGTTGATGGCGTTTGTTGTTGCCATAACAACATAGCATCCAACCCATCCCCCCCATCCCCGGAAGTAGTGGTTCAAGTGAAACAGATGCGGTGGAATTTATAATCCATTACGAAAACAGATTAAGTTTTCCTAATGGATTTCTACAGAACGAGTAGAGTATTAGTTCTCTAAGAAGAATTACACAGAAACACGATAAAACAATAAAATCACGGTCCCTGCGTCACGTTTGCAGATGCTGCTTTAAGATAAACAGTGAAAATATTCGCCGTGCGATTATAGTCTTACGCACACCTTATAAATAATGCATTAATCAATAATTCATGATCAATCACCTTGTGAGTGAAATCCTCATTATAAGCGACTCCCGCGCCATCGACCTCATCCATTACTCAGCGCGCGCTCCAGTCAACTCGCGCGTGCGCGCCGACGCCTTTGCGTCACACGATTCTCGCGTTTCTTCAAAAAAAAACTCAGCCAAAAAAAAAAAAAACTCAGCCAATGGAAAATATATTTTAAATGTAATTAAAAGAGTAATATCTTCCATCCAACAGTAAAGGTGTGCACCCCAGAAACGATAAAAAAGAACGAAGAAAAGCACGTTTAAACATGTAAACATGTAAAGGAAATAAAACTATTTACCTAAAATGTGCAAAAATTCAACGTTTCTCAAATGTACATGAAAAATATATTTTTTTCTATTTTATTACATTTCTAAATGAAAACATCTACACTATGCATGCATTAATATTGTAAACATTGTGTTAAAATGATTTATGGAAGTGTTGGTTAGTGACCAGCAGATGTCAGCTTTAACGACCGAGGGACTTCAAGACGCATAAAAACACAACACTATATCAACGATCGAAATACACACACGCACGCACTCACACATTTTTTGAACATATGCTTTAAATGATTTTCAGTAATCACGTATTTAAAATTATTAAACTATTAACAATTTTTTAAGCTGCCCATAGATAAACATAAAAAAAGCTTTTTACAACCACCATTCCTCCTGCTTTTCCATGGATCACAGGGAGATGCAGCCAAACAGCTCTGGGCCTGAAATCATATATGTGCATTTTCACAGTACATTAATAGGCTTGAGCAGCACACTTCGTAAAATATCATACGAAGGTGTTGCATGTTTTAATAAATTGTCATTACATAAAATCACTGATATCAGTGATGCTGCATCTAATCAGAGGGGTAAACAATATCAGGGTAAACCAATAGTGTGAAAACTCCAAGGTTCTTCCTTCGACTCAACATGTCTGTGTTTGGCATTGAGAGCATGTGGGCTGGTCTGGACAAGACTTCTGGACTCTGCTCTTCTGTTTGTGTGTTTTTTTGCAATTTGGGTAGAATTCAGACACATGATCTAATGATGGCATCATTATGAAGTGTTAGAGAAATTAATATGTCTACAAGTGTTTTACTACAAGTGGACATTTTAACTGAATTCAGCTTGAATCCTGAGATTGATTTGGAACTTGTCTGGAGAGGCAAAGACTGATCTTACATCAACAGCGGACCCAAAGTTTTGGCAGATATTTAGGTCTTTTTTTTTTTTTTTTTTTGGACTTATTATGAGGGTTGTGCAGGTGTAGTACTGGTTCTGATAGGTGTTATGATTCTCTGTGGTGGGAAGGATTAAAGCATCGGGGGTCCAAGTGGCAGATGGGATCAGAGCTGCTGGAGTGTGAGTTCTGAGAGGGGAAAAGGTCTCTCTCTCTCTCTCTCTCTCTCTCTCTCTCTCTCTCCCTCTCTCTCTCTGTGTGTGTGTGTGTGTGTGTGCGTGCGTGCGTGCGTGCGTGTGTGTGTGTGTTTGCGTTTGTCTCTTGTGGCAACATGTTGAAGGTCAGAGGACTGCTTCCTGGTGATCCAGACTTCCAGAGCCAGTTGAGGCTCATCATTTATTCTCATAACATTCAGTCTCTCAACTCTCACTTCAGACCACAAAGAAAAAAAATTGCTGTATTTGAAGTTATATTTTCATTGAGGATGCATCAATAATACTTGTATAGAAAGACAATTGACAATGAGTTGTTGAAGTAAGGTATGTTGTACCTTGTTGTACCTATGTTGTAATTCTATGATCATCGAGCCTTTTGCCATGTTGCAATAAAGATGGGTTTGAGAGGTTATTCCACCAGAGGGCATCAGAAAAATGGGAGATTTAGATCAGTCCATGAAACTGAAGAGAGGGCTTAAGATATGACTATTGGACCTTTCATGTGTTTTTCTAAGTACAAAAGGACAAATTAGCATCATGATAATCATCTTTTCATGTAACTTGGCGTTCAAAGTGTTATTGGTCAGTGTTCTGTTGTAGTAATAATATAGAAAGGTCAAACTGTTCGATGGTATTTAACATTCATGTGAATTGAGGAGAAAGGTTGTGGTTTAAGCAGAAGAAAGCCAGTAATTTTGATAGTCCCGTACGTTGTATTTTTATCTTAATCGTGGTTCACCGATTATAATATATTAATATATTATATTAATATATATATTATATAAATATATACGGTGTTCAGTTTCAGTACTGAATTGCAAAAACAATTAAAGAACTAAACATATATGAATAGATATAGAACACACCCCTAAAATACATACGACGAACATTTGTTGTAAAAAGGCAAGAAAATATCGAGGATTGACGTCATACGTCACGCTACTATAATATTCAGATGTTTGGTCTCGCGAGAAGAGCGCAGCGCGCGTGTTTACCGAGATCTTCCCGTACACGGTGTAGTTTTAGATTTGTAGAGACGCTCAGCTGCCGAACCGAACGGGAAACACTCACCGTGTCCAATGAGGGAGCGGCGGGTTCCCTCGAGCGCCAGCTGACGGACTGACACGCGCGATCGCCTGAGGTACATGATTCTGTTCGACCGAAGCATCTTCATTCCACTGGCTGGATCATCCTCATCCCCATCCTACTCCCCATCCTTTAATCCACCATCGTTCCGGCCGAGGCGCAAGTGTTTGTGGTCTGAGAAGAATCTGTGGCGGGGTTTGTGTCTGTAAAATGACACTAACATCGTATCATCTGTCCGTCTGTCGCTTCACATGCGAAAAATAGACGGAAGGTTTGTGATCGTCACCACTGATCCACTCAAACTTAACTGCTTCATTCTCTCTCTCTCTCTCTCTCTCTCTCTCTCTCTCTCTCTCTCTCTCACACACACACACACACACACACACACACACATACACACTGTCGACTCTCTCTCTGCAGGAGATTGAGGAATGGCTCAGCTCGGCTCTTTCAGTCAGGGCAGTAATGGAGTGGCGGACGAATCTCCGAACATGCTGGTCTACAGGAAGGTCAGAAGTTTCTCCAGATGCTCCTGCTGGTGTGTGTGTGTGTGTCTGCGTGCGTGTGTGCGAGTATCTTTATGATCTTTAATTTGAGGTACTTGGGTAGGTTGTATTATATGTATATTATATGTAGGTTGTGTCCTGATAAGTTCTTCTGCAGTCTAATGTCTGGAGGTGATGCTGTGATTGCTTGTCATGTTGACAGATTGAAGTGTGACATCATGCCGCAGATGATTTTCCTCAAATATTGGATTGATGCGGATTAGACTTAGATGGATTAATATCAAGTGATAATGGATTAATGTTAGTCACATGACTGCTCGGGGGTCAGCGATGGTTGTGCACTCTGCACACTGATTGATCCGATTCATCTTCCCTTGAGCGTTTAGAGCTGATCTGACATCAAGTGAACAGTTTTATGTGTTTAGTCAGTTATGTGTCATCAACTTTGTCCAATTAGCATTCTTAAATTAGTTTGTGATTGTGAGAAATGGTGATGGTGAGGAGAATGATCATTGTGTATGTGTGTGTGTGTGTGTGTGTGTGTGTGTTTACTGCAGAAAGTCGTGGGTGGAGAATGGTCTAGAAATTATTTATTGAAATGTTGGTTCTAGATGGTAGATAATATGTGAGATAGGTAGATATATATATATATATATATATATATATATATATATATATATATATATATATACTGCCTTTGCACACTATTATTCATAATAGATTATGGTTTCTATTATTCTATTTTTCGAGAAAGGAAAAAAAATACTCTTCTTTTCAAAAATACTTTAGTATTATCAAAATGTTTTCAGGTTAATCTAAGACAACCTTAATGCTCTTTTGAGTGACACAAGAAAAAGCCTTTTCAACTGGCAAAATAATACAGACATGATGGACGGACGGAAAATAGTAAACTTGACTGGAATTCGATTTTTACTTGAAATGCAAAAGAGCAGTGGGGGCGTCTGCCACACAACTAAGGAGGAAAAAGTTGCTAAAACGGTGATGTGGGCACTGCCAGAGTACTAGTCTACATCACATCAGAGAGAGAGATGCAGGCTGGATTCTGACACGCTCACTGTGCTTCATCAGACCCTGTAGAACTTACAAACATTCTGAAGGGTTGCAGACTCTACTTGAGTTTGCATCTTTTGGCTGTACTGACCCAAAATCAGAAGCAGAAGACTTTTTTTTAACAGTTGTACAGGAGGTATTGGTGTGTTGTTGGAAGTTTAAAAGACCGTGTTCAGGTTGAATGCTTCACTAGTGCTTTTCTATTTTTTTATTTGTTTCTCTTGGATGTTTGCAACTGAACCTTCGATGCTGCCTTTCAAATTCTCATTAAATAGGTTTTATTGTCAGACACCTTCTATCTGTGTTTGTCTTCTCTCTCCGTCACTGCTTTCTCTTTGCTTCTGTCTATATCATTGTCCTTTCTCACTCTGTTTCTCTCTCTCACATGCTATTTTAGATGGAAGACATCATTGCACGGATGCAGGATGAAAAAACTGGGATTCCCATTCGTACTGTGAAGAGTTTTCTGTCTAAGATCCCGAGTGTGTTTTCAGGTGAGGTGTGTGTGATAAAGTGAATGATGAGTAGTTCATGGTATATGAGTGTACTTTGTCAAAGGTTTATTAAAAACTGAAGAGACAGAGGGAACTGTTTAAAATACATGTCACTCTCCTCCCTCAAGGTGAACATCACTCCAAACAAGGTGAAGACAATGAAAAGAACCAATGACAAAATAACCCAAACTGGCCAAAACATTCAATCATTTATTTATCCCGTACATTTTATTTACAGATTACTTAAATTCAATTCAAAATGAAGAAAAACATACACACATTTATATATATATATATATATTCTTCAATAAAATAAAAAAATTATTGTTTATCACCAGGTGCAAACTGCAGCCTCATAAATGAATGATCGAATTAATTAATTCCATTATTTGTCCCACAGCGGGGAAATTGCATGTCAAAACAGCAGACAGAATATATATACAGAGGAACAAGTACGTATATCATTTATGTGTATAAACACATCTCATGGAGACAAGTTTTGGTTTAAAAGAATTGTAGATCTGTCTGTTTCTGCCGTTGTGGTGCAGCTGAAAGAAGATGACTTTGAGGAACAAGTTCACTTTGAAAAATCTAAAACAATTTGTGTCTTGAAGATATGTAGGTGCCAGACCAATGGTGTCTGACAATTTATGGGTTAACAGCAGAATGTTTTACTCAGTCCATGATGAGACAAGAAGTGATTCAGTGTAGTGATTGGATGAAAGGAGGGATGTGTGTATATTTTCTGGTGTTTCTAAGGATTCGTGCAGGCTTCCAATTAGAATCTAATTAGAAGAGTAATACATTTGTTGAGATACTGAAGACTGGCATGTAGAAAGTTGGTGCCAAGAAAGTGAAAGAGAGTGGGATTGTGAAATATGGCCCTTTAACCTTCCAATGAAGTGCACATACACACGGTGAAGTGAACACACAAACCTGGAGCAGTGGGTAGGCTTGTCCAGGGGGCATTTGTAGGTCCAGCAAAAGGGGGATTTCAACCTGCAACGTCTCCTACCACTGTACCTGACTGGAACATGCATTTCATTTTATTGCAAATGTTTTTATCCAAAGCCACTGACAGAATGGGTATATTATTCAGTAGTTGTAGTACTTACTTTCCAGGATTCAAACTTGCAACCTTTCAGTTACAATTATTTCTAACAACTGCTCATGTCATTCCAATAAAACGTACCGTAAAGTACTTTGTGACTGTCCAGTAGTTTGTATTTACTTTCCAGGATTCAAACCTGCAACCTTTCAGTGACAATTATTTCCAACAACTGCTCATGCCATTCCAATAAAACAGACTGTAAAGTACTTTGTGTCTGTTCAGTTGCATTATGAATTGGTGGAGAATGGTGTAGTCCACTGTTAAGTGGAGCATAAGACCATCCTGCAGAAGCTGTCTTGAGTAGTTTATCATCCAGAGCAGTTCTGTTTCTGTGTTGTGGACCAAACCAAAGCCAGACTGGATCAAAACAGTCATTCTCATTTTAAATAGTTCTCTTTAAATGGTTCCTGAGTTGGTAGACCTCTGTCTTACCGAGTACCATTGTCTGTTAGTTAAGCACGTTAGGGTCTAGCGAGCGCTTCAGCTTGGACAGCAGCTTGGAGAGACGAAAAGGTCTAGGCGGTTTGCAGTGAGAGATAATTGAGATAATGAAAAAGAATGACTTAAGCAGAGCTGTTGATTTGAGGTTCAATATGCAAGATGACCAACAAGATGACCATTCTTCTCACGACGTGAGTGGCCTAATTTTGATTAGTGGGCATGGCTTATGTTACAGAGGAAAACACGCGTAATGATTTGATACCACGTGACTCATAAAGTCAAGTCTCTGCTGCTGTATTCTCGGTCAGAAAGAAGTGATGTTCATCCTTTTGCAAGGAAATGAAGAGCGACTGACCTCAGCTCGTCCTGGTGATGAAGCTGATCTGTGTGTGAGACTAAATGCAATCAGGAATGGTAAAATAATTCCGATGCTTTTGAATTTTTCTGATCATTGAGCTGGGGCTGAACATGAAGCACTGTGAAGCTGATGTAGTGTGTGTCGTCTGATGTGTGAAGTGTGAAGGAAAAGATCTGACGATGGAGAGGAAGTAGAGCGGGTGAGATCCATATGGACCTGCTGCTTCCAGACACAGAATGATAATTAAAAGAGTTTATATTTAGATGCTGCTGACAGCTGTGTATGTGTGCGTGCGTGTGTGTGTGTGCGCACGTTTTTTTCACACTACAGTCACAATTTTATAGTGCTGAACATCTACAGTCCAGACTCATCAATTCCTGTTCTTTTTCTGTTTCAGGATCAGACATTGTCCAGTGGATGCATAGGCACCTCAACATCGATGAACAAGGTAAAGTCAAACAAACAAACACATACACACTTCTTTTGTTCCATATTTCTCAATCTCTTCAGTTCAGACGTTTCTGGCTTTGATGCAATATATCTGAAGTTCACTTTGAAATCAATGCTGAAGTGTGACATCATCCTTTGAGATGAATATTATTGCAGCTGCAATTGAAACAGTCTCAGCCATTTTCTTCTGCTTGGTGTGTGAGTTTGTGAGCGAGCGAGAGAGACCTCACAGACTGATTCAGGTGGTGGATCGTGTAAGCATTTTTCTCTTTTAATTATGTGTGACAGACACTTTAGGGGGAATCAATCCTGCTGTTTCTTATTGATCTGTTTCATCCGCCATGGCCTTTCTGAAAGATTTATCTCGCTCTGTCTCTCTCGCTCTCTCACTCTCTGTCAGAGAGAGAGAGAGAGAGATACACACACACACACACACACACACACACACACTCTCTCTGTCTTTCCCTCTTATTTCTCTCATTCTGTCTCTTTCTTTCTCTTTGACTCTTATGTATAATTTAGTGTACTTATGTATTAGTATAACTAAGGGGGCCTAAGGGTGCTTTGTGTTTTTATAGTATCTTTAATCATTTCTCAGACTTTTTTATCACTGTAATTACACAAAATATCTATATATATATATATATATATATATATATATTTTTTTTTTTTTTTTTTTTTTTTTTTGACACTAAAATTAAATTTGAGGGGTGCTTATAATCAGCGATTTCAAATATATATATAGATGCACGTAAATATAAGCCCCCATTTTTCCGTATTTCAAGTCAGGAACAATCACAAATACAATAGAAACACGTCGTCTTTATGCAGCGGCGCGCGTGTGCGTCTATATCAGGGGTGGCCAACCGGTGGCTCTTGAGCCTCATGCTGCTCTTTGACTAGTTTAATGCGGTCTTTAGGAGCTTTCATATGACATGAGTCACATATGCAAACAATGTTAACTGTTGAAAAATAATTAATATTATCATGTTGGTGTGGTTATTTTCATTAAACCTGGCTGAGCAGAGGTCTGTGTGTGCACACGTGCATACAAGATTAAGGAATTGGATGATGTTTATGTGTGCACGTGTGATTTGATGTGATAATGTGGCTCCACAGAATACAAACAACTACCAAGTAGCTTAGCGCCACTGGCTACAAACGAGTGTGTCATTGCAGAAACTATCGAAACAGTCAAATTAATAACACAGGCAAGGAGTAAAAAAAATCCAAGGAACAGACACAATCAAAACGTTCGGTTGCTGCACAGGAGATAAATAATTCTTCTCTATGGCGCTTGAAACAGGCCAGAGCTTGAAACACCTGCTCTGCACGTGCTGAGTCTGACTGGGGCAAAGGATCTTGGGAAAGAGATCTTGATTATAAATAACTTTTTGATTATGAAATAACTTTTTATTATCTATTAATCAAGTACAACAATATCAAAATGATTCGAGTCATAAGTTAACTTTGTTAAATAAAGAACAATTTGTATATTTAGGAGAATATTATTGTAATAGAACCAGAAATGTTATTTTTAAAAATAAAATTAATTATTTTTATTTTTTCAAAATCAGGGGGATGCTTAAATACGGTATCTGTTCCAATGCTTGTCCAATGAATGTGGCCTTCTGCTCATCACATCCTGTTTCACTTGGTAATGAGTGTGACTGTGTGTTGTAGTTGAGGCTCTACATCTGGGGACGCTGATGGCAGCTCACGGTTACTTCTTCCCCATCTCAGATCACGTGCTCATGCTGAAGGATGATGGAACCTTCTACCGCTTCCAGGTGAAACAAGCGCTCGCATCTGTCCGACCGTGGTTCATGTGCAGCTTTCTGTGTGTGAGTGAATTTGTTTATGGTGGATCTTCCTTTGTTTCAGACTCCATATTTCTGGCCGTCAAACTGTTGGGAACCAGAAAACACAGACTACGGTGAGACACAATGGTCCTGATGTGAGCAGCATTGTCACGCATTGTCTTTGTAAAAGGCTAGGAATGTGTTTTTACAACAATTCACTGCACGTTCAGTTTCAACTAGTGTTATCTCAAAATCTTTACCATTCCTTTTCTCTCTGTGTCTCCGTGCATCGCTCTCCATCTCTTTGTCTCCATCCCACTTGCTCTCCATTTCTCTCTCTATGTTTCTTTCTCTACAGCGGTTTACCTCTGTAAGCGAACAATGCAGAATAAAGCTCGTCTAGAGTTAGCCGATTATGAAGCTGTAAGTTTTTTTCTTACACAAACCACAGTAAAATGTTTCTCACTTACTTTCACACACACTCTTTCTGTGTGTCTGCTCAGGAGAGTTTGGCGAGACTACAACGAGCTTTCGCAAGGAAGTGGGAGTTTATATTTATGCAAGCAGAAGCACAGGCCAAGTGAGTACGACTTTTGAAGGTCAACAGGTACAAACTCACTCTCTTTCTGACTCTCTCTGTTTTGATCTCGGTCAGGGTGGATAAGAAGCGTGACAAGATTGAACGTAAGATCCTGGACAGTCAAGAAAGAGCTTTCTGGGATGTACATAGGCCTGTGGTGAGATTCTGCTTTCTTAAGCTTAAAGCTGTAATTAAATTCTTTACTGTCTAGCTGTACATCTTACTCTTTTGTTTCTTTTGTGTGTGTGTGTTTCAGCCAGGTTGTGTAAACACAACAGAAGCAGATATCAAGAAATCCTCAAGGATGAAACAGCCCCACAAAACACGCAAGGTAGAAATACACACACTCATACTACCTAACAGAAGAAAATCAAAGCTGAACTCCACCTTGTGTTTGTGTGTGGTGTGTGTGTGGTGTGTGTGTGTGTGTGTTGTGTGTGGTGTGTGTGTGTGTGTTGTGTGTGTGTGCACGCCCATGTGTGGATAGTCAGTGTACGGCTTACAGAGATTATTCACAGTCACAGTCCGACACACAGCCCTGCCCCAGAAACGAGAGAGCCCACGAGGATGAGCTGCACAAACAGGTCAGCACCACACTCTCTCTCTCTCTCTCTCTCTCTCTCTCTCTCTCTCTCTCTCTCTCTCACACACACACACAACAACACACAGAGTTTGTGAAGCCTTGATGTGTTCAGAAATTTTAGAAATGAAACATCAGGGTGTGATCACAAGATTTTGTCCATCCCTTTTCCTCATCTTACCAAGGTTCTAATGACAGATGTTCTGTTCAGTGGTTCAAGATTACAGCAATTAAAATATGATTCTGGACATTTTCTCACTGTTCTAAATCAAACCAGCTCATACCTTTACGCTCCGTTGCTGTCGGGATTAGGCTTAGCTTTTAGTATAACACTCATATTAATCCATCAACGTAATCAGTTTATTGGCCTATTTCTATCTTTATTTACTCCTGTTAACTTTATTGAATGACTCGGGTTTTTATTGTCTCTGTGTGTGTATTTAAATGGTGAACCAGATAGGTTCAAGTTCTGTTTATTTACACCTGTTCAAATTCATTGAGCCAAGTGACTCTGTTCCCTAGATCCAGCATTGGCATATGCAGCTGGACAGACACCGGTTAAAAATGTCCAAAGTGGCGGAAAGGTGAGAATAAAAAACGTCATGTGTCTCAAAGATACTGCTGTGTGTGTATCTGTCAGTCTGTATCCATCTATTTCTCTCACTCAAACGGTCTGTCTGTGTTTCATTCTTCCAGTCTCTCTAACTCTCTTTCTGTCTTATCTGTCTCGCTCTCTGTCTTTGTTGTTCTGATTTTGGGTTTCTCTCTCTGTCGCTCTCTCTCTCTCTTCCTGCAGTCTGTTGTGTTTCTCAGAGCAATACATGGAGTATGATCCGTTCTTCACCACACCAGAACCATCTAACCCCTGGATCTCCGATGACATCATGATGTGGGAGCTGGAAGTCAGGTGAGTGCAGGGAGACTGCACACTACAACTCCCATGATCCACTGATTGTGAGGTTTGGTGTGTTTTTCAGTAAAGAGCCTGTGCAGCAGCGAGTGAAGCGCTGGGGCTTTGGTTTTGATGAAGTTCTGAAGGACCCGGTTGGACGGGATCAGTTCCTGAAATTTCTCGAGTCAGAGTTCAGCTCGGAGAACCTCAGGTGAAGTCGTCAGACTCTGACGGGCTTCTCTGCTGTGTGTATGTGTGCACACAAGCCGCTTCTTGTGCATGTCTATCTGTGTGTGCGCGCACTCTTCTGACTCGCATGTGTGTTTGTCTGTTCTGTGTGCACAGATTCTGGTTAGCCGTACAGGAGTTGAAGAAACGTCCTATTCGTGAGGTGCCAGGCAGAGTGCAGGAGATCTGGGGAGAGTTTTTGGCCCCTGGGGCTCCAAGCGCAATAAACGTTGATTCCAAGAGTTACGCCAAAACCACACAGAACCTTAAGGATCCCGGGCGCTATGCTTTTCAGGATGCTCAGGTGTGTGTGTGTGTGTGTGTGCGTGTGTGTTACAATTTACTTGAAGCTCTTTTAACCGTTACAGGCATCTGAACATAAATATCAAGGATACATTTTAACTTCACTGAAAAATAATCTAGAATGTGTTATTGTAATCTGAAAAAGCATTACAGGCTTCTATAATTTTCAGAGTAATGTAAAAGGATTCAAAAAGAACAATTGTCTGAAAGTGTTACAGTAATCTAAGCAGCATATAAAATATGGACATGTCACAGAGATTTAAGAAGAGGATATTAGTGTTAGAGATGTAAATAGAATAATCTAGAAGTGTTAGAGCAGTGTCAATATTTGAATAATCTAGAAGCGCATGACAGTGATCTAGAAGTGTTAGAATAATCTAACACTTCTAGAAGTAATTTAAAACAAACGTGTGCTTTGTGAGGAAAAGATTAGGATATAGACGTTTAATATGGGTGCGCCTTTAGATACCGAAAGTATCTAGACATGTTCCAGTAATATGAGCATTAGAATAATCTTGAATTACTACACTCTCTTGAATAAAAAGAGTGTTATAGTAAAGTGGAAGAGCACTACAGTATGTTACGTCCCCTCGTGGTCTAGGGGTAAGAGGGGATTAACATAGAAATAAGTTTTACTCACCACCAAGGAAAACAGCTCAACACAGCACACACAACTAGATGGTAACGAAAATAACAATTTATTTGAACACAGGTGGAAGGTTTGAAAACACAACGAAAACCGGAACCGATACCTCGGGAAGGGCAGGCAATAAAATAACAAACAAAAATTCCCTTCTAACTATGCGAGTTGATTTGCTAACTAAAGTCACCTCAAAGAAAAGAAATAAACGACAAAATGATACACTGTCTCCCTGACTAACCAATGAAAATAGGAGAAAACAATTAACAATAAAATAAAAGGCCGGCCACTTTCCCTACTGTTCCAAAGCAAACAATAATTGTTGAAGATGCGTCAAAGAAAAAGAACATACAACCTTCCACACCCCGGAAAGCCACCACTTTCACAAACACACGACAAACACCAAGCGCACAAATGCGGAGCGAGACACATGCACAGCTCTCAGGGAAGAAGAAAGGGAATCTCTCACTCAGACACTCCTTTTGAGCAGCAGCTTCCGCAGTCAGCAAGGTGAATGGATGGGTGGAGCTAGAACAGAGTGAGACAGCAAACAAAACAGTGCCACAATATGGCTCTGGACGTAATATAAAACTACTTTGATCAACTATTCTCCTGAATGACACCTAGACTGATGATGATGATAATGTGTGTGACAGGAGCACATATACAAGTTAATGAAGAGCGACTCCTACAGCCGCTTCATCAGGTCCAGTGTCTATCAGGAGCTGCTTCAGGCCAGGAAGAAGGTAAAAGCCATGAAACGACTGGAGACCGCCATTTGAACAACTACACAATCACACTGCTGCTCATCTGCCCACAGACAGGGATATCATGGTCTCTGGACCGCGTGACTCTAGTGAAGGTCACATGATGTTTACTCACACATTTTGTGTTGATTCTGTTTCATGTTTTGTTGAGTTTGTTTTTAATGTAAATTAAACTCTTGATTTTCCATCACGTCTCTGCACTGATCTCTGTGTGTGTGTCTCTTTTTATTATTTCTGTGTGTACTTTTTTTAACTATTTGTAACACAGGAAGCGTTGGCACTACTGTGGTAAGTGCAGATGTGGTGTATTTGTGTATCTCTCCCTTCAGAACAGAACAACCTACAAATATTTTTCCAGATATATTATTGTGTAGATTTGTAATTCTGATGTTTTCTCTTCACAGAAAAGCAAGAATCTGTTCTGAAACATGAGCGACAGGTGTGATCCCCACAATCCCTCAGCCTTCACCTTATCAGGATGTGTGTGCGAGTGTGGCTGAATCAGATGGTTGGTGTTTCCTCTAGAAGGGCCTTTCTTTTCATTTCTCCACCGTTTGTAATACACTCTGTTCATTCATTCATCCATCTCTTTGATTTATCATCATCATCATCTCAATGTTTTTCTCGAGACCTCCAGGAAAAGCCTCTCTATTCTCAGAAATATCTTGATTTCACTTTGTATTTCTGATGGCGTGGAGAGCCAGAGATGATGATGATGATGATGATGATGATGGTCTTTTCTTCTGTGGTGGTTCTGGAAGATAAATTAAACTAAAAATGAATAGACATGTCGCTTTTTTCAAGACTGTTTGACAAGCAAACACCACCATCAATACAATTATTTTCACATGAACAAACAATATCGACCAATATCGACACTTAAGACCATTTTAACCAAATACTTTTGTACTTTTTCTTCAAGTAAAAGTCTGTTTACAAATGTTTCAGTTCACTGTTAGTTCAGAATTTTTTATTATTATTATTATCTTACATGCTACAATTGTCAACTTCTTCTGGCTCTGATAAAATCCCTTATTATGATCATTGAAAATAAAAGCTGAAAAAAGAAAAAAATTAAGTGAGTGAGTTTGTCAATTTGGCCACTAGGCACCATATCAATATTGTGCTCTGCATTTATCACCACACACACGTACCCACACGGAGCAGTGGGCAGTCTTAATCCAGGGAGCATGTGGATGTCAGTGTCTTGCTCAAGGACGTACGGGACCCACCGGACTGGGATTTGAACCTGCAACGCCTGGTAGGCCGATCCAACTCTGCCATTGGACACCAACTGCAACAAAGAGTGAGACGAGAAGAAAATGCCGTGTGACTCAACCTGACTGTAGCTGCTTCAGCTTTATAACGTCAGTTGATCATATTAGCACTGAAAATAAGCCCGTGATGCTGAAAAAGTAAGGGGTGTGATTGAAGAACACGAGTCTCAGTGACAAGGGCTGTTTCAGCTTTTTTTTTTTTTAAACGACAACACTTCAGTCGTGAGGATATTAAAACACTTCATTCGGCCCAACCAAAATAAAGTAAGTTGTTTTTATAATATTAAGCAGAGCAAACACAAAAGTGGGTTTAAAAACCACAAAAGTGCCAATTTCTTAACGTTGTTTATAACCTTACTAAATACGGCTGTCTGTCATATTGAAGTGGAAAAAAAAATAAAATACGTATTTGTTTTCTAAGTCTTGTCACTCGCGAGACGCCGTACTAGACGACGTTGGCACGTTTACGTCACGTCCGGTGTGACGCGTCAGCTCTCAAGATAACTGCGGTACCGTGATAGTGTATTTACTACGGTTAGTATCATCGCTGAACCAAGTGACAGTGACAGAAACACGCGAGTACACCACTGAGTATTTGATCCTCGCGTTACTCGCGGGTTTCCGTTTTCAAAGCACAAATTACATGGGAAAACTAGCCTGAAGCTAATGCTAGCACCAATCTGCAATCAAAGTTCACAGGCGTGAATACTAAAGTACTGTAAACTGACAAACTCGCGTGTGATCAGTAGCTGTGAGTGTGATTGTGTGTGTTACTATAGTCGGGTTTACTGCTGTGTTTTTAGCTGTGAGGAAGATGAGGGTGAAGGAGATACTCAGGACCGCCACACAGGCCTGGAGCCCCGCGGGTCAGCACCCGACTTACCTGGCGTTAGGTGAGTGGCACCTGTGATCACCGTGTGTGATGATGATGAAAAATAAGTAACGTGTGTGTGTGTGTGTGTGTGTGTGTGTGTGTGTGTGTGTGTGTGTGTGTGTGTGTGTGCGCGCGCGCGCGCGCGCGCAGGGACGGCGGCGCAGCAGTTGGACGCTTCCTTCAACACCAGCGCTGCTCTAGAGGTCTTCAGCATGGACTTCACAGACACGTCCACCAACATGAAGCTGTCAGGATCTCTGCCCACCACCAATAGGTCCCTCTCTCTCTCTCTCTCTCTCTCTCTCTCTCTCACAGTCTTTGTGTTTATGGAGAAGGGTGTGTCTTCGTTTTTGCGCAGGTTTCACAGTCTGATCTGGGTGGCGTGTGATGTGAGTGAGACGGGTCGTCTTATTGGTGGCAGCGAGAACGGAACCGTGAGTGTGTTCAGTCCAGATGAAATTCTGAGTGGAACAGACAAAGCCATTGTCGGACAAGCCAATAAACACACTGGGCCTGTTCGAGCCCTCGACTACAACCGCTTCCAGGTGAGAGGATGGTGGATTATCTGATGAAGATGTATTGATTTCTTCAGAATGATGTCCAAGGAAGTAAAATTCCCACTTAGAGACTGTTTTCTTCATCACATAGTCTTAACACGTGAAGATTGAAACTGAGATTGTAATCCGCCATCATAGCCACTGTTGTAGACTGATAGAGTGAAAAGTGTATTCAGACAGAGACCAGAATACTTGTGGTATTTTCAGAATAATCTTATTGCGTCAGGAGCCAGTGATGCTGAAATCTACATCTGGGACTTGAACAGTTTTAGCGATCCAATGACTCCCGGAGCCAAGTCTCAGGTGAGGAGAAAAGAAATACTCTACCACACTCTGTTTTCTTCTGTCATCCTGTCTCTCTGTTCAGGTGTTGTTTGGCATTTAAATCTGTTAAATCCTCAGCCTGTGGAAGAAGCAAACATGTGGTGTGGCATTTATTTTGTGATGTGCTGCAGCAGGTGGAAGATGTGAGTGTGGTGGCGTGGAACAGTCAGGTTCAGCACATTCTGGCCTCGGTCACTCCAAGCGGAAAAGCCGTTGTTTGGGACCTGAGGAAAAACGAGCCAATCATCAAGATCAGCGACCACAGCAACCGGGTGAGATGAAGACCTCAGGGCAGCTCTTGTCGCCGCTGAAATCTGTTTTGCCCCCCCCTCACACACACACGTCTGTTTCTCTGTCTGAGTGTAATGTGTGTTTGTCAGATGCACTGCTCGGGAATGCAGTGGCACCCAGATGTGGCCACTCAGCTGGTTCTGGCCTCCGAGGACGACAGGCTTCCAGTCCTTCAGATCTGGGACCTGCGCTTTGCCACCTCGCCCCTCCGGGTCCTGGAGAAACACACCAGGTGGCTGCTCGGCATTATCAGTTGCTCTCCACACACTGACTCTTTTTGACCTCCTTGTTTTTGTGCTTTAGAGGGATTCTGTCTATCTCTTGGAGTCCAGCCGATTCCGAGCTTCTGCTGAGCAGCGGCAAAGACAGTCGCATTCTGTGCTGGAACCCCAATACGGGAGAGGTACCCCAACCTTTCATCTACAATTAGGTTCTGTAAAGGATGGTGCTGATGGAGTGTGGCGTTTGTCCCCAGGTGATCTACGAACTGCCTACAGCCAATCAGTGGTGTTTTGACGTGCAGTGGTGTCCCCGTAACCCCGCCCTCCTGTCAGCGGCGTCATTTGATGGGCGAATCAGTGTGTACTCTGTCATGGGGGGTTGTCTGCAGCAGCAACAGCATAGCACTGTCGACCAGGTGAGAAGAGCTGCTGCTCTAACAGTGAAGAAACGTGTTTCCTGATTTACCTGTTTCTGTCCAATCAGATCTCGGCTTCGTTTGACGTCAGCGACCCGTTCGGCACTGGTCAGACTCTTCCTCCTCTGCAGGTCCCTCAGCCTGCAGCCCAGACCACTATCATCTCTCCGCTAGCAAAACCGCCCAAGTGGGTGCGGAGGCCTGTTGGCGCATCATTTGCTGTGAGCATTCCAGAATCCTCTTGTCGCTTGTGTGGAGAATTGTGCTCTGTGTGACCATTCTTCTTTACTCAGTTTGGTGGGAAGCTGGTAACTTTCCAAAACCAGATGCCGTCCCCAGCTCAGCAGCAGCAGCCCCTCCCTCACCAGGTGCAGGTGAGTCAGGTGACCACAGAGATGGAGTTTCTGCAGCGCTCGGCTGAGCTGCAGGCTACTCTTCAGTCTGGAACCTTCAGCAGCTTCTGTCAGAGGAAGATCAGCAGCGCCCCTTCTGACGCCGAGCAGGACGTCTGGCGCTTCCTCATGGTGAACCATCTGTTGCTCATTTTACCCACTCACTTTAGCGACTCTGCATTGGTCTTGAACTAAGCAAAGTGCTACATACATTTGTATACTTTAATTTAAAGTACTTAAATTTTAATTATTTTGTAAACTTTTGTTTGTTAATTTAATTTGTTAAAGAATTTTGTAGTAGTCAAGATTATTGTTTTTGTGTTTATTAATAACTGTATATCTGAGTGGCCAAGCAGTGTATGACAAATGCGTTGACTGGACATTTCTTAAAGGTTAATTTTGAAGAAGAAGCACGTTTGAAGTTCTTGCATCTGCTGGGCTTTGGTAAAGACAAGCTGCAGAGAAAGGTAAGGCGTGTTTATTTTTCTCTTTATTTGCTGTATTTCTTGAGCGTTCTCTTCTTCCTCAGATCTCCACATGTCTAGAAAAGAACCAGCAGCCCAACGGTTTAGATGTCAATGACCTGGCTGAGAAGATCCAGACACTCTCTGCTGAGGTCAACCACTTGTCTTTTGCTCTAAAACTTTAGTTTTTCTTCTTTAAGAAGTTTTATTTTCTTTACTGTCACTTCCTGTTTTGTTTCAGCAGAGAACCGATGAATCTAGTGGTGCAGTGGATGATGTTTCCGGCCGTGACTCTCCTGCTGATTTTTTTAGTCAGCCTCCGAAAAAAGAGAAGGAACCCTTTCAGATCCCAGTGTCTTCAGGTGATTGAACACTGGTTTATTATGTTTCCAAGGTCAGTTAGTATAGATGTGGGTGTCTCAGACACGCTCTATTAGTGTGGTGTGCCTGATGAGGTCAAGTATGTCGGTCTCCTGAAATGTTCATATCAGGTCAAAAGGTCATTTGTTACTGATTGGACGGTGAGGTCAGAAGTAAAACATCCTTCTTGAATGTTCTGTTTTCTGCAGACACAGACGGCTTGATCAGTCAGGCTCTGATTGTGGGGAACTTCGAGGGAGCCGTAGAGCTTTGTTTGAATGATGGCCGATTTGCAGAAGCCATTCTGCTTTCAATCAGTGGAGGGGAGGAGCTACTGAAAAAGACCCAACAGCGATACCTTTCCCGACAATCCAACAGCGTCTCCAAGGTTGTGTTTTCAGTATAATTTATCACTGCTCTTTCCAGTGCGAGCTGATGTGATGAAGAGTGTTCTGTTCTCAGCTGATCTCTACAGTGGTGACGCAAAACTGGCAGGATATCGTTCAGAGCTGTGAGCTGGAGAACTGGAAGGAGGCGTTGGCCGCCCTGCTGACGTACGCTAATCCAGAAGAGTTTGCAGATCTGTGTGGTAAGACCGCTGTCTAACTAGTCATCAATATCACAGCTTTACGTTAGTGATGATGTGGAAGAGTCCATTTGTGGGAGAGTGTGTATAAGGACGGTATGCCCGTGTGTTCAGACACGCTCGCTGCTCGCCTTGAGGCCGGAGCCTCGGAGAAACATTATCTTCATGCCTGTCTGTGCTACATCTGCTCCGGAAACATGGAGCGTCTGGTGGGCTGCTGGACATCACAGAGGGACTGCTCCTCTCCCCTCGCCTTGGAGGTCACAAACACGTCACAGCATGCGACGCTCCTCTGTCCCTGCGCCGTGTGACGTGTGTTTTCTGGTGTGTCTGCAGGACCTTGTGGAGAAGGTGATGATCTTAAGGAAGTCCATTGAGCGTCTGCGTGGCGGTGAGCTGCATCTGCAGAGCGCTGTGCTATCAAACGCGATGGTCCAGTATTCTGCCATGTTGGCATCACAGGGAAGCCTGAGTGCGGCGCTCGATTTCCTGCCACTCGAATCCCAGCAGGTACCGGCATCACCTCTGGCCAATCACAGGCCACAGCCACATCTAATGCTTGCGTGTGTGTCCAGGCTGGTGTTCAGATGTTGAGAGACAGACTGTCTCGTGCTGAAAAAGAAATCCTGCAAACACACCGACCATCATCACCACCACCCGCTAAAGTAGCTGCCACTGCACCACCAGGCTTGATTCCAGCGCCAGCAGCGGTGAGACACCACCGGGTCTGTACATTTGAAAGGCTGGCACCACCGTGCTCATGATGTGTGTGTGCGAATCAAGGTGCCGCACCCGACTGCAGCGCCACCACAGATGCAGATGCCGAGTCTGTTCAGTCCACAGCAGATGCCTGCTGCAGTGCCACGTCCCGCCTTGAGACCAGCGTACCCGCAGCCCCCAGCCTCAGGTGTGCCCATAGTTCCTTTTACTCCATAAGAGACGTGTTAAAGTTTCCACTGTCTCTTTCAGGTTGGACTTCTCCTTCCTCTCAGCCATTCCCACCACATTCTGGGCCACTAGGGGCTCCACTGGGTTTTATGCCTGGAGCACCGATGCCGTCCAGCCTAACAGGACCCCCGGCTCCTCCGACTTCCACACCGGCGACCATGATGCCTGCAGGTGTACCCATGATTCCCACCCCAGGCTTCATCTCGCCAACCTCTCTGCCAGGGGGGCCGGTGCCCATGTTTCCATCTGGTCCCATGCCACCTCCCCTAGGGGCCGTGTATCCTCAAGGTGGCCCAGGGGCTCCAGCAGCCAAAAGCGTTGCTGCTCCTCCTACAGGTCCTGCTTCATCCTACACTCCTTCACATCTGTTCAGAGTAATAACAGTATACTAACATGTGTGTCTTGCAGGGTCTCTGGACGGCTGGAACGACCCTCCCGCTGTTAGATCAGGACCCCGCAAGAAAAAGGTTTTCATTTTCTACGTTTGGTTTTGTCTTTTGTGATTTTATTCACAGTTCAGTCTATTAATACCCGGCATGTTTCCCCACAATGCACTGCAGTGTCTGAATCTATGTGCTTGATCAATGTTTGAGACTTTTACCAAACTCACTTTATCCCCGGCTAGTGTGCCACATCCTGTTGACTAGATGGCGTCTTGTTAGTTAGATGAAGTATTTGTGTGCAGCAGATAGAGAACTTCACTCCTCCGGCCCCCATCATGGCACCAGTGATGGGTTTAGCAGCTGAACTTTCAGGACCTGCAGATAGGGTCCAGGTGCCGCCTGGGGCCCCTCAGGAGCCCAGCATGAAGGTGTGTGTGTGTGTTTGTGCGTGTGTGCGCTAAAAGAATCGCCTTAAGTGTGGGAGATGATCGGAGTGTGTGTAGCAGAGGAACTCGCTTAGTTGTGTCTGTGTGTGTTCAGTCTTTGCAGCAGCTTCCTGCTGAGCGAGTGGAGCAGAAGGAGATTCCTGAGGAACACGTGGTTCTGAAGAACACCTTCAGCAGCTTGGTGCAGCGATGTCTGCAGGCCGCTGCTGACCCGGTACAACATGACACTCGTCTGACTGACAAACATTAGGGAACGGACACAAACAACTGGTTACAGAATCTGCTGGTTAAGGCAGTCACTCGTTGCAAACTCTGCTTTTGAGACAATCACTCACTACAATATGTACTCGTTAAGAGTAAGACACTCACTACAGAACCTCTTTAAGACCTTCACTAAAGTTCCAGCTCAATAGTATCACTGCTCACTCCTATATCGCTTACAAATTTATAATCTTCTCTTAGTTTATTTTTTGTCCATGTTTCTGTGGTTAGTTTTTACAATTTGTACTTGTATGTAAGGTGTCCTTGAGTGTTTGGAACGTACCCCGACTTACAAATGTCTTAGATAACGAGTAACTAAATGCGTCGGGCTAAAATATCATCTGCATTTCGAAATAATTTGCTATACGAAAGGAGCACGTCTATTTGTTACTGCTCGCATGTTGTAGAGTCCAGACATATATAAAACAGCTGTTTAATCTTCTTTGCACAACCAAACAATCAAAAAACAAAACACTAGTTAGTTTCAGAGATCTTGTTTCCAAAATATAAAATTAGCTTGAAATGACGTTGTGCAAATCCTTGAGATTTTTGTAATCTCAGATTTTTTTGCGTAATTTCAAGATGGCGATAACCGTTCATGTGAGATTGTCCATATATCATTATATACTGTACTTTTATAAACATCTGCCAAAGGGCAAACTAAACAACTGCTACGTAAAATGTTTTTATTACATTTATTATCAATATTTTATCATTTCTAAAAACATTTTGTCTGAATTTATAGCACGGATTGCATAGATTAATATTAGAGAGAAGAAAGAGAGAAATTAGAGACATAGAGAGAAATTCTCGCCAAACGAAACTAAATTTGGCACAGATTATTTTCACAAGTCGGGGTACCACTGTAATATTATTATTATTAGGATAGTCACTCATTGCAGATGCTGCTCAGTATTACAGGCTTGAGTGTTGTGCTGAAGTTAATGATGGTTTCTTGTCTTAGCAAACAAAGCGCAAGCTGGATGATGCCTCCAAGCGTCTGGAGAACCTGTACGATAAGCTGAGGGAGCAGGCGGTGAGTTCACTTCTAACTGTTCCGTGTCCTCCTGCACATCTGACTGCTTCTTCTGCCCAACAGCTTTCTCCCAGCATTCTGAGCGGCCTGCACGAGATCAGCCGCTGTGTCTCCGGCCGACAGTACCAGCGTGGCCTGGAGCTCCACACGCAGGTGGTGAGCAGTAGCAACTTCAGTGAGATCTCCGGCTTCATGCCCGTCCTCAAAGTGCTCATGACCATCGCCATCAAGCTCTCTGTCTGACGTGCCAGCGCTTCTGAACTGTGCTACGCGACTGGAAACCTCTTTGTGGCTTTACATTTCCAGTGTTCTTCTGGTGCGTTTGGGCTTGTTCTGTTCACCAAGGGCCTGACCGTCCAGATATTCCAGTTCATTGTCAGCCTCACTCCTGAAAGTTGGCTTGCTGGTTCAGAAGAACATCAACTTGTCTGTGCAGTGACCGGTGTCGCTAAAGGGAGTTTTTCGTGCTTGTGTGTTGCACTGGCTGATGAAGACGCTGCATTTCTCCAGATTTCTGCTTAAACACACGTGTGTGAGCATTCCTGGATAAATTGTAAAATTTACATTACAGATGAAATTTTGCTTAAACCAGTAATGCAATGGTTTACTCTTCTTAAATAAAAACAGATTTTTGTCCTGATTTGATTCAGGTACAGTCACATGTTTTTTTATGTCTGAAGATCTTTATGTCTGAAGTATTAATAATACTTATTTTGTGAATGGTCAATAATTGTCTCATTTTCAGTGTGACTTGTCAGGGCTTATACTGTACACTGCAGTACTGAAGTGACTCTGAGCTGTATTTTTGTGTTTGTCCTAAAGGGGGCAACAAATTTCATTTAAACATTCGACGTTCATTAACGACCTGACGAAAACAAAATCAACCGTCATAAATTCCACAACCAGGAATAGGCAATTTCTCAAGAAACAAAGTGTTTGTCTAAACAAAGTAAACCATTAGGCTACCATTAGTGTTAGAATTTTATGATTGTTTCTAGATCAGGCACTGAAAAAAGACCTAACGAAAAATAATACAATTTATTCTATATATTTGAGCAATGCAGCATTTTGTTTCTTTATGATCAGCATGTCTGATCATAAAGATTCTGTTTTATTTAATTTTTTTTAACTTTAACTGTTGTTTTAATTAAAATATTCGAGGTATAAATCGGTTACTTACAATTGCCCCAATTAACTCGGCAGAGTAGTTCACATGGGTCCCATTTACCAGTCAGACGTGGATGTGTTGGCGTATACTCCGCCAATGACCAGCATTATTTTATCCATTAATAAAATTTCGCAGCTACGTGCTGATTGGCTCGACCGACGTGTGCTGCATCTGATTGGTTGATCCGGATCTGCTGTTGAAATTCCCAGGATGACTTATTTGCGGTAACCCCGCGCGCTCCACGGTTACAGACAGGGGTGTGTGAGGCACTACCTTTAATTATCGGAAAAAAGTTCAAATGCTGTACTACCTTTATAGTTTTGGGTAGTACAGCATTTGGTTGATTTGGTTACTCTAATCTAGGAGATATTATCACATTTACTATAGCATCAGCTTTATTTATTTTTTATAGACTTTTACAGACTATATGCAAATGAAAGGAAATTGTGGTCCAGCGATTGGTAAACTCAAACTCACCCCACAATTTCTAATATTTTTTTTTATGAAACTTTTTTTTAATGAAAGTTTGTTCATGCTTCATACAGCTGTAGTTATAGAAACCCTGTAAATCTAAAGTTTTTGCAGAAGTACAACTTTATGAAGATAAAAAAAAAAAAAATTAAGTGCTCCAAAAGGTTCCTCTCACTTGAGACTTTTATTTTGTGAAAAGAGAGGAAAATCACAGTCTCTCAGTACACAACCACAAGATCTTTGGCAACTGTTAATGTCAGAAAACACACGGCAAAACAACCGTGAGAAAATACATCAAACTTACTCAGCACCTTTCAATTACTTCAAGAATATTAAAGTACAAAAAGTGATAAAGTGTCTAATCACAGATAAACTGTGGAAAAAGTCCCAAAACTCCCATCTCGCTGAGCACACGTGTCAGTCTGGACGTGGTCGGGTGCACTAATGTTCCCAGAATGCACTGCAAGACGTGATGGGGCAGACCGAGGGGGTGGCGAAAGGTCACTGGGTCACGGCACATCAGAGAAGAGAGCTGAACAATCAGCCGGAGCGGTGGCTGCCGTCCCCCGTGCGCTTGACCCGCGCCACCAGCACCTCACGCGACACACGCTTGGGGTCGTGGGCCAGGCCCAGTGCGCACATGCTGTCGATGAAGCAGGTAGTGAGGTTCAGCTTCCAGCCGTACTCACTTGTGGAGTAATCGTACGGGAATGTGTGGTGATAGTTGTGGTAACCTTCACCTGAAATACAACACACATGCTTAGAGGTATAACTGTGTGTGTGTGTGTGTTAGAGAGCAATGATGAGCGGGAAAAACAAAGAAAGAGTGTGTGGGAATGGGAATGAAGGAGTGTGAGAGACACACAGACAAAAAAAAAAAAAGGAGGAAAGTAAATGAGGGAGAGATTAGTGAGAAAGGTGTGTGTGTGTGTGTGTGTGTGTGTGTGTGTGTGTGTGTGTGTGTGTGTGTGTGTGAAAGAGACAGAAAGAAAATGAGAAAGAAAGCATGAGACAGATAAAGAAAGATAAAAAAAAAGACAGATAAAGAAAAAGAAAAAAAAAAGAGAAAGAAAGCAAGTTCAGAGCATTTGTAAGGCGCTTTTCACACTTTTAACTCTCTTAACTTAGCCATTTTCTTAACACCAACGACTAATGAATAAAAAGCAACAATCCTCTTACATTTCCACACGTGCGCTTTGAGACTATGATTATCACTATGACTACGACCATGACCATGACTATGACCAGTGAGCAAGCACATATGCAACAGTCAAAGCACGAGACGGAGAGAGCACACGGGTTTGGAGCAGGTACCTATAGCGCTGAAGGTGACAAATCTGTTCTCTCTGGGGTTGATGGTGCCGTCGTACGGCCGGTTTCCCCACATGTGTGCGGCGCTGTTGACGAGCCATGTGGCGTTGAGTCCTAGCGTGTAGCGCAGTATGGCAGCGATGAAGTACGACACCCACAGGGACTCGCCCCATGCCAACCAGGGCACCAGTGTAGGGAGGATGAAGCACATCAGGACCACGGAAAGCTTGTAGTATCTGAGGTGGGGAGAGTGATGGTCAGTTTGTGCTCTTCTTCCTCCTCCTCCTCCTCACTCACCTCCTCTGGAACATCACCACCTCGTCCCGCTCCAGGTCACCCAGCTGCAGCTTGCGGCCCTTCTCAATGACATCTGGATGCTTGCGCACTAGCAGCCAGCCGATGTGAGCAAAGAAGAAGCCCCTGACAGCGTTGTGAGGGTCCGCATCCGTTTCCGAGTACTTGTGGTGGACTCGGTGATCACGGGACCATTCGTAGATATCGTTCTGCACAGAGATGTGGCTTCAGTTTTAACTAACCCTACGTCTGTGATATTTCTCTGAGGATCAGACCTGAAAGGCCATTGAGTTGACCAGGGCGAGGAAGACGCGCAGCGGCAGAGAGGCTTTATAGGAGCGGTGACTCCACAGTCTGTGAGCGCCGGCCGTCACGCCGAGAGCGCTGAGCACGAAACACAGCAGCGCTGAAAAACACACACATCACGTGTGACTTTCCACACATTTCATGGTCTTATGAAGATCGATCAGGCTGAAGTAATTGACATTTACCCACGGGTCTGTTTCTGAAAGAGTTTCTGATGTGGAATAAACTAAACTACAGAATAAGGTAATATGCCAATCTTGTGCCAAAAACTGAACTAGAAAAATGAAGTGTAAAATTGTTCAGAAGCGGGAAGATATATTGGCAGTAAAATTGAAGAAAAAAAAAAAAAAGAATTATTTATTACTTTATGAAATTGTTATTACTATGGATTAAGAATATTAAATGACTTTGACTATATAAAAAATGTAATGGGGGCAGGGTCACAAATACAATCGTCTACATTTTTGGCTTAGCATACACTATAAATGACTTGTAAGTCTCCTCCTCATTCCTTATGTGGCCCAAAATAAAAAAAATTTAATTCCAGCAACCGTTTCCTGCGCAAACTGTAATCTAATGTAACCTTGTATGTCTGTATCTGTTTGTCTGAAATGCGGTTTGCATTTATCAAGAAGATTGTTGTGGCGCTGTTGAAAATGTACTGCCGCTTCTGCATTTTCCCCACTGTGGGACTAATAATATAATATATTCATTTTGTGTGGGTGCACCATGTCGCAACAAAAGTCGTGTGTGTCCACAAAAAATGAGAATATTATTTTATGTTGAACACAAAATAAACAACAAAAATCATCAATATGTAGCTGAGATATAAATGTTAAACAACAACTTTAGTAATAAAGTCTAATCTTGTGCGACATACAAGGACAGTGTATTTAACATGATTTCTCTCTCCTATAGAGGCTTTCATGCATGTTTGTTTTTAATGTAATGTTTTTAATTTCACGTTCATCACTCACCCCACAGCAGCGTCAGGGGGGCGGCGGCTGGCACGAGCGTCAGGCCGTACAGCGCGCCCGCGTGCAGCAGGCTCATCAGAACCACGTTCCTCCACACTATGACCACGGGGGGTTTGGGCCCGTCTTTCTCCCTGTACGTCGGGTCGAACTCGTCGTCCGCCGGCTCCAGTTCCCGAGGCCTCGTGGCAGCGTTCACGTCCGTGCTATTCATAGCGAGCGGTGCCGGCGATCAACAGTAAATGCTGGTACAATTCGACCAAACTCCTGAAAGTCACAAAACGAACAGAATCACGTTAGATCAAAGTTTAGGAGTCAAAGAAAACTTTCCGGGGGACGATTTTAACAAACCTCAAGCGTTGCCGTGGATACAAACAACTCTGTTTGTTGTAGAAAAGAGAAACTCAGTGCGTGGATCCTCAGCGACTTTCCCGACACTAAGGCGCGTGCCCGAGCGTTGACACCGAGGTGAAGATGATGATGCGGGACAAAAACCCAACGCGCGCTGTGATTGGCCAACGAGTTTGAAGCCACCTCAACACAGCGCTCGGATTGGCTGACGTGTATCTGCTGTTCTGCGTGGTTTCACCTCAGCTTCTCCAGCATCTCTGCCGCACTAACAGCGGAGGCTTCGTTTATAGCGGGAGCGCGCTCACCACACCTGCGAGCAAGCAGCCAATCAGAACCGCCGCTTCCGCCTTTATGGTTTTTATATAACCTAATTTTACATCATCGTGTCATATTAAAAGATACTGATAACGTCACGTTATGCGTTCATATCCAAAAACTTTATAAAACAAGATTATGAGCACAAGACAAGTACAATTTGTGATGTTATTGCTCAATACAAAGCACAACACATTATACTTTTTTTATGGAAAAATATAATTTTATCTTGCCTTTCGCACATTTTTGCACATTATTCCCTGTATCACATCGCAGCAATAAAAGACATTGCAACCGTATTAGAGGCAAAATAGCACTGGAATTCAAATGTAAATAAAATGGAAAGTACTGTATATTCTATACTAATATACGAATGTTTTCATTTTATTTATAGGTATTATTTGTACTAAAACAGCAACATTTAACAATTAAGCAATTTACACAAAAAGACTATTGAGTATAAATTCAACACATACAAATTATTATGTTTTGTCTAGTTCAGTTACATCTGTACAGCTGTAGTTTCAATCAGATGTTTGACGTTAAAACCTTTATAAGAAGATTTGTAATTTGTAAAATTTAAAAAAATGCTGCAAAGTAATGTAAAGTGTGTCTGAACTCCAGTAAACTTAAACACACAGAGTTATGACTGACCATGATGATTAAACTATTATCAGGTGATTCAGATCAGTATCCTAAAATCTGAAGTGACATCACCTGGACTTTTGATCTGTTCAGACCACCCCACGCCAGACACACACACACACACACACACACACACACACACACACACACACACACACACATACTAACACTCAAAAAACACAATGTACACATTTAAATTCACCAAGAACATGACAAAAATTATTAAATCATGTAGATTTGTAAAGTCAAGATCCCATGACGTGTTGACTATCAGTAGATCTGAGGAACATATAGGTTAGCTATAAAACAAGAGATTCCACAGATAAACATCAGGGTTTGTGTTATTATGTTAACATGTGTGTCATTATGTTATTGCCATGTGTCGCTGTCTTTAAGTGCCTGCTTACTCCTAGTTTGTACCCCATTGCCTTTTTGTATGTGAATACATGTGCAAAACATTTTAAAAATAGTAAAAAAATAAAAAAACAAAGGCAAGTCATAAACATAAAACGTCAAATTTCAAGTCTTAAGGCGTATTTTTCTATATTACTACGTATATGACATTCCTCAGATTCTCCAGGGTAATTCCGTTTCTGAGATCCTGTCTTTAAAAAGCCTGTCTGCATTACCTTCTGTTCTGATGTTACGCTTTATTTTATATGCTTCCCCACTCTGATAATTTATCTCAGAAAATCATGTACTCGTTAATTGCCTTTTATTGTTCGTATTTATATCTATGTTTTAAATCTAAACTCCTCTATAAGATTAGCCACATACGTTGTTAAAAGACGTTGGGAATTAATGTTTACGAAACAATGAAGTCAAAATTATCGTGTTGCATTTTGTACACATGTTGTGTTTTGAGTACACACCGGTAGTTTAGATTTTTTTTGTATTTTTAAGAATGCATTATTAGTTGTTACGTTTGTACTTTATTATACTGTATATTCAATATTTGTGTAAAACATTTAAATGTGAAATATCTGTCATATCGTTGATCTCTGATTGATACAAAGCCGTTAAAAAAAAGTAATTAAAAGCAGAGTTTACTTTATATATTTTGAAACTTAGATACGTTCCATTTGTACCCAACCTTTTTTGAACCTTGGGTTTTAATCTTTGCTTTTTGCAGATGATGTGGTCTTGTTGGCTTCCTCAGACCAGGACCTACAGCAGGCACTTAGTTGGTGTGCAGCAGTGTGACCTGTTCTGAATCTAATCAAAATAAAATCTGCAAAGTCTGAGACCATGGTCCTTGACTAGAAAAAGGTGACTTGCCCTCTTCGGGTTGGAGAGAAGATGAAGAAGTGAAGGAGTTCAAGTATCTTTTGTTTATGAGGGAGGGAAACGGTTTTGGGCATCCACAGAACTACTTTAAATGCAGTAATAGGTCATTCCAGTTTGTTGTGGTGAAAGAGCTGCAGTTTGAATTGAAGAAAGAGTTGATCCGAATTGCAGAGCTCTAAATTGACCTGCCAATCTACATGCAACCTCTCACCTATGGTCATAAACTATAGGTCATGACCAAAGTTACAAGGTGTCAGATACAGGCAGCTGTATTGAAATTAGTTTCCTCCACAGGGTGGAAGGGCGCATTATATTACAGCACCATCTACTGAGTGAACAGATGTATATTTGTTACATATTGCAAGCATATACATATTGTGCCTTTCTAGACCAGGGAAACAACATGTTATTACTTCACAGACCCCTCCCACCCCTGAATCAAATTGTTCACACAATCACAGGCCCCTCCCTCTAGGTACTAAAACATCATTCACTAAACTGTATAGTATAGTGTATAGTATCACGAGGCACTATACAGTTTTTTTTCCTCATATGCTGGACAGGTAACATATAATCTGTGCGTTTGTAGGTAACTGTAAATAGGTCAGGAAGTTCGTTCTTGTTACTTGTGCGGTAAATGCTCTGACTTTTCTCTATTCTAAACGTCAAACGAGGCTCTTCTCGTCTGTTAAAAACGCGCTTTTTGAGCCAGTCGGCGTCCCCTAGAGGACTCGCGGTCATGTGACGCCTCACTGGAATCGGGCACTAGCGGAAGTGGTTCGCTGCTCAATGGTGAGCTCTCCGTTTGCTGACTCTGGCGGTTCGAGTTCAGTAATGGAGGTAAACAGAGACGAGGCGGAGAGGTGCATTGACATCGCCCTCGGAGCTCTACAGAGCGCGCAGTCGGACAAAGCGCGTCGCTTCCTGGAGAAAGCGCAACGACTGTTTCCGACAGCGCGAGCACAGGGTGAGTAGCTAATCCCGGGCCTGATCCGCTTCAGCGCCCCGGTGACTGTTCGCAACTCGACAGAATCCGCCACGGACCCGCGCTGAAGTGTGTGTGAGAGGAGCGAGTGAGGAAGATGAGGGCGATGAGTGACAGCTCTGTCACACTGACGTGTGCGAGACGAGCGGCTGGTGCAGAGGATGATGATGATGATGTGAAAGCTGCTCTGAGAGTGACACTGAAGTGATGAAGATGTAATGGCATTAGTTATTCTTGTAATTGTGTGGGTCGTTTGTCTTTTCTGCACACGTGTGTGTGTGAGAGAGAGAGAGAGAGAGAGATGCTGGTGTGTGTGTGTGTGTGTGTGTGTGTGTGTGCGTGCGTGTGCGTGCGTGCCCGTGCGTGCGTGCGTGCGTGCGTGCGTGCGTGTGTATGTGTTCTGATGTGTGTGTTCTGGTCAGATCTGCTGGCATCTCTGGACCGTAGCAATTACTCTCAGGACAGTTCTCCAGAGACGGAGACATGCCACCGGAGGTCAGGGGTCAACGGCTCCGCCTCCACCGAGCACAGCAAACCTTACACAACGGAGCAGGCCGAGGCCGTGCGGAGGTGTGTTATCCGAAGCATCTTGTCTCGTCCAAAACATAATCTCCATCTAGAGCAGGGATCGGGAAACTTTTTGGCTGAGAGAGCCATAAACACGGCATATAGGTAAAAATTAAGTCCAAAAGAGCCATACCCGTTTTAAACTAAATACAAATATATGCATATTTGTAAAACCAGTATGAAAAGCAGGACAACAAGTCTTTCAACTCGTTGTGATAACTTCGTTTGATATTCTGTTATTATATGTAAAATGTCTTAATACTTGTGTGGCTTGTTTTCAACTTTTAATTCTGACAAAAACAAACGTGAAGACCAGAAACACAGTGCTCACATCCAGCGGTTGTTTCAGGACCCCCGCACTGGCATGAGTATTATTCTTCTGACTATTGTTCTTCTGCACATTAAAGCCTTAACAAAAATTAAAATGGCTTAAAATAAACTCAAACATACACGAATATATGTATCCAATAAATCCAACACAAATAAAAGAAATTAAATATCAGTAGGGCATCCACTTTTTACTTATTCTACCCCACATTAAGCGATCGCTGGACAACACGCGGCTACATTCGGTTAAATAGCCATCGTCTTTTCCGCTTTTGCTAGCGAACTACTGAATATTAAAAAGAAGGGCAGAGAAGTTAACGTCCTGACGTCACGATAAAGTTAAGCATTATCCAATAAAAACATGGTGTTGTCCGGAGCACAGCTGCGATTGGCTCTAGCGATTGGTTACCGCAACCAGGAAATGAATGGGATTTAAATACCGGAGAATGTTTTACATTTATGTATTTTTAAAGAGCCATATGCAGCCACATATACTCGCGAGTCATAGGTTCCCGACCACTGATCTAGAGAGAGGAAGTGTATGGTTGTCATGACTCTGGGTGGTGTGTGTGTGTGTGTGTGTGTTGCAGGATCAAGCAGTGCAAGAACTACTATGAGACTCTGGGAGTGCAGAAGGATGCATCGGAGGACGAGCTGAAGAGAGCGTACAGGAAGCTGGCTCTCAAGTTCCACCCGGACAAAAACCAGGCACCGGGCGCCACCGAGGCCTTCAAAGGTTCGATCCGCCCAACACGGAGCGGCAGAGGACCAGCCCTCACTGTGTCTGTGTGATCAGCCATAGGAAATGCGTACGCAGTGCTTTCCAGCGCAGAGAAGCGGCGACGCTACGATCAGTTTGGGGACGAGCGAACCACAACGGGACGATCGACACAGAACGACACACACTTTGAACCGGACATCTCTCCTGAAGATCTGTTCAACATGTTCTTTGGTGGCGGATTCCCCTCCAGTCAGTCTCCCTCACATTCACTTGTCTTGACTCTTACTCACTCTGTCGCTCTTTTGTTTTGTCTCTTACTCTCACTCTGTTTTACTTTCATGCTCTCACACTCTATCTCTCTCTGTCTACATCTCTCAAGTCTCTCTTTCTTCTGAGCTTTCTGTTTGTCTTTTTATTTGTCTCTATTTTCTCATCCATCACACTCTATCCATCTCTTTCTGTCATTGTCTCCATTCTCTCTTATCTTGTCTTGTTACTGTCTTTTTCCTGATTTGTCACTTTCACTCGTTCTACCTCTTGTTGCTTTTTAGTTTTTCTCTTTTGCTTGCACATCTTTTTATTGCAGACTCAATCAGTCTGTCTCTTTTTATGTGGTGTAATGATATAAAACAATTACATTGATTCATTGTTCAAGTGTAAATTTACAGCTTATAGTGAGAGTGTGTGTGTTTCAGGTAATGTGCACATGTACAGTAACGGCCGCATGCGCTTCAACCAGCCCCAAGGCGAGCGAGGGGAACAGAGAGGGGTGAGACACACACACACACACACACACACACACACACAAATTAGGTTTGATCTGATGGTGTGTATGTGTGTGTTCAGGGTGGTCTAGCTCTCCTCATGCAGTTGATGCCGATTCTCATTCTGGTGATTGTGTCAGCGCTCAGTCAGATGATGGTGACAAACCCCCCTTACAGTCTCAGCTACAGACCGTGAGTCACGCTCTCTCTCTCTCTGTATGTCTCTCTGTCTGTCTCTCTCTGATCCATATTAGAATTACTGTCTCTTTTACTCTCACTCATTTGGTATTTCTCTTTCTTTCTCTACTTCCGTTCTATATATTCTAAATATAAATTTAAATATATTTACATTTTGGGTATATATGTGCATGTTTGCACTTGTGTTTCATCTGCTCACACTATTTAGATGAGCTATTTTTTCACTACGGAGATGAACTTACTTGAGAGTGGGAGGTCACATGGTCACATTTTGCCACTCACCAATTATTGGCTTTTTTTTCTGACCCATGTGTCGTGCAGGTCTGCTGGTCACACACAGAAGCGGGTAACAGAGAATCTGGGTGTGACGTATTACGTGAGCGAGCGTTTCTCACAGGACTTGAGTGTCACGAGTCTGAGGACGGTGGAAAACAATGTCGAGGAAGATTATATCTCCAACCTCAGGAACAATTGCTGGAAAGAGAGGCAACAGAGTATGACTACACAATATAGTACACTTCTTGCACTACACAATATAGTACACTTCTTGCACTACACAATATAGTACACTTCTTGCACTACACAATATAGTACACTTCTTGCGCTACACAATATAGTACACTTCTTGCGCTACACAATATAGTACACTTCTTGCGCTACACAATATAGTACACTTCTTGCGCTACACAACATAATATACTTCTTGCACTACACAACACTGTACAATGCACACACCAGACTACACTACAGAATGCAATGCACAATACCTCACACACAGAACATACTATACACAACACTGTAGAATATACCTACAACGCAACAATACAAACAAACAAACAAACAAACAAACACACAAACCGTTCACGACCTAACACTGTAAACTAAACACATGCTTTACGCAAACAACACAATGATCTCCAACTTCAGAATTCACAACTAGAAATTTACTTGCACATTATGATAAACAATGTTTTTATTATTATTTTTAATCGTAGTGTGGTGATTGCCAATATGGCACTAGGAATGGGCATATTGTTATGTGTTTATATATTAATTAACTGTGTGTGTACACACACACACTGATTCCTATTCTCGAAGTAATGCTGATCTTCTCTCTTTCTGTGTCAGAGGAGGGTCTGCTGTACAGAGCCAGATACTTTGGGGACTCTGATCTATATCAGAGAGCTCAGAGAATGGGGACGCCGAGCTGTTCTCGACTTTCTGAGGTTCAGGCATTATTACACGGATAGAGCGACGCCGTCTCACCCAATGTCTCCGTCTCTCTGTGTGTGTGCACGTGTTTGAGTGTCGGACTGAGCTGTACTTGTCCATTCATATGGTGTGCGCTTTCATTTTTGTCTGTCTGTTGGACTTGTCTATGCAGGTTTGACTGAAATGCTTTCAGTCATCAGATGTACACACACACACACACAATCACACTTGGAGTGTTTTATTTATTTGCGCGCTAGATGAATATTTCCTAACAGATACGTTGCGGAGAATCCAATGAGAAGACTGAAATGTCACATGAGCTTCAAAGTTCCTTTATATGGAAATAAATCTATATACTATTCAGTGATTGTGAACTATTTGAGTTTACTACTGTTGAATCTGGTTTTAAACTGCTGGGCAAAACGTACTGTAATGAAGTTCATAATTGTTCATATTTTTTCCTGTTGTTTTGACATAACAGAACCCACATCATTGCAGTGACACGTTCAAACAAGCAGATCAGATTTCAAAATGATACATTTATTTTCTGCTTCAAGTAAAAAACACTAACAGCATATTTGAATATCAAATAAATACCATGCACCAAAAGTGCATCACGTGATTGTTTAAAAACTCATGGCGGTCACAGAGAGCGCACGTACTCGCCTACGAAGACTAAAAAACACAGCTGCCGTCAATTCGTAGACCTGAGGAAGATCTGACATCATAAGTGCAGGATCGATCACTCAACATTCCTCGATCAGCAGTTCCTCGGAGCTATACAGCTTCCTCTTCATCACCCGGAATCCCGTGCCCAGCCTCAGTGCGGTCGAGGTCGTTCTGCCGGAGAGAAATCCCTGGAGGCGAGGCCAGATGCCTCCGGAATCTAACCGCAGAACCAGCGTTAGGTGGAAGGTAGGAACCAGAGCAGAATCCACGGCGATCTGCCCCGCCGCCTCACAGCGACCGCCCCGTTCCACACACAGGTCTATAAGCGCCCCCCGCAGGCCGCACGGCTCACTCGCCGACAAATGCTCCAACTCCTGGCCAATGTGTTCCAGAAGTTTGCCCGGGATGAGGAGTCTGGAACAGTGCAGGACTCCGGCGTCGTCTTTGGCTTGTGTAAGGTGAAGCGCGATTAGCCGCACCACGTCTTTACACAGCGCTTCTTCTGAGGGGTCAAAGAAGCTGTCCGGGTCCGGAAACGATATCGAACCTGGTGAGGGCGAAGAGTGATTAGACGAGGTACGAAGGAAAAAAAGAAAAAAGCGGTGAGCAGAGCCGCGGCTTACCGGTGTCGGACGCGTCGTCCGCGCTGTAGGAGTCTACGCTGCTGTTGCTGCGCAGGTTCTGCACCAGGCGGCTCCAGGACAGACGCTTGTCCCGTGCGTCCGCGGACGGTGTCATCAACTGTTCGGGCATCGCATTAAGGTCTGCAGGAGAAAATACCGCCGTTTACAGAAGCACAAATCAATGCAGCTGATCAGCAAGACAAAGTCCCGCATTTAAATCCACAGGTATGTAACGAGAGCTTTTATGTCTTTGCTGCGGATCTGTATCAAACATCACAGATTTTGCGCTCAGATCTGCGCTAAATTAATTTTTTTTCTTCTATTCTACAACCAAATCAACCAACCGCGTTCAATAATAAGAAATGCAAGATTAAAGCTTCGCGAAGCAGATCTTACCGAAGTTCCTTTGTTCGAGGTGCGGAATCTCGAGCTGTTTGTGTGAATCAGCTGCGACCAGAGAGCAGCTGACGTAAGTGCGGCTGTTTCTGCAGGGAAACCTGCACAACGCTGGGATTCGTCACCGCGTGTTTATATAGACGCAGCGCTAGACACGCCTGTTGTGTTTTTCGACCAATCGGCTTTTAGGTCACGTCTTCCGCGTCCCAAGTTCGCCTAGTAACACGAAGCGGGGCTGTCGCGTTTTGTCCATTGTGTGAGTTTTGTACTATTGTCTGTTCTTCAGAAACTCACGTACGGATCGATTGTCTCGCGCTGGATCGAACGTCATCTAAATATTCCCATCCTCAAGCAGCAGCGCGTATTGAGAAATAATGGTTGTTTCCACAGGGGCCATTCTCTCTGTACGTGCTTTACGTGACGGTCACGTTTGCTCCTCTCTGTGATTGAACTGTCCAGAACAAAAGCATGCTAACAACCTTTATTTTCCCTTACTTGTTCACCTTATTACGATAAAAGGTTTATATTCAAAATTTTTGACTTTCCATCCTTTGTTGCCCACTTTACATTTGCTGACGGAAACTTGAGTCTGGTGGATTGAGTGCTAGTTGAGTGAAAGAGCAGGAATGTCCTGCATAAACACGAATTCATCACGCAAACCTGATTTCACATAGGCCCTGCACATAGGCCCTGATTTCACACACGCATGCACGCAGAAAGGTCGGGATGTGTAGATCTTGATGAAACCCATTACTTTGAATCCATAACGGCATCCACCTTTTGGGAAAATTAATGTGATTCTCTTTTAATCCTTGTGTGGTGTTAGGATTTTTGTTACTCGGCTAGTTTCCATGGGTCTGCTGGACCCAGTAGGTTTTTTCAGTTTTCTGTTTAAAACAACATAAAACAATTTTAAGTTTAAAAATTAACAGATGGTCACTTTGTCCCATTTACATTACATTTGTCCTTTTCCTTTTTAAAATGACAGTTAAGTGACACTATCTTTCTCAACAACATCAGTTTATACACTGAATGATGGACAGAGTTTTACTGTGTGTGTGTTGCACCTGTGTTTCTTACGCTTGCTGCATGTATACTGGGTTTATGCACGCTCTCAGTAATCACAGAAAGGTTCACAAGACCAAATATTTTCACACTTTTTAGCTGCAGGTCCAGTGGACTTCAAACACCCTATATGTAATGTAAAGAATGGGTGTGCAATAATTGGCCAACGAAAATGTTTTGATTTATGTTCTTCACAGGAAAAGACCCAAAGACAACGAAAAATGGCAATTAGCAAAAACTCCTAGAAATGTTGTGTCTTTTTTTATTTTCACTTGCAATATCCAACAGTTTGACCTTGGTCGGCAATAGACTTGTGCATCGGTTAGCGCTCCTCCTCGCCTGTAAATAAGTGGCTCACAGTTGGTGAGTGACGTTGGCTTTGTTTCTACCGCATTTCATCCCCTTTCCTGTGTATCACTGTTGCTATTCAGGCATAGTGGGCAATGAGTTCAATGATCGCTTAATAACAGCGTTATTATCATTTACTTGTATTTCATTTTAAACATCTGGTATGGCTCTCATTTAGTTCATCTTTTTTCAATTATGTGATGTTTAAGGCTCTCACAGCCCAAAAGGTTCCCTGCTATAACACACACTGAAGAGACAGACAAGCACACAATAATGAAGATCATCTCAAGAGGTGGTGAAGCCCAGCAGCTGCTCGATGGGTTTGTACTTCCACTCGTCTGCCTCCAGCTGCTCCACCAGTCCAGCCAGACGCTCCATCCGTGACACGTGCTGGTCTGAGAACAGAGGTCAGGCCTGGTCACTCGAGGAAATGGAGGAGGAGGAGGAGGAGGAAGAGTGTTTTACCGTGTTTTACTTGCTTCAGAGTGGAGGCCACTTGATAACTGAAGACCGACTCACATAGGAACCTGTCAGAACCATCTGAGAAAAACAAGCCAGTCAATCGTTGAAAGAGGAGAGAATGAGACAGGAGAGAGAAAGAGACCCACCCTCCATCATCTCGCACGCTCCTTTAGGGTATGTGTACAGAACTTTGCGGGGTGGAATCAGTTCGGACGCGCTGAAGCCAGATCCGGTCACGGTGCTTCCGCTGACTCCTCCAGCCGAGGAAGAGGAGGAAGACGCCGCCATTCACAACCTACGGTACTGAGACACCTACCTGGATTAACATTCCACTGCGCAAACGATACATTTACAAGTCAGGTAGAAAATAAAGTTTAGCAACGTTATCCGCAACCGATTAAAACCAAACAAAAAGTCAACACTTCAGCAGATCTTGCACTTAATATCGATCGAACAAACACAATGGCCCGAACTCGCTCAAGTTTCAATTGGTCATTAATAACAAGCCAACCACTTTTAAAGCATGTGGAGACGAGCAGGGTTAAGATGAGTTCAGACACGTAAAAGTAACACTCGTAATGTTTGAAATGGGATTGTACCTGATCGAGAGCCGACTGGTCTGTTTCATCCCAGTGTTTACGAAAGTGAGGTCAAAGTTCATGTGACGTCACATCCTCTTGCGGAGTAAATCATATACGGTATGTATTCTTTCAGTTTTCAATCGTTTTGTTCAATAAACAAACACGAGTGCTTATTTATTGGAAATGCGTATTTAAATTAAATAATACAATACATTTCTCAAGATTAAGAGATTCCGTAATAAAGTTCAATGACGTGATTTTGACGTCTCCTGAAAACGGAAGTAGTTTCAGAGCGTTGCCAACTTAGCTACTTTTTCAGACGCATCTAGCGATATATTTTTTAAAAGCGAATAGCGATAAATGTAGCGATTTTTTTTTGCTGCTGTTACTGGTGACTTTAAAGAAGATTTTAATGTGCCCGTACTGATCTTACACTTCTCAACTAGCCGCAGCAGATGCCGCCGCCTCTCCCGCCTCAAAGCATTCACAAGCGGCCCAGCCACCATGGGATCAATTTGGGGATAAAATTGGAATCATTACCAGATTAAGCTAAATATTAAATTACCGTTTTCGTTCCAAAAATTTATCTGGATATTTATATTAAAAAGTTTCTAGTCCAAACAATCAATTCAACATTGATGTGCCATGGTCACTAAAGGTACAGTTATTATTTGTAATAAATTATTTTAACACGGTTATTGTCAGACACTGAGGACAGGTGGCTGGGGTCAGAGTGGAAGATGCTCAGGATATAATGAAGTGGAAAAGGACGATTGCTGTGGCAACGCCTGAAAAGGGAAAAGCCGAAAGAGACGTGTACTCTCAGACCAATTAGCTGGTCTCTGAGAATGTCCAGCAGGATGGTGTTAAAGGCTGACCTGAATCTCTGGAGAGCATTCTGACGTAGTTTTCAGGATTCTCGAGGTGGCTCAGAGCAGCGTCAATGACATTCCTTGTTGAACTATTTGCTGTTGGGAAACTGGTGTTGAGTTCAGCTGCGGGAGGCGAGACCTGCGGTGCTGAAGGACCAGTGCTTTGGGTTTGTAATATAGTGGTTCTCCAATGGACTTCTCACAATTTCAGGAAGTTTATATATTTTCTGCTCTAGAAAATTGTGAACACGGTACTGATTACATCGAGGACTCTTTTTTGTGTTTTTTTGAGATTTGTATTTCAAATGTTTTGAACTTTAAGTAAAACAACAAATTACCAATATAAACAAGAACTTGAACAAAAAACAGATTCGATGAAAACCAACTGAAAAGCTGAAACTGAGTAACATTGAACAAAAATGTGTTTTGGAAAATTTTTTTGGAAACATTTTAATGTATATTTAGAAGATAGTAACATGTCAAATGTGTTAAGGGATATAAGGAATCCTTTTATAGAGTGAGTAAATTGACTTTTTTTTTTTTAGCTTTTTGGTAGAAAGAGCAAGATATAGTTTCCATGTAGTCTATCATGATATGAAATCCATGCACTCTCTGCCTTAACATTTTCCTCCATCTTTCACAAACGTTTTCAATCAACGTCTGAATAGGTTCAAATTGACACACCCACTTCAAAAATCAACAAAATATTCGCGATAAACAATCATGAAAAGGAACCTTTATTTCTTTATACACAGACACCCTGAAGGCACAGACAAGCACACAATGATGAAGATCATCTCAAAGGTCAAGAGGTGGTGAAGCCCAGCAGCTGCTCAATGGGTCTGTACTTCCACTCGTCTGCCTCCAGCTGCTCCACCAGTCCAGCCAGACGCTCCATCCGTGACACGTGCTGCTCTGAGGACAGAGGTCAGGCCTGGTCATTCCAGTGGATGGATAGGAGGAAGAAGAGCTGGATCTGCTTACCGTGTTTTACTTGCTTCAGAGTGGAGGCCACTTGATAACTGAAAACCGATTCACATAGGAACCTGTCAGAACCATCTGAGAAAAACAAGCCAATCAATCGTTGAAAGAGGAGAGAATTATAAGGACCTTGGCTAATCCCAGAAGAAGCTCTTGCCGCTATACCTCTGACCTGAGAAAGCACTGGGCACAAAAATTGCATACTGCTTGACTCTTTTCTGGATTTTCTTTTCTCTTTATGTTTGTATGTGACTATGGACCATCTTTGAGTCTGAAATAAAAAAAACAAAAATGACAGGAGAGAGAAAGAGACCCACCCTCCATCATCTCGCACGCTCCTTTAGGGTATGTGTACAGAACTTTGCGAGGTGGAATTACTTCGGACGCGCTGAAGCCAGATCCGGTCACGGTGCTTCCGCTGACTCCTCCAGCCGAGGAAGAGGAGGAAGACGCCGCCATTCACAACCTTCGTCATTAATAACAAATCAAACCCTTTTAACGCATGTGGAGACGTTAAGTGGCGTTATGATGATTTGTGGTATGCAAAGAAACACTCGTTATGTTAGAAATATGATTGTATTTTGTAGCTGATCGTGCGCCGACCGCGGTCTGTTTCATCTCAGAGTTTATGAAAGTGAGGTGAAAGTTCACGTGACGTCACATCCTCTTAAATACTAAAATACTGTATATATTTTTAGCTTTAAATCGTTTTGTTTGTCAAAACACGAGCACTTATTTATTGCTAATGTTTATTTAAATTAACTAACACATTTAAAATTAATACATTTCCTGATAAAGTCCCGTGATGTGCGCGACGCGCGCTTTGACGTCTCCTGAAAACGGAAGTAGTTTCCGCGTGGTTGAGGTACACGGAGCTGAGGTAAAAGTTCGTTTCCCAGTGTGATTGCACAGTTTGCGACATATCACGCACTATGTAACAAACGTGTACACACGTGTAAACAAATAAAAAAGTAAACACAAGCGTTTCCGCTGAATGTCTAGTCGCAGAAAAGATGGATGTCCTGCGCCCGGCGCTCATCAACATCAATGGTAGAATTTACCGGAGAAACGCGCTTCAGGAGGAGTTTAGTGATGAAGAGCCGCAGGAGCCTTCTTTTGTCACAGGTGTGTGCGCGCGCGTGACTGTTTGTGTGTGTGTGTTGGTCATCAGCAGACGTGTGTGTGTGTGTGCGTGCGTGCGTGCGTGCGTGTGTGTGTGTTCATAATCAGACGAGTGTGTGGAGGAAGCCTGTGACTCTCATGAAATAGAAGAGACCGAGAGAGGATTCCAGTGTTCCATCCACACGCCTCCCGTCCTCTACAAGTCAGTATTACAGCATCTTCACTTCTACTCTTCATCTGCTTCTCTCGTTTCTTGCTTTTCATCTCAATTCTCTGTGTATTGCTCTGCTGTATAAGTAGTTGAAACGACAATAAAACTTTGGTCTTTGGTGTTTGACTTTGGTCTGTTCTTTTTATTCTGCTTCTCTTGTCTGCACCTATTCCTTTTGTTCTACTTCACACCTTCTCTTTCTTTGCTTATGTTTATTTTTGTGTGTTTGCAGTACCTGTGAGTGATTTGTTGTGTTTTATCACCTCAGATACATCATCGGGAAGAAGGGAGAGACTCGCAAACGTCTGGAAGCAGATACCAAAACCTCCATCAGCATCCCCAAACCAGGAGCAGTGGGACCCATTGGTGTGTGTTCAGTGCTGTTCCGAGTGTTGTGTGGTACACTGGCAGTGGTCTGTGTGTGTAGTGGTCTCAGGTTCTCTGCGGACTGCTGTGCTCTCGGCTGTGACCAGACTGGAGGTTTTGACCGACAGTTTCCGCAGGAAGCAGCCATTCACACACTTCCTGTCTTTACCACTCAACCACCCTCAGTTTCAAGAGGGATTTCTGCGCTTCAGAGAGCAAGTGATGGAGCTCTGCAGAGAGGTTAGAAATCCTTTTCTGCTCTCTCACTTGCTCTGTCTCATTCTGTCTTGCTCATCTGTCTGTCTCTTTTTCACTCGCTCTCACTGACTGCTCTCTGGTACAGGACTCTGGGGTAGACGCAAGTATTTTTCAGAATCCAGCAAAGCTTCATCTGACTGTAGGGACACTGGTGCTGCTAGACGAGCAGGAAGTGTTGCGGGCGAGAGATGTTCTTCAGCAGTGTGCAGACTCTGTCAGGTGACTGTCCCAGATGTTGTCTGTTTGACCGTGGAACTGTGTGAACTTTTCTCATCATACTTCAGACAGTCATTTCAGTATTGTTCTGTCTGGTCACTAGAGGTCACAGATGTGAACTAAGGTGTTGTTAACGTAGTAACTGTCAAACCACTCAGCTGAGAATGTCCAGCAGGATGGTGTTAAAGGCTGACCTGAATCTCTGAAGAGCATTCTGACGTAGTTCTCAGGGTGGCTCAGAGCAGCGTCAATGACGTTCCTTATTGAACTATTTGCTGTTGGGAAACTGGTGTTGAGTTCAGCTGCGGGAGGCGAGACCTGCGGTGCTGAATGACCAGTGCTTTGGGTTTGTAATGTGGTGGTTCTCTAATGGACTAGGATGATTATAGCTGCTTTCAGGCATATGATGGAACATAGCTATAGCCCGTCAGATATTAAACATCCTTGTTAGGCCCTTGAATGAGCACAGACTTTTTACAGAATGCTTTTTATTGTCACTATACATGTTTAAGAGTTTATTATACAACTGTACTACTTTAGCCAGTGTCTGAGCATTCTTTTAGCGTCAGATGTTTAAATATACTCAACTCAGTGGTTCTATTCAGTCTCATGACTGGCAGGGTTGAGGGTTCCCCTGGTCTAAATCTTCTTCTGAGGTGGATGGCACACGCTGAAATTAGCAGCAGGGTTAGATGGGAAAACACGTTGGCCGTTCTTTGATAATGTCTTGCGCGTTTTCTGTTTAGGGCCGTGACTGAAGGAGCGGATCTTCCTGTAGCGATCAGAGGAATTGAATACATGAACGACGACCCGTCTGCGGTGGATGTTCTCTACGCCAAAGTGCTTCCTCAGGACGGCTCTGAGCGGTGAGAGGCTTGACTGGTGAAGGCTTCACTCACGTGATGTTCACGCTTGTGTTTGTAGACTCCAGCAGGTGGTTCAGCTTCTCGTGGACCGATTCACGTCTGCAGGTCTGATGGAGTGTGAACGGGAGCGGGTGAAGATTCACGCAACCGTTATGAACACACTGTTCCGGAGAGATCAGTTAGGTGAGAGATACAACACTATCACACAAACACACTCACTCTAATTTTCTCTCTCTATTTCACTCACTCACTCTTGTTTTTTTCCTCTTTATCACATTTTCTCTTCTTTTCTCTCACTGCTTTTTCTTACTGTTTTATTGCCTGTTTGTTTTCTTGCATTTTTACTCTCTATTTCTTCTAATTTTTTTCTCTCTGTCTCTTCTCAGCTGAAGGAGCTTCAGGAAGAACAAGGGCTAGAGAGCGAGAAGCTTTTGATGCAAGGAACATCTTACAGGTGAGAAACGAGGAATTAAATGAATGACCAGTGTTATGTTCACTTGTATACAGTGAGAATAACCGTCATGACAACATCTGCACTCTCTTCCTGTGTAGTCAGTGGAAATGTTTTACAGTGTATCACTTGTTTCCCTCTTCCAGTCTCTATTTCCTTTCTTTTTTCTTCTCTCCATAGCTGTTGACAGGGTTTGAGTTTGGTCTGGGTGAGCTGACCTCGATTCAGATCTCTCAGAGGTTTTCTTCCGACAGCGCTGGATATTATTCCTGCGTGGGAAGCATTAGTTTCTCCGGATCATGAACTCTTTTTGTCACTGTAATAAACATCTGATTCTTCCTGTTGACTCCTCACAAAGGAGTTCTCAAACCAGATAATTCCCAGCACAATAGAATTCAGGTGCACAAACATTAACTAGCTTAAATTAGTCACCTCAATTCTGTACTTGAATATTTGTAAAACTGTAAAATATTTGTGCATGTTACAGTCAATGACTGATATATTTTTGACAACCTTAATTGTACTGCTCAATTATCTCCTGGTAGCTCCACCCACAATTCAGGTGATTGGCCAGTTTTTTTCTGTCATGTTAAAGTGTCCTACCAGTCACATTTTGTTTTGGTAAAACAAAGGTTGAGTGTTCTTGAGATTATATACGTATATCATTTCTTTTTCAGTTCATTTTTAAGTACAAATTTAGTAAAATGTTTTTAAAAAAAAAAAAAAAAAAATCCAGGTATACCACGACTTTTGACACAACAGCAATGAAGAGAGTTTGCTGTAGAAACCCTTTATTTCACGACTATGTACAGACCAGTGGATATCACACACTCAGATACTCTGCCATTTTGTCCAAGATGCTTCCCATCTGTTCAGCGGGGATCAGCATCACCGTTCGGAACGGCTTCATCGGCACGTCATCGTGAGACCAGGTTCCTGTAGCACAGGAGTCCGCTTCTTCTTGAACTGAGTAGCTGAAGGACACGGTGGCTTTCTGAGGAGAAGAATCATGAAAGACATTATCATGGTGACAACACTTCATGGTGACACATGAAGCACCTCTCACCTGGTAGAAGAACTCATCCTCTGCGTTGAGGAACATCAGCGGATCTTCTGCAGGAACATGCTGCTTCTGCACGGCTTTACAGCTTTTACTGATCAGCAAGCAGAAGTCACAGTGTCCACTGGGTTTGTTGCTCCTCTGAGCGTCTGACAATTCACTCCTGAAACACATCACAGCGTCATCTCCTGACACACACACACACGCTCTCTCGGACGCACTCACTGTAGTTGTTTATGGAGAGGAAGAGCAATCTGTGGTGGGACATTGATGAATCTTTCGCTTAGTAAAAGACCAACTGAAGTTTCGTTTCCCAGAAGCAGCTGCTGAAACTTCTGTTGAATATCTGGAGAACAGCAACGTTCACATTGATCCAAGACCATGTCCTTCAGCTTCTCCACACACTCTACACCCTGGGAAACACAAAGACGGTGATATTAACGCGTGTGCACACACACACACACAAAGACACTCACCGGTCGCTCTGTCAGATTCACCAGACTGATGAATCCAAACACTTGATGTGTGTCGAGTTCCTCATCACTGTCGTCAGGAACCTCTGCCTGCTACACAGACACACCTAACCAATCCATTATCTTTTAACCAATCATCTATAACAGAACGTTTAAACACTCCAGATGTTTTTTCATTCTCAAACAATTCACCTCTTTGTATAACGCAACATAGTTTGCGAGCCTATTGAATGAGACTTCAGAATGACGTCACTTGACATTTACCCTGATGACGCTGCCAATGTGATTCTGCTGGATGATGATGTCAGCGAGATCCGAAGTGTTCACGTGACTCTTCAGGAACAGCTGGAAGACACGTGCGACATTTAAAAGCTCTGCTTTGGAAACAAAACTCGAGTCTGTAAAACGCGCGTTATACCTGCTGCAGAAGCGCTTTAATGCCGTGAAAGTCGTTGTCGGATATCGTGTGCGCTTCGAAGTCCACGATGACCTCCTAACACACACGTTACAGGATCACAAATCACGCTTACGGCACTGACGCGTGCTGATGAAAACCAAACCCACTTCGTTGATGTCTTCGTGTGAAGTTTCACTTTCGTCACTCCCGGAACCTTCAACGCCATCGTCCGAGCTTTCGTCGCTGTCCTCGGCGCGTGGCCTTGTTTCTATCGCTCTCCTCTTCGCAGATGAAGCCATGCTGCCTCGTGTAGAAAGGTAGACACGGGCTCGTTCTGGCAATCACGTGACCAGCAAAACGGAGACCCGTGTCGACATTTTGGCTCAAAGCAAAGTTGGTTGAACGCGGAATTAAACGCCCACGAAAGAGCCAACATGTCTTCTATTTCATCACTCGATCGCCGGAAACGAGACACACCCCTCGCAAGAGTCCGCGTGAAACTAGAGCTACAAACACAACTGCTCTTAAAGAAACGCACTCCGATTGTAAATACAAGAACACGTAATTTGTGTATACTTATTCTATTGTATTGTTTATCTTGTCCATATACTCTTACAATGGATCATTTAATTGAAATAGCGGGGGAAGTGTGTTCATTTTATTTGTTTGTACTAATCCAAATACAATAACTGTTGTTGAAGTGACCTTGATATTCATCTTTCTGAAGTAAAGAAAATACGAAGTGTATTTTTTAAACAAAACGTTCCACAGTTCTGTGTGCGTGTGTGTGTGAGTATGTGTGCAAGACAATAATAATTATATAAATATATAATTATAAATAGTCCTGCATGCCGTTGTAGGTTACTGAGGCGGATTTGCTGTTGGTTTTTGCAATTTCTTATACGAGAAAAAAAAAGGAAACGTGGGGCATTTTGTGATGAAGCAACACATCACATGCAAAATTATTTATTTATTTGAATTATATTTTTATTTGATTAAAAATTTTGATTATCATATTTTTACTCTATTTAGGTGCCATTTTTTCTTTTGTCATTTAAGTTGATTTTGGTACTCTAGAAAAACAAGCGTTCAGAAGCTTCGGGAAAGGCTCAATCCTCGGTGACGTCACGGAGGCGTGTCTCCGCGCGGAAGTTGTGGCGACGTAGTATTAAGCTCGAGTGATGCTGCGTTACTTTCACTAAATAACTGATAGAAGCGGATCATGGCGCTGAACAACAACCATTCTGCCTCTGGAGGCGTCATCATCAACAACAGCGAAAGGTAAAACGCTCACGTCATGACAGTATATATATATATATATATATATATATATATATATATATATATATATATATATATTCCAAGGCCCGTGGACGTATTTACAGTGTACAATTATGTTTTTGTCTGCTTAAAAAGGAGTAAGCGTGATCAAGTGATTTTCTTTCATCTTGCACCAACCGTATATTTCAAATGTACACGACGTTCTAGGACGTTTACATATTTTTTTTTCTCCGTGAAGCCTTTGTTAATGAATGATAATGTATTCAGGTGCAAGTTGCTTTTACAGCGCTCCGTCACATACTATTATTCACAAGACACGCCTCACCTTGGCGCGTTCAACCAATCAGCTCGAGAAATGACACGCAGCCTCATCAATGTTAATGAGCTCAATAATAGATCTAGAGGATTGGTGATTTGCTGTAAATAGATGCCACAGGTCAGAATTAATCATCTTAACCTGCTTCTTAAACTTCCAGTGATCTAACTAGTTAAAATTAGACCGTCACATCACAGTTGTCTATCCATTTACTTGTTTAATATTCATTCATCCATATACAGTATTCATTTTCTAAAATCAATAATATTTTCAAAAGTGTACAGCCCATGGAATGAAAAAATCACAACATTAATTGTTATATTATTATAATTAATAATTTCAGAGCACAAGTTGTGATAATCATACATCTGGTGTGTGTGTGTGTGTGTGTGTGTGTGTATTTGTGAGTGTGATGATGTCACAGGATAACGTGGAGCTGCAGTTTGCAGAGTCTGAGCGTTTACCTGAGATTTTCAGGAAGAGCAAGAAGGGCAGTGTCTACCTGACACCGTACCGGGTAAGTGCAGCAACTCTCCGCAGTTGATCGTCATCACAGGCTGGATGTGAGTGAATATGTGTTTAGGTCATCTTCCTGACCAAAGGGACGGATCCACTTCAATCCTTCATGATGCCCTTTTACCTGATGAAGGGATGCGAGGTCAAGCAGCCGGTGCTTGGCGCCAATTATATCAAGGGTAGCGTGAGTGCAGAACCTGGAGGTGAGCAGGTCTCAAGTGTCCGATGAAGCCGCCGTGAGGTCATGTGGCGTGATGCTTCCTCAGGGGGCTGGCAAGGGTCAGCGGGCTTTAGGCTGACCTTCAGTGCCGGAGGAGCTATTGAGTTCGGACAGCACATGCTGCAGGCGGCGTCTCGGGGTACGTCAGCACGTGCCACTCCCTGCACAACACTTGCGTTGTTCATGCCCTACTCTTTACCTCCACAGCCTCTAGAGGGCAGCCAATGACCGAACCCTTCAGCTGCCCTTACATGACTCCACCCCCCATCAATGGAGCCCCACCCCCAGGATACGCCTATGCCGGACCCCCGGCACCGGGTGAGTGTATAGATCAAAGACAGTGTGACACATGAACAAAAGTGTCTGAATCTGTTATTACTCTTGCTTTCCCTGAAGTAATTTATCAACTGTTGGGACTGTGATCAACTGAACTGTGTTAAGTGTGATGTCATAGTAAACGAGGCGTGACATCAATGACACTGTGTCTGACACTGGTTACAATACATCACAGCTGAAGTCAAACCCTGTGTTACGCGTGTGTGTCAGGTGGAACTTACCCCGCGGTCTACATGCCTCCTCCTCCTCCGTATTCGTCTGCTCCTATGGACATGGGACCAAGAACTCCCGCAGGTACTGACCCGTCCACCTCCGTGCCCAGTGGGCTCCCTAATGTCCAGCCCAATGCATCTCTGTCCAGCCGATGCTAAAGCTGCCGAAGCTGCGGCCAGTGCCAGCGGCGCCACATATGTCTGCCCACCGCACGTTTACCTTCCTGAGGTCAGATATCTCATCATGACCACTGTCCTCGAGCTGCTCATCTCCAAGTCCGCTTCATTAACAGGACAAGCCTCCTCCATACACACCATCCGAAGAGAAGAAGAACCAGTAGACCACGTCCTCCATCATCATGAGTGAGTCAAGGAGACAAACCAGAGGCCGATTATTTATTCTACTGTCTGCTGAATTACATGATCCTTCTATTTTATTAAAGCAACCTGTGCGATCGTCTCTATGTCTGTGCGTTACATTTCCCGCACCTGTGCCAGTCTTAGAAGTAGAGATGCGTTTGTCGGGTCAGAGCCGCGTTTCACACAGAGTGACGGTCACGTCCTCCCCGACCCAGCAAACCGGCAGCAGCGGCTGCGTGAAGGTACAATGGAAAGCGTGAAGACGGACACGCCCCTCGCCGTAGAAGCTCAGCGACCCGTTGTCACAGTCCAGCAGAACCCCCACCCGCAGGGGCACCCGACCCGCCAGAGCCTCCTCGTGGCCCGCATGCCATGCGCTCGTCCGTCGCTCATCAAGCTGCAGACTCCATGACACCTCGTTCATGCCCACATTGCTGCGCCTGTTGCGCTCCTTACGTGGAATGCTGGGATATGACACACCAATAAGTGCCCACGGTTTAGACACCTCCATCTCCCAGTAATGCTGCCCACTGGAGAAGCTCTGAACACACATCACCTGCCCCAGACAGAGACACACTAAGTTAGTCACAGCAGCACGTACGTATATAATTATACACTTGTTAATAACAGTATTATTGCACAATATTTTATCTTCAAACTATATTACATACCTAAATATACATACATACTGTATGCACAAAATGGTGCAAACCAAATTACCCTAGAGGATTTATTTTGGGGGATTATTTCACATCATTGCTGGTGATTTAAAATTAATCCATGGATGCTGGGTAAAATATTTTCAACACCGAAGTTTATAATCTTACAGCCGTAATGCGGGTGTTCTCCCTGTGTGGTTTGCACAATTATGCCGACCGTAGTTTCAAAACGGTTGGAGAGCCTCACCGGCTTCATGAAACCATTTCACGGTTAACATCTCCGGAGAAAAGAAGGGTACGGGGGCTGTTTACAACTAAATGCCAGATATCATGGCTAATTTGCAATCAGAGAGGGGAATATATGCGGTGAGCGCAATAACAATGTGAGATAGTTGTCGTCATAGCAATACCTGCCAGCTGTGGTCAAATCGTGATTCGTCTGGGCAGACAGGGTGGGGCCCAGAGATTAGGTGCTCTGCCCTCCGGTCACTCAGAGACAGGCGCAGGTTATGATTGGCGGTGCGTGGATCAAAGGTTAAGCTGCGGTGGTCTGAATGATGGACAGGACATATGAGCGCGGGACAGACGTGTAGCAGTCATGTGACAGCGTCACTCACACTCGTGGAACTCATCGTTCTGCACACGCAATGGCAGCACCACAGGACTGGGTACAACGGCCTGAACCGGTCTCTTGTCCTGAGGAGACACTGACCAACACACAAAATGTATTCATTTTTAACAATATTAAATATAGTACTGTATTTAACAATAATAGTATTAGAAAAATCAAGTACAGCATTATATTACATGTGTATAATATAAAGCAACTAAATATAAAATAGTGCGTAATATAACGCAATTAAGATTAATTCAACATTAAAATTCATATTGTTTCAAGATTGTTTTAAAAATGCTTTCTCAAAAACAAATTAAAATATGTACGTTTATATTTACTGGTATAATTTCAATCAAAACAGATGGAGAAAATGTTGCATCTTGTTGCAAGAAAGAGATAGAGAATAAGAGAGTGACCTGTTGTCTCTTGCCCGGTGGAGAGCTGCAGGTCTTCACTCAGCAGCTTGGAGATTCCAGACAGAAGATCTGTGATAGGATCGAGGTTCTGCTGAACACTGACATTCACTTCCACACACACATCTACCAGAGGAGGAAGCTCAAGCAGCCTGGACTCCTGCACGACCACACACATGCATATGTTAAGGCTAATTAATTTACTGGCTGATGTCTGATGTTTTCTGGACTTTAGCATTTGGCTGTGCTTGAACAAGACAAACATTTTTTTGCATTTGGACTTAATTGCAGACATTTCTTGATTAAGATGGATCAATCCTGTTATGGATCAATGTTCATGACATTGGCATTTCAAAAACTGGTCATTCAAAGACAACAAATGTTTCAAGTACATTGGTCATTGGCAAAACTTTGGCCTTTGATGGTGACTTATATACACTCCTAGCTGGTATTTGTAGGACTTGTATTTTTGACTAGAAGTCTCTGGTGATTCATTTTTAAATCTGAAATATTCAAGACAAACAGACAGAGCAATAAGAAGAATGATGGATCTAGAAAAACAGCGACCTTAATGACATGGCAGTGAGAGAGTAAGCACAGGTTTCTGATCTTCTCCTGTAAGACCTTAAGCTGTGTCTCTCTCGCCTGCAGCTCTTTCAGACGTTCTTCAGCCTGTGATACGGTCAGTTCCTGCTGCTGCTCCAGGAAACGCTCAATCACTTCTTGCTTCTCTGCCAGTTCTTTCAATAGCTGTGAAAACTTGCTCTTCACCTGGAGAGAAGTCTGCTGCATGGACACCTTACAATAGAGCAAAATCAATCAATCAATCAATCAACCAATCAAGTCTTCTCACAACAACAGAATAAAAAAAAATAAGATGACTATAAACCCCATCATCTCATCACTATATACTTCTATCTATCATCTCACTCCCAATGAAAACCCATTTATGATCAAAGATGAAAAAGTGAATGAATGTGTGACCTTTGCTTTCTCCAGGTTCTCCATCAGCTGCGTCTGACTGGTGTTTGTGTCCTCCAACTGTCTGCTGATCTCAGTGCTTTTCTCCTGCAGCCTCACCTGACACACACAACAATTAACGTAGCATCTTACATGGAGAACCTCAAGGTCCAGTCCTCATCTGTTGCTTCTGTGCTTGCGTCCTCACTGTCAAATCCGAAGTAAACATGGCATTTAGATTTTTTACACTAATGACTAGGTGCCAGTAGAACACAGAAATGCTCTTAGAACTATAGGTGACTTATAATCATTAAATGATTAGGAAACTGAGCGGTGGTGTGCATTACTCATACTCAACACTTCTTTAAAACACTTTTCTTTTTTTTATTACTACCTCTGTTCATGTTGACGTATAGCACGTCAGTTTTGGACAAATGTAGCTCCATGAGATGAGTGTTCACCTGTGTGTTCTTCTCCTCCTCCTCCAGCAGGATGCGTTCATGGCTCTTGCACTCATTCACTGAACACTCATCGCAGATGCACAGACCATGGTTCCTGCAGTAGAACAGCAGGTGTCGCCGATGGCGCTCACAGAGCCGCTCCAAATCACCACCATCCGACCGCTCCATACACATGTCGCGCCTGGCGGGGCTGTGCGCCACTGCTTCTGCCAGCTCGGACAGTGACACGTTGCGGTTGAGGAGTGGCCTGCTGTCAAATGTTACCTTGCAGACCGGACAGGATATGTCCTGCTCTCCGCACTCCCAATATTTGGAGATACAGTCTCTGCAAAAGCTGTGACCACAGGGTAGTGTGACGGGCACCAAGAATGGCTCCAGACAGATGGGGCACTGCATGTGATCCTCTATCACCAGGCCCTGAATAAACACGCACACACCCACAAACACCAGAACACCTATTTTTATATTTTACGTTCACAACTGAACAGAATGAATCGTCATTAATCGACCTTAAATTAGACCTTTGTTGTTCGTGTTAAAAGAGTTTTCTTTGAAAATAATATTTATTATTAAACTAAATATGGGTTCTATCAAATCTAGAAAAAATAAACTCACAAAACCAACCGTTTTAAAACACATACTGTATATTTTGAAATAGAGCTCGATATAATATGTGTTTTGTTTCCTCTTGTTTGTGTGCTCAATTTGAAACGATATGAGCGCGTTACACTTTGTGTCCATGTATTGACATACAGTATGTGTATACTATGTCAATACATGGCATTTTGACGTTCAACGTGACGTTTTGTTTAAATTATACTTAAAAACAACGAAGACGTCACAGCACGAATATTGATTCACGAATATTGTTTCAAAAGGAAAAATGTGCTGAAGAAATGTCAGTCAGTGTAACTGTCAGCAGCTGCTCCACCTGATCCTCCATCGACGAATAATTCCGCTTCTTCCCGCGACGTCAGTAAAAGCTTCTCACAACCCGGGCGACTCGGATTTACTCATTTTTTTTTACATCTATACCTGATCAGAAATTGGTATTAAACATGCAGGAATGTAAACGATTCGGAACTTTTCCTGGATTATCGTGGGCGTCGAGCGTCACGTGACCCTGGACGCAGCCTGTCGCGATCCAGTCGCGCTTGTGACGTCAGCTGTCTCTCGGCTCCATCATGGCGCTTCGCGGTGGGCTGCGTGTTTTGCGGAGAGCGGCGGTAAACACGGGTCCAGACGCTTTCTCGAGATCTCTGCGGTGCTCCGGTGAGCAGAGGGACTCCGGGAGCGCTTAGTTTGTGGGGCTGTAGGATGAAGTGTTGTCGGAGAGTCGTACAGTCTCTTCTGTATGGAGAGACTGAATGACCTTATTCTCATTCTGCTGTTTGTGACATACTACAGTATATGAAAATCTTAACAATTGTTAACAGACGTGCTTTAATTTTGTTTAGTTCTTGTTAATTGTTAACATAACATAAATGATTTCCTGTTTTCGCGCTTGTAACACGACTATATTTGTCAATATTGAAATGATGCTACTACTTAGTTATTAGGTTGTTATTATTGTTTATAATAATAATAAGTAATATGTTAATTGTAGTTTGTATATTTTTGTTGTTGTTACATTTTTGGGGGCATTTATTTATATATTACATTTTTATTTATACCAAAACTCTTTTATGGAACTGCAGTGGCTGCGGCCGGCCGGTCTCGTCCTCTGGGGCCGATGCCCAACCAGCACTTTGAGGGGACGGACATGGAGAACACAGAGAAGTACCGCAGCTACACGCGCTACGTGACTGCAGCAGAGGCGGCTGACCACAGAGACGTGTGGTGGAGAACTTACCGGAAATACAGAGAGGAGGAGAGGAACCAGCGTGAGTCCGGCCTGCAGCATTTGGCTCTCCTGTTCCCAAACCATCTCCCTCACATGCCGTGTTCATTTTCAGCCCTGGAGCCAGTGGATATTGGTCTTCCTCATCAGCGTTTGTCCAGAATGACGGAAGCGAGGGAGAGGAGGAAGCTAATGCGGGAAAACAAGAAGAATCCAGAGCTGGAGAAAGATGCTCGGTTGCGCAATTGTGAGTCATCACATCACCTACACCACAACATTATCACCACCTTGACTTGAAGAATAGAACTTGCCCGCCTACTTATCAAGTGACTATCAGGTCTCATCCAATAAGTATTTAGGCGTGTAGCCTAAGAGAGTGAGACAGTCTTGCTGTTAATTGGACGATTCTAATATTTTCACTAGTGTTTTTATGGGGACTTACGGATTCTGTTAGTTCTGCACTTTTTGCATTGAGGCCTTCAGGTTCTTGCTCATTTCTCGTTTTTGTTTATATGTTGTGATATTTATCACTATAAGTCATGCTTGCAGTGCGTGTTCCTCTGGACCGCGTGAAGGCAGAGTGGGAGAAGACGAACGGGCCACATCACATCCGCAGGCTGGCGGAACACTACCACATATACACAGACCTTTTCCACATGGCGTATTTCATTCCGAGAGTCATGCTGCGTGTGTCGTACGGAGACCTTGCGCAGGTGCATTATGGGAATGTGCTGAGCCCGAATCAGGTGCGATTGGTTCTTATTGAGTGTTGTTATTATTATTATTAAATGTTTAAAGCACATCAGATATGTGTTTGTGTGTGCGTGTGAATCCTCAGGCAGCACAAGCTCCTTGCGTCCAGTTTGATTCTGAAGAGGGAAACCTCTGGACACTCTTACTGACCAGCCCTGGTACTGCAGCCACTTTCAGCCAATAAAATGTCTGTGTGTCTGTCTGTTTGACCGTGTCTGTTTGTGATTTCAATTGGTCCATCTGCAATTCTGCCTGATTCTATCTGGTTTACTGTCTGACTGTGTTTCTGTCTGTGATTCTGTGTGTAGTTGTTTGTTTCTGATTCAACCTGTCTGTCTTCCGGCGATTCCACTTGTATGTTTGTGCGTGTAATTCTGTCTGCATGTCTTTCTGCCTCTGATTCCACCTGTCTGTGGCTCTTTGTTTGTGATTCTGTCTGGTATACTGTGCAGTCTGTCTGTCTGTAATTGTGATTGACTGAGTGTGTTTTTTTGTGCAGATGAGCATCTTGTGGAGGGTGAGCAGGAGGTTCTTCACTGGCTGGTGTGAGTGTGATTTTTTTTTTTTCACTGACAACAGTTCAGCCATTAGTCATGATGATGTGACGAAGCCTTTAGATTCACGCACACTGATAATCTCAACATGATGAGGAGAAGGAAAAATGTGTTATTTTCAATATTTTCATTCGAAACGGTTTGATCTGCAACTTTATCCCATTTTGTAATGTTGGTGCGTGTGAGTGTAAAAAAAACTTTACAATTATTTTTTATTAACCTACCCAGACACTTATTTTAAGTTGGGCAGTTCTGATATAATGATGGCGACGTGAAGGTGTGTTTTTGATTTGCATTCAGTGGGAACATTCCCGGTAGTGCCGTGTCATCAGGAGAAGAGCTGTGTCACTACATCAGTCCGTTTCCTGCCAGAGGAACAGGATTCCAGCGCTTCGTCTATGTTCTGTTCAAGCAGGGTGCTGCCATTGACTTCAGCGCAGAGCAGCGACCGTCACCATGGTAACACTTGTGAAATACACATCTTACAATAATTTTAATCTGAGCAGGACTGCCAAAGCCCAGTTTTGTGGACTGAATGGAGTCTGTGGCCAATGCTCAGTTTACTGTATTTGAAACAAACTTGGTTTTACTTTGCCCGCCACTTTGCAGATGTTCTGTTCATCAACTAGAGGATATTCAGCTTTGGTGTAAAATGTCTGAGAACCAAAAAGTACATTAACCTCTTATGTAGAATTTGTAAAACTGTACAAGTAAACCGCATGGTGGTGTACACAAGAGTCTCCACATGTTTACAAATTGCTTGCGTGTGTGTGTGTGTGTGTGTGTGTGTGTGTGTGTGTTTTACTAATGAACCTCAATTTGCGTTGATAAACTCTTAAATAGAAATGAAACTTTATCTTCATCATTTATTTAAAATAAAGAAAGTATATCAGTTTAACTGTGTGAAATGTCTTTAAATGCTTATCATTTTCAAATATTTGAAGCTTTGATTTTTGTTAATTGTGTACATCCATTCACACACAAATTCCTAAAATGTTTCATATCTTGCTTGATAAAGACCCAGCTATACACACACACACACACACATACATATGCTGTTTATGTTGGTCAGTGTGTTGAAATTATTTTTTCTCTAAGCTTCTGCCTGGAGCAGCGAACGTTCAGTACATTGGAGTTCTACAGGAAACACCAGCACGTCATGACTCCGGCTGGTCTGGCCTTCTTCCAGGCGCAGTGGGATGAGTCCGTCACACATGTCTTTCACACTTTACTGAGTGAGTGAAACACACACACACAGTCTTGCGTGTCGAGACATTTCCATGTGAGTCTCAAACGAGTGTTTGCTCTCAGACATGAGGGAGCCAGTGTTCCAGTACATCAGGCCTCCGGTTTATCATCCACCGCAGAAGAAATATCCTCACAGACAACCTCTGCGATACCTGGACCGGTACCGAGACGGAGCTCCTCAAACCTACGGCATCTATTAACCGTTTACAACAATAAAACCAACGCTTTACTTTTGTGTGTTTCACTTCTTCTAATGTCAAATTTGTATTTTTTCCGTTCTTCTGACATGTGAAACTGTGAACAGCAACAACCATTACATGTCAATTCTATAGCCGTTTGTGCTATAGAATCAAGTAAATGCAAGTACAATTTACACTTATAATGAGGCCTTTAGAAAAGAAGTGTGTGTGGGTTTTAACACAATAAACCAAATGCGTCATTAATGTGCGTCTGTGCGTGACTGAAGGAGAATGTTAAGACAGAAAAAAAAGTGTTCAGAATTGTCTGTTGAAGAGTGGTGTTATTTTGTTAGTATTGTTTGACACAATCAAGTACTCAAATTACTAACACAGAAAGCCTGAAGGGGGCGCATCACTCAAACAAGAGCCACACTGTTTATTCAGTGTTTTGTTCTGCTGTTTTAATTGTCCTGACTCGAGTCTCGGACAGATCGTGCTTGTAGTGAAGCGGCAGAATGTTCCACTGTGGCGGTTAATGCATGTGTTCTAGATGTTTAATCTTGAAGCAGATGCAATGAAATTCACAGCGTAGGCCATTAAAGCGACGCGTTTACATTTAACGAGATCATCAGAGACAAGCAGCGCTTCATCGGTTTATCCGATTGCGATATGTATGATGTGTTATGGTTAAATATGTTACACAGGTTCCGCCTGCATAAGGACGTGAAGTAAAGTTTCACTGTATATTTCTCCGGTGCGTCATGACATGTGACATCACCGCACACAACCCACAGCAGCACAAGTTTCAAGTTCAGTTTATTTGTAAAGTGCTTTTCAACGCTGCAGACAGTTCACTGTCTTGAAGCAGCTATACAAAACATGAATAAAACAATATTTTAACAATAACTACGAAATAAACACAACGTCAAGCAGATTGATGACTTATTTGATCATTGATTGTGAAAAGAAAATATATTTGTCTAAAAAAAACATGTATATATATATATAGAATTATTGATGCGAACTTCACCAATGTGTGTTTCAGTTCAGATTTCATTTCTCATGTTCATCATAATCAGCTTAGATTAAAATCTTGCACTTGAGTTTGTTTCCATGTGAAATGTTTTGTCATGATCATGATCAGGATAAGGCAACACACAATCATGGTAATTTCATAAGTAGAAACTGTGTTGTCCCCTCAGTTTGCACTTTTGGTGGAATTAACTCTTCAGGAATAGAGAGGACCAGTGAAGAAACCCCTATTGCAGAAGCTGTTAACCAGCGACAGCTTCTTTCGTTCCGCTGAAGACTCAGTCTGAGCGAGGAGTTGCTGACCGGTCAGAAGAGCGGAGGAACCTCACATTTTCAGGCCTGTCGTTGCAGTGAAAGAATCAACCAGTGAATGATGGTACTGCCCACGGCTTTGGGTTTCAATCCTCATGGGGTCTGCACAGCGGAGTCATCTTTGATCAGGACCAGGCGACTCTCAGCATGTCGTCCACGCTCAGAAGCTTCTCTCTGGGTTTCCCACAAGAACGGCCTCTCTTTTCCTCTTCGACATCAATCTTCTCCCACTCGGGAAAACACACAGTCCGCACACCTGAAAAACATCTGTAATGAACAGCTTTGTCTGCATATATTCAGAATGTCACCCCATAGACAGATGTTTGGTTAACACTTGTGTTGTGTATAAGTGGAGATAGAGAGAGAACGACCGAGAGACATAGTGATAGCCAGAAAATCACAGGACAGACAGAGAGAGAGAGAGAGAGAGAGACACTCACCTCGTGACTGCAGCAGTGATGTCACGCCTGATGCTCCAGGTTTCAGCTCCGTCAGGTCCAGTGTTCCGTCCTCCATGTCCTTCAGTAAAACCCGAGCCGTGTCGAAACTGTCGGTCATGGTGGTGGCAATGACGCCGGTCGGGCCTCGTTTCACCCAGCCACTGCAGTACAGACCTGACGGCACAGACAGGTACAGACGTCTGACAATCTCCTGTATTACAAACATGAGGGGAGGCTTGGCCTCGTGGTAGGGAGTTGTAATTGCAACCAAAAGAATGCAGGTTCAAATCCAGGACTGAATATTTGTGCACTCTGGGACTAATTCTAAACACAATACACCCCAATCACGATTGACCTTCGATTGAGGTCAGAGCATCTACCAGAGAGAATCTTGGGAAAGTGAGTCTTTTTGGAAAACTGCATCGACAACATTCACATGGTTTGTGATTCTGTACTATTGTATTAATTGGTTCTCTCACCTCTGGTGTCTTGTACCCGACCCATATGATTGGGCACAATGGCTCTCCAGGGGTCAAAGGGCACAGCAGGGTCGATAGGTACACTCCTGTAGCCGATGCTGCTGATGACGATGCCACACTGAAGCTCCTCAATCTCACCTGTAGGAACTGCCAACACGTCCTCCCCGCGAACCTGACACACCAGAAACGCATATAGCAGATAGAGAGACGCATACATAGCAGGAGTGAGGCAAGTAATTACAAAGAATACAGTGTGATAATTGAAAACTAGTGAGACGAAAGACCAGTTTACCTCAAGTTTGTTAAGAGCCAATCGGATGCCAGCTACTCTTTTCCCATCTGCCCCAGCGAGAACCTCGACGGGACTGCGACAAAAGCGCAAACCCCAGCTCTTCTGCGCTTGCTCAGCTCCTGCGTTCTTCACCACCTTCAGCAGCAGTTCTGTCAGCCGCTTTCTTGGCCTGGAGAGATCTGTGCACCAGCATCTACTCAATTCATCTTTGAAATACAATTATGCTAAAACTTCTTGGAATTGTTTAATAAAAATCTCTCATGTCAATTTTTAAATTTAATTCCAAATGCATTCATAAAATGGCAGCTGCGACGTAGTGGATAGAGAATTTCAGACCAAAAGTATGCACATTACACAACTGTGTCCTTGAGCAAGACACTGGCCCCACAGCTTAAGGCTGCCAACTGCTCAGGGTTCGTGTGTTCACGTCTGTGTGTTTGTGTCTGTAACATCACTTGAATTGTAAAATGCGGATTTACTTTTCTTTTTTTTTTACCATTCATTGCCTCTGCGACACCAACAAAGTCAGAAGGCAGCATGTTTGCGCTGGTGTTTGGTAGATTTACCATTTCTCGAAGTTCCTGGAAAAATTACAAAAGAAACCCAAAAACGGTTAATAGGGAGGAACCGATGGAATTACAATGCAATTTCTTAAAACTAAATGCTCAGCAAATGTATCCTTACTAAGCGTAAACATTGTTTGAACATGATCAACATGTTATTAACCCTTTATGCTGTCAAACCTTGATGGTACATGCAATCTGCAGCGGTCCTCGTCTACCAACGATATAAACCTGCCGCACTCGACTTTCCGCCAACACTTCCAGTGCATTCTGGGTAATGTCGGTCTTCTGGAGAAACATCAACAAAACGTTTAGTAAACTAACACTGGGCTTTCAATGATCGGATTGAGCATGAAACACCAGCGTAAATTCTATCACATGGTACACATGGTGGCGTGTGAAACCCTTCTAAATATTATTAAGCTGGTTTTTGAAAAACTCGAAAAATTGAATTTGTTGCTACTGTTTCACTAGTAAAGGCAGTGAAGACATGATCACAGACCTTTAGCATGTCCAGAGGAGTCAGGAGAACCCGGGCCACGTCCAGTGCCACATTTCCCTGGCCCAGGATGACAGCAGTCTCACAGCTCAGGTCCGGACACAACTGCAATCAAATGCATGAATGATCCTTACAACTTATTCATTAGAAACATTCATCAAGTCTTCCAGAGAAATTCACCCCAGTGTTCCTGGGAAGCCCATTGTACCATCCGACAAAGTCCTTCGCTGAGAAAACACCGGAAAAGTCTTCTCCAGGAATTTCAAGGGCACGATTTCCCTCTGCTCCGTAACTCTGCAGACACAGATTGCAGAGTGAAAATACTATTTTTTTCATTTCTGTCTCTCTCTCTCTCTCTCTCTCTCTCACACACACACACACACACATCACACCTTACCAGCACTACAGCGTGATATGCTTGTCTCAGCTCCTCCACCGTCACGTCGGTTCCTACATTGACATTACCATAAAAATGGCAGTGCTCATGTCTGGCCGTCTGAGTGAAAGTGTTGACCACGTTCTGAAATCACCAGAAGTTTAATTCAGATTCATATTTTCTGAAAATACAAGTCAAAACTAACCTTGACCTCAGGATGATCGGGGGCGACGCCAAACCGCACCAGTCCGAAAGGCACTGGCAAGCGCTCATAAATGTCCACGACAGAGTCTCCACGGGCCTGAATAACACACACACTTTAAGAAACACACAACCATTACACACAAATTAATGCTTGAGGAATGCAGAGCAAGTGGATTTTCAAAGAAACTCAGTCTTACGATGTGAGGAAAGTCTTCAAACATAAACGGAAAAACAAAACCATGATTGTGTCCAATCTTAACGGATTTAATGGTCTGGGTTCAATGATGAAATGACCTAAATCAGCTTTAAATGTCCGAACCTTCAGGAGCTGCTGAGCGGTGTAAAATCCTGCTGGTCCTGCTCCCACAACACAAACTCTAGCTCCAGAACCAGAACACCATCCACGGACCGCTGAACACACACACACACACACACACACACACACACACACACAAAACAATATTGCTGTACAATAGCATTGATCGGTGTGTGTATTCTATGTGTAATTAAATTGTTTTAATAGACAGACAGATAGAAACAGACGTACACATCATAACACAGAACACATGCTGAAATAAACTTATAATTTTACATATACGGCAATGTAAAATAATCTATATATATAGAGTATTGAAAATGTCCTATTCATTGTCCTATTAATGAAAATGAAAAATGTCCTAGTCATGTCCTAAAAAGTTAGTATTAATTTGCTGTCGGTGTTATCGACTGATTACACTTCAAGATAAATTGTATAGTCGTATACTTTAATATACAATGTGCACTTTACACATTAACTGTGCTTCAATAAAGAATAGTAAAAACCTAATGCAAACTTTAGACACGTCAATGCTGTTCACTCACGGTGTATTTTTGTCATGGACCGTCCGAAAGCCTTAATCAGCATCATCTTCATCCTCATCCTCGGAGAATCCTCGCTTAGTGAAGCCCGATCAGGTTCTGGTCTGGGTCTCAGATCGGACTGCACGTGCGTAACGCGTCATCGAGCTCACGTGACCCACGGTGGCGTTTACGCCGAGCTTCGTCTGAAACGAGTGCTGCGCGTGGTTATGTAACCTTTGCGACAAATGCGATTTGGTCCGCGTTAAGAGAACGATACCACAGTAAAAGTCTAAAACAATAAAGCGTTGGCACTGACTTAAAGTGGCGTGCGTAGCGGAAAACGTTTCGTCGGCAGACAAGGACCTGAAAAAACGTTCCGGTTCCGAGTGCCTGTCTCTTTATCAGTGTGGCCTTGACTGAAGGTCTTTGTCTGGGATTTATGACACACACTGAAAGCTCAGGGACTAATTCACGAAGTTTCACTTGTACATCGCACCTTCTTTAAAATAAATTATTTTGGTAATGGGTGAATTATAAAACTAAGCTCAACTAAACGACATAAAGAAACAATACAGTATTCACTTTCGACACTAGACGAGGCAGGGAAATGTGTGTGCTGTTTTTTTCCAGCTCTTTTACGTATTAATCAGCTTATCGCTTCCTGAGTTCCTGAAACGTCATTTATTCCGATCTAAAAACTACCATGGACAATTTCTTCTCTTCTCCAGATCCTTTTAATGTAATGATTTGTGTAATTAGTAAATGCATGAGCCAGACGGGCTATTGTACTAATCTACGAAAGAATCCACAAGCCACAGTCACAGAAAGTAGTAGTGATCTGCTCTTGTGACACACAAAGAGAACAACTGTGGTTTTTAATCTCAGATAAGATCCAGAGCTGTTAGGTATTCCAGTATTTCAGCTGGTCTTCAGAAGTGAGATGTTCCAATTAGGTCGTAAATGGCAATGACAAAAGATTAAATCCTATAGTGCTTCCTTTAGGAAGTTTCTAAAGTTTCTGATTACAGCAACCAGACCTCACACCTATAATTGCTAGAACAGTGACAGTTTCATGCAATCAGATTGCACAAGAAGAAGATACAAAGAATAGGGTTTTCTCTGTTTTTTGAAACTATAGCAGTGATTATTCAACTCCGGACTGGAGAAACCAAAGCACCACAGCCAACATTGTAGAAGGCTAAATAATAAGTGAATAAAGCAGAATCATTTTCATGCTGTTTATTTACATTCTGTTCCATTAAAACAGCATTACATAATGACGTGTATATGCGCGCACGCTTCTGTTCGGGCTAACACACTCGCACGCGCAGACATAAAACACAGACACACAATAAAGCGGAGAGCGCCCCCTGCTGATAGAAGAACAAGTGCAACTCAACAGTAAAAACCACGTGACACATGTGCAAAAACATAAAGATCATAAATTTCACAGACAGAAAAATCCTATCATGCTTTGCAGTGCACGGCCAGAAAGATTTACATTCTGTTTAAGATATTGTATAATATAAAGCACATTCACCGTTTGTCAATCTCCAACATGTCTCAAGTTTCTTTCAGTAAAATAAATAAAATCAGTGATAGATCAGTGAGTAAAGGCCTCTGCTTGCAATTCTGTAGCGTGTTCCACATTTGCCCAACTGATTTTCACAGGGACTGAAACAAATGATGTGTCGATTCACTCCCAGACACAAAGAGGCGCCAAACACAACGTTAGAATTGGTCACAGAAAAAAAGAGATGGTTCTTTAATCTTTCCTGATTATCAACACATCACTGTGTTTGTCCAGTTGTGTGCAAGAGAAAGAGAGAGAAACATCAAGATAGACAGAACGAGACAGACAGAGACAGAACGGGACACACACATTTTGTGAGTATAGATGATCGTCCGTAAAAGTGGACCTGAGTTCAGTGATTCCTCCCTTCCCGACGTGTGTTTGTGTTATATAAGAGTGTGTAATGAGAGGTGAAGTGTGTGGGTAACATTTGAATCATCATCCACACAATGAACTCTGAACGATACTCAACAGGCTTCATCTATTTCAGTCGGCAGTAGATTATTCATGCAGGTTGGCGCTTCCACAAGAACAACTGGCTCTACACAGACAGTGGAGCCTCAGTTCACAAACCTCGCTTACACTGAACTGAAGAAGTGTAGAACTGTCCATGTTCAGACAAGAGTGACAGATATTCACTCTGAGAAAGATCTTCCTGAGATGAAGAGAATAATTCCCACAGTCTAACGTCAATAAGAGAGAAGAACCCAGAGAAGTCATGTTAGAAAAAGTACTATATTGAAAGAAGAAATTTGTGTCTCTTCACCGGAGGGGGTGGAGGGGACTGATAATAAAAAGGAGGGGTCTAGGGTCAAACATTCATGTTAATGTTGACTGTAAAATCAACTGATTCAGTCTGTGAAAAAATTTGAACGTGTTTTTCTGAATTGTGTGAAAAGATCCAAACTTCTGGTCAGTATCTGCGATTTATTTCACATCACTGTGATCAGATCCCAACTCAAACTTCTGCCCGCAATCCAAACTGAACGTAACAAAACTGTTGTGAACTGAGGCTCCATTGAATAAGATATAATATATACATTTAAAATACTGAGTGTAAAAAGTAACACAAAATTGTAGTTTTCTGTGCAATAACATTATCAAACCAACACACACACACACACACACACACACACACACACACACACACACACACACACACACACAGATAACCAACATTTTGTTACGTGAGAAGTGAAATGTTATTTTCTCAATAATTGAGAAATAAAGGGATTAGATTAAGTCATTTTAAAGGTTTTGTTCAGGCCTAAAAAGTGAGTGATGAAAACGGCAAGAAATTCTCAGAAAACACAATCATAGGCCGAGAATCACTGATACATTCACAAAAATGTTTGTTCCTCTCAGGATCTTCAGCACCTTTGGTTGTGATGTCACTCACCCATCAACCAATCATGAAGTCATTTTCAGTTTGTCGGCCGGAAAGGTGCACATGAGGAAAGTGAGGCCACGCTTCCTGTTCAGTGTCACTTGCGGACAGCTTGACGGTAGCTGTGTCTCTGTCCTTGTGCGTTGCTGTTTGCCGGAATGTCCTGGGGATCCTGCAGACTGGGGGTGGAGCCTGTGGTCTGTGGCAACGCCCCCTCCTCCACCAGCATGAGCTCAAACACTGATAGGCTGTCGTCACCACAGCGCTGTTTCGCCCGCAGCAACATACTGTATGTCTCGCAACGTGTTTTCTGCCAAAAACATGTTATATTCAAACACGCACTTTCTATATGACCAAGGAAGAACAAAAAAGTGAATGAGTGAATGTCCCTCAATTAGTGTCAGCATAAACCCCATCCCATTTTTAACACTAGGCAACAACATATTTTATATCAACATGGGACTGGTGTTCAATGGGTTGGTTAGGATTAACCCCTCCCACTTCTTCCACCCTCCACACTGAACACCCCTTGTGTTCGAGATTATCAAAACCTTCTCCTATTGTCTGTATAGGGCTCTGTTCATAAATTAGAAGTTGTTTGAATCTAAAATATGAGACAAAGAGGTGCAGATACACAAATATCATATTTATATGAAAATATCTGTGTTTAAAGTATAAATTTAAAAAGTTTTGTCTTGAAGTAAAAACAACGTAAACAAATATTAGTGACAAAAAACATTTGTCAAAATACCTCAAACTCCAAATATTCAGCTCTCATTCGATATTCCTCAAGATCTCGACCTTTGACCTTCCGTTCAGGTGGATCAGAGCGGAGCTGAGTCAGCTCAGAAGAGATGCTGCGGAATCTGGATTCATGAGCCTGAACCTGCTCCTCCTACACACACACACACACACACGCACACACACACACACACAATTTACAGTCAAAATTTACAACATGCTTTAGGAATCAGCGAAGCATCATGAGCTTCAGACAGCTGTGGTAACTTCTGATTATGTGACCTGTGACAGTTTGGAGGCGGTGCCTGGCAGCAGCGGTCGACTGAACTTCTTCTGTGAGCCAATGGCAGCATGAAGGGGGGGAGTTGAAAACATAGCCGCCACTGTGTTGATGCGTGTGATCCAGGACTGCATTTGTTCAGCATTCCTGAACATACACATAAAAGCCGTGTAATCCGTATAGTGTAAAGCACAGAAACATATACACTTTTATGTTATGGGGACAATACATGAAACATACACAGTACAACAGTCTAGGAAGGAGATCTTTAGTTCAAAACAACATAAAGATAGGTAACATCTTTTACTTTTAGATATTTTAGAAAGTAAAACCTTTAGGAAGTTTGGATATAGTTTAGCAGTGCAGAAGAGGTGTGGCCAATCATGAATATTCAAGACTGTGATTTGTACAGAAAGCGCACATAATGAGGTGTTTATATATCAAAAAAACGGGCTTTTAAACTGGATGTATGTCTGAAGGCATATGAGTTCAATCACACCAGATGGAATTCGGAGTAAAGTCGAGTTGAAGTCTCCTCGAGCATCTGTTTCTGATGCTTCTCAAGCATCTCGGAGGGAAGGGTACCGGTGAGGATGGTGCTGCCCTTAGGCTAACACAGTGGTGTCCAAACTTTTTGATTCGCGGGCCACATTGGGTTCTAACATTTGACAAAGGGGCCGGACTGGGCTCGGGGGAAAGAAAATACACATTATAGGATATACACATTTTTGTTTATAATTTTGTATTTAACATTAAATAGTGTTTATTTCTATTTAAAAATGAGAAAAATAAAAAGTAAAACAGATATAATTCTAAAATGGAAATAAAGTGATATAGCATTTTAACTGCTTTTTAAAATGTGTTCATAAATAAAGCAATAAAAACCTTCATAACGGAACATTGAAAAAAAATATATGATTTTGATTAAATTTTTTACAAGCTCGGGTGGGCGTGGTGAACCAAACCGTATTCATTTGAGATCCCATAGTGTGTTCACGCGCTGAACTGAATTTGCGGTAAATTTGTGGTGATTGGATGAAATTGCAAGGTCGCAAATAAATTGCGGGGTTTCGCTGAATTTGCGTGAATTGGCGCGATCGCGAATCCTGGAGGGACTGAATACTCTCCGCGGGCCGTATTTCATTCATTTTATGAATCAAGTCACGGGCCGGTCAAAATTTGATTAAGGGCCGCATTTGGCCCCTGGGCCGGACTTTGGACATGCCTGGACTAACACTAACCATACCAGGAGGAAACCCAGAACACTCAGCAGGGAAAGAGGGAGGTCAACCCTGACCGCGGAAAAGCAGAAGATGATGGATGTAAACACGGCAGATTGAAATAGTCCAGGTTTTTGCAATGTGTAGGAAATATATGTTTCATAAATATAAAAAAAAAACACAGTAAAGACCTGGTGATAAAACATAAACATTTTTTGTGGCTGAACTATGGATGAAATACACTAGTACAATAAAAAAAAAATACAAGGCTGAAACTAGGACAGACTTCAACTAGAGCAGAAACAGATCTCCTGTGAGACATGAACACACACACACGCACACACTGAGCTTTGGCAGCAGTGTTTTCTTGTATTGTGACGTGATGAATAGATTGACACGAGTAAAGATTCATTCATTTTGTTGGTGTGATTTAAGAAAATAGATTTCCAATCTACCCGTGGATTTGTTCAAGCTCATTCTAAAAATGCAAGGGAAATTAATTTAGAAATATGATAGATCTGAAAGTCATTCAAATCCCCCATTCTCTACCAGTAAAGCCACCATCTTTTTTTTCCAGAACAAATGGCTTGAAACATAAGACCAGCATTTCCTTCCTTCCCCTTAGTACACTAATCTTGATTCACACAACAAAAACAAAGTCAATCTGTTAATTTTCTCTGTGTGCTCTGCAGCACAGGAGCTGTTCTCAGGTTTGTATGGGATGAAAGTATTTTGTATATACAGTAAATATACAATAATATAAAAACATTAGTGAGGCTATCAGGTGGTCATGGACTCACGGGGCCTGGAACAGATAAACCCTCCAGTCGGCTGTGCGGAGATAAAATACGTCAGGTCGTTTGCTGTAGTCTGTGGCTGGAATCGCCAGAGAATGATGGATGGACACAGCGTTCTTCAGATCCTCATCTGAGAGCTGCTTGTCCGGCCGATTCTCGCCCTGGGAACACACCAAGCACAGCCTCAGAACTCTACAGATCAGCATCCCAAAAAGTCAGATAAAAAGACAAATCTGTACAGTCAAAAACAAAAGATAAACATAAAATATAGTGGAAAGGAAATGTATGAATATAAAAAATGTGTAAAATAGTACGTATGGTGTAACTGGACTTATTTGGTATTTATTGTCGATCATTTTCTAAATTCTGAGCCGTTCTTCTACAAAATAGGTTCTTCTTCAGAATAGGTTCTTCTCCATCTGGCTTCTGGCAGGACACCTCTTTCACTCCTGGCAGGACAAGTTCCTCTCACATGAAACTGATGTGGTTTGATTTCCTTTGTAGACTGCTGACATCGCCCCTGATAACTACTCTTGATGCGACACAAACACTCGCTGCATTGCTTACAGATAACAATAACCACATCTAACAGATGAAAGTTGATGATGAAAGTGGAAAGTTATACTGAAAGTTTTCTTTCCTCAATTATCCACTGATAAAATAGAAAAGTGCAAATAACAAACACCTGCCCATAAATGTATGAAAAGAAACAGAAAGAGAGAGACAGAGAAAGTGAAAAGAGTGAGAGGGAGTGAAGCTGACCTTCCGCAGGTAAAGGACAAGTCCCTTAAGAACGGCATAAAACGTTTTCCATCCTCTTTTCCCACGGGGTGCTGAAACAAAAAAAAAACTTCACCGTGAGTCCAAATTTACTAGACAATCCATCTCCTTTTACCTTGCAGCTTGAGTATAACTTCATATTTTAAAATCAACATTACATAATTTTATTTACCTTGATTTCGGCACTAACCACACCTGAATAAAAGCTGGACCCATTAATTGAAAAATAAAAACGTTTTGTTCAGTAAACGTTCACACAGTTGCAGAAAAAGTAATTTCTTGAGCTTTACTAAATATAAAATGTCAAAACTATAAAATGTCAGCCAGATATTTTTTACGCTACTTTATTTTATCATTTAGCAGACGCTTTTATCCAAAGCAACTTACAAGTCACTACAATATTTTTTACGATTGAACAATTTTTACCTGGTGTTCCAAACACAAGCTCTCTAGTCAGAAAAATTTCAGTCAGCCCGAGTCATGTTATTTGCATTTGTGGTGTCATTATTATAGCTGCCATTGTAGTCAATGCTAACTCGCGCAGCGCATCACATCCATTCATGGTTCCATGTTTGTTGTCCTCAAGTGTTCAATAAACTCTTTTCCATGAACTCTTTCTCATTTGGTTCTGTTATTTCCTGACAGAAGACTCTGACCACAGTATAGACCCTGCGGCAGCAGCTTAATTTTGTGCCAGGATTAGAAAGCAGGAAGAGTGGCTGAATCAAAACTCTGCAAAGCAATCAACATTGTGGTAGTTTTTGGTTTCTCCTCCAAACAGAGTAATGTGGCTTTTGTTATCCCCCATCTATCAGGTCCAGCTGCTGAATGGGGCACACCATTACTACTTATCCTTTCATTGGCTTTCAATCTAAGATGTTTAGTCAGCTCATGGTGAAGAAGTGGCTAATACATTGTCAGAAGTTGCTTCCATTTCCACTTTTTCTATAAAATCATATCACACTATCAACATGCTACCCATGGAATGAACCAGCATCAATTCTTATATGGACTTGAGAGATGGTAGATGAGATTTAAGCTCTATATATACCTCAAGGTCTGAGTGATCTTATTACGCTGGACATTTGGGTGGTTTTGTCACCATTGAGGGTGTGTGATCAACACCAATATTCTCCAATGAGTTTCTCATCCCTAACCTATCCCAGTGCCTATGCATATAGAAAGAATGAGACTTGGGCCAGAATTCTATTATTTCTCTCTCATCTCCACTGTTATACTTCTGAGTAGGTCTCACGTCCCTAATATCAAGTTACAAAGAGTTTTTGTTTGGTAATAATTGTGAGACAATTTCATCTTATATCATGAATCCATCTCTGAGGTATTAACTGGTTTTAGACTTGGTCTAGGTCTACCATGACCTCCAATGGGGGTTGTAAGTTAGGGTTAGGGTTAGGGTTAGGAAAACACTTTTTCTTTGTTTTCCTAGAAAGAAAAAGAAAACACTTTTTCTTTTCTTCCTCAATCTCGTTCCTATGACTGGGCTATTGATTCGTGGCCTGGTGCTGCCCCACCCAAGATTTGTATCTATTCTCTTTCTGCTCCAGAAAAAGAGGATATGAATAGATAATTTCATTCTTCAAGTTGTGCCCTTGTAAAGACGTAGGCAGACTGAGAAAACCTGTGGCACTGATGTCATCATTGCCATGTCCAGCATTAGACTAGTTCTTCAACCGCTAATCTAAAAAGGGCTCTTTGTCACAGGCTTTTTGAGTGTACGGGTGAAACCACCCAAGGTTAAAGCTGTGGTTGATTGGCAACTTCTAGGGACTAGAAAGATCCGCAGTTGATTTTGTGTTTATTTAACTTCTATAGACTTCAAATAAATTGTCAGGAAAAGCTCAAAGGTCTTTTCAAAACAAACAAATTGCTCCGTTTCAGCCAACAGTTTGGTCCAAATGACCTATTTCGTAATTACAATTCTTGGAGGAGGTACACGCATCAGAGGTTGGGGTGGATGCAGCTCTGTCTCTGGGTAATCCCACTGATGGAAAGGTCCACATTTGCATTTCTTTATTCCCATCACCCAGTAAATGCACATTGTAATTATGATCTGGGCAACGGTGAGCTGTTCACGGTCGTTAGCTCTGGAAGAGTGTACTTATACTTTGTACTTAGTCATAGTTTACACTGACTATGATAATTTATAGTATAACAGATTCATCAAAGTACTGATTGGATCTGATGTAGGTTCGGTGGGTCTTGCTTTTGATTGCTTCAATTATATCATCTCTTATAAGCCTGGTCCCAAAATAATCAAAGCAGACACTCTTCTGTGTTCTTAACTCTGTATTTTGTAGATTTAATTATTATTTATAATATATACCGCATATGCACTTCTGCTGGGTTGCTATGAACATTTCAATGTTTCTGTACATGTGACTTGCACAATGACAATCAATTTAAATTTAATGTAATCTAATCACTCACACATTATAGTTCATTCAGCTAAACCAGCCACCCAAGAAACTATCATCCCTGCACCTCGGTTAGTGGAAGCAGTTTCCAGGGAGACAGAGTAAAAGGTCTGGATGACCTTGCAACTCTCCATCCTAGTGCCCTAGTTAACTACCATAAATCACGTCTTTCAGATTCATGACATTCCCATTGATGTGGTGTCTGACAACCGTCCACATTTATTTTCTCCAAAATTTGGAATTAGGTCTGCTGTCTGCCAGACGCTTTGGTCAGTTTGTCATTTGGTTTTCAGCCTTAAAGTCAGGTCTGGCGAAGCGGGTTAACTAAGTGCAAGAGAAATTGTTGTGGGATTTGGTCTTACAGTATCCCATTACCTGGATACAAACAGCTTCTATGTGTTGGGTACACTCACAACCATTCATTTTTGGACCTTTCACCATTTGAGTGTAGCCTACACTACCAACTATCTTCATTTCCGAATCTGGAACCCGATATCACTGTTCTCTTCACGCACCTGTCTGACCAGTAAGGTTGCTACACCAGGAGAATAGCACTCAAGATTCTGCTACTGGTGGGCAAGCAAACCAAGGCCCAGGGCCATCATGTCAGCTTGTTGTAACAATTTATTTATCCACCAAAACAGCTTTGGATATGATTCTTTCTAAATGTACGGAGCTATTCCCAGTTACCCAGATCACTAGTCCAATAGCATTTCATCTAAAACTCCCACTTGCTTATGAGTTCCTCCACTTACAATTGCAAGATAAAATTGGTAATTTTTTTAAATCTAGCACTATATTCTGGATATGCGGCAAATATGTGAATACCAGTACTTTTGGGATTGGTAAGGGTAGTTTATGGAGAAGTGAAGCTGTGTCTCTGCATGGAACATACTGGACCGTGCTCTCGTTCAGAACTGGGAAAGACAAAGCTTGGTCATGGTACAAATAAAACCTTTGGATCAAGTTATGGGAGATCAAATTGACAGATCTCTCATGAAAATCCCAATTGGTTGCCTGAGGTTCGTGAGCATTATTTCCCTCTGGTGATCTTGCTCTGACCTTAACTACGTCATAACTATGTATGCCTTGCCTTGCCTAAACAGGGCTAGTCTGGTAGCTTCTGTTTCATTGGTAATGTATTAAGCTTCTACGCTTAATCCCCACGAGCCTTCAATGACAGTCTCAGAGGTGTTATTGAGACTAGCGAGGGATTTTTACTGGCCGTGGAGACAGAAGAGGTAAGGTCTCATTGTTGCACTTATTGATCCAGAAGACAAATTCTGCTATGTTTTTACTGAAGTCGCATTTGGGTGATGACCTCCTGCTTTAACGCTTTAGCCTGATTGACTTTGGAATGGCATGCAGTCTGCATTTTTAGTCTTTAGTAGTAACCAGCCATCATTGTTTTAATGTGAGCTTGAGACCATCGTTTTAGGAGACTATGCCTTGCATACATGGCATCATCTGCTTCAACAGCCATCTCCTTCAAAATATGAACGATGAAGGATCTACCGATGTAATGTAACTTAAACCTAGTTTAACACAGGTGCTCCTACAGAAAATATGCAACAGTGAAAACATTTTAAACAATGTTCATTAATGTCCGAATCTAAAATCCAAAAGTTCTACCAAATCTACAATGCAATACATTATTAAAAGATTTTAAGACTCTGGAGAAAACTCTTAGTACAGTACAAAGCCAAAAATTGTCGTTCAAAGAGTCTAGCTCAAGAGCACATGTTTCCAAAATTTAAATGAGGTTATTTTGAACAATAAATTGTTACATTTCTCAGTTTTTAAACTCACTTCTTTTGCCGTCACAGTCAGCATGTACTTTTCTCACCAGGAAACCGGTTTTATACAAAGCAGACGGACTCCCACCACAGTTTGCCTCCGCTCGGGGATCCCCAAGCTCTGAGAAGGACTTCCGCAGCTCCTCTTCATCGCTGAAGAGACAACAACATTCTCATCAAAGCCAATAAACACCAAAGTAAAAAAAAAACAAGACACGCAGAAACAAGCCGAGTCAATTTTCAGCCGAGTAGAAACCGTGAAGAGCAAACAATAAAAACCAATTACTCAGATACACACAAACACACACACACACACACACACACACACACACACACACACACACACACACACACACACTCACACTCACATACACACTGGTACAATGTTGCATGAGTAAGTTAACAAGAGAGAGAAAGAGAGAGAGAGAGCGAGAGAGAGAGAGAGAGAGAGAGAGAGAGAGAGAGAGAGAAAGAGAGAGTTAAAGTGAATGAGAACAGACTGGTGCTGTAACTATGCAGCGGTATCCATGGAGCTATCACCATAGTAACAGAGCTCAGATAACCGGGGTCTTTCAAGAGGCAAGTGTGAATACTGAAATCACCAGTCCCCCCACCTTTTTTTCCCTCTGTCTCACACACACGCACGCACGCACGCACACACACACACACACACACACTCAAAAATCACTGGTTATTACTATTGAACCACTACTTATTATCATTAAACTGATCATGCAAAGAAGAATAAGATGCCTTACATTGTCCATTGCAGCTTTTCATTTTTTATTGAATTGTACAGCGCCTGTGAAGAGAAAAAATAAGAGTTAGGTGTATGTTTGGTTTGTGTGAGTGTTGAATGTGTGTATGTGTCTTTGTATCTGTGTGTGTGAGAGTGTAGCATCTCAATGAATCAGAGTAGCAGGTTCCACAGTCGCATATGGAGCACCAACACAATTAAAAAAATATAAAAAACATTAAAATGATGAATATAGCTAATCCTGTGTATTTTGGTAACAATCACATTTTTGTTAACACGTTATTTGACTGTACGATGATAATTTAATAACACTGATCGGCCGATCATAAGACATGTGTGACGACAAAAGAGAGGAAGTGATGTCATACCCTCTTCCTCTTTCGGGCCTGTGGGTGGTTCTTTCCATCTTGGGCTTTTCCTAACAGGTCTGGAAAAACCAGTGGCTTAAGTGAGCGGGACCGCGGTGCTCGTGGATAACGAAAAGGATCCATCATGCGAAAGTCGCGACCATATCGTACCGAGCACAGCGAACGTGAGCGCAAGCGGCCAGCTGAGTGCAGGCTGTTCACTCCAATCATGTCTGAAGTGTTTTAGATAATCTCAACAGACATAAAAGATAAAATCCACAAAACCCAATGCCCACAAAGAAAGGAATCTGAAAACAACCAAACCGCAGCAAATCCAGCTCTTGAATTGACTTGAAAAGGCTGAAATGTAACAATCTGCTTCCAGTAAAAATGATGAGTCAGGGATATTCCTTAGACAATCAGGGTCCAGAGAGCTTGTGGATCACAGAAAAACGTCACAACAAATAGAGAGCGGAGGAACAAAACACTTGGAAACCAACAAACCAAGAGAAAAGTCTAGAACTTTCCAGCAGAGCACAGGTGTACAAAAATCCAATTTGTTTTCTTGACAACACTCACAATGAGAGACGTCGAACAAAGTTTTTAGACCCAAAGACACGTGACTCAAGAGAAGAACATTTCCAGCAAGCAAATCAGGGACAAAACGAATGTAAAATCCAGGTCCAAAAGTGGAATGTTACTTTTTCAAAAAACAGATTATTTTTCACAAGTCATCACACACTTCTAAAATTCAAAACACTGTCCCATCTCTCAATGTTTGTCTTAAGACAGTTAATCTGTGATTCTTTCAATCTGATAACACTTTTAGCATCACTCGTCTGTCAAACGATTCTAGAGGAAACGAGATGCTGATCTTTTTTCAAGTTCAGTGAAGATCACAAAGGTACTGACAGTCGCCACATTTACAACACACACACAGCTCAGCGGTGCCGCAGATGGAAATGTGTGGAAGTGTGCAGCCAGGATCTGACAGATGGAAGAAAGCGAGCGGAAGAGGAATCACACAATGCTTCTCCGGAAAGCCATCGCACCACAGCAGCTCCGGTCCATGACCCACATTCGTCCGGACGCCACCAACCCGACATGCTCCACAGATGCCGAAGCCGTGAGCCTGTTGCTTCAGGAGATCGATGGTTTTCAGAACACGCACATCTCTACTCTTCTCGTTTGCTCATCCAACCCTCGTCCATCGTTCTAGTGGAACTTCACTCTAACGATGGATTTAGTTTTTTTTTTTAGCTGAAATCTTAGTAATAAACACAGGCTAGTCCATCCACAACTGCAACAAAAAATCCAGCAGGTACGATGTTGTCTGTTTTATCCTTCAGCCTCTGCAGATGGAAATTCTCTGAAGCCTGGGATTCTAAAGGAGGCTGCTCTCGCACAGCCTCTCTCCCTCTCTCTGTGAGATCAGCCAATCACAGTGCTCCAGCTCCCTCACACACTTTTCTCTCAGCGCTGCTTAACATGCAGCTCTTTTCCTCAGATCTGCTGCCGAAAAGAGTCGGTTCATTAGGAATTATGGGTCAGAGAGAAAAGCACAAAAATATTCAGTCGAAGTAAAATGATTGTCGTCTGTCATTAGACGCACAGAAAAAGACTCTGACATAACCAACATGCCTATAATGGAACTAAGGCAAAAACAAACACATACTCTGATGTTTTGACACCTGAAGATAAAAGTGCGAAGGGTTGCAGTTATTTCATTCGATATTGCCTGTAAAATTTGATTTAGTCATTAATCATAAACAGAAGCAGATCAAGCAAAGACGCCCAAGCCTCACATAAGCTCTCCAGAGAAAAAGTTTCAACAGAGATCTTCTGAAAGCTTTGGTCAGAACATTTTAATTGGCTAAATTCAAAACTGTCGTCATTGGAGAAACGGTTCTTTTAACAGCAAAACAAATGTGGCGCTTGTGCAGCTACTTCCAAGTACATTCTAAGACTGATTACGGTAACTAATTAATAAAAAGAATCTGTTGTCGTACAAAACTTTGCTTATAAAAAAGCATGTCTACATTTTCCTGCCCTCATAATCTCCAGTTAATTAACTCTTTATTAGTTATGCGATTCCCACTTCTCTCTCTTTCACTCTCTCTCTCCCCTGTATTTTTTCGTTTAATACTCCTGCATCCAAGTTGATCTACTGCAATTCAAACCGAGCATCAGAATGGAGATGACCGGCGATTTAAGTTAATTTGAACATGACATGGTTGTTGGTGCCAGAAGGTCTGGTTCGAATATTTCAAAAACTGCTGATCTACTGAGAAACACACAACCAATGCCTTGTTGATGCAAGAGGTCACTGGTTTGAGCTGATAAAAAGGCTGCACTCAAATAACCAGTGAGATATTCAGAAGAGCATCTCCGACTACAGCGACAGCAGACCACAAACTGAGGCTTTCAATTGGCATATTTCACCAAATTTTACAAAGATTGGAAAAACGTTGCCTGGTCTGAACTTCTGCTACAACATTCAGATGGTATCAATGGTTTAGGCTTTCTTGGCATATTTTGGCCCATTAGTACCAATTGAGCAATGTGAAATGTCAAAACAGATCAACATCACTGAGGAATGTTTTAGGAACCTTTCTGAATTTATGCCACAAAAGAATAAGGCAGTTCAGAAGGCCAAATGGACCAGGTATCGTGAACCCTTTAAGGTGTAGCTAATAATTTGGCCTGTGAGTGTATGTCCTGTTTTGTTTTTGTCCTTTTTAGAGTTTATTATTTAAACAGTTAAGCATTTTGCAGAAAATTTGCTTTTATTTTAAAAAGTGTAGAAATTGTGCTGCTTGCCTAGCTAATTTTGACTATGTCCCTGTGTGGCAGATGTATACTTTAAATAAATTTAAAAAATTGGCTATTATCCTTCACAGCGGTTGTAGAAACACCAGTTAAATTCCTCCTCATATGTTTCAATGCTATCTTTAATGTCTTTGCATGATTAGTTTTCCTTTCTGCCTGTCGCATAGGCTAAAAATGCAGTTTACCACAATTTAAATATGCATGAAGCCAACAGCAAAGTAAATGAAATAATACATTATAAAATGTACGATCCAAAACAATAATGCTACTAATCACTAATGCTTATTTTAAGAAATAGTGGCATGCGACCAGGATTTTTGTAACCACCAGACAAAAAAAACGTTCATTGTCTTCGCAAGTATTATCACTTCCCAACCACATCTTTGCACATTACGTATGACAAAGCTTTTGCACTTTTTCATGTCAATGTGCGAGTGAAATGTACTTATGTAAGTGGCTGCTCAGCTGTGGAGTTCAAACAGACATAGAAAGAGTAGGAGGCAGAGAAGTGAGAACTGATGTGAAAGACAGAGAAAAGCTCGGACACAGCGGAAAGAGAAGAATAAGAGAGAGAGAGAGAGAGAGAGAGATAGAGATAAAGAAAAATATACATATATATAGAGAGAGAAAGAGACAGAAATAGAGAGATAAAAAAAGAAAGAAACAAACAGAATGCGTGTGCAAAGTATAGAGTAGAGAGATTGAAAGGGACTGACAAAAAGAAACAGACACACACATAGAGAGGCAAGGACAGAGAAACAGAAAGTGTGTGCAAAGTATAGGACGAGGCAGAGAGGCTAAAAGAGAGAGACAGAGAGAAAGAAAGAGAGAGAGAGAGTGAGAGAGAGAGAGAGAGAGAGAGAGAGAGAAAGAGAGAACATGTGTGCAAAGTATAGAGTGAGACAGAGAGAGACAGATAAAGAGAGAGACCAGTCTCTCTTTCTGTCTGTCTGTCCATCACTCCAGGCCTACGCCAGGCAATCCAGCAGAGGAACCTTAACCCTTACTCCATCTGTCAGGACATGGATGAGTAAACGATGAGTGAGTGAGAGAGTGAGTGTTGGACAGAAAGGAGAAGGATTGATTGATGGATAGAACACATTGATCTACTCGTCCTTCAAGTGCTTATGAGGCAGGTTAATCAGGTAAATGGAATAACCTGAGAATCTGGAGTGGCCAGAATGAAGCAGGATGGATGCCACACAGCTTTTATTTGATGGAGCTGATGAAAACATAGCTCAACCAGGGCAAAAACAGTCCGAAGAGGTGAAGGTGTACATGCACGATAAAAATCTGATCTCTCCTCGTTTCACCCATCGGATGACAGATGAGAAGATTTACCTTCAGAAGATCTTTGGGAAAGTCTCGTCCACTGTTCAGTCCTTCTAGACTCCTGCTGAAGTGAGTGAGGGACACGGCTTTCTGTCAGGATGAGAGGAAAACATGCCTCGTTAACATCACACCTCCTCAATTACAGACAACATGCTTCTTTAGTTCATTAACTATAATACATCTGTTATTACATGTGTGACAACTATCAAATCTACAAGATTAAAAACACTGTTCATGCTTAAATATAGATTTAACATAGACTTTCTGTTTCCTAGATTTCAAAGTTCAATGTACAAAGTTTGTCAGATAGACACATGCACACATGTATAAATACATTAAAGATAATTCACAACAATTGTGTAACAGTTATTGGTAAATAACCTTTTGAATACAGTTTGAACTGACATGATTGTGTTTGGGTGGATGAACAGGAACAGATCCGGCTCCAGATGAGTGTGTTTGAGCATAATCATTCTTCTGAATTCACTCACATCATGACCAAAGCCCTGTTGCCATGGCGACAATGAGTCTGGCCTACACAAGGCTCTGTCATGTGTTCTCTGATGATGCTTCTTCCAGATAACAATCGTTCGTCTTCCTCCACCACGCAAAATATATTATATAATATTATCCACTTCTGCCTTTCAACTGACCTCCAGCAAAATAGTTTCAGAAATCTGGTATTAAGCGCGTGTTCACAGTTGGTTTGTGTGTCTTCATTATGTGTGTGTATGTAGGACTTGAAAGCACCCTGAATGTTTGTAAACAACCCAAATACACAAACACACACACGTGTGTAAAGTATGCAGATACATTTATGCATATATATATCTAGGTCTCAAGCCTAGTATGAGCATAAGCCTATACAGTATGCATATATATGTATATGTATATGCAGATACATGATTATTACGATTCTTTAATTGTCTCTCTCTCTCTCTCTCTCTCTCTCTCTCACACACACACACACACACACACACACACACACGCGCAATAAAAAAGTAGTTCAATATTAAAATTAAATATTAATTAATATGTGAGGAGTCAAATAAGATGTAAACACAAGCACACATGTAATACACAGGCCATGATACACACAAATGTAAATATACAACAATATTACTGCCAGTGCTGACAAACAGCTCTGTGTGTGTGTGTGTGTGTGTGTGTGTGTGTGTTTGTGAATAGGTGTATTGTGTTCATCACTCACGTTGTCAAGCAGGTCTGCGTTGAGCAGCATTAGGGCACAGGTTAGTGTGTGTACACTATCTATAACATAAACACACACCATCAATGAAGTCTAGCACACACAACATAGACACACCGCCTGTAACACAAATACACACCATCAATAAAGTCTAGAAAACACACACACACACACACAAACACTATATGTAACACAAACACACACCGTCAATAAAGTCTACGCACATGCACACTGTCACACAATCACACAAGGTCAATAAGATGTTTTGAAACACATTAGGACACTATGTCCATACAGTGTCTAACACACATATACGTACACACTTTGTCTGACAGAAAAACACACTTTCAATTAACTGCCTCATACACATACTCATAGAAACACACAATTATACACACACACACCAACAGCAACACAGTCATACACACACATTGACATACACACATTTTACCTTCAGACAGAGTGAGACAGGAGTTACACTGCACAAACCGCCGTGAGAAGTGAGACAGGATTGTCTCTCTCTCCTGTGTCTCGCCTGTCAAGCCAAATTCAGTCAAGAATGTCCTATAACACCAACACACAACAAAAACACATAACGTAAGCATACACCACACGTACAATGTCATGTCACAAACACACGGACAACAACACAATGTAAACACACGCACATCACACACAACAAACACTTAAACAGGCACAAAACACACAAAGACATGAGAATCACACGCAAAAAACACAGAATTATTAAAACATACTGTATATCAGTTTAGATGGAGAACTGTTATAAAGTATTTATCTAAACGAACTGGACTGTGTAAAAACAGCAGAAATCTCCATACACTAAGTACGTGCTGAGTCTGTGAAGGTTCTCAGGGTTCCTCGAGCAGCAGTGACAGGCGAAGGAACTTCAGATGTTACTTACTTAAAAACGTGAAAAAAAGTGAAACAGATATTTCAGACGGTCGGGAATATGAAGCACTGGGTCGCCTTCCATTTCTAATTCAAGACTGATCTCCTCTATCCACTCAGTGTGAGGAGCAAATGTCTTGCCAATAAAATGTTTTTAGTGCTGTGAAATGTAAGCATGAGAGCAAATGAAACCACCACTTGCTTGCAGTGTGCAGAACTGCAGATATCAGGCGAAAAGCCTTGTGTAATAACGGCTGTATTATCAATTGACGCAGATTGAATACTATATTATAGGAAATTTCTCACCTAATAAAGATTCTATTTTGGGCGAAAAATAATTTTTAACGGAAATTTGAGCTACTTGTGTCATTACATGAGTAGATGTTTTGAGCTGCTTTGTGTCAAGCCACGTGTTTGCTGTATATTTGATGAAGGATATGTGTTTCTCCTCAGACCTCAGCGCCTGATCCAGACTAATGTCAGAGAAGTTAAAGTGCTGCAGGTATTCCTCTGCCACCACACGACTGAAGTCCTTCCTGAAACATCATGATCATTTTACATATCATAAACAAGGTTCGTCACAATCAACATAAACTATTTAAAATTGATAGTTAATATTTCTATAAATTTAAAATTAAATTATAAATGAATACGAACAAATACATTTAGCAGTCTATTGTAGAAAAAAGTACTTTCTGTGAATGTCAAAGAATTAACTGACTTTTTGCTAAGATGGCGAGCAACGTCACACTTCCTGAAACCATCAAGTGCAAACAGACGATTGGCCAGACGCTTCGCTGCATCCAGGTCGCCACGGTGACTGAGGGCATCATTACCGCTCACATCCTGGACCTCCATCATGACCTGATCCACACAGCCTATGTCTGCAACAGCTTCCTCTCTAGAGAAACGCACCCAGTTATTGAGTCATTCACACATGAGAGTGTGTTAGTTTTTGTCCAATTTAAAGAGGGTTAAAACCGTTAATGATGTCATTGATGAAATACCAATTGCTATGTTGGTACTTCCCTCTAGTGGCTGAAATATGATACTACAACACAGCTGCCTGAAATTACTATTATCTCCAACTGAATATCGGCCACAAAATTATACTTAAACACTTTTGGCCTTTAAGAAGATATGTAAAAAATAACAGCGCCTTTTCTTAGTCAGGCAATAGTTACTTAAAATGTCAGAAACACGTTGATTAATCTAGAAAGATTGATCACTGTCTTAATATTTCTCTAGCACTAATAATATGGAAGTCTCCTCCATTTTTTCAACCTGTCTTCCTTAATTTTGAATGAATTATAAATAATCACAAGATGATACGTAATTGTAATGAAATGCGCTTTGAATAAAATCATCTGCTAAAGACTGTAAAGTAAAGTGATAAGAGTGCAGAAAATTTTGTTTGTAATTCATTAAAAAATAAATAAGCTCATAGAAGATCATATACTTTTACAAGTGAACAAATTTTTATCTATGTCAGATTTAAGGCTATTAAAAACCCACGTGAACATGCAAACGTTAAAACTTGTGTCATTTTCGAACCCTCGTCACTTTTGAGGGAACAGTGACATTAGGTCACTTCTTTCTTCACATCGAAGAATTATTGTTGAAGAATTAATGTTAAAGAAATAACGTTGCCAAAGCCAAAACTCTTTTTTTGTGAAGACACTTGAAGCTCCACTTGAGGTCACTCTCCAACAGGGACAGAACAAGCGACGATCATGGTGTTGGTGATAATGGTAATACAATAATTTATAATTCCTTTATAATTGCCTATACAGTGATAAGGACGTGTTCTGAAGGGTCTGTGGGGGTGCGTGTACAGTACCTGTGGAGTGGACGCGACAATCCGCTGTGCCAACTCTGGCCGTTTCGTTCGTCTGAGCCACTGCTAAGCCGCTCACTGGATGGGGCTCGCGTGGCATCGGTGTCTGCAGTGAAGGTCAGCGCTGACTCAGAAGTGCTGGGCACCTCCACACGAGCAAGTGGAGCTGGCCGTTCCCGTGGTGACAGAGTGGGCAGGTCAAAGGTCAGGACAGTCAAGGGGTCGAGACTGTCCAGGCTGCTGTAAGACGTGCCTTTGGCCCGGAACGACTCCACAATGTTCTCAAAATGCCGGCTGAAAGTGTCCAGACTGTCTCTGGACCGTCTGCTGGGACCCCGCACCAGTACGGGAGATTTTAGAGCTGTGTGTTTAGAGCTGAAATCAGAAGGCACAGGAAAATCATTCCTCTGTTTCCTGGATTATTGACAAATTGTATTCTTCATGTTTATAGTACCTTAAGATTATAGAGAATGGTCTGCTAAATAAAAACCTGAATAAAACCAAGCCACCTCTTACAAAACAAACACTCACACTGTTAAGGTTGGTAGGTAGGTAGAACTCACTAAGATTTGAGGACTTTTATTTCACAAAATTCTTAAACACAAAAAGATTTAATAATTTAATCAATCTAATCTACATGTGTATTTCATTTGAAGAGACTAATCAAAGCAGCTGTACAAAAATGACATTTTTGTGAGAATTTCCTGACTTTTCTCAACAAACGTAAGCTTTCAGTTTTATGTGTTTTTGTATATTTAAGTGTTATTTGAGAATCCATTCTGTTCATTTGACAACCTTAGCTTTTTTTCAACTTTATTTGACTTGAAAAAATGATTTCAGTTTTATTTCTGTAGTTATAGTACATTATTGTGGTCTAAAGGTACTTAAAATATAATCAAATCTGTTGTCAGTGGTTTATATAGAGTACAAAAACATGAAGAGTTTGTGAAAAGCCCGAAAAATGTGAAAAGCAAGTAAAATAATCCTGTAACTGGACTGATTTGTGTCTAACCTAGGCTTTGTTTTTGAACTAGATTAAACTTTAGGTTAGTCTTTGACCAGGGCTTATATACTAGACTAGGCTATGGACTATTTTGTATTTATCTGAACAAAATTAGATTTCAATCTGCTTTAGTTTATTCAAGCTTTCACCTTCTCAGCATCTCTCTATAGAACTCCGGCTCTTCATCCCGCAGCCTCCTCATGTCACCTTGCATCCGAACAGTGATCCAGCTGGCCACATCTTCTTCCTCCTCCTCTTCCTCCACTTTGTCTGTCCTCTCGCTCTGCACTTCTCCCATTGGGCTGCTTCCCATCACACTTCGATTGCTCCCGAACGCAGAATCTGCATCTTCTTGCTCCGTGAGCAGTACCTCGTCTATGTTGGTTTCACAGTAACATCGTCGAGGAACAGTGTCCAGATTAGTCTCAGAATACTTCAGGGTCTGACTGATTTTCCCAGACTTGCCCTGGTCAACAGGGGGTCGAGTCCCAAGCTCCACCTCAATGTGCTGGACATGCTGATTGGCTCTGGGACGGAGTTCCTTCACTGTCTGTAGCATGGACGAGTCTACGGTGGAACAGACACTTTGTGGAGCTATTGAAAAAAGTGTCTATATGAGATTACAATAAACAATAAAGAAATATCTATCAATAGACTGTCGCCCTGCAACGTGCTCTTATTATTTTCTTTATTTATGTTGCGTAATTTATTCTTACTTTATTAGTCATTTCACCACTAACCTTGTGTCGACAATGCTTATTTGATAATACATGCATACATAGTCACTCAAAAAACTGTAAATGTGAAAGATGTTGAGTTCTAAAATCTTAGATCAGTGATGCTGAAGTGAGAACTTACTCTTCTCCCATACGCTTGCAGAGTTTTCCACTGAAGGACCGAACAGAAACTCCCATTTAGCACGAGCTATTTTCTGACAGTGCAGAGACGGAACAAGAAATCCTCCGTCCTGCTGCAACACAAACCATCAAACAATGATTCACTGAATTTTCAAGCCAAATGAAACTTGTGATTCAATACCCCGAAAATTAAACAGACTTTATCAAACTGGATCTCAAAATACTAGTTAGAGAGCTGGCAAGACAATTTGCTAATTGTTGACGGATCGAAAAATTTCCTTCTGGGATAGTTTTAAACATGTTTTTCCACTGACACAGAGCTCTGAATATATAGCAAAAAATGCTGTGACTTATTTCAAATAGCAGAGGAAATAGATTTTGGTATAAAACAAAGGCCCTTCTGTGTCACGAGTGAAGAACCAAGCTAAAGCAAATGTTAAATTAACTTTTACAAACACAATTCTCAAAGTTATAAAAGTAGAGCACTATATAATTGTAGTGGTTTTGTTAATAAAATGGTATTTTGACACTCGTGTAGGACTGGTGTACTGAACATAATTTTTAATAATTAAAAAGTGGGCAGCAGTAGAAAATGTATTCACAAATGTGTGCCTTACATGTGGAAAAAAAGATAGGGAAATAGACCCATCAAATTTAACCCATGCTTTGGTGTTTCAAACACTAGTACTCTACTGACTGAGATACTGAATTTATTTGCCAAATTACTGACCTGTGTTTCTGAAGACGGGTGATCTGATTGGTGGCTGAACTCAGGAGACAGACAGTCCCTGTCCCCCAAACTCCCAGTCACACCACTGGAACTCGGGGATGTCCCAGACAAACCCTGATTCTCTCCAAAGCCCTGATCCTCATCCAGTACGACTGGGCCGAGAAGCAAAGCCTGCCTTCTCCTCCATTCTGCTTGCTTTTGTTGCAGTGTAACCTCGTCTTCCTTGTTGGCTATGCTCTGGTTTACGTCAAGGACAGAATCGATCAAATTCCTTGTATTTCTTTCAGTGACCGTCTCATCCTCTTGGTCAATTAAGCTACTTATCTTTAGAGTCTCTTTATGCCTTTCAGGTAAAGTAAAGTTCACTTCTGTGACATTTGCCTCTTCTTTCCACTGCTGCCTAGAAGTCCAGCTCACTGGTGAATCACTCAGACTCTGACCAATAAACAACCGTCTTGAAATCTCTGCACTGTCTACAGCAACTTGGCTGTCCCAGTCTTCTTCGTCCAGAAAACAAGGCTCTCCTGAGGTCCACTCTTCTCCGGTGTATTGTGGAGGTTTGTGGCGGTGTAAAGTTGGGCTTTCTGTGACAGGAAGGTCGGCTCTAAGTTGACGGGGATCACGAAGTGGAGAACACACATCTGCTTTGGATTGACTTGGCCGGATAAAACGAGAAGGTAATGCTGGAGAGGTGCAGGATTCTCGAGATAACACAGAGGTGATGGGGTGATGAATCAGGTCTTCTGGTAAAGCACAGCCATGATTTGTTGGTAAAGAAACAAGATTTGAGGGAGATTTTTGTGTCAGCTGAAGCTCATGCACAGGAATGTTTAATTGAACAGAACAACCTTCATGCTTTTCTTCAGAGGGTGACCCATGATGGATTTTTTGGGGACTGCCTGAAAGAGGAGACATAATTCGAGCCTCATTGAATATAGCTGACACCTTGCTAGCCTCTTCTGCAATCTTGCGTGCCACTTCAGGACTATTCAGAGCTGAGGAAGCATTGCTTCCACTAAGTTGGTTCAGACCTGGAGTAGATGACTTTGTGAGGCAAGTTTTTTCGGATTCCCAATTTTGGCCATCTCCAGCGGAGTAAAGCTGCTGGATGGGACATGCTTGAGACCTAAACCCAGGCAAAGCATTTGAAGTTGAGCAACAGCTTGAGTCATGGCGACAGGAATAGTATGTTGGCATCTGTGACCCTTCCCAGGACTGGCATCTTGCTCGTTGTTGTTGGCAAAACTCTGGACTCCTGTTTGGGGTTTGAGAGAACCTGCACCTCAGTTGAGGTGAACCGAACTCCTTCAGCGCACGCTGGGTTGCTAACTGACCGGTAAGGTTGTATGTTGAAGGGCTGAATGCTGGGAAGCCCTTGTGCTGGTCTTTTGGACTTCTATTGGCAGCGAGTCTAGAACAGATAGGATCTGAGTATTTCTGATGTGAGCAAGCCAATGCCTGGCATGTTATACTTGGACTACTGCATGGACTTTTCACAGTTTTGATTTGAGGCTTTTCAATGTAACTAAAAGTCACCACAGACTTTTGTCTCAATTCTGCTTTCGTGGTTTGGCTGCAGGCCCGACAAGCCATCCTTCGTTCAGATACCCATCCAGGTGTCCGGTGACTGCTAAATTTGTTTTCAAGGCCTGATGATGGCTTCTCCAATGGCTCCTGTGGTTGAACAGCACATCTCTGAGGGGATGCCAAGGAATTACCTGAAGGCTGCAATTGGAAGCTGACGTTTGGTCTCAACGCTCTGCAGGCATCTGCGCTGGTTGCCTCCTCTGCAAACTTCTTCAAAGCCTCCACAGGCCCGTCTAGGTTCCTTTCAGAGGAACTTTTCAAATCATGTTCTGGTGAAGATCTCACCTCCACATACAGGCGAAGAACTTTCCCAGATTGGGACATGGTGTCTTGACATTAAATATGCTGCAATATAGCGCAAGATATAATCAGAAAAAGAGAGATGGAGATGATTCTGTTGTTCTCTTCACTTCTGTGGTGGCTTCTGGTTTTGCTGAGAACCTCAGACACCACCATCTGCCACAGCAGATGCTACAAAGGGAGACGAAAAAAAATCTTTGCACCTAAAATGAGAAAGTCCAGTTATTACTTCCAAACAAACGCTTTTGAAAAAAGATAATTATAATTGATTATAAAATATTTTTTATCCGAATCAATATAAATACTTTTCAAATGAAAATGATTTATATGATTTATTGGCAGCACGACGGAGCTTTGGGTCGCCTTACAGCAAGAAGGACCCATTCAAGACTCCAGGTGTGATTTCGAGGCCGGTTTGGGCTTTTCTGTGCAGATTTTGCATGTTGTCTTTGTGCTTGTGTGGGTTTTCTCAGGGTCTCCGGTTAGCTCCCAAATTCCATAATAATACGTTTCTGTTGAATTAGCATTGGAAATTTTACCATAGTGTGAGTGAGCGTGTCATTGTGTGTTTATGTGTGTCTCGCTCTGCGAATGTTTGGCCACCAATCCAACTGTATGTAGTTGTTGGGATCGACACCAGATACCAAAGACCCTGAAATGGAGTACGCTAGAAGAAATGGAATGATGGATAACTGATTAAATTAAAGCATATATAATCATAACTTAATTTTAATCTAGAATAGATCTATATCGGGCAGTTGGGACATACACTCACACACAAAATGCATAACACACACATGCATACATACAAACAAACACTCACTACTTACTACAATCTACTCACACACACAAACAAACCTAAATAGGCCAGTGACTGCATTATATAGAAGAAAGTTTGTCTGAAACCGAATAAATGAGCTTCAACACTCCTTCTTTCACTTTCACTCTCGGTCACTTTCTGCACTGTTCTGAAGTGCTATTGTCTCAGCTGATAAATGTGCTGTCCTTTACCACTACTTGCATCAGCACTTTTTGCAGCTTCTCTTGAATCAAATGTGCAACATGAACGAAATCTACTTACATAAAATTAGACTGAAAAAAGTGTTCTGTACATTCTAAAACTTTACAACAGAGGCAGTTGTGGTCCAGTGGTAGGGAGTTGGTTCGAATCTCGGTCTGGTGGGTTCTATAACTGAGTGTCCTTGAGCAAGACACTGACCCCACATGACACCAGGGCGCCATAACTTAAGGCTGCCCACAGCCTAATTTGTGTGTGTTCACTTCGGTATCTTTTGCCAGCAAATTGAAACATTGGTACCACTACATTACAAAGGACAAAAAGCATTTGGTAGTCATGTTCAGACATGCATAATGATTTCACATCACTCTCATATTAGAGATGCAGTTTTTTGACAAATAATATAGAAATAATCATTGGAATTGTAGAAGAGATCTATGTATGTGAAACCCGATTGACAGGGGAACAGATGAAGAGAGTGGGCGAGCGAGCAACACATCAATATCATTTCAGACATCATTTTGATTTGTACGAGAAATTCAGTGAGTGATGAACAGGGCACATGCGAAAGAGAGGAAAAGAGGTAGACAGAAATAAAATGGCTATGTGTTTTAATGTTTTTATGAGAGAGAGAGAGAGAGAGAGAGAGAGAGAGAGAGAGAGAGAGAGAGAGAGAGAGAGAGAGAGAGGTGTGAAGGAGATAGAGACAGTGGGCAGGAGATTTCATGTGTGGGCAGAAAAATGTAAGGCTTTCTTAGGTCTCAGAAGAAACCAGTTGCAAACACTAATTTGAGGAAGAAAAGATTCCAAATTCAGTGCAGCATTAATAAAGAACCAGTCTGCAGCCAAAAAATGCTGAACACTCATATAATGAATATATATGAATACCAAAACTCCCTACTGCACCTCACTTTTCATTTCACACACGCTCTTCTTTCACACGTTGTACAAGTGCAAATCTTTCCCCTTTTCATCAATTACTACCTCTTACCTCAAATAATCCCAACCCAATCTAACAGTAATTTACCATCACCAATACATCTTGATGTATCACTAAATTTGTAATGTTTATGTTGCAGTGTTTACGTTGCAGTTTTTATGTTGTATGTTTATGCTTTCACGAGATTACTCGAGTCGTATCTATCATAACAAACACACTTCATCCTAACTGAACCTAACCTGAATAAAAATTAAAAAATAAAATCTAACACTATTAAACTAAATAGCAAATTCTGTCTAGCAAATTTAGTACAGATTAATTTCAATCATTCGATTCACTCAAACTCAATCTCTCCCTTTATTTACCACTACAAAATACATTGCAACTCTAAAGTGAAGTAAAGTTGCTGGTTTTGGTGGAATGTCCTTTGGCAAGACAATGACCTCTACATATTACAGTGAGTAAGTTTGTCAATGTGGCCACTAGAGACAATATTGAAACTGTGCTCTGAAATTAACCATCTAGTGAATTCACACACACTGTGAAGTAAACACACACAAACCCAGAGCAGTGGGAAGCCTTTAGCCTGGTGTCCGAGGGGAATGTGCCCCTTGCTCAAAGACACTGAGTTGTGAAGTCTACCGGGCCGGGATTTGAAAATGCAACGCATTTATAGGGAGTATAAATGCCTAATGCCTCCCTATAACGCGGTGTAGGGAGGTCCAACTTCCTTAACCGCTGCAGCACATCTGCCACTAAACCTAACAATTAAAATAACCGCTGAAATTTAAATACTCCAAGACTAATAGCGTAACTACTTCAAACCTAGTAACTACCTAGTAACTGTAACTACTAACTACAGTACTCTACACATAACATCTCAACTACTCAAAACCAAACTTAATGTTCTACTCTAAAACTGTAACTTTACCTAACCTCTCCAAACCTAGCAACTCTAAATCTAAATCATAACTATTCTACAATTGATTTTTAAATAACAATTCTAAACATAACAACTAAAGCAATTAGTCTAAACCTATAACAACTGGGCAAACTATTCCCAGTCATAGTTTGCACAGTTGTCATCCAATGCCCAATCATAACTATTCTACAAATTGATTTTTAAATAATAATTCTAAACCTAACAACTGGGCAAACTATATAACCTTTAAACTAACTACTCTACACGTAGCAACTAAACTATAAAATCTAAACGTACTCTAATTCACTGAAATCACAACTCTAACCGTAACATTAGTTAAATCGTAACTTAGTTAACTTCAGCTGGATAATTCATACAGAATTGACCTCCTTTCACGGGAGTCGTTTTCCAAACACAGTATGCGCAAGTTAAACAAAATTGTAGATCGTTTTTCAAACAGAATGAGCAGACAGCTAATCCGCCGCGCATTCCGATGATCCACCGAAAGCCTCCCGACCACTTGTACCGCAGCGAAAAAAGACTGGAACTCTCGTGCAGCACCTGCGCATCTCTGGTGACCTCGATGTCCCGATGATCAACCGGTTATAACTCGCTCTCAGATCCCGCATCCGCGCAGTTCCACCGCCTCGCGTCCTCTGTGATTCTCAGGCCACATCTCGTGGAGATCCGCATCTGCTGCGAGGTGACATTCACCGGACCCACGTGAAACACGCGAAAAACTCTTACCGGCGGCGCAGATGGGAGATTGCGGCTGCGGTATCACTGCATCATCCTCGTCACCGCCACCATCATCACCACCACCACCACTACCATCGTCATCCTCACAATCACCGGTCTTAGCGAGCAGCTCATCGCGTCTGTGTGTCGGGGACAACGAGAAGGACAGAACGCAGTGTTTCTAACTGCCTGAGTTAGACATCAGCCCCGCTGTTTCAAGCACGGACTGTGTCCTCAAACACTCTATTTCACTACACTAGTGCACACTAGCTAGTTCAGCTGACTGACGTCAGCGTGTACAGTCGATACAAGATACATTGGGTTAGAAATACAACATGTGGCGTTCAAAACAACACAATAAGTGGAATTAAATCACAACGAGACACCGTCATGATAACAACAGTTTCTTCCTATTCTGAGAAACTCATCTGTTTAATAATGACGTAAAACTGCGCGCACGCGCACCGTGTTCAGGACAGTGGGCGACACTGCCGTTTTACAGTAAAGACAAGGAGACGTAAATTTATTAAGGAATGGGTTTTAAAACGTTTTTTTAATAAACATATTTGATATTGTATTAGATATATCTCAGTGGTCATTTGTGTTTGTATTAAAATTACTGATATCCCTTGATATTTAATGGATATTAAAATCATGTAAAATACAGCAAAGCTTGTCATGAATACAAATTATGTGTTATTTACATTTTCTAGCGTGTAGGGCGCAATGCTACTACGCACTACACAGAGGAAGTCAGCGCACCGCCAGCTGTCGCGCTGGACTGAGTGAAACTTGAAAACGCAATTCTTTTAAACAATTATTTAATCTATACATAATCATTAAATCATAATCATTTAGCGATAATGCTAACGTGTAATTGCTGCTGTTGCCAACGTCAGCAGCTAATCACAAACCAAGTCAGATGAATCTATATTCTTCAGGTAAAGTGTGGTTCACGTACAGCACTTCACGTATTATAGTGTAAATTTTAGTTTTATTTTTGCTTCATTATATACTGCATCAGAATTATATGTTACAGGTGCTAGTCAAATATAATCAAAGCTTCAATTTATTTCACCAATTGCCTTGAAGTGAAACTTGTACATAATTTGTCTCCATTACACACAAACTGATGAAATTCAAATATTGTATTGCATACTATTATTATCGATTGATTTATTTAAAAAAAAAAAAAAAAAGAAAAATTTCAGAAGATAATTCCAAAAATAGATATTTTTTTTGCTTTGGCATGTGAAGATGCCGGAAATCTGCATCAAAATAAAGTTGGTCAGCAAACAAAAGCATGAAGTCCTGTATGATGACACAGCTCTACAAATCATCACCAAAACATTATCTTAAGCAACGTGAATTCTGAACTCTTCTCTCTTCCTCCAGAATTTGATTTTAAAAGGAAACGGTACATTTACTTGCATCAGAGAACATAATTTTAGACCACTCAGCAGCAGTCGTTTTGTCATTAGCCCAGGCAAGACATTCTGAGGCTAGAATTCAAAAGGAGCTTGACACAAGGAAAAAGCTACAAATGAAACCATGCATAGTGGTTGTCAATTCACTGACTCCAGCTGCAGTCCATCCTTACTAAATCTTTCCCACATTATTGAATGGGGTAGTTTCATGGAGCGATTATCCCTATTGCTTTTCACACTTAATTTTCTACCATACTCTTCCCTTCCCTTTTACTCTCCATCAATGTGCTCATTAAAAAAACTCTGTGAACATGCAGCGCCTTTATTACTGACCAGTTGAGTTTTTTCATTTGTTGTCAGCTATAATGATCAAAAATCAACATGAAATGATCAACATCAACAAGAATATTAACATGAAATGTATCAGTCAAATTAAAGACGGTCTGTGTAACCAATGAATATAGTATAATAGTTTACTTGTGAAAACTAAAGGAATTAGTGAAATAAATACACTATTCCGATCTATAATTATATATTATTTACAGAAGCTGACAAGCATAAACAAATGTTACGGCAGCACAATGTAATGAATTACTAACTCAAGTTCACGTCTACGAGTATCACGCACATATCAGTCTGCAGACACATACACAATAAATTACAACACTCATAAAACATAGATTGGCAATATGTTACCATATGTCATGAGAAATTACTTACAGAGCAACAACCATCCTTAAAAGTGCTTGATAGTGCACAAAGAGAGCAAAGTAAAGAGAGAGTACTGTACAATGGAAACGGATCACTATACACGGTTTCAGTGCAGTTCCTCTTGATTTTGATCAAATCAAAGAAATGTCAGGTACCATACAAGCAGGAGCAGGCTTTTAGTTCTAACTTTAACTAGTGATTTACTCCAACAACCTTCCTAAACAGTAGCCAAAAAGTGCAAATATAGCAGTGTTTGAGCAAAGAAAAAACTTGGAAAAAGGGATGTGTCTGTAAAATGGTTTGTTGTCATGTCTCGTGTGTGAGAAGTAAAAACAATACAGAGTAAAAAAAGAAGGTGAATTTAAGAGAGAGCAAAACATAGGATTGATGAGACCTGAAAAATACAAACACAGGGTTACAATGACCAACAGTTTTTGCATGTCAGTGAGTGTATACATATGACAGCGTGAGTCATAGGAGTGTGAGTGTGTATGTGTAGGTGAAAATGTGTGAGTGAAGGACCTGCTTAAATCTGCAAGTTGATGAAGGGAGCAAATCCCACCACATCCTGCAGCAGCACCAGCACCCTCTGCAGGGGAAGTTCCACGTCAATCTCAACGTTGCGCCGGCGCAGGATACCAAGACTGCACTCGCTCACGCGGTGACAGTGGTTCACTTTAAGAGACTGAAGCTTTGGGCAATACTCAGCCAACGTCCTACATACAAATAAGATAAACACACATGCAAATTATATAAACACTTAAATGGACAAGAGAAGAAAAAAAAAACACTCCCACTAGAGACGCACAATTTTGGATAAAATGAGAATCCCGATTTTTTTCCCGAATTTTACAATTCTATGATTTTTTATTTTATTTTAAATATTTAACCCTGAAAATCAGGTTGTCAAACAGCAATATAACAATACATATTACTCTTTGCTTTCAATTTAAATAAATGGAATGAAAAATTATGTGATGTAATGTAAAGTCATTACATAAAGTAATGTTGTAAAGAAAAAAAATCACTATTAAACGTGATAAAAATAAAAATTCCAAGATAAAGTTTTATGTACTGTTTGTTGTTTTTGTGGGGGAGCTAATAATTTATATGTGTATGTTTGCTGTATATGATTTGATGAGTATATGGTACTAAAATGTCTAAATTGATGGCAGGCTTACATTATCGTTGTATTTCCTCAAATTTCCTCATTTTCCCAAGTGCACGTGACCACTGAACAAAATCACACGTGGTCATGCATCCGGCGTCATCACAACCACTGGGACAGTGCAGAGTTTGCCCTACCCTTAAACTAGGGGGCGCCCAAAAATACCACAGAAGTAATACTAGATCATCTTTCCTTCATAATATTTAAATGACGGTTTATGGCTGATTTTCTCCCTGCACAAGCTCACAGAGACCGCTCGTTGGAGATCATAGAGTTTGGTAGAATCGTATATATGCTGGATTAAGATTGCGAAGGAGGTGGAATCGAGATTGCGATCTCATAACAATTAATCGCGCAACTCCCACACATAAACAACAGTTTTTATTTGTTTTATATACATCAGTATTTGCGTACGGTCAGACAAAACACGGAACAGTGTATAATAAATGGTGCTGGCTACAATATATTACGTTTTATTAATGCATTGAAATCAAACACCTTCTGTTGAATTTGACGCACATGCCTCATGTGATCTGAGTGGCTACAGCAAATCTATATTTCATATAAGTACTGTATATGCTCTACACTAGATATCTATACTTAACTCACGCTACTTGTCTCTATATCGTAAGCAATAACTATGGAAATCACGGTACTTTCTGTTCTCATGCACCAGGAGCACAAAAGAATGTAGTTGTGTGTTTGTGAACCTTTAACGCACCTGATGGCCTGGTTTCTCACTCGCAGGCACCCGGTGAGGTCCAGACTCTCCAGCAGGGGGCAGCGCTTGGCCACCTCTTCCACTGCTGTGTCTGTGATGTTGGCATTGACTGCTAGTGAAAGTGAGCGCAGCTTTGGGCATCTTGTTGCCACATAGCTCACGGCTTCGTCCTTTATCTGACGGCAAGCTGTTAGGTCCAGCGAGCGCAGGTCCGGGCAGTGATCCGCCAGGCTGCGTAGGGCTAGGCTATCCACCCATTCGCAGTGCGCTAGGTTGAGGTGGCGGAGCCGTGGACAGCTCAGCGACAAGGCCACCAGTGTGTGACGACTCAACAGACAACAGCTGCGCAGGTCTACGTGTATCAGCTGCTGGTTCTGACCAATCACGGGCAGCAGCTCCGTGTCTGAGATCCAGGCTGAGCAGCTGGAGACAGAGAGGTGATGGAGAACTTGATTGTGGCGGAGCATAAAGCAAAATGCTTCTTTAGGAATGTGTGGTCCAGTCTGGGGAAGAACATAATAACGCAATCAGTGATAATTCTCCATATTTAAAGATTAAAGTTTCAAGGCAAATGAGAAAATAGCAGTATGCATAAAAAATGCGAGCCCTAACCAAAATCTCTTCAAAAGCCACCATGGTTAAAAACAAAAGCCCACAACAGAATTCTTTAGAATTGCAGGTTTTGTTTAAAAATGTCATGTTGAGTGTGTCCTATTCATTGGCAAAATGTGTTTGATTTTTTAACGTGTCGGATAAGGTGAACAATTTTTTTTTGTTTAAAATCTATTGATTAGGGACATAAATCAGTTACTAAAGTAATGGTATACACTCTATATAAGCAAACTAGAGCTGCACGATTCTGGAAAAAATGAGAATCACGATTTTTTGGCCTAGAATAAAGATCACGATTCTTTTCACGATTCTTTCTGGATATTTTATTATTTTAAATATTCAACCCTGAAAATCAGGCTGTCAAACATCATTATAATAACACATATTATTCTTTGCTTCAAATTTAAATAGATAGAATGAAAAATATAATGTAATGTAAAAGTAATGTTGAAAATAAAAAAATCACCATTAAACGTAATAAAAATAAGCATTCCAAAGTACAGTATTATGTACAGTTGAGGACAAAATTATTAGCTTTGTTTAAAAGCACTTTTGAAATACTTTTCAAACAATGATTATTTTAGGGGGGCTAATAATTTTGTCCTCAACTGTAGATGTTTGCTGTATGTGGTTTAAACCGCAGGGGGTCGCCACGTGCGTCCTGCGTCATAACGCCTACGAGAGGTGCCGCAAAATACGGCAGAAGCAGTGCAAGATCATCTTTCATTTATAATGTTTAAACGATCGATCGGCTGAGTTTCGCTCAAGGCACGCGTGTGAGCAAAACTCAGCCGATTGGTCAGAGAGTTATAATAGGCAGAATCGTATAAATGCCGGATTCAGATCGTGAAGAGGCAAGATCGAGATAGCGATCTTTTAACGATTAATCGTGCAGCTCTAAAGAAAACTCCATTAATCTCATCCTTTTTTACAACCCTAATACATGATATTCAAAATGAAGGTGAGAGTGTCACTTGTGGCCGCCATGATCACAAGCATCACAGTATAGTGTCAGAGTAAAGCGTGTCACCTGTTCGGGGTCGAAGCTGCGGCAGTTTGCCAGGTAGAGCTGAATCAGAGAGCGGAAGCTGCTGCAGACGCGCTGCAGACAGACCAGCTGCTTCAGCGGCAGGAAACAGAAGATGTGCGTCACCAGCACGTCCTCCCATGGCAGATCCAGCAGATGAAACCTGAAACACATGTCGAGAACGTTACTAGCTGTGTAACCATGTGTGCGTGTGTAACCAAAAATCAGGTCCTCTTTAACAATACAGTGACGTGACACAGATGCATTTAAGAAAATTGGTAGTGCTTTCAGATTTTACATTCTGAATGAGAAAAGTCACAATTACATCACAGCAAGTAAAAGGAGTGGAAAGTCAAAACTCATCATCCTCTCTTTACTAACAGACACTTCATAAAGCGTTGCAGTCTACATAACTAGTCTAGTTGCAGTCTAGAAAAAGAATTATCCTTTTCGAGTTTCTTGTTAAGTTATCAGATTAACTATAGTCATGTGAAATGCAGTGTACTGAATGTAAATAAAAACATATCATGTTACACCGATAATTGATGTCACAACAAATGTTCATGAAATCTTTGTGAAGATTAATAAGTGTAAATGGTTACTGAGGTTAATGAGCACATGAATTCGGGTGAAAAGCAATAAAGCTTACATGCTATTTAAATCAGTACTAAACTTTTAAAAACAGTGTGTACTCTGGTGGTCTAATACGTGAATGCGCACGTTCAAACTGTTCAAACTTACAAACGCACAAATCTGTTTTGTGACTAACAAGCGGTTTTAACATCTACCTTTGCAAATGTCCGACCGCTGTTTCCTCCAAGACAGGAGGACTGTCCTCTCCACAGCCATCACCGCTCATGGTCCACAAGGGGCGAACCGGCACTTCCGGGTTCTACTGAAGACTCACTACTGCCACCGTATGGCCAGGACTCAAGAGAAAGAGCGGTACGTGCGCTTCTTATATGGAATAAGACAGATTAGTGCCAAAATAATCAAAGGTAGATTTAAAAAAAAACGAAAAAAAAAAGCTTCACTATTTTTCTCTTCGTTTCTTAGAAATGTACGTTTGATATTTTTGGCACTGATTTGATTCCATATTATTCGAGGTCTCTGGCTTCACATAAATGGCTCTCTGTCTGAAAGACAATATGCATGTGAAAGCAATCACCATGAAAGCCACTACCGGTATCTGTTTTTTCAACTCAGCTATTTCTCTTGGTCAACCAGGTCAAAAGAGCATATTCATAATGATGTGCACATGAAGAGGAAAAAAACTTGTTTTAAATTCCTATTTGCTTTTGCTATTTTCACAACCCAACACCAAGATCATTAGCTGCAGAATCATCAAAGAGAGGGAGATATTTTACAGATCTGACCGACCTAAGAATCTGTCACAGACCCTGGGAATGGGAAAGAGTCATGTGACGCGAGGGTCAGCATACGTTTACAAACATAGGACAATGGACATTCAGAGGAACAACAGGCTCATCCATCCAGAACGTGTGCTGACCCCAGAGAATCCAGCAGTGACCACAGCACACGCCATCTCACCACACACGGTGTACGGGCAGCATGGCTTCGGTGTATGATTTCAGCGTGGAGAGTCTGGAGGGCAAAACCATGCCACTCAGTATCTTCAGAGGAAAGGTTCTTCTCATTGTGAATGTGGCCACCTTCTGAGGGTCCACCATTGAGGAGGTACATGCAAGACTTGTTTGAAGATAAACCCAGAAGCCTTCACACACACTTCACATTTACATTCTATGTAAGTGACTGAATGGATGTGTCTCCAGTACCACAGGATGAATGCACTAATGGACCAGTTTGGAGGCTTGAACTTTACAGTGCTGGGGTTCCCTTGCAATCAATTTGGCCTTCAGGAGCCAGGTGAGATAAAAGTACATAAAATATAAACAGCGGTAAAAGACTTTCATTGGTGCTTCTCAGGACGCTTTGAAATAAGTGTCAAATTAAAATAGACAAGAGGTCAAAATTGAAACTTTTTCTTGGATTGTCTAAAACCAACCTGTTCATAAATCTCCTGCTTCCTGTTGTTTTGGAACAGGCAAAGAGGGTGTTAATGGATCCATGCTCTGATTGACCTGCCGAAACATTAACAGAGGATCCTGGGATTTGTAGCCTTAGTGGTACATGCGGCGTAGAATAGTGGTGTGCCAGCTCTAATAGTAATTTGGCAAGGCTTTGTGGGCCAAAATATATTTACTCGGCAAGTCAACGTTTTAAAATTGTCTGTCGGGTGAGTTCAGCTGAGTGTGATGCTAACAGGTTTTTCATGGTTGTTTGTTAGAGGAGAATCATGAGACCCTTAATGTGCTGCGGTATGTGAGACCAGGAGACGGATTCGTCCCACACTTCCCTCTCTTCAGCCGGGTGGATGTGAACGGTCCTGATGAGGATCCTCTCTTCTCCTTCCTCAAAGTTGTGATCCCTTAGCAAATCTTAATTCACTTTATTTCAAACAGCAAGGGTTATTTTGACTGCATATGTCGTGCACTAACCATCCAGTTGTCTTTCTCAAGGAGTCACTGCCGTTTGTGAATCCGCTTGTTGGAGACGTCAGGAAACTCTACTGGTCTCCCATTAAAGTCAACGACATCCGTTGGAACTTTGAAAGGTTTCTCATCACAGAAGATGGAATCCCGTACAAGCGGTAATTACACTTCACCCAGGACTACTTTTGAGATCAGCATATGTGGAGGAAAAGAAGTGGAAGATATGAAATAGTATTTTTGTAATGGTTTGTTTTGCGACAGGTTTGACCTTCACTGTGATTTTAAAGAAGTGGAGGAGGAAATTCTGTCTCTTCTTCAGGGACGATCTTCATAACACACGTACGAAAACAACTACAAACTATTGTAATATTACCTCAATATATTATATATACGTTATTATATATTATTTGTGTAATGTATTATGAAGTATTGAGTGACTGAGTGTGTATGTTCAGTGTTTCTTCTTCTTCTTCTTCTTCTTCTTCTTATTATTATTATTATTATTATTATTATTATTATTATTATTGATATTATTGTTGTTATTATATATTCCCTGCAGAACTGTGAGAGTTTGATCTGTCTTTCCTCCGAAGCGTCTCTGTGATGATCCCTTGGGAAACGCTGTCGAGCGTCTGCGGTGATCTGATGAGGAGGAGAAGATCTGAATTCATTGCTGCATTCATCAGTCAGATCTCCTCCAAACCTCAGACGCCAGGAGAGAAACACTTAGCTCACACAATGAAAGTGTGTGTGAACTTCAATCCTGAATTTTGTCTTGAAAAAATAAAAAATAGAAAAAGTGGGGGTAAAAATGGTAAAAATATGACATCTATTAATATTAATCTAAAGGAAGTATTGTGCAATAGAGGTGAACAGCAAATACAATACAGCCTTGCAGGGGCGGATTTAATAAATCTGGGGCCCCAGGCAAAGGTGGGCATGGGGCCCTTGAATGACAAGACAACGCACAAATCAACACACAAATATAGGTACATTATACAGATATATATATATATATATATATATATATATATATATATATATATACATATACATACATACACATATAGCAAATAGAGGTTGTCCACTATTGGGGTGCTGAAATCAGAAGACAACACACAAAACAACAGGTCAATTATACAGAAAACCTTTTAAAAAATATATACATATATATATATATATTTATACAATATAAACATATATACATATGTTCTTTTTGGTGACCAGACTTTTCGACCCAGGACGTTTGGCCCCCGGGACTTTGGACCCGGACGATTGATCCTTAGGACCTTAGGACGATTGATCCTTATAGGACGATTGGACACTCCAATGGTTAGACCCGAGTTTCGTCACGCGGCTTAATAAGAATCATATCTTCGGCCGTGTGAGCTAGACATTTGGGAGGCGGCTCCTTTGCATTTACTCCAGCGAAGAAGCATAACTTTGCCCCGATTCGAGCGCCTTTGTCCCGCAAAGAAGCACTTATAACGGTGGATTGACCGGCGCTGCGGCTTATTAAAATTCATATCTTCATGCCCGTGCGAGCTAGAAATTTGACAGGCGTGAGTAAAAACCCATTCGGATCGAAGTTCGTAACGTATTCAGGACGTAATCGGTCCTGATCGGCCCGCGGCTTCAGTTCATGCAGGGCGCGCAGCCGCTTTGCTTAAACAGCTTTCCAAATTGCCGATACTTGTTTATCCCATAAGCGTGTGGTGAAATACACAAAGCATGCTAAAGAACAGTCCAAACAACAAGAGATATATTAACACATTTTTTCTGTTTCAAATTTACTCATGAGCTTGTCAAATTTTGAAACTCGGGTCTAATCGTCAAGGGTCTAACCATCCTAGTGTCCAATAGTCCTAAGGATCAATCGTCCGGGTCCAAAGCCCCGGGGGCCAAACGTCCTGGGTCGAAACCCCCCTAAATCGTTATTTTTATACCTTTTGTCCCTATCTTCCTGACCCTTTTTCAGTTGCCCTTCTCACTTTTTTCTTCTGTCCCTTTTATTCATAGTCTTCTTCTTCCTTTTTCTTTCTTCATCTTTTTTTGAATTTCTGTAGCTTTTGTCCTTGTCTTTATTTTCTTCATCTGTCCTTTTTACTCATCCTATTTCTCTTTTTCTCTTTCATGGAGATGTCTACATGTTTTGTTTTGTTCCCCTTTCTCATGTTTTTTTCTTTCCTAAAATTGTATCTTTCGTGCCTTGGCCTCAGCAAATCTGCCAATAAGTAGATCCATATCGTGTTTATTTATCGCGGATTATTGCGCGAGTTTGCGTGACGCGGACGAGCACGCGTGACACACGCACCGCGGGATGTTTTTGCGGGGACGCCGCGATTGTCGGGCGATGTGCTTGTTATACAGGAATGAGAGAAGAAAGAATGAAGTGTAGATTGTGAGCGGGTCTGATGATGATGATGATGATGATGAAGGGAGTAGGCGCGCGCTTTAGTAAGATCACGCAACGGGCACGCTGACATTCACGCGAGGGCATGGCGAGACGCATCGGCGCGGGGACTGAGCGATGATGCGGTGTGTAGAGTTGATATAAACTTTTTACACTTCTTCTTCTTCTTCTTCCTCTTTTCGGACCCGCTAAGATAACTACGTTTCATTTTGTTTTAATGTTCTTGTCGCACTGTCCGCCACCGCGTTGCAGTTTTCGATTTTGCTTTTCTGCACATGCGCGGCGCGCATTATGGACTGATCCAATGTAGTGTAGACGGAGGGGGGCCCCTGAGACATTTGATGCGATAAGCTGGTATTTTAGCGAAGAGTTTAACCAAAAACATAATTAATACGCGCAAAATAAGTAATAACTGTATTAACCATTAGTGTATGTTAAGTTTTATCTAAGTTTATCTTAAGTTTAATCCTGGGGCCCCAGGCAACCGCCTAGTCCTGCCTAATGGTAAGTCCGCCCCTGCAGCCTTGCAAATGTAGTAATGCCTTTATTGTTTGCCATGACACAGAGTTGTCAGCAGGTGTCAGTGTTGTGCTTAAAATAAGGACAGCAAGAGAGAATTTTTGTCAGAATTTGTTTCACGCGGTGCCCGCACACACACACACACACACACACACACACACACACACACACACACACACACATTTAGTAAGATGTGACAAATAAAGGATGAACTGGAATAAATATACAACAAATATAATTTTGACAAATATAGACTAAACAGATGGGAACAGGCTTTATGGGACTTGTAGTCCAGAATTCAGCAGCGGGAATTGCAATATATGTAAACATTTTTTTTTATTTAATTTAAACAAGAAAGACTTTACTGACTCTTTGCAGTCAGGTTAATTGATTTATTATTATTATTATTATTATTATTATTATTATTATTATTATTAATTAATTGTTGGTTAATTGCCCATTGATGAATCTGGTTATATAAAATTGAACTTCTTATTAGACCACAAAGTGTATGGTCGGACTTGCAAGAAATGTAGTGAAAGGAAAATCTTGTCTTTAATCTTTAATCTTGCTCCCCCGGTTCTTTTGGAAAAAGTACAGGCAATAAATGTTGTTTTATTGTTGTGCTCTAAAAGCAAGCAATGTTTTTCAAACTGTGTTAGATTTTACTTTCACATAAATGGTTTAAGTCCCTCTGAGACTCACATCAGAGATAGAAGCCATAGTTGAACTCTCCAGGCGCCACTGAGCTACAGCTATACTGAAAACTGGTTATTCAGGCCACACACGGAAAAAAAACATCCCACAATTGCTTTGAATTTGCACACTTTTCAATTAAAGTTTACTTTGAGGCAAATAGAACTCCATTTCTATAGCATTCATTTGTCCTTTTGGAGCCACGAGAAGCTCCAGTCATCATTGTTCACAATGAGGAAGACTTAGTCAGGGTGACTGAGTTCAGCCTCCTTCTCTTCCAGCTCGTATTTATTTTCCTGTCCATTATGTGTCTGAATATGGAACTCGACTCTTCATTAGCAACATCGGAAAGTAGAGTTCATGAACGCTATTGTCACTTTCTTAGTCTTGGCAGCCATTTGGTTTTGAAAGCAAGGACAATTTCTTCGTTCAGACTATATTTACTGATAAGTTTTTTTCTCCTCTGCCTGCTTCCTTTTGCATTGAAGGTGTGATGGTCTGGCAATAGATTTTAAATTGGTCTGCCATTTAAATTTTTGAATATATAAATATGTGGAATTTATTTCAATAGTGCAATGATTATGGTCCTATGGTTCTATGGTAAAGGTGTTTTGTTTTCTTGCTTGGTCAGTTTATAATGATATTTGTCTAATTATTTGAATAAATTTCCCCCCCAACAACTTTCACAATTGTGCAGAAAAAGACTGTAAGAAAAAAACGCAAGTAATGCAGTAAAAAGATAACCTAAATATACAACATGAGAGGATACATATAATGGCACACAACATGACTATACTAGGGATTATTTCACTTCCCAATGCAAAACCATACATTAAACAGCAATTTTGAACCTTTAAATTTGGCCCATCACTGATTTCTAAGTGTTTCCAGAATTGACTCTGGATAAACACTGTCTCACAATGCCAGCTTTATTATGCAAAGTAGTAGTCAAATTGGAATCCAGTCCAAGGCTTATTTAAAGTGGACCACCTCAAAGTGTTCTTTAATCAGACGAGTCTAAATGTGACATTCTTGTTGGAAATTGAACATTATGTCTTCGCAGACTAAAAGGTGCTATAGTTATTGGCGTTCTGCTCCTCTGATGTTTATTGGGGCATCAGAGTACTGTATACTGCATGGGCTGCTATTAATCATACTTCAAGACCAACTACATATATATTGCTTAATAATTGTATTTTCACACTTTCATTGAATGCAACCCAGCACATTGATTTGATATGCTCACCATACAAAATCTATCTATAATTTGTCACATTTTCAGGGACTTCATCACCCAGGATTTAATGTGTTTCGTCATTTCTGTGTTATGTAGTCATGTGACCTATTAGTTTCAACTGTGTTTTAAGTTGATAGTAAGTCATCTCCTGTTTCACTCAGTGTCTGTCATTAGTAGCACTTCACTTATGTTCTCTGAGACTTTAATTCAGTTTTGTTATTAAACGTGTGTTAATCGTCACTACAGACTCTGGTTCTGCGTCTATGCTTCACCATACCGTACTAACAATATTATAACTGCGTGAAATACTGTATCGTAATACTTGGTGTTTATTCTGTTGATCTTGGGTCATTATTTGAAAACACTGATCATTCTCATTGCTGGTCTCTGCATGGCAACCGTATGTCAGGCAGTGAGGAGAATAGGGAAAATTACCCACACCTGATTGAAAGGTCCGGACTCCCACCGGGGCCACAGATCCTCTTTTAATAGACTTACAGCTCATTTTCCCACTGAAGGGCCCCGGGGGACGAGAGACGAAGCAGACGCTGTAGAGCAGCAGATTAGTCGACACTGAGCTTCCAGAAGGGGCCGTTCACAACAAAGACGGACGGACCCTTCACTCACGGGTCAAGACCCCATTTAGTTACTTAAATAGCCCCAAGTCATCCTGCTCAGCCGGGGGCCCTTTTTGCTTTGGAAAACAACTGGGATCGTAAACAAACAAACAAACAAAAAACTAACAAACGTGTGCCTGTGAGCGGTGTGTGTCTGTGTGTTTGAGTTGCAAAGACACTCTTCTAACATTCCACCCTGGAATTTCAGTAGCAGCAAATTCACATTAGGATAAGTTTGTTCCACAACATGGCGCCTCCTGTTGGAGTCTCGCTGCAGACAGACATTTGGGTGACAGCCAAACATTTCTGGGCCATTTTTGGTTTCGCACAGCGTGTGTTGATGATCGCCGCCGCTCTCCTCGACTCCCTGCGACTCCAAACAAATGGTGGAGTGAGGAAAATAAACGTTTCTTGTTCACATGGCCACATGCTCCTCAGGTTGTGATAATGAGCTGGTTTTAAGGACACAGTCGGGGTGAATTGTTCATTCTGGCCTCAGGGAGGGAGTCGATTGGCCGTGATGAAGTCTGTGAATGGTTGAATCTCTTCTTCTGCTGAGAGTAAACTGAGTCACTCCATCACTCAGGTGAGAGCTGATCAGTCTCAGGTGTTTATGCTTCAATCAAGTCTCTTGTGTGTTACATCTGGATCAGGGGGTGGAGCTGTTTAGTCTCTGGTGTGCTGCATCTGCATCAGGGGGTGGAGCTGATTAGTCTCTGGTGTGTTTCACCTGAATCAGGGGGTGGAGCTGATTAATATTTGGTGTGTTTCAGTTGGATCACTGGGTGTAGCTGTTTAGTCTCAGGTGTGTTTTCCCTGAATCCAGGGGTGGAGTTCAATAGCCTCTGTGTTTTGCCTGGATCAGGGAGAGGAGCAGATCAGTCGGATGTCTTTCACCTGGACCAGGGGGTGGAGCTGATCAGCTGTGTTTCAAATGGTGCAGAGCTGATCAGAGATCTAAAGTAGATGAAACGCACCTCTGCTGCCCTCCATCTGTCCCATCTGACGTTCACCCGGAGCTCTATGAAATATTCACTCACCCGTCAGTTGCTCACAAAAGAACGGCAGAAGCGCGTTGAGTTTCACCATATGGAGTTCATGCTCCCCGTTATCGCACCCTACATATGAACCCTTTCTAGTCAGGAAGAACATGACACTTGTCGTGCTTTTTCAGGTGCTTGTCATTCTCTTCTCACAATGCCAATTACAATACACATAATAAACAAGTAATAAATACTTCCAAAAAGAGGAAAAAACGTCCTTAGCTTCATTTCTGGCTATTTATCTTAATTTGATTTTAGTCATCTTATTTGTCTTTCCGCTTTTTTTTACTCATTGTGAGTCTGTCTTTGCGTGACAGTTTGTATGATGTCGTAAAAGTATGTGATTGAAAAGTGTTGATGTGTCTCTAGATATGTGCATGTTGTGTTGGTTGTATGAGTTTGGGTCTGTACAAGTAAATAAAGAGAGACAAAAAGTTGTTAATATTTGATCCCATTGTATTTACAGTAAATAAATGACAAAGCATAAATAAACATGACAATTATTAACACCATAAATAATATGTCAGCAGTTCATATGGAGTATCCGAACATGTGATGTTCATGTCAAAAACAAGCACACAAACTTCAACTAAAGTCTTTGGCAAATGTGACGCCGGAAAATTCTGTGGAGCAAATGCAAAAACAATCTGGACTTCTGCAGAATTGCACTTGTTATAAAGCACAAAACATCTTGACAGATATGTTGTAAACTCATCTCCAGTGCTTCAATAAATATGAGTTCAGAATGATTCATCCAGTGCCTGAGCAAAACAATGATTTCAGCAGTAAATCAACTCACACTGCGTCTTCACTTCAATTTCATTTGAGTATTCAAATTATACTTTTCATAAACCCACAGACTTACATTAGTATGTATCTGCTGTTGTCTCTCTGTGTCTTCTGTTCTTCCTCTTTTCATCACTTGGACAAAATCAATGTCTATTCTGCTTTATAACCCTTTCTCTTCACCCCTTCTGAGGGCCACGAGGTTGTTGCTCAAGAAGAACTGAGCTAAACTTTATGATGATCATTTATGTCTGTAATGTTTGCACAATTTATTCAGACAATGGTAGACTAATAGTAGTGTATATGAACTATGCTTCTACCACGCATGTTGAGTAAAGGAAATCCATGTGAAGTTCCTGACTGTTCCAGATCTCATTCAGCATGTAAAAAACCTTTGGAGACAATGCTGTAGATACCTTATCGAAAATAAACTCATTATTTAAACATGTTGCTCTTCACTTTAGGTTTGGGAGGCCTCCAGAAAAAATTTCATAAAGATCTCTGAAAGACGAACATTTGCCCAAAGGTCTCCATTAAACTACACAACTCACTTATTGTTTGTTGGTTAATCAACAGATAGAATTTGAGTTTTAATTTACACTATTTTAGGTAGAAACGCCATCAGAATGTCTTCAAGAAGATCACTGTATGTATCCAGTAAGGAAGATCTGGTCTCCATGTGTGCGTTTTGATGTTCTCTGTCATAAGACAATCAGGATGAAAATGAATTCAGATAGCAAAATTTGCTCTAATGCACTGATTTGTGTTCTTCTAGAAGATCTCTTGATGCTTCAGATGGAGATGTGTTTTGTGGTTTGTAGTTTCTCGAGTCCATGGTGTTCAAGAATGTCAGAGAATCTGTTTTAGTGCACTAGATTAAGGTTGGAGTCTGCAAAAAACCTCTTTAGATTTTAGTGATTAGAGTGATATCTTATCTGTTTTTGTTTTCAGTAAATTTTAAAAACATTTTATTTCAAGCTTGAGTATACTGTAATTTTAAAAGAGGCGTAATTTTAAAAACTGGATTTGCCCACATGTGGATTTTCATAGAGATGTACAAAATAGTGATTTTGTCGAATGTTAATTTGAATGTGACAAGAAAAAAAGTATTGAATAATTTGTAAAGATCAGTTTCATGATAGACAAAGGTGAAGAATGATCATGATTTGATCCATGTGAAAAACGATCCCAGCTGAGATGTTGTTTTGCCCATAGCATTTTAGCATTTTCTTCTTTGTCGTGTGATCGGATGAATCCTCTTTGCATTCAGCTGCGCTGTTCACACTGACATAATATGAAGTCCGAGGTTGTGGGCCTGGTGCCTAAACTGGGTTCTGTGGTAACTAGTGGCGGTCATAGGCAGTTGCAGCAGTTGGGGGGGCGGAGCCTCTGGATGCACTATAATAATAGGGGGAACCTGAAAGTTAATAAAAAAGGAATGTACCAATTCAACGCACCACCAAAAAATACAATCTAAAGCCAGTGTTCAGACCTGCATTTGTTTCCCTCTTATATTTGTTGGCTTTCATAATCCAAATTAGTTTGCTAAAGCTTGGTATGTTTAAATGAATAGTGTGTTGTGTCAGAGTGTGTGCATGAGAGTGAGTGTCAGATCATGAGAGAGTGTGTGTGTGTGTGTGTGTGTGTGTGTGTGTGTGTGCGTGTGTGTGCGTGTGTGTGTCTGTGTGTGCGCAGAACTTACTCAGAATAGTTGGGTTGCTAAATCTCCAGGCATCGTTGTAGCTGCCGTATTGAGGATGACTGTAGGGATTCCCTGAAAATTCACTTCCTGAAATTGCAGTGTTTTATTATTTTTTTTAGCCACATATTATGTTACAATTATTCAAATATTTAAAATATACTACAACAGCATACTTTTACATTTGTATTAAATACCATAATTTGTATGTATGTTATTGTTTTATATACATATCTTTAACATTTGATAAAAGTCTTAAAATCAATTCTGATGCTGACAACCCAGAGAACCGGAACAAGCATTGGGGTCTGTGGAACTCATGTCTACGCCTCTCTTGGGTCACCTGGAAAGTGGTGCCACTGTGCAGTCACCCTTCATCCTGCTGTGGCAGTAAAGAGCAATTTTTGCCTCAGGGCTCATTGGAAAAGGCAGGAAACATTCACATAATTTCTCTCTCTCTCTCTCTCTCTCTCTCTCTCTCTCTCTCTCTCTCTCTCTCTCTCTCTCTCTCGCTCTCCCTGTCTCTCTCTCAACACAGATTAAGGTACGCCCTGGATTGTGTCAATAATCGCCAGTGGTGGTATAGTTTTACTCCACAAACCATCCATTGATTAATCAGAACAATCGTATTTGGCTACGTCAATGAGCTGAAATTTGCTTGAAAGTTACAACACTCCTGAGGTTAGAGGTGAGTATATTGCTCTGGGCCAAGTAAAGAAAGGGTTCTACAAACCTTACCTCATCTTAGGGATAGAATCTCTGTGGCATCTAATTGTGAAGCTGAGGACCCTGAAATAGATCCTGCAAAGCTTTCTATGGATAATTACAGCTCAGCGGACCATTCTTAGAACATTTTGCTTACATCATTCATATTCTGATTCATCCTTGATACACACCTAATTTTGTATTTGCTCCTACTGTTTCCCTTTTGGTATTTCCCTGTTCTTGCACGCTTTTATGAAGATTGCAAACATCACCAAAGACACAGGGTTCTCAGACATCTCTACCAAATCAGATGTGTCCTTCCTTGGTCCAGAATATTTGGATCTAAATGGGTTTTACAGTTGAAGCGAGTGCCAACTGTAAATATATTTTCCTTTCAGCTCTGTGCTATCTTTCCTCCTACAGAATTTGGCCAGATAACTGTTCTTCTCTACTCTCAAGGTGTAAATTGATGCCGGTTTGTAATTGTACTTTCTCAATTTAACCAGACAGCAGAAACTAGTTGTTAGAAACTCCAAGTACCTCACCTCATCTGAGAGTGTTGACAGCATTAGGCAAATCTCCCTTTAAAACCCCTGAGTGGATGGGGACATTTCACTTAAAGTTCTCCTAATACTAGAGGTAAGTAATAGTCCTATAATTACAAGAGGTAATAACTAAACTGCAGTGAAAGAGTAGGGGACATTAAGGCTTTCACAGTAACAAGTCAGTGTTTAGAATTTTTGGCACAGAAATATATACAGTGTTGTTGTATATATCCAACCTAGTCCTGGATCTGTGTCCGGGTTTAGGTGGTGAACGCAAAACCTCTTCCATTATTCCAAATTCTCTGTGTAGTATAATGTAAAACACAACGTTTCATTCCCTCAGAGAGGTGTGATGAGAATAATGCAAATGTTTTTTCCCCCTTTTTCATATAGTTTTAGGCAATACTTATGAATTGTGAAGTTGAATGTAAAGAGATTATTTTTTTGAATATTACATTTTTCAAAAAAGTATTTTTAGTGAAGTAGAAGGCGAATTTTTTCGAGTTGTTGTTTATTGGGTTGTTCTTTTTGTGTTGAGTTTCAGCCAATAAACATATGTCAGTGCATAATAATAATTGAACATTCACGCGCAGTCTGACATGGAGGACTCACCCGGGACCATTCCAGCGAGAGTAGAGGTGGTGTAGCTGCCCTGTGCAGTGGGTGGGACATGCGGTGGGTACCCCGGTAAAGTCGTATTGGTCATGTCTCGACCTGCAGACCAACACCACGCGGTCAGTCATCTTAACAAATGTAGAAATTTTCATTAAACACAGAACTGCATTGCAAGATTATTCTGCTATTTTAGGGTCAGACGGGGCAGAAGCGGCCGGTTCATTCTGGCTCCACTGAACAGTCGGGCTTCTTTTCTTCATCCACATTCCGTGGATTAATGAGGGCTGACGCGGGTTCCAACACCTCTCAGACTGGGGCTTGTTCACTAAATAGGTCTGAAGAGGCTTCGCAGAGGCACCGGGGGAAATTTGGCCACTGGTGTGATTCTAATGAGCGTCAGAAGCTCAGTATGTCAAAACCTATGTGGACTGATGGATATTACCTCCACAAAAACTTTCATTTGTTTCAATAAATTGCTGAATAATTTTCAGATATGTATAAGCCGTATGGTTTTTGAAGGAACAAAAGTAAAGAATCACTTGTTTTGAATTTTTTTTATCAACATTGATGTTCTGAACATCAGGAGTTTTGGAGAAAAAGGAGTTTGTGGCTCAGAGAACAGTCAGACTGTACTATATGCAATATTAATACTACAGTAAAAGATGATTAGGTAAATTATGTTTTGTGTGCATCTCTAAAATTTGTACGTGTAGCTTAAAGTGTTTGATTTGAATGTTTGTGCATGTACGTGCAGACGAAATATGTGTGTTTGTGTGTCTGTGAGAGAAAAATGCATGTGTGTATAGGCATGTGTGTGGTGTGTGTGTGTGTGTGTGATGGTGTATGATTGTTAGTTTGCTTGATATTGTGTGTGTGTTTGTTGATGAGTGTGTTTGTGAAGGTGTGTGTGAGAGTGAGAGAGAGTTTCTGTGGGTGAGATTATTTTTGTGCATGTGTGTCTTTGTGCGACACAATTTGCGTTTGTGTGTGAGAGCAAGAAAGGAATTTAAAATGTTTAAATGTTTTTATAAAAATTTAAATGTTGCAAATTATTTAGATTTGCTTCATGTTTATCTCATTAAAATACAACTGTATTTACTCTGTGGCAGATACATCAATCACCCGTTTTAATAGATTATGCAAATCTCACAGCATTAAATGAGCAAGATCAATAACTGTGGGCATTTTAATTGGGCTGAAAACATTTCAAGGATGAAAATAACATTGCTTTGTTGTGTGTCTATTCATGTGTTTTACTCTCTCTCTTATTCTCCGTCTCTTTCTCCCTCTTTTTCTCCCTCCATATGTCTCTCTCTCTCCATCTGTCTCTTTCTGTCTCAGTCTCTCACAATAAACGATGGGCTGATTAATTAAACGTTATGTGCTTATTGTGCCCGTCAATAATGTGTGAGGTTTCCTGACAGTTTTATGAGGTCATAGATAAATATACACAACACGTAATAAAGATTTAAAAAAAATGAAGTAAGTGCTTTAAATGCTGAGAGAGAGAGAGAGAGAGAGAGAGAGAGTGAGACACATGTCAAGAGAGAAAGAGAGGGAAAGTGACCCGTCTGAAGTGATTATTCAATTTATGATGACATTAATAGTGCGCCTTAGTAGAGCAAAGGAAGTAAAGGTTCAAAATGAAAAAGTGTAATTTATTCAAGTAAAATTTAACTCAGAACATGTCAACAATTCTCACATGTTCATTCATTATCCTCATTTTCTTTAATAATGTTTTTGTTGACTCTCTTTCACTCTCTCTTTCACTTTTATTATTTATTTATTTTTGTTAATTTTTTTTATAAATGGTTTATTAAGTGTTGTTAACCTGAAAAAGGTGGGGTAGGCTGTGACCTGTGACTTGAATGTAGTAGTTTCTGCTTCAGTAAGATCTTGTTTTAAACTCTCTTGAAAAATAAGCACTGAACAAGTGAGTTCCCTTTGATGTGCAGATGACGTGACCTCACCTACGGAGAAGCTGCTGAGGTCAGAGGTGGTGCCGGAGGATAAACTGGGCTTGGCTTCGTCAAGGCCAGTGTGTAACGTAGGGAGGGTGAAATCACTCGTCTGCACACAGAACAGAATCAGCACAAAATAAACAACCAACATATTCATGAAATGATGTATTGGCATATAAATTTGAATCTGAACGAGCGAAACTGTTAAACATGACACAGCATCAAGCGAGAGAGACATGGAGAGTGAGACAGGTGGAAAGAGAGAGCTACATGGATGGAAAAAGATGCATGGAAACACTGAGTGAGAAAGAAGATGGTGATTTTAATTCCATCTACACAAGAAAGCAGTGTTTGCATGTGTCGGCACATTTGAATTAAATGTGATTAGCCCGAGTGAAATGGCGTTCATAAGCCAGGCGTGATCCAGAGATTCTCCCCCATCACAGACATGTTCTTCAGACCGTGTCAGCAGACGGCCCTTTCCAAACACTTCTGTCTTTTAATGAGATGAGACTTCCGGCGTCTGCATGTTGAGATTGTCTGTCCACAGAAGCCGTGAGGCCCCTGACCCCGGTCGTGTCTGTCTCTGTCACAGATACACTCCGGCCCTGCCTGATGTCGGCCTCTTTTGAGGTGGAGGCCGTGGAGCAGAACAGGCCTTTTCTCATGCAGATGGAGCGGAGGGCAAGCACATGGCTGGCAGAAGTGTGGGAGGTGATGCTGTCACATCCGCCATCTCCAACTCATCATTCCACATCCCACAACAACAGACCAGCTTCAGTTACAAAGCTCCAGCAATAAATCAATCAATTCCAGAAGATCTGGAGCAATTAATAAGCAGAAACACGTTTTTGTCTCAAGCCATCAAACACACACTGCTATCGTGAAAACACTCAGACTAAACCACAATCTTGTCCATTTTTGATTAAAAAAACAGTGTGTGTCTTTTTTAAGAGTCTAATCATTATCATCATTATTATCATCACCACCATAATCTCTGCACGACACATCCCATGATCCTCGGTTCGTCCTGTCAGCTACTCAGTGATTCTTAGCTTTTCAGAATAATTCTAGAAATAATTGCTGATTTTTGGTGGGATCAAGCGTGAGAGAATCAAGTCTTGTTTTTAACTTCTGCTGTGATATGTGTTTGCTGTTCGTTATTAATTTGCAGGCAGTATTGAGTTGTAGTATATTTGGGTGTAGTTTTTTAGTATCTGTAGTTAATTTAAAACATATATTTTAGCTTAAGTTTGTGGACTGATAACAGATCTACGTGAGTTTGCGTTCCAAAGAGTAAAATATTTTTCTGAATATCACTGATCAGGGGTTTTGGGTTTAGTACTTACAACAAGGGTAAGAACCACTGGTTTAGAGGTACGCGCATCGCCTTTTCAGCAATACTGAGAGGTTACGGCTCTGATTAATATTGCTGTAAATTAAAACTGATTTTTCTGGAGCGCTCGCGCGCCCGTGTTTCCTTCAAAGGCTTCCCGAGCTACCTCCCTCTTCTCCCGCTCCATTTTAATACCCTCTTTGACGGCCTTTGTGATTGCGAGTCATTTCCAATTCATTTTGGTATTGATCTTGCAGTGAAAATCAGTTTTGTAATTAGCTGCGAATTAGGGCTTGTGGTGGAGGTGAGCGCTGTCGGCCTGATTAATCGCCGGAGTAATGTCTCCCGATCGCACCCAAATTAAAATGAACTCAATTAGGCCGCAGCCTTCGCTTTATGGCTCTGACTCCTTGTTTCAGGAGAAGAATTAATCCTCACTTGTTGTTCCGCAGCGTAATGCCAGTAAATAAAGGTCATCTGTTATAATAAATCCACAGACTTTGCCACGCTGCTGTGAGTGAGTGAATGTGTGAGCGGGTGAAAGAGTGGGTGAACAAGTGAGCTGTTCTTTTTGCTTTTACACTTTAAACAACGCAACAGAGAATCAAGAGAAAATAAATGGCCTATAGTTTAATCCTGATTGATTTTTTGTTACTATCTATAATTAGTTGTTTGATTGGGTATAATTGAAACCGCCATAAGTTTTTATTCTTCTTCTGCCGTAACCCAGTGTGTTTTCCTATGAACCCTAAATAGTTTGCCATAAAATTGAATATTTTATATTATTGAAATCAGAGAATTTAGACAAACAACACATGTGTCAAGTGTATTTTGATAAAATGATTAACAATCTAGTATTTTAACTAGTAAACGCAAACAAGAGCAACGTTTTTTTTTATTACTCTGATTTAACTGCACTGGCTGCCCGTACGGTCCAGGATCCATTTTAAACTTCTGCTATACTTGTTTTTAAATGTTTAAACTGGGCTGCCCTCTGTACCTCTCTGAGCTTCTGCATCCGTATACTCCCTCCGGTCACTCAGATCAGCCGACCTGCTGCTCTTAACTGTACCAATGACCAAGCGGAAGCCCAGAGGGCACTGAGCCTTTGCCGTGGCAGCTCCGAAACTGTGGAACGAGTTGTCATTGAACATCAAACAAGCCTCGTCCCTGCCCAACTTTAAATCACTGCTTAAGACTCATTTGTTTTCAATGGCTTTTAACAATGTCTGAGTCTATCTGGTTATTATCTTTTATGCATTGTTTTATTGTGAATTGGTTTATATGCTTTATTTATCTTCATCTTCTTCTTCTTCTAAAGGGGTATTTATATGCTCTGTCTGTAAAGCACTTTGTTTCAACGAAGTTGATTTTAAAAGGGATCAACAAATAAAATTACAATTACTGTACAACTGGCTAAAGAACTACCTCATATATTGTAAAAAACGGGGGCTACCAGCTTATCTTTTCTTTCTTTCTTTTATACTCTCACTACCCTGGGAGTACTACTTGGCTTTCTCACTTTGCTCCAACTTTCTCTGGACTTTCTTGCTCTGGGGCTCTCTCACTCAGCTTACTTCCTTGGGCTTCTCTTCCTTTGGAAGCTCTGATGCCCATACATCTTGGTCTCCTTGGACTATCATCGGAACTATCAACGATTCTTTGTCTTCTTCTGATTCTCTCCTCTTGAGCTTTACCATTCCATTTTCCTTTCTTCTAAGTCATTCTGCTCTTCGCCTCCTCTAGTCTCTCACTCTCATTCTTCTCATTCTTTTCTCTGTTTCTCTTACCTGTCAGACACTATCCACTTTTTCACCACTGACCCTTACAATTAAGTCAAGACACAGTGGCACACAGCCTCTCATGTCAAGTCTCCGTGGCGCAAGGCCGCTTATGTCAAGTCTCTGCAAGTACAACAACGAGTCAAACAAAATCTGCAGCCTTTCATGCTTTTGTGGCATACGGCCCGTGGTGCAAAGACACACTAACCAAGCTGTGGTATAAGCCCACTTATGTCAAGTTCATGTATTACAGACTTGAATTCAGGAAATACTTGATAACCTCTGTTCTGTATTATTGATTTTCATTCATTAAAGATACCTCCCTAGTAATCTGCCAGCTGTTTTGTTACCAGTGTGTGACGCTATTCCTTCTATCTAAACGGGACAACCAGATTGTTTTTTAAGTAGTACTGCTACAACAAGAACTGAGCTTTCTTTGCCAGAAACTACAAAATCTGCCTTGATATAACTTTGCCTAAAGCATTTACTAGTTTGTCTTATGACAATTTGTTTCTATTCCTTCTCGTTTTGTAAGTTGTTTTGGAATATGCCACATCACGTTTTAACATGGGTACTGATCACTGCGTCATCATCTGATACATGCCAGTTATGATATCACTAAATGGATATCACTATATGCATATATGTCATGCTTGTGGCTCTGACAGAAGGACAGGTGCTTCTCACCTGCTCAGGTTTGATGTGATCTGACGTGGGGAAGATGTCGGTAAAGGCTGGTCTCTCAAACACTCGGTCCAGAGCCTCCAGCTGCTGCTGTGTGAAAGCGTCGGCCCTCAGATGTTTCCTCAAGCTCTCCACACTGCCCTGAGAGTCGCTGCTCTGAGCTGAACCCTCCGAACCATCTGCGGAACATCAATATATCACACACAACCCAACTCAAATCAAAACGAAAATCAGTTTAAAGCGAATTAAGGATATAATGAACACAATTAAATTCCTGTTGTAAAATCCCTAGCATGATTAAAACAAATTGTAAACACAGTGTTTACATCCTGTGAGAGTGAGGAATTGTGGGTATTGTAGTGCAGCCGCTGTCATCACAGTCGTACACTTAAGTAAAACGTAAGCCTAGTGGTAACTGTTCACGGTTCACAAGTTATACACTCTCTAACTCAGCGTTCTCCTTTGACCTGATTACCCTTGTAAAGACTTAACGCTCACATCTTCTTTTTGTGAAATATTCTGCTCTCGACACACTCACGTCTCCCTCAACAATGTCACTTCACATCACTGGAGTATTATGTTTTTGATGCGGCCCACACCAGCCATGATGTATAACACTCTCTACCGCTATTGATTGTCCCTAGAGAAGGGGGGATCAAGCCTTGATGAGGGTCTGTAACACTCTCCTCTATCACACAATTCACACTGACACTCAAATCAATTGATCAATCATGTTCGTCGGATGACACAATATCTGCTGCTTATCACCGTTGCACTACTCAGCCTGACCTTCTTCCTTGCTCTTTGTCTCTTTGTATTTTCTCTCTTTTTCTGTCTCAACCTCTGTATGTCTCTCTCTCTCTCTCTCTCACTCTCTCTTTCTCTAGTCTAATTTTCAATCTGTCTCTTTAAACCCAGCTTTATCTTCTCCTCTACTTTGCAGTCACAATAATTCTTCTCTTCTATCCCATCTTTCATCCCTTTATCCTAATATCACTCCCAGTTACTGGTGGGACTCGCATGAAGTCCCCTACGTTTTCTGATCCCGAATGTGACAGCTTCTTCATCCCTAACCCATTCGTCTTCTATCCATCGACTATATATCCCAAATCCAGCTACTGGATATATATGGGGGAAAAAAGAAACTGGGGAGAACATGACTGATCTTGGATCTAAAACAAGGTTTCCTGTGTGTCGTAATCGTGCCCCGAGTCGGGCCAAGGGGAAGTGGTAGGAGCCACACAGATGCCAATCTTCCAGTGACAAAAGTTTATTAAGAAAAAAGACAAGGACTTACAAAAAGAAAAACAAAAAGAAATCTCCTCCAAGCAGGAGTAACGGTCACCAGACAGTCAAAGTGCTTCTCGTTCAAACCTTCAATTGTACTCCTGAACGCAAGAGACAGGTCAACACACACAGTACATGTCCTTGGTACTACCGTCAGAACTCATAGAAACAACCTCTACCAACCTCATCCACCCCTCAGTCAAAATGGCCTGGCTTTTGTAGGCCAGTTTTCCCGCCTAAACAAATTGGGAAAAACCATGTGCTACTGAGGGGGAAAAGGAAATAACTAAACCTTACAAAATCAATCTTAAACAGTAGCACAAGACAAAAAACCCAAATCTAAATAAATCATGAATAAATTAGAATTTAACCAAATCAAGTGACAATACATACATATTCAATTAAAATAAAGACAGAAAAACAATCACCCACAACTCAAAATGGGCTCAAGCCAAGCCTTCAAAATGGCTGAAAAAAGCCACGCCTTTCTTCTACACACACAAAGAAAGTATACAGGGATTAACTTATTAATAAAATGACTAAACAAATGGTTGTTTTTCATTTAACTAAAACAGTGACCAGACAAATTAAATACTGACGGTAAAAAAACTGAATAAAGAGTGAACATGTAAAACAAACTTGTTGCTGAGATGACTCTCGTCATCACACTGTGATTTGACAACATTACCCTCCAGGCCACAATCGCACACACACACACACACGCACGCACGCACGCACGCACACACCACACACACACACACACACACACACACACAACAACAGGAATCTAACAACCTTGTGCATGTGAAGGTGAGAGAGTTTAATGCTCTGCCTCCCATCAGAGAGAGAGAGAGAGTGTGGACATGTGTTCATTTGTGTGTGCATGATGAGGCTTGTGCGAACATTAGATTTTAATTTGTGCAGTAATGGCTTTTCTCCACTGAATTAAATGTCTCTTTAAATGTCACTTCCCAGTGCAGAGAGTCGCCCCCCACTCTCTCTTATTCTCTGTCATACTCTCTCTCTCTCTCTCTCTCTCTCTCTCGTTATCTGTCATACTCAGAGACAGTTTCTTGCTTCATTTTTTTCCTCATTCACTGTATTTCTTACCTCTTTAAAACACTATCCCTCATCCTCTCTCTCTTACTCCCTCTTTCTTTCTTTTATGGTTGTAATTTGAGATTGAAGTTTGAGACTTGTTATTCTTTTTTTATTTTTACTTTACGTATAACTTTTTTATACTACACTTTTTATGTTAGTTTTGTGTTATAGGTTGCAGTAAATTATCTTTCAACAAACTGCTTTTTTATTTTAGAAAACGTATATCTATTGAGAACAACTTTCACCACTAGAATTTTCTTACACCCGCATTCTCTAACATTTGTGAACTTCTTCCAACATGACCTTCTCCACTTACTGAGGCGTTGGCTGGTTAACTCAAAACACTTTGTTTGACCAAAAACAACAAGTCTTCTTCCTGGAGTAGTCCTCCTTACAGGAACTTCTATGTGTCGTCTTCACAAGGCTTCTTGGCTTCCTCTTCCAGCCCCAGCTTCCAGCTTCTCATTACCAGCCATTCTCTGCGGCTGACATTCAGGGCTCTCGCTTCCAACCCTCTGTCTACCAGCAGCCCTCTCAGCTCAATTTCCTAGCCTTTATGCAGACCAACCAGCAGCACCTGTGGCTGTGCTGTCCGTGGTTCTGCTGCCTCTGCTACCCCTGTCCTTGGTCCTGTAGTGGTCCTGTGTCTCACACTCTCCAGAATGGACCAACGCATAGTTATGTTTTGGTTCAGCATGTAGAAGGTTCTGCTGATTTTAATGGCGGAGGATTCAATGTTTACGGTCCCTAACGTTCCTCTTTTTGCTAGTACTGCCCAAATCAAAATTCGTCACACATACAGCTTTAGAGGAACAACAAGACTAAGATTTCCGGGACTAGTTGTTCGTACCCAGTAGTGGACCTCAGAAGTCAGGAATGTGTTGGGGTGATGAAGATGGCATGCAAGGCTTGAAAAAGGCCTGTGGGCATTTTGAACCAGCGGACAAATGCTGGCAATTTCGTGGCAGTTCAGATGGTAGCACAAGCAAACCTTTTTTTTTGTTTGTAGGGCTGTTGGGGCTGAAAAGTGTTCACAATATTGCACGGTTAGAGTTAGTGGTTCCTATTTCCACACCTTTCCTAGGCCAATAGAGAAATGCTGGAAACAAGAAATTATGCGTCCGGAACATTGGCCCACCTGTGCATCCAATTCATGGGAGTTGATGTAAGTGTTCCTTTTGGCATGCTGTGAGTTGTGCTCCAGTATGTATTTTGGCACACACATGTAAGGACTATCCCTTTCCTGAATGACTGGAAGGAAAACTTTCAAATGAATCTTTGCTGCTGAGTGTGAAATGGCCGGGATGTAAATCAAAGTCCTTAACCCAAAAAATGTGGTTTTCTTTCTACAGAAAAGTTTTCAATTTAGCAGTGAATCTACATTTCAAACTGTGGTCATAGTCTTAGGTATTGATGTCCCAAGCTTGGTAGGGCGCAAGCAGGACAAGAAGCTAAACGAGTAGGAACTAAACGGAAGGCCTAAATGGAACATCTCTTGAAGAGGTCCAGAGTGAAAACAAGGACACACTGGTGGGGCAACTCTCTGTGTCCCCTCGAAGGAACTAAAGGACGGGACAAAGGAGGGAGACGCCTTGGCATCGCTGCTCAGGCTGTTGCCACGCAACCCAAACCCAGATATGGAAAAGAAGATGGATGGTTGGATGCGTAAAATTAAACAAAATATCAATGATGTTTTAGGGGTATCATTGAATCAAACTATTGATATATATATATATATATATATATATATATATATATATATATATATATATATATATATATGATATATATGTTATTTTAAGATAATGAATGATCTTTCAGGTCACGAGCGAGATTGTTGAAAATAATTATTTTATATTTATTTTAATTTATATATAACTTTTTAGTTTATAACTGTTTTTTAAATATTATTTTTTTTATATAATTTTAGTTTATAACCGATTGTTTAATGTAAATAGTGACATGTCTGTCCCTACACCCTTCCATTGTATTCATTTTCTACCGCATACTCCATTTCTCGATCACGGAAAAACTGGAGCTGCAAGTCTACATGGACTACATGGACACACACACACAACACACACAATGCTTATTCTCTGCAACGATGCCACGACTCGTCGTCATCGAAATAGTGTTTTTGAAAGACCTAAATCGGCTGTCATACCTGCATCTCTTTTGCGCTTCTCTGCTATTCGTGAAGAATCTCTGGGAATTCCCAGAATTCCATTGATGGAGTAAGAGCCTACAGGATCGGTCGAGGAGCTGGAGACGGGAGGAGATGCTGCAGTGCCCACTAAACACACACACAAAAGCATAAACAAACTCTCTGCACATACATAATTAGAACACGTGTGCGTGGTGTAAGAAGCAGTGTGTTTCATTTTAAAAGGATGTAGCTGCAATAACAAATGTAGCTGATGAAAAATTTTTCTCACCTACAGTGTGTCCTGCAGCAGACAATGAAGATCCATCTGGTGATAAGTGAAACGGCTGCTGAACCTTCGTCCGAATGATTCTGTTCAACAAGTACAGCTTATTTAGACTCGCCACATCTCTCTCTCTCTCTCTCTCTTTGTCTCTCTTTTTTTTTATCATTCATTAATTAATTATCATTAATTCTAACAGTGTAATGAGACAAACAAGGGAATGTGGATGTATCAAAATTGTCCAGGCACAATCACACACACACACACACACACACACACACACACACACGCACACACACACACTTGCATTTATGACTTAATTGATTTACATAAAAATATGTCCCCACCCCCTAGCCCCAACCATCAAATTTCATCCCCCTTTTCTAGCCTTAACAAAAACTCAATTTTTAACCTCTGGCCTAACACACACACACACACACACACACACACACACACACACACACACACAGACCAGAGAGGTCCACAGCGTTGCATTACGATGCTCTAGAGGTAGAGGCAAATTGGGTACAGACCAAAAAAATACATTTTAGATCAAGAAAAACCTGCAAAACCTGTGTAGAACATTAACTGGATCCAGAATGCTTGTAATCAAGACTACACAAGCAACCCCTGAATCCAGAGGTGGACACCGTAACTAAAGGGTGCTGTCACAGTGGGGCAGCTAAAGCAGCTGATAAGCATTGGAAGCCCAAGTACATTACTTCTGGACCCTAACCCATAGACTGTTGGTCTATGCCTTAGATTCTGGCAAATTGTCTGGCATCACAGGATGGAGAAGCAGTGCCCTAACAAATCTACTCTACGCTAAGAAAGACAAGACACGTTGAGGGATCATGTCTCTAGAAAGGGTCTGCCTGGGAAAGTATGGGCATCGCTGCTTAGACAACTGCCTCCGTGACCTGGCCTTGGATGGAGCAGAAGATGAATGGAATTGGCTGTTTTTGTGTAGGTTTGTGAACGTTTCTTGTTGTGATTGTTAACTTCCTTGCGTAGAAAGAACAAATTTTTGTTTTTATTCCTTTGAAGTTCAGTATTGGGAAAAGGGGAAAATATTATTGCAGAAAACAAATACGAAGTATGTGATGTCTTGTCTCTCTCAGTCTGTCTCATTCTCTATCTGTCTCTCTTTCTGCCACTCTAACCCCCCTCTTTCAGTCCCTTTCAGTCACTCTCTTTATCTCTTTCACGTTTTCTCTCATCTGTCTCTATCAAACTTGCTTTCATTCTCACTCCCTCTCTCCAGTCTCTCCTTCTCTTCCTCTCTCTCTCTCTCTCTCTCTCTCGCTCTCTCTCTCAGAAAGAGTTTCACTGCAACTTTGGGTGAGATAAAGTGAGAAATCCTTGAGTAATCCTGCAAACAAAGCATGAAATCACAGCAATTGAGCCGGATAATCGTAGAGAAGTGTGTGTGGGAGCCTCAGGCTGGTTTTAGTCTGGATGAGCCTGTATTGATCCAGAATCCAGGATAAAAACTTCTGGATTCGCCTCATGGGGAACGGAATGCAAATAGAAAGCTATAAATTACAGATGACAGTAAAGCAATAGTTGCTCAGTGCCGTGTACAAGCTCTTGCCAGAACTCGACTTCTGCTTATCTGACCAGCTGAGTAAGAATGAGAGAGAGAGAGGGAGAGGGAGAGAGAGAGTGTCACTGATACAGCTTGTGTGCAGTAATGTCCATGCTGTGGCAGTGAAGTGATGGTCAGGTTCGACTCTCCTAGTACCGCTCAATACTATCGATTCTCATGTAAAGCCATTTTAATATTTCTTCCGAGGATTTCCAGACACGGGCCAGACATTAATTCACTCTTCCAGATGACTTATTCAATAACAGCAGCAGGATTGTGGATAAAGGCTGCGAATCTACTCTCCTCCGGTCACACAATAGTTTCAGATGAGAAATGAAATCAGATATTGATAAATTGTCACTGCCACAGAATCGTGTTCTCTCATTCCCTGTTTTAATGCCAGAGGACACACACACACATATCAATAACTTTACGTTTTCTTAAGCGCACACTAAGATACGTGTTCATACAGATTTATTTAACATGGTACTTTTAATAATAACAGACAAATATCAGAAACACACACACACACACACACACTTGCGCGCGCCCACACACACACACACACACACACACACACACACACACACACACGTGGGCGCGCGCGCACGCACACACAAATGGAGAGAGGTGGGTGGCAAACAGACGTGACTAAACTGCATTTTATGCTTTTTTCCTGACCGTGGCATCAGTAGCAGATCTATATTAAACTTGTGAAAGTTCATCTCTTTTTAAACAGAGACAGATTCCGTTTAGACCCGCCGCTGAATTCAATTAGAGCGTTTAAAGCCGGTAATGACATTAACGCGCTCTCGGAATTTATCTCACAAGTTCATGTCAAAAGACGCTCGGAGGCCTTTTTAAGGACCGTGAGGCATGAAATGGGTTTTTTTTCCTCTTGTCTTGTGTTGTGTGCGCCTCCATTCTTCAGCATCACTCATTAAAATGTGCCGCATACTCCTTTTTAATGGAAGAGTGAGTCTTAAGCTAAGTTCAGCGCCTCACTGCTTCTCTTTAGCTTGGAGATCCGTCACCTTTCAGTTGTCGCCAGGCAATCTTACTTTTTAAGAATATGTTTAGCTTAATGTTTTTTTTTCCTTCTGTATTTCCCAGTTTCTTTGAGAGTAAAATATGATATCAATAGTTTACGAGAAAAATAGCATAATTATATTTTGTAATTATAAATACATAAATAAATAAACGTTTTGTATTTAGAGCTACCAGGTTACATTGTTGCGTTGTTGAGTATCAACGTATTTGTTTCATCATATCACAGACTTTTTATTTAAAGCGTTTTAATTTCATACACGTTTTAAATAAACAATTATTGGTTTAAAAAAATGGAGGAGCAATTATTATTATTTTTATAGAATAAATCTGTATAAATTACTGTAATGTCTCTCTCGTGAACATTTCCGGGGTTTGTGCTTACTCTTTTGCGCTGCAGTTTTAGACACTTAGTTAATGTGTCATCACGTCGTCATCATCATCATTATTATTATTATTATTATTATTATTATTATTGTTGTTGTTGTTATTATTTTTGGTATTATTATTATTATTATTGTTATTATTATTAATATATTATCAAATCAATTGATCATTTATATTATAATTGATATGTTATATAATATAAATAAATATATTATATAATATAAATGTATATTATATTATATAAATAAATAAAATTTGTTTATTATTATAGCATAGTTTAAACGATTTACCGAATGTCAACGTTACATAAAAACTTGCTCACCTCAACAAAACAAACAAAATTAAAGACCCATACAGAGACAAAATATTATAAAGCAACACACACGGTCAAAATGACATGGAAGATCACACGAAATTTTCTACTTGTAAGAGGTCTCAGCGAAATCTGTACAGATTTAATGGAAATCAATGTTGTAATTTTATCATGTTTTCCGATACAATCACAATGATGTTGTGCTTTCTGTGCTAAATGTGATAAAGGCTTTTTCAAATTGAAAACAATTCAACCATTTTTTTCAAAGCGCGTGGTGGTGGTGTGTGTGAGTGAGTGTGTGCGTGTGTGTGGGGGGCGATCAAAACCAGCAACCGCCTTTAACCCTTTAAATCTTGATCTGACCTGTTAATAGAAGACACGCTCGGGACCGTGTCGTTATCACAGATTCCCTCGGCCAGCAGACGGTCACGAATTTCCCAGGCGAACATGGTGGGGTTCTGCCGCTTGTAGTCCGCAATTTTATCCACCACTTTTGGCGTCGCGACTTTGGGTTTGGAGCCTCCAATGACTCCGGGCTTGATGCTACCCGTCTCGTAATATCTGTGGGAACCAGTGGACCGATTAAAGTCTATTCAGCGGAAACAACACACTCTCAAATACTCCTTTCATTTTACGTAAGGACGTTCATTATTTTACGTGAATAAACAAATAATCAGAATCAACTTTATATGGCCAAGTTTGCAAATAAATATGGTCTGACTGCGTTCTCTCTTTTTACAAAATAAAAATGGAAAGTAAAATAAAAAATACACAGAATATTAACATACGTATGTATTGTTTGTATTGATATATATATATATATATATATATATATATATATATTATATCATATATTAAATATATATATCAAACTGAAATAATCTGGACAGTAATTCATTCATTCATTTACTCTTATGAAAAAGAATATATAGGTATATTCAAGTTATTGTTATTATTGTTGTTTATATTGCTATTATTATTATTATTATATTCATTTACTTTTTTTAAAGAATATTGACTTATTTACAACAAAATTAATTATTCGACATGCAGTAATTAAATAATGGTAATCATTATTCAAGTTATTATTATTATTATTATTGTTGTTGTTATTATTATTATTATTATTATCATCATCATTATTATTATTATTATGATTATAGTCGATAAACAAATTAGGGTAAATCAGTGACGACACTTACCTGCCCAGGATCTTACTGACGCAGCCATGACTGACCCTCAGCTGCCTCGAGATGTCACAGGGTCTGACCCCCTGATGCGCGAGTTCCACAATTCTCTGACGCACGACGTCAGGTAAAGGCCTTCCGTTCACGAACACCCCGCCCAGCTGGTTTACTCCCCCGTGCCCTATACCGGAAACAACAGCCACAAAAACCGAACCGGGACATTACATACAGGCCGTTGTTATCACGCACTGCTTTCAACAAAAGGACGCCGAACGCTATATTATTTGATCCGAATGAAGATGATAATGATTTCCGCCCGGACTTCTCTCAACAATAAATAAACCAATGTGATGAACCTTACAATCAAACATTTACATACTATCCTTAACATGCTCGTGCCAGTATATTATTAATATTATTATTATTATTGTTGTTGTTGTTGTTGTTGTTAGTAGTAGTCGTATAGTTGTTATTATTTTTGTTGTTGTTATTATTGATTTGTTTATTATTATTGTTAATTTTTGTATTTTTATTTCTGGTTGTTTATATTTTTATATTTTATATATGTTCTAATACTGAGTTTAATTCGAAAAAAAAAATCAATTTCTGGTGCTCAATTTTCTTTTTTATGTCTATTTATAGTGGTTTCGTTTTGGAATAAAATCTCTTTCTGATTTTTTCAACTGTGATGGTTTCATGTTGGTATGAAACCCATTTTAGGCAGATTGTTTCAAGTTGGTGGTTTAATTTTTACATAATCAATTTTTGCTGTTTTAAAATTGTATATAATTTCAGATCAAGCTGTGTTGTTTTTGTGTTGTTAACTGTAACGTGCGTGAGCACGCACGCGCGTGTGTTATTGTTGAACTGTTCTGTGTTGGTGTCAATTACACGATCTTGTTTGCTTGTTTTGTTTTTGTTCATCAATCATTTACGACGTCTGTTTGATCGCGTTACTTGTTCTTGTTCTTCATCTTCTCCTTTTTAACATTTATTTTAAATTTGACTAAATGAACTCGTGTTTTTCTAAGGACAAAAGTTGTGGTAACCTAATTTCGTTAAAACTAGTTTAAGAAAAAAATATATAACTAGTTAGGTCGATTAATTTTATTGTTACAGAATATTTGTGGCATTTCAGTCCATTACACCTTGTAATATTTAAATCAGACTACATTTAATAAAAAAAGAGCAAATGTTTTTGTCCACTTCTGTTTATTCGATCCGAGGTTTTTGAATAAAATTTTCTGACAGCGGTCGTAATGTAATTTTCTTATACTGTTCGCGTCCCGGCTGCGAGGAAGCAGAACTCCAGTGTAACTCACGGTGCATGGCGGAGAACGGGTCTGCCTTACAGTGGATCTCCATCGGACACCCGAGCATAGACAAATAATCAACCCAAGCCGTCGTCTCGTCTTCCACACAGTTGAATCCGTCAAACTTCAGAAAGTTCGTCAGGTGTCGAACATGACCGTGTGGTTCCGGATCACGCCACCGTTCAGAAAAATGTTTAAATTGTGTCTGCGCTCGTTGCTTTCCCGTGGGTTGCTTTCTTATGTCCCATCAGTGCGATTACAGACCCTCTTGTGTATCCCGGTGGTCTCGGTTACAGCAGGTGCGGAGCGGCTGAGGCACGGATGCGGAACCAGGAGACACTGCGGCAGCTCGATGCTTTCCAGCTTGCGCGGCCCGGGACTGGAGCGCTCGATTCGCTCGTGCCGGTTTGTAGGAGCTCCAGCCCCCCCCTTTCAACCAGAGACCCTCTTTCACTAGAGCGGATAAGTGTATCAGACAAAGGCAGATTCCACCACTTTGTGATTCGCTCAGATGAAGCTCCGTTCGCCTGTCACTCCAAAGGGGGAGGGTGGGCGGCACTGCGGAGTCAATGGGAGTTTAGTGGGGTCCGAGTAAGGATGAGAGCAAATCATTTGCTTATTTTTGCTTTATTTAAAGACTATTCAGTTTAAATATCGAACAATCTCCCACTTAAGAGCTTCACACACGAGATGCCGAGACCAAGCGGAGACGCGAAAAATGGACATTTCTTTAAACGAACACGATTTTTCTTTGCTCCGAAAGGAAAATTATCGCTAAACACGACAAAACCGTGCCAAAAAAAAAACGCACGCGAATCCCCCGCACGCCTCTAAAGACTATGGACGGGTCAAAACTGTAATTACGGTTTGATTTAAAAACCATCTTGTGTCGATTTGCTGCGCGCGTGTTGATCAGTGAGGGTGGCGCCATACTCTCCGATTTAAACAACATTGAAATACACATATTTTCTGGCAATAAGAAAACAACAACAACAACAACAACAACAACAACAACAACAAATTACTGCACGGTAATAGAATGTATTTAAAATCTATTTTGGCAAAACGTAAAAAAGAAACAATACTGTATTCATAAATGTATTTATCATTACATTAATTGTAATTGTATTGGTTTCAACATATAAGTATTTCTCAATGTTTTTACCTCCTGTATTTCCAACAACATTTAACACGGTCCTTTTGTGTAATAGCAACGTCGCAGCGTCATATTAAAACTATTTTATTGAATAACGTATTTAATATGCTGCACAATTTTGTGTTAATTTGTTTTCATTGTTTTACAGATTAAAACAAAACAAAACAACTTCTTAAAATGTGGCTGCGCTTTTGCTGTACAGCTGCGCGTTTACGTGTATGTCACGCGGTTGGCGCGTGATATGGAAACGATTCCTCGTTATGGCAGACACTAACCATGCGGTAAAGTAGAAATGTTCGGATTGAAGCGGCGAAACCACCTCGTTCGGTTGGAGGATGGTTTTTCTTTCTCCCGGTGTTTTTGGAGGAGCTCCTGGTACAATATGTAGCACTGCGGGCTGTAATTTCACCCTCCGCTGCACATCTTCCCCAAGCCAGTGCCCCCTCTGCGAGACCCCCGGCCCAGGCCCTCCTGCTCTCTGACTGCTAAAATTAAGTCTTAGTGTTTTTGTCACCCTTGGAGGAATTCCGAACTGAGTTTGTGGAGACACTGTAAATCAGCGCCGGACTAATGCTCTGTGGAGTTGGCCCGGGATTAAGAACGATCAAACCGGCGGCCATCAATTATAGCGCACGCGTTAAAACAAAATAATTACGAACTGATAATCTGAATTATCGAGTTAAACAGAAAAGGCTTAAAATAAAGCCTTAGGAATTATGTGAGGAAATGTAAAAAGCTTATTCTAAGCTTTGTATTAGAATAAGTATGATTCGAATAGCAAGTTAGCCAATTCAATTTTATGGTTTCTTCTGAAGAAGTGCAAGATATATTGTACTATTTGCTTATTATTCGTACTTTTGTGAGCGCGTGCGCGCGAGTACGAAACAGACGAGAACAATTAACGGGCTAAGGATAATTCCCCGCCCGACTGTCTCCGGTGCTGCTGCGGCTAAGTGTGTTCCTCCGGAAGTAAAAGTCTCTCTTTCTCCGCACCGACTCCGAAATAAAATACCAAGCGCTACCACGCCCACCACCGATGGCTTTTGATATAGCATTTATAATTAGACATTTATTATAAAACGTTTTAATCATTTCACTAAATTATTTGATGCTAATAAACATGTACTTTCCGAAAAACACTATACGATTTTGAGGAATGCGGATTAAAACTTTGTTGTTTGACTGGTAATTGTTTATAAAATGCTCTGCCGAAATTCCTAAATTTGCTTTACTTAAATATCTGTCTGTGTCTCTCACCATCCAACCAACAAACCAACCAACCATCCATCCACCATCATCCATCCATTCATCCATCCATTCATCCATCCAACCATCCATCTCTCCGGTGGAGTGTGAGAGGTGATTTGGCGGGAGTTTGTGAGCTGAGTGGAACAGATGGAGGCTTCAAGCGCGAGATTGATTCTGCGCTAGCTTTTAATTCCGACATAATTAATTAGATCATTACAACAGTTTTGCATTGATCTTGCCATTTAGGCTGAAAATGAAAAGGTGAATCAGTCAGTTGTTAGATATGTTTTCTATTAACATAGGAACATTAGTCAGCGAACACAGCGCCACGCTTTTAATGCAAATATCTGGCAGTTAAAGAAGATAGAAATATTACCAAATTATAATTTGTCAGAGCCAGTCTAATTAAGCTTATACCTCCCACGAATTATTAAAAATGCGCATAAAAAAGTAAATTCAACATTACATTTTATGGTTTAACAGCACAACCCTGATTTCGTAAAACATATAAACAAACAAACAAGCAAACATTCAAAGAAAAAAAAGAACTATACCACAAAACAAAATTGTATAAATCACAAATAATAATAATAATAATACGAAGAAGAAGAAGAATAATAAGAAGAAGAATATAAAATTCTACTAATAATATACAATAATAAACAAGACATTTAAAAAGTTTACAATGTACAATGATCAAATTAATATTTGTATTGTACTTCATTTTATTTAAATTGATAGCAGCTGCAGTATAATTTCATTTAAAAGCCTTCAGCTCTTCTGCTGATGATCAGGTTCATCCGTCTAGGAAACACACCAGAGACGTAAGATTTGGCCGATAAGCGCCACGGCTTATATGCAGATTTAGGCAGAACTGGCCTGAAGTGTTTAGGTAAAAATAGTGTCAGGGTTAGGCGCGCGCTCTCTCGGCAGCCAGGGGGATGGAACATGACAAGTCCTTAAACTTTCCACGCTTTAGTGATTAAACCAGAATTATCCACACCATCTTAATGAGCAGCACACAACTCACATCACAACATACAACCAGGGCTGTGTATTTCTCATCATATCTACAAAATTGTCTGGTGTCCGATCCGTGACAGGCCAATGAAGCCCCGGGGCTGTTTCGCCCGTGTGTCCGTGTGTGCACGCTTTGGCATTTGGTCTGAGGCAACACAAGAAACAGCTTTTCCCCACCCGCTCTATCTGTGAACAGCCCGTCTGTGTGTGTCGCCCCCCGGGCTCACACTCCCACCCCGGAAAGCATCAGACGGCAGAGCTTCATTCTTCATCTCACAGACACTCCTCTGTTGAGATGATCATTCTTTGAAGGTAAAATGTTGGAGACTGGCTTGTCTATCACGGACTGAGGGAACATTCAGTTTTGTGAATATTGGGTAACATCATCAGAGATGACCAGTTACACACACACAAACACACACACACACACACACACACACAC
>CM051500.1:11307978-11349915 GCA_028031935.1 Paedocypris micromegethes
CACACACACACACACACACACACAGATTGCAGTGAGGCTGTACAGCCCAGTGTTCGTCTGGCAGCTGTGTTCGTCTCACCTATGTCTGTTGAACATCTGTCAGATTCCCCGAGCGCACACTAACAGGTAAACTAACTACTATAATGTCATTAACAGGTAAACAACGAGGATGGCACCAACTGTGCCAACAAAGGGGCCACTGATTGGTTTGGTTAAGACAAGAAGAAAGTCAATTAGCCAATAGAAAGCAACAAATTAAAGTCAACACGCACAGAAAATGTTCACTGTGTTGTTTGTTTAAGTACAGTATGTTCTTAGAAGTTGTGTGCGCATGTTTGTGTTTTATGTTTGTACATGTGTTTGATGGGTTTTCTGTGTTTATTTCTGTGTTTATTATTACATTGTGATTCGATTGATTAGTGTTGTATTGATTGTGACTGTGAAAATCACATTGCAATTAAAGTGTAATGTAAAGCTTCGCAAACGTTTCATTTCGCATACTGTTGTAAAATAAGCAATGCTAACAATGTAAAGAACTATTTTATTACAAATAATGGAAAATAATCAACTTAGCATTTAATGATAATTTGTTAACTCAAATTAAGCTGAATCGAAATCCTTAAATGCCTAGAGGAAAACAATTATTTATACAGAATTTCTTTCACATGTGCAGGTTAGAAAACATTGATCAGTCTATTGGTTCATGAATCAATTTTTGCACCAATAAGGGCAATCCGAATCATTCAGACAGTTCATATCAAACATTTAAGGGGAAATCTTTACTTAAAAAAATCTAATTCAAAAATCAAAACAGACATTGTTTTTTAGTTTAGTGTATTTACAACTGAATGAGATATTAGATTAGGGCTTGGTGTGTGTGAAATAGAGTGATTGTGTGTTTATTTATGACGTGTGCTTTTGACTAGTACTATTCCATAATATATTTAATGAATCCTTTTTGAGAGACTTTTAAGTCAAATTAAAGAGCTGGAAGCAGCATTGTGAACAACTTAAAAAGACATCTTTCAAGTGTTCTTGTGTACTCACTGTCAGCTGAAGTGTCCTCCGCAGGTGTCATACTCTATCTCTCGCAGCAGAAGGGGAATCCTTCACACCTCCTACAATGTGCCTACGGCTGGAAGAGAAATAAACTAAAACACTGGTATCTGAAAACTGCTAAAAATTAAGTTGTCTCAAGGAAGGCGGACTTGTTTTTGACACACTTTAATTTCACCATTCCTCTTTGTCCTGATAAAAACAAATAGTAAAGCAGATGCCATCTCACCAAAAGGAACATGAAGATCATGCTGAAGTTTCAAAAACGTTTCTTCGTTTGTTACTTGTTGCTCCAATGCAATGGACTCTGGATATATCAAGCCAAAGGAATGAGCAGAACATGGCTTAGTGCAAAAATCAGATTTTAATCACCAAAACTAGGATAACATGCACCAACGTTGCCAGCACAGCTCGCATGGTGGACATTATAGAATCAAACCGATTGAACATTGAAATACTGATTTCATGCTTTCACGATTTCATGATTTAATTGGTATGATGACTCATACCAATTAAGGCACTGGGCACAAAGTTCCTGCGGAACTGAAATGCATGATACCATGAGTAGATTACTGACTAGATAACAGGATGTCCTGTTGTGCAATGCTCTTCATCCTCTTCACCTCTCTACCAGTACAAGGAAGACCATCAGCACACTTTGCAATCAATTTAATCGCAGACTTACCTTCACACTTGTGTGCTTTATTGATCAACTTTTAGTTTATTGTCGATCAATTCTCTAAGGTACAGACGTTCACCCTTCCCACTACAGGGTCTAACAACAGCCATGGAAACCAGTTCTCTTTAAAATTATTTATTGAAGGTATTTTGCACGATATGGAAAAATGCAATGAACTTGAAATTTAAACTTGCCTTAAATTTACAAACTGAGTCTCACCCTGAGGTGGCTCTTACATCAAGAGGCCAAACACCCCACTAAAGCTTGGGGTCTCCAGGAGCCAACGGTAAAGGTTCAGATTCAGGTCAGAGAATCACCTGCAGGCTCCACCCACCAATCATCATCACTCCCTTGTTCATAATTATTTGGTACATCTGAGCAAATGTGAGCTTTCTTAATTTCTATCATCACCAACTCAGAAGACATTTTTCCACATCACATCTTTGTCTGGTGTACAATTCTCTTGAGTTGGATGGACAGAAAAACATGCATTTTTCTCTTGAGATATTTTTTTCTACAATAGGCTCATGATTCTTGGGTGTATTTTGGGTTCAAACTCTTAGGAATGCTTTTATTTGTACCTTTGAAAACTACAGATTTGCGATGCCTGTTATCACATTTTGATTTAGAACATAATCAAACTTTGTAAACCCCCTCAGTTATTATTGGAGACTCATGTCAGGACTGAAGGGTAAATTAATTACTGAGCTGTTGACTATAGCAGCTTTTACTTGAAATGACATAAAAATGCTAATTATCCTTGGGTTCTGAGTAAATCTCATGAAAGAGTGTGTGCGTCTTTTGTCTTCACTTGGATTGAAATAGGATTTCTTTCAACCAGAAACCCCAGCTGTTCAACGTACACACACGCATGCTCAAACACACACACACACACACACACACACACACACAGACACACACACACTAGAACTAGTTTCAGTCTTTTTTATCTGCTGCTTATAACAGTTTATCAGCTGTTGCGTCACTAATTCAGCAAAATATTGAACTAATTTCAGTCTGTTAGGTCTTGTTTATCTGCTGTTCTCTCCTCGTATTCAGGGTTTCTAGTGGAGCAGCCGGTTTTGTTTTCTTGAAATAATCTTGGATCGGGCTGTTCTTTCGTGTAAATGACTGTGTTTTATGTTTCGTTTCTGTTCACATGATTTTCTGTTGTAAAGCTAGTAGAGAATTTCCTGCTTTCCTTTGGAGAGAAATCACTGAGACGGACAGAAGATGAACGAGCCGTCAGCCGAGGGTCACATGCGATTAGCCTTCTTTCTCTGCTTTTCACTCATCACAAACCATTATCATGACACACTCCTCCTGTCCTGCCTCCCTCCCTCTCTCTCTCTCTCTCTCTCTCTCTCTCTCTCTCTGTCTCTATATAACGCTGATGCGTCTGTGTGCTGTGCTTTAGAGTGAGTGCGGTGATGATCATGTTGTCTTTAATATGAGGCAGCTAGTAAAGCAATGTATGTGTGTTTGAGTGTGTATCTGTGTGTTTTGTGTGTGTCCTTGCAAGACAAATTAAGCAGTGTTTCATTGCTGGTACTAAACAACAGCTGCAAATTTACTGCAGGTTCCTGAGCTCATCGCCATCACTGAACATGACATAAAAACTCCTCGCAATGGATTCACCTCCCCGACCTTCAGAGAGAAAGAGAGAGGGAGAGAGAGAGAGAGAGAGAGAGAGAGAGAGGGAGAGAGAGACATGCACATGAACAGAAAGAGAAAAGTCCTTTTCCCAAAGTTCAACAGTTTAATCAGCTCTGTGCTGTTGTGAAAACACTGCTCTTCACTCGTGACCAGTGCAGCAGAATGAACAGAAGATACCAGATTAACAGAAGATACCCCCCCCCCACACACACACACCCACACACACACACACACAAACACCTACACGCACACGCACACGCACACACACACACGCACACACACACACACAAAAGAAAAATGCAGATTAGAGATAGATTATGCAGATAGATTAACAGAACAGGATAATAAGCTTCTAACATCAAATTAAACATCTTTCACTCTGGAAACGTCCAGAATGTTCATCTTTTTTCCATTAGAAACAAACAGGAAGAGACGGTCATATTTTCAGGGTCTAATTTTACACTCTCTTCATAGTGACCTTTTAACCTTGAATCTTCTGAATGCAGACAATCTTTTGAGATGCGAGATTGCATTATAACGCAGCCTAAATGGAGTGTAGATGGTTTCCATCATGAATGTTATGGGGCTCGCGGGGATCCGGTGCAATCGCATAAAACTCTGCCCGAGAGACGGATGAGACTCAGAGCTGAGCATCTCTAACAGGTTACAGCATCTCCCTCACTTCCTCTTCAGTAGAACACCAGGAGAAAAGATGTGAAATGAAATATTCAGCCGTGATGGTCCGGCCCGTAGGGGGTCCGACGGCATAAACAGCCTCTCCGCCTCACGTCGTTCAGCAGGTAGAATATGTGAGAGGACAAGCTCACGGGAACCAGACCAGATTGATCTTCTCAGCAGCAGCCACAATGTAAGTGATTCTCCCGTCAGAAAGCGTCTTCTCCTGCGTCGTGTGCATTTACTGAAATATTCCATCAAAGAGAAAAACATTTATCACCTCAACAGCAGTCATTTTAAAGTTAACACACAAGAAAATAAATCAGAAAATACAATATTACCACATAGACATTAAGTGACTAAATCAAACTAGAGCAAAGTCACAATTTTAAGTAAAGGTCAAAAAAGCTTTATTTGGGCACAAATACTGGATTGTCAAAAACAAGTGCAAAACATGTCTTTTATTTTTTCAAAACAATGTAGATGTATCCTATTTGTATAAAAGCCTTTAAAATGTGATTGTATCATAATTTCCATGTGTTTTGTTCACAATTTAATAAATGTGCAGAAATAATCCCGATTAATAGTTTTTCCATGACGGTGAGTCACATGATGCTGATCCCAATCAGAAATTGGCTTACAAATAGTCAAAAATATACAGGCACTGGTTATTAGAATTTTATAAAAAGAAAAGTCAAAAAGTATCAAATATCAATGAAAAGCAGCATAATGGAAAAGTTGAATGCATAAATTTTTTAGTATGGGAGATGCAATTAAACATTATATACAGAATATGTATTCATAGCTCATTTTGTGATGTGTGGATTTGAAAAGGTAGCTGTATCACAGTTGTGCTACAGACAGTTGGTGCTACAGACATACTGTATAACATACAAGGAAATAATCTGCAGGATGGGATGATTCAGTGTTGAGAATGACGACATAATTTCCTGTGATTCAGCTTTTTGATCGCCTTACTGCCGTCTGTCTGAATGTTCACCAGCTGCTTTAGCATCTGCTACACATCATCAGCATCTTCAACTATTTTAACTGTTTCAAGGGATTTTCTTCACTTCCTCTCCGTGTCCAGTGTGTTTGCTTGTCAACACACAACCACAATGAATCAAAAACTACAATATTTGAACAAAAGCTCAGAGAGAATAGATGAGCCTCCCCCAATCCAAAGCTTCCTCTTCTTACAGAGCGTCAGGATTATGCATTCTTCAAGAGATCCTGAGCACCAGTCACTCCTCACTCACCCTGAATGTTGAACCCCCCCCCCTCACATGCTATTTGACTCTCTCACCATTTTTCACCCATCCTCTTTCACTCTCTCTCACCCCCTCTCTCATCTTCTCTCTCTCTCTCTCTCTCTCTCTCTCACCATTTCTCTCTTCATCTTTCTCTCATTGCATGTGCAATTAGGCAATTAGGGTGGAGTGCGAATTGAAAAGTGATTGTGGATACATTCTCAGTTTTTTATTCATAGGACTGTTCATTTTATTTTATCTATTAATGACCACAAGCATTGGGAATAGTTGACAAGACACAAACTAAAGTCCATGCTGCCCAATCATTAGTATGCCCTTTTGTTAATTCTTTCTCTACTGTATGTCTTCCATCTCTCACCCTCGCTCTCTCGCTCACTGTCTTAATGAGAGAATTACAGTATTTCTAAATGTCAGAGATCTTTGCCCTGAGGGCTACAATCAAATAACAGTTATGGGAGGGAGAGGGTTTGCAAAATATGAAAATTAAAACTGATTTTTTGTTCTGTCTATTCAGCAAATCAGTCATGTTGAGCAAATTCACAAGCTGTTTGTGCAGAAATGCTCTGAAGTCATGAGTGATGTTAATTACACTGTTCCATCTGAACTTCTGCTACTTTAATAGAAATCAAGGCACAGTGGCGAACCCTTGTGAACTCAAGCATCGAGTCTGTAATGACCTAATCTACCAACACTGCAATTGTTTTAGCCATTATTACCTCATGCTGTAATACTTTTGCTGTTAAAGACATGGATTTTTTTCTTTAGCCATGGATAGTTCAACCTCGGTGAGAGGAAGACGATGGCACAGAGACGCCTGTTTTCCATTTTACTTGTGAAACAGATAAACGCTAAACACTCCTGGAAAATGAATGACTTGGGAGTAATTATTCTCTAATAGCACTCGTCCCTCAGGAGCTGTTTACGTGGCCCAGATGGCCACCAAAATGGGATTTGGGGAAAAAATTGACAACATTATTCACTCGAGCATTATCTATTACCTGCGTATCAATTGTACTGTAATCAGGTGGAATATGAGGAGGGATTGTAAGACCCACCATAATTAAACCTTTTGGAGACAGTGGACATTTGAGTGTCTTTTATTATTGAGATTTATAAGGAGTTGCTGGACGACCCTCTTCTTGGTGCGTAACAAATGGATGGGGGGACCAAAGACATGAACAGCCCATAAAGAACAAATGTTTTTATGCTCTCTGCACGGGCTCCATCATCATCAACGGCCTCAGCGGAATAAAACACAGCCAGTGCCATTAAACCAACCAGCAATGTTCCTGAGGAGCATCAGCAAGAAGAACATTAGGTGCTCGTTTATGAGGTTTAATTAACCGACTCAACTCAGAGTGAAGCTCTTCAGTCATGGTTTATGCGGCATTGCTGTTTGATCTTGATGTCTGGAATACATGCAGACACAAATGAAGCTTCACTGCAGAGACAACACAACTCCCATGACCATTCAGGACCTACTGATTTGAGATGTTTGTAAAGACTCTTGAAATGGTTGATGAATCTCAAGGAGATTGATAAAACTAGTTTCAAGATGGATGTTCCAGATGTTCCAGTTTTTAAACTTCCAAAACCTCCCAAAGACCCCCGAAAACAGTTCCATGAACTTAAGACTCCCACTTCACTTTAATATAGTCAAACCATAGCTTCTGTAACATGGCATACACTTGTATTTTGTTATCAAACGAACAATGCTTGATAGTTGCTTATGCAGCACTTGATGCATTGACACATAAATGCTACTCTATCATCAAAATTAATATTTTAGAATGTTACTTATTTCAAAACAAATAATTGATTTAAATGTTCTAAATTACAGATCGTTATACAGATAATTAAGCCGTCTTTTACAATTGTATGAACCGATAAATAATGAACAGCACCTCTTTGTAAATTTCCCCCACCTAATCATAATGTGTTGTTCTTCTGAACCGTGTCTTGAACAACCATTTTAATCTGATTTTCAATTGTTCAACAAGTGCTGATATCTTTCTTAAATAGCGGTGACCGGGTTCACAACTGCTTTGTTTCACATTATTAATGATCTCACTGATCTAATGGCATGCTGCTATATGTTTTAACACACATTTTCCACTGTCACTGTCCAATGACCATTCTTAAGAGCGGCAGATCATAAATACTGGGTCTTGTTTGTTTTCTGTTGTAGCCATAAAGAAAGCCTGGATTATTCTGCTTGGTTGCATTGAACATATGCTATCATCTTGAACACTACAGTAGATGTTATTTAAAGAAAAAACAACTAAATAAATGCAAAATAGTGAAACATAATGGCTGAGTCTCTAATAACCCTCTGTTTTATAAAAGTTTGAAGCAGTCAGTTTCTTATACAAGCCGGATCACATTCACAAGAAGATCATTATTTCTGTTATTTTCTTCTTGACGTGAGAGGTTTCTGGTTAGTTCAGTAAACTTGATGTGGTGCAGTGATGTATGTTCCACCTTCACTCTCACTGTGACTGACTAACTAATTAATCAAGATTATTTATGCTCAAACATTAAGAAAAATAACTTGATTCATCACAGCAGATCAAAATTTTTCATTCCAGACATTAGGGGGGAATGATTGCTCCGAATGCATCTACGGAGGTCTTTTTTTCCTGCATGTGTAATTAAATGTGGTTGGAAACAACTCTTTGTTTTCCACCACAAAACATTGAAAAGGAAAGTGCTGAGAAATCTCTGATCTCAAGGGTTTGTGTGTGTGTGGTGTGTAAGTGTGTGTGTGTGTATGTATGTGTGTGTGTGTGTGTGTGTGTGTGTGTGTGTGTGTGTGTGTGTGGTGTGTGTGTGTGGTGGTGTGTGTGTGTGTTTGGAGAGAGAGTTGCACTTGATCAGATATGTTTACCTAATAATTGTACAGAGAATAACATAACTAATGTTAAAAGTTTAAATGAAAGTAAACCAGTACACACTTTTGTTTGCTCAACAAAACCTAGCTCTCGCTCTCCTCGCTATCTCTCTCTGCTTGATGGACATGCACAGCTCCACCCCAAATTAGTCGGTCAAAATGAAGAGTTAAATATAATTTCAAATCTACGGCAAAATATGCAAATGATTTGATATCAATCACAGCCTGCTTCTCGAATGGCAGACACCATTAGATGTTGTTTTCTTCCATCATTTGAGGTACACTCAGCCTACATGCTTCGGTATCGATAGTTTGTTTTTTGCTTTTCATTTGCATCTTGGTTTTGCAGTAAAGTTCCACAGTCTAGTGTGTTTGTGTGCCCTGATGAAAAAATAAACCACCTGTGAGATGCTCTGTTTTAATAGAAAAAACAATTACACATCGGCTGAAACAAAGCTTGATTTATAGATACTGAAGAAAGAGGGTGAAGGCACCAGATGACAACACACATTGAACAATAAATGAAATGCGCATACACACACACACACACACACACACACACACACACACACACACACACACACACAGTTAGAAATGATCAGGCTTTCTCAAATGCAGTTCTACTTCTGATAATTAGAATGTAAACCAGTGGTTAAATGGGTCTGATTTAAATTACAATTAATAATGTTTTCCTGTCAGCAACAGTAAATGCAGAGGGTGACTTATACATTACTGAATTGTCATCAGTTGAGTCAATAATTAATCAACACTACATCAGATTTTAAGATTAATGAGACACTTCGTTATGCGTACATTCCTTAACTTTCAGTGTTCTCTATGCTAAATTATTTTTTCATGAATACTTTTGTGCTTAAACTCCAAACTATTATCAGAAAGCTCTCAGTTGCCTTCAGTTTTTTTTATTTTGTCAAAGACTACATGATTCAAAACCACCAATTGCTCCCTGAACTCTCTTTTTATGCTTCAAATGTTGCATCAAGTCAATCGATATAAACCGTGTCTCTCTATGAAGTTGGAAAACAATATCTACGGGGATTTTGGTTTCCTGTGGTTGTAGCACATCTTCGGGGGGTTTCGTGTTTGAACGGTTACCAAAGTCACCAGAACCAACCATCTTCAATTTTTTACATTGCTACTATGCAAGAAATATCAGAAGGATTTATAAGTCTTTCTTTCAAAGACTTTATTTGTTTGACCAGCATATACTTCAGGGCTCTGAAGAACTCAGCACAGTACCTAATGGTAGTTAGGCAAGCAGAAGGGGAGCCCCCCTGTGTAGCCCCCCAATGCAATGAGATTCCACACTACTACAAACCCACCGCCAGGCCAGTCATGGTGGAGAATGTTGCAGGCAGAACATTCTCCACGGTATCTCCAGGCCCTGGTTTCATCTGTGAGGAACACAAGGCATCAGGGGGTATTTGGGGTATTCCCTGGCAAAAGCCAGACATCTTGCACATTGTTGGGCTGTAAGCAGGAAGCTCACCTATGAACTTTGGGCCTTCATATTACCCTTCGGTTCGTTTCTGACCATTTGAACAAACATATACACATTAGCTGGAGTTCAATTTGCAAGGCTCTGGCACTCTGCTACTCTGGAATGTTTTTAGATAAAGAGAGAATGGGCTTGCTGCAGAGTTATTGCATTTCTATAGCGTTCTCTACCTCACCCAATCTACTTCCCGATATCTGCTGGTAGCACCATGCTCTGGGCACTACGCTGTCACAGTGAATCTTCACAGCTGATCAGCCATCCTGAAAGAGCAACACTCCCCTAACTACTGTGGGTTGTAAACTCTGCCTCATGCTACCACTAGAGTAGCAGCACCTTTTGGAGGGGCTAAAACATCAAACAGAAAGTTTAGGAACTGAGAAGTGGGGAACCCTTGCAGAGCCACTCCTTTATTGGGAGTACCTTGCTAATTCCCAATTATTTCCACCTGTTGTCAATTCCATTTACACAACAGCATGTGAAATAGATTGTCAGTGTTGATACGCAAACAGCCATGAACAACAATACTGTACTGGACAAATGCTAAACAACACACGAAACAGTGAGCCAGAATTTTGTCCCAGTCTTCTCAAAGGCATACTGCCTTAAGAAAAGGTGATTAAGCCTGCTCACCATACAACAACCGAATATTAAATGTCTTCATGGCATCCACGTCCACCATCACTTCATTACTGTCAGTAGATCGCAAAGACGTTGAAAAAGCCCCATAGGCCGCATGACCTGAGAAACTATACACACAATATAACTTTTCTGCTCTCATCTTGAACATCACTTTTATTAGTCACACATAAACCTCGCTGAACGAGCTGAAATGAATACATTTTGTAAAATAACATAGAAACAGTAATTTTGTGGATAGCCACAAGAACATATTAATCGAATTTCTGGTCATTTTCTTGTGTAGTGTTGGTCTCGCAGGCTCTAATCTCTGCTGTGAATTCATCCTACACAAAAGTTTTGTCAGAGCTGCTCTTTCATTTGTGATTCTTTTTTTTTTCTCCAGTCTGATTTTCCCCCGGTGGCCGCTATGCACCGCCGCCGACACATAATTTATGAGCTCGCTGCTTTCTCCTGACACATTATTAAAAGCAGAATTAGTTTTTTGCCGCAGATCTGTCCGGTGGGAACCAAGAAGAGAGCAGAGGGTCCGGTGAGGGGCTGCTAATGGACTGAATGCAGCGGTCAGGAGATGTTTCCTCTGCTGTGGGAAGAGTTTAACCTCCAGCCCCATCACCCCTTTTATTAGATTGTTTAGACGCATGATGTTGTTGTCATGAGAGTTCTGGGGGTCTTGAACTCGTCCAAGCAGATGTGTGAGATAAAGACAGAACGATAAAGAGAGTAAGAAAGAGAGAGCTAAAGAAGAGAGAAGCAGAGAGACAGAAAAAAGTCTCACAGCAAGAAGCAGAGATAGAGAGAAACAGACAGAGCAATAGAATGAAAGAGTAAGATAGAGAGGGAGAAAGGGGAGAAAAAAAGAGGAGGATGCTGAGAAAGAGAATGAGAGAGAGAGAGAGAGAGAGAGAGAGAGAGAGAGAGAGAGAGAGCGTTTGTGCAGCTGCTGATGGAGTTTAATCTCATGCATCATTAATCTTTCAGCTGCTTCACCCATAAGAGAAACATGAAGACACATATAGTTCCTATTTTAAGATATTTTTGACTATTTTCTTTATGGCAATTCTTCAAACTACATTTTATAAAACTGTCAATTGTTTTGTTTTTAATAGAACTACTGAATTTTGTTAAAAGCATTTTTTATTAAAACTATTTGTCTATTTATTCAGAAAGCTACATGACATGTATGGCTTTAAATTTGAATAGTTTTTTTTTTTGTTTAATTGTTTTTTGTGAAATTATGTGTGTAAATTATCAGTGATTTCAAATACATGACACACTAGTAATGATGATGGATGGAAAGTAATTTTCTCATACTGAACTCGGACAAAACCGAATTATTAGTTGATTCAAACTTAAAGACTGATGCACCTGAATACAGCATGAATCTTAACGGGCTTGAACTCTCATCCTCACCAAAAGAGAAAAACTTGGGTGTCATTTTAGAAAATAAACTCTCATTTGAAAGTCACGTACACAATATCTGTAGAACTGCCTTTTTTCCACCTCAGGAATATCTCAAAGCTGCGTCACATGCTCTCCCGACCGGATGAAGAAAGATTGATACATGTGTTTATGACATCACGGTTAGATTACTGTAGATAAACTAATAGATAAACTTCAGTTCAGAATGCAGCTGCTAGATAACTCACCAGAACAAAAAAGTATAATCATGTTAGTCCAGTGTTAATGTCGCTACACTGGTTACCTGTTAAATATCGCATTCAGTTTAAAATTCTCTTAATCACTTACAAAGCACTAAACGGTTTAGCTCCTCTATATCTCAGTGAGCTCATCACTTACTACGAGCCTACACGACTCCTACGCTCTCAAAACTCCGGCCAGCTTATAATACCGCGAATCTCTAAAATCTACAAGGGAAGAAGATCTATTGCATAATTAGCACCCAAATTGTGGAATGCTCTGCCTAGTCCAATTCGAGACTCAGAATCAGCACCTCCTAAAACTGTCAAAATCTTTAATTATGGTACTTCCAGTTTTTCTAATAGCTGTGTTTTTTCTGTGTTTCACTCCTCTCCTGAGCACCAAGTGCTGTACAACCGGAATCTCCTAGGAGCTCTGTAGACCAGATGACGCTGTTTACATGGAGAAATGGAGCCGCCTCTTTCTCCACCCAGGAGAGAAACACCTTCCGGAACCATAATTAAAATGGCACAGAACAACCAACGCATTGATTTTGTAGTGTTAGAATGCCAGAGGAGACTGGCGTCAGTGAGCCGGGTTCTTTTTACCAGGCCACTGTCGCATATGTGCTTGCTCACTTGTCTTTTTTTGTCATAACAATAGACATTTACCTAATACCAACAACCAGATGATCAAATAAATGAAAAGCAACAATTCTTTTACATATTCTCATATTCGCTTTGAGACATATTCGCTTAAAACTGTGATAAGCGCCTTACAAATGCTCAGAACTTGAACTTGGAACACTCACTCACCTTTTCTTAAATAAATTCTATTGTGACTGGTCTCAATCAAAGATTTTCTCATATACATACATCAAACTTCAGGTTCAACTTGAGTGTAACAAAATTGAGTTAAACAACTACAGTAAAACTGTACATTTGTCTAATGTATGAAAGAATGTTTAACACAACTCAACAAATAAAACTGAGGGACAGAAAGAGTCATGTGTCAGTTGTTGTGAGTGTGTGTTACACCGAGTGTAATGTGTGAGTAAACAAGTGCACAAACACACAGATTGATTAATTAATAAGTCAGAGCAGGATCTAATGAACCTGTGGAGTTAATTGCTTTCAGTAGAAACTGGCGTAAATGTAAATGAACTGATCAGAGTGGCAGGATAAGACGGAGGAGGGATGGATTTCCACACACAGGAAATCAATGGCCGTCAAAGCTGCTTTTCCAAGACGAGGCCACCATTACTCTTCAACAGCATAAATGTAGAGAAGAGTCTCTGATTTCTCTAGCAAGAACAGAATCAGTTTGTTCATTTAAGAATTGCATGGGTGTCGTTTTATTACCATATTGTATACTACAATAAATGAAACCATGCCAGTATCACATTAAATAGATAAAGCAAAAAAGAAGAATAAGTTCCACCTGAATGGAGATTTGGGACCTTTCATCCCAAATCTTTCAAGTGTAAAGGGCGAAGATATCTCATCTTGCTTTTGTTCTTCAACAACAAGCCACGCCCACACAAGTCTTTTATTTGACCAAGTCCTGTTTTTATGGATACTGCCATGTTTCCCTGAAGAGCTTTAAAAAATTCTCATCACTGAATTATTACCTGCAAAGAAATACGTAAACAGCTTATCCTGAAAATAAGGGAAAGATGCTGAAGGAATGCCATAGGGATGCTGAACACGTAAACGTAAACAATAAGGGTGAGGTAAAGAATGGATGAATGAATTTTAGTGAATCATAGGTGACTAAGCTGAAATAATAATTTCAAATTAAGCGAAAAAAAAAACAAGAAAAGTCACAAATACTATGTAATAACACAGATATGGAATAAAACTATGTAAAAGTCACAAATACCTATGATTTTACTTCTTAAATCTGCTTTTTTTATTTTATCTTTGGTCTCGATTTTATCGCTTGTCTCACCCTTTTGACTACAAAAGGGTGCTGCTCGGATCTCTGTGGTTGAAGTGCAAAAGTGTATTTTTCTTCCGAGCAGGAAAAATGAACTGTCAGAGTATAATGACAGATATTTGCATTGTGATACAAATTGTGTCCTTGGCCATAAGCATCCGGCAAGCGAGCCATTAATATCCTGCGTGTGATGGCTTCATGCTTTCTGTTCTGTGGAAACGTCTTCATGGGCGCATGCAGCTATCAGCACATCCGTCATGATTTCTGCTCTTTATCATCCACAGTACGTCTTTCATTTGTTTCACCGATACGTCCACAAGTAGTGACATCACTTCACCCAGCGTTTTCACCTTTAGCAAGGTGAATTTCACTTTATATATATACAAAATGACTTGAATGCGGCTGAGAAATGTTGTTAATATTATTTAATGAGATTATTTTATTACATTCACACCAACAAAGAGTTTCATAATTAAAAAAAAAAACCATTAAAGGAACTGTAATTGATAAACACATTGTTTATGTGTATGTGTAAGTTTTCTTTTTCAAAGTGTTTCTTTTCCTCCATCTCAACTATCACATAAATTGTCCTCTGTGGAATGTTCTTGACCTCTGTTATAGTATCGCTCAAACTGGCAAAAGTCAATTTGGCACAAAATAAGTAACACTACAAACTAAATATTATGAAACCCATCACTGGGTTTTTCAGATTTTGGGTTTACAATCTGATCCGAGCCATTTAAAATTGTACCCCGATCCAATCTCAATTCATAAACTGACAAATACACAAACATGTGTACTGTATGTGCATGTGTCAATCTGATTCATTGAAATAAAAATCACCTCATAAGATTACACTTCTCTCGAGGCTTTGTTAACAGTAAAGTGCATTTTCAATTCATGTGATGTAAGAGTCTCAGGTGGTCACGTGCACACATTTTGCCGCTCGTGGTGAAGAACCGTGATGACCACACAAAGTCCACGAGAGCTTCTGACGAGGCCCACACGAGACCCAGAGGAGATTCTAAACAATGACTATTTTCCTGTGAATATCTGAGCAGCTCTTCATGAAGGGAAACGTGTATTCGAGTATATGCTGTTGATGGGATGTGAGGAAAAAGACATTAGTAGTGACTCCATCATTAAGCTGAGGACAGTGTTTCTCTCTCCACAGGAGTCGGGCTGGTCTGGTAACTGACTGATAGTGAGTGTGGGTGAGATTCTTTTTCTGACTCTAATGATGAAAACAAACGGAACAAACTAAATAGATTCTTCAGCTATCAGTACATCGTGCTGCTTAGTAACACATTAGCAATAAATCTAGAGACCAAGATGTTTAAGAAATGTCACTCACAAATTGTGACAAACACGTCTTGAAAACACAGAAACACACAGTCCCTGCCGTGTGAAAATTGTATTTCTTTATTTATCAGATGGTCTGGACTGATGACATGAATACAGAGACTTGCTGGAAACTCAGGCCTCATTTTTCCAAAGCTATATCTCCATCTGTCTCACTATTTGTGCTTAACTGCTGTTTTGCCTGACATTCAACTTTTAGAAACTCTTAGAAACGTTTAGAGTGCAAAGAGAAAAAAAGTTTACTAATGTGTTAGATCAAGCAAAAGACAGCAAATTAGTGCTATTAGACTTTAAGATCGGCTACAATCATCTAAAATCTGCGTGATATAGTCATGCTCTTTTCTAGTCAGTAACGTCAGCTTCTCTGATACGTCCTGTATGTCTCACTCTCTCTTCAGCTTCCAGCGCTCTTTCGGGAAAAAGAATGCCACTAAAGACTCCCTCAATCGCTATAGTATTTATGTAATCCCAGTCCTGTTCTTGTCTCTCACTGGATGTTTTCAGAAGCAAGTTGGTTCCTTCAGATTCTACAGATGCAGTGCGCGCTGAGTGAACCCGATGACTGGAAGAGACATATCCATCAGGTGTCACGGGAACAGGTGTGAGCGGGAACTTCTCCACACAGATGGTGGGATAATGAGCATTGATTGGCTGCCGACTTGCTCGGCAAACGCTCTTGATTGGCTGTGGCTCTCACTAACCTGCTGATCTCTTGATGGCTGAGCTCAGGGAAAGATCGAAGCTCACCGCCCCCACCCTCTCTTTCTCTCGATTAGCGTCTAAGTGAAAGGCTGAACCTTGAGCAGGAGGTGTGTAATGGTTGCCGCTCTGACATCTTTATCAGTAAAAACTACCAGCCATGATGTTATTATGATTCATGCTCAGAAACAATAAGATCTCCAGCTGACTTGAAAAATGGCAGGATAGAAATTAGTTTAGGAGGGTTTTTTAACGCATGCGCGCACACACACACACACACACACACACACACACACACAAAATATATTCTATAGAGGATCTTTTTTATTAAACGATTCACTGCAAGTCTGTCAGTACTCCTGATTTGCATAACGCAAACAAGAAATCAAATTAAATTACCATAATGCATTTGATTAGACGGTTTATTTGCGTGTAAGTGACAGTGATACTGCAAAGTGGCTGATTGAAGTCTTTAGTGTCCGCAGCAGGAGAGTGTTGCTGTATTGATCGTTTTTAACTAGTTTCTCACAGAACAAGTCTGTTTAAAGAACATTGATGTGGCAATCAAATCATCATAAAGATAGTTTTAATGAACTGATGTTAAAATTCACATATTGTTAAGCCAATGGCAGAACTTTATCTCTTTCTAACACACACACACACACACACACACACACCCACACCCACACAAACTAACAGTCACACTGACACACGTAAACACACACTCAGTCATGAATGAGCACACACTAAAGTTTAAAAGTTTTAGTCATTAACGTTGTTTTTTTTCTCTTTATTGGCCAAACCATTTAATTTCACTGATGGAGCTTCGGCTAGTGGCTCGTACAAGCACATCCATTCAAGATAATTGCACGTTGAAGGGCAAATCAAGCACTAATGTGCTGCGAGATCATCAGCCCCCCCCNNNCCCCCCCCCAACGTTTTCCGACCGGAAGTGGGATTCATCCGCAGGTTAAGGATGAATTAGCCTGTCCTTGAATAGCAGAAGACAGAAGCAGACGAGACAATTAAGATGGTAAAGAGTGTTTGTGTTGAGGATCAATAGTGTGATGTGTTGTACCACAGTCACCAGAGAAAGATTATGACTCTCTGTTCATTAAACACAGATGGACTGATAATTATCGACAGCATTCACACTGATAATTAAACCGCAGACATTGTTACACAGGCCATGGCTTTGCGGCCTTCTTTTTTTGGGTGTGTGAGGTATACATCCAGCGCCCATGTTTGTGAAGGAGGAAAGTAAATAAATGAGTTTTTCATTATGTGAGATTATTGTGGGAGTGACTCTCACAGAGAGAACAGTTAAAGCTAAATAAATCTCTGTGTCTGTCAGCATAATGACTCCAAACACAAATCTAATGGCCTTTCACTTTCTTCTATTGTTATGCTAACACACTAACCCCAGAGTGACCGCAAGAGGTGGAGGGGTGTGTGTTCTCCATATGGCTGTGTTGTGTCGGCAATACTGCACACTTCACGCCTGGAGCTACACAAGACACTGCTGTTTTGATTCACACACTCACACACACTTAGCTCCTACACAACAGTAAACAGGCAGTTAAAACATGACATCAGCTGCTCAGGGGATCGAAAAGTCTCTGAAACCCTGTGGCAGCTTTTCTTTTCGATATTTGGCTCAAATTTCCCCCTTCTGGTAAGTGTTGTCACTGCACTACAAACACATGGACTGCTTCAATAGATGTAAACAATAAACACATATGAAGAATTGCTCATAAACAAGGTACACATTTCTAGATTGAGTGCCAGAGTAGCAAATGTGTTTATTATTAATCTGACATAAGAAGGATGGTCGGCTAAGAGTAAACCAGGAGCCTACATGACCTGGCAACAGAAAGTTGGTCCTGGGGGCTGGACCTAATCTGTTAGTAACTGTGTTCTAAGAAGCTTGGTCTGAAAAGCATGAGCTGTATTTGATTTGAGGCGGGAGAGAATCTTATCCTAAGACTAGGTACCGTAACATATCACGTGTTCCATTCAGGAGATTCAGCTATCACCAACCACCAAACTGAATGTAAAGTATAACATTGAGTGTTTTGAACACTTGGAGAGCATTTAGATTCACTTTTATCTAGAAAATCTTGAACACTTTGCGTGAAAGTTTCTCAGAGATCAACACTGGGTGTCTACTACTTCTCTTTCAGCGAAGTGTGGTTTAATCCGTGAAGCACTGTTTACCAAAACAGTCTCAGCTGATAACAGTAGCAGTCTCTTCTCAAAGTGGCAGCTGATAACCAGACAGTTATAACATTAAAAAAACATGCAGCACAAAAATCTCTAATTTAAACAAACTGTCCATAACACAATTATGAACAGAAAATTATAGGTGACAAAAACCTAGTAAAAAACTGTTTCGCTGACAGCATTCGCCTGTGACATTTTGAGTTTACATGTGTATTTCAAATGTTATTTTGTAATATAAAACAAAAAAAGCTAGTTTGTGAAGTATTTCAGTTTTGAAAGTTGGTCATCGGAAAAGCCTTCACAGTTTCACAGATAAATTACAAATAGAATGATGATACACATGCAATCTGAGCCAAATACTGTACAGACTCAGACCTTTACAGTACTTAACAAGTCCGGTTCCATTTATATTCAAAAGTCTATACAGCACTACAACCCAGATAGCTAAAATATTATTCAATTTAGATTTTGTGTTACATTTTTCTGTATTTTGTGTCAGTATTACATTTTTTTTGTTTTACTTTTACACATTGCCTTGTTGTTTTGCTCTACTTCAAAGTACTTGTTTAATTTGTTAAATTTTAATGCATATTAAACACACACATACACACACACACGCACGCAAAACACGGTGTGTGTTCAGGGGTCACATGGCCAATGATTATGAAGGCGCTTTCTATTACAACTCTGTCAAAGACAAATAACAAAAAGCGGCTAAATGAAATGCTACATTGCACCATTTTGTGGAGGACAACAGACATTTTCAGCTTGACTGCTCATGTTCTCGCCTCAGAACCACTCGGTTTGACCCTAAGGAGGGAGAATTGACAAACTAAGTTGAGCATTTGTTTCGTCTGCTGAACTAAAGATTGGAAATGATTTGCCAGCGTCTGAGTGCCATCCATTATATCAGTGACAGGTGGGAGACTTTTCTGCAGGGGAGATCAGTGACTCTGAGGGTCTTATGTACTGAATGAACAGAAAAACGGCATTGTTCACTGATGCTGGACAATGAAGGAGAATTATACATTTTTCTTTTGTTTATAAGTCAAGCAGCAATGGCGAGATTAGAGCGTTTTATAATATGTGTAGAAAAGCAGAGGTTAAGCATATGCAAAAGCAAGAGCGGATTTGTTTTAATAAAAAACGCCTTAAAAATTAAACAACAGACAAAAATTTAAAATATTGTGTGGAAAAAAAATCCTTTTGTATTGTTGCTCGTATTTTTCACATTATGTTATAACGTGCATTTAACAGATCTCCACTTCATGCCAAACAGTTTAGGAGTCACAGAGGTGAACAACTATTTCCTCAGAGGAAGCAAAATATGTCAATTTGGATTCTAGCTCTTCGGGCTTAAACCCCTAAAATATAGTTTCTACGCAACCAAGATAGTCATCCCGCCTTGCATTAAAAAAAAACCATTGTTTCAAAGGCGACCAAAGAGGCCAATGGTGCTTTTTCTGCCCAGGGTCACCATGTATCTAGAGAGTATGAGATGGTCTGAATCACAAGAGACGGATCTGGGGTCAGTGTTTGGCCCATTCAGGTTCTCTTGTCAAGGTCCTTGTGATTTCTGTTATCTGCTTAACACAGAATGAAATATATTCTTCTACACTTTATCTCTGAAAGGTTTACAGGCATCACATCAAATCTGAATCTGTCAAATCAGTCAAATAAATCCAGTAATCTTGCCACATAGAATGTATACTGTATTTTTTCACATGGCCAATAATTAGCAGTAAGTGTTATTGTTGTTCTTTAATTTTGTTTCTTTTAAGATTTAGTAGAATAAATACAATTTTGTACTGTTTGGGCAGCGGAAGTGTATGACACTAGATATTTTTTCTCTGAGTGAAAGATATAAGTGCTGGTTTTATGTGTATATGGCTTTTTAAATTGAAGCTCTTTTTTTTTCAGTTTAACAGCTAATTTGTGAGTCTGCGGGCGCTGTGGTCTGGCCTGGGTGATTTATGGGCTGCTCTGCGGACAAATTGACTTGTATGCAAGAAATGTAAATGAAAGTTAGACGTTTGACGGCGACATTTCGTGCAACGTAATGTCTTAAATTAGGAAAAGAACGTTGGAGCTCGAGTTAATCGACGACCTTATCTCATCTCATCAGACCAATCATACCTTCATTACAAACAATCATATTGCGCATAATTGAAAGTGCAGAATTAGACCTATAGTGAAATTTCCAAAACGGGAGGAAAAATGCGCTCAAAAATACATTTTTAAAAAGTGTTTATTTCCCAAGAATTTCTTTGTTACACAATCCATCCTACATGAGCTCTGTAAACCTGTCTGGCTGCAGAGATTGGGACTCTTCATTGCTCACACTTGTGTCTTTCTTTGCATTGCTGGCTGTAAGTGAGACCTGATTTCCTTAGAATTTGGACTCTGATGGGTCTGCTCTTCATCACAGGCCCTGTTCATAAACTTTTAGGATGAATTTCTGGTGGAAACAATGTTTGGGGGACTACATGAAGATGCTTGAAAATACTCTGTCCCAAAAACGGTAGGGCTCAAACAACTACTGCTGACTTTCCTCAGAAGTGGATCTGAGAAAAAGAAAGTTGAACTAAATTATCTATAATTAATGCTTATTTATGTCTCTATATGTCTCTCGCTTGTATATGCTAGTACTGTAGTATTCATACAAAACACTAGTATTTTGTCAAAAATGTGTTACATTATTATAGATGTTAATTACTAGTATTATGGTAGGTAAATACTGTAAAGCATTTACGCAGCATAAGTTTCTCCAAGCTTGAGATTTGATTTGTTCTGAAGAAGTCTATTGTTAATTTGCTTAATAAAGTCTATGCATATTTAATTGTCTTAGATTGTCTTTAATTGTCTAGTTTTTGCGCTGTATTTTTGAGAGAGGGAGAGAGAGAGAGAGAGAGAGAGAGAGAGAGAGAGAGAGAGAGAGAGAGAAAATGTGTGTATGTGTGTTGGCCCAGTGCATTTCTTCAGCTCACTCTGTGGTCTAGACGTTGCTCACGGGCCGGCTCAGATAAATGGATGGGTCGACTTACCTGGGGCCCGATATCAATAATCCTCTACCACTCTCACCAGCACTGTGTTGTTTAGAATCAGCAGTCCAAAACCAAAAGTTAAATATACTCCAATATCAGCAGCATTCCTTAAGATCTCTAATTCAGTGTAGTCTTTTTGTTCTAGCGGGGAGTTTGTGAAGATTTAATCTTTCACTTTAAATGTACTGTACTTGGGGAAACAAAAGCAATTTTTCTGTAGAGTTTAGTGTAAATTTTAGTTGTTACAAAGATGTGTGTGTGTGTGTGTGTGTGTGTGTGTGTGTGTGTGTGTGTGTGTGTGTGTGTGTGTGTGTGTGTGAGAGTGAGCAAGCGTGTTTGTGCGTATGTGTGTGTGTGTTTGTGCATGACCTGTTCACATACACTGACTGTTTGAGGTCAAACTGTCACTGTGTGTGAGTGTTTTCTCTGCACTCATTAAAACTGTTAACTCTACAGTTTCTCACACTAACTACGAGATTGTAATGGCCATTTAATCTTCCAAAACGACTGTAAATTTGATTTGTTTAAAGGCATAAAGCAGTTTGATTGGTGTTTCATTAGCCTGAGTAACTTTGAAAGAACTTCCTTCTGATGGAGGAGTTTTATTTAAGGAGCAGTAAAGTGACGAAGACTGCTGAGATTAAACCTGCTTGTTTTGCATGAACATAAATTCAGCAAATTGAAAACACCAATTTATTAGTGTTGTGATTCATTGCAGTAAAGGCACTGAAATAGAAAAGACAAACATGTGTAACATGGGAAGGTTTATTGGCACAATGAAAAGCTGTATAAAAATTCCAAACAAACTGAACAATTTGACTTTGTTTGTGGGTGACTCTTCACCCTCTTTTTCTACAAGTTTCTTAAACTGCGCTCATCCTTATTACTGTTCATCTCTCTCTCTCCCTCTGCGCACGTTATTGTAGGGTGAGTGGAGCGTTTAGGGCTTTGCTGAAACACTCTAGGGCTGTTTTCTCACTTTCTAGAGACTTTTAAATGCTCAGAATTGAAATGATGAAATAGTCTTAGAGTTACACAGTCTGTTCTCAGAACTTCATCAACTACTAAGATTCAAGAAAAAAGACTGGAAATACGAAACAGATTATTTAGCTTTAATAAGCGGTTCACAGTGAAGTGTATCAATAAATAGTAGGAGATGAGAGACTGATTCAGCTGATAATAAACACACAAGCGTTTGTTAAGAACTGTGACATGTCACGTTGACTTTATTGCAAATTTATTACAATCCTCCTCAAAGACCCCTGATGCTTCCATTCCATCTAAACCAACATTTGTTTCACAACTACTAGCAGCAATTATCAGCACATAATGTGCATTTGTGTGTGAAAATTAAATTAAAATTTGCTCCATTTTTCCCCGAGTTATCTTATCTTTTGCTCTTGGGAGGGGGAAACTATGCCATTGTTCTTTGACTTGGTTCATAAAAATGTCATGTCTGAAACCATCTTATGGTTATCAATAACCACGATCATTACTATTAACTCCAGAGTTTTTGTTTCTTTTTTAAACTTCAAAACAAGTTAAACCCGTGAAATAAAACAAGATGTTCCACCAAGTGCCATGGTTGTTTTTTTTTTCTCTGTGTTTACCTTCTCTACAAACTAAGTGTTTTTTCAAGGTCAGATACGCCTTATGTAGCACAAAAATAAATATTAATAAAACTGGCAGATATGCAACCATTTTGTTAGGTTCTATTGTAATGGCATTTTAATCCAACAATATGACACTTACAGAACATGGTTCTGCATTCTGCATTCAAAACTTTCAATTCACACTGACTGCGAGATGTTTTGTTTAGTTTAGTTTTTCAAATACAATCTGAGCGTAAGCAGTAAGAAATTTAACAACCACAATATGTTGGCAGTCCATCGAGCTTTTTACCAACGATTCATAAGCAGACAGGAACTGAACTGGTATCGTTCAGTATCAATACTTGGCAGTTGGCAATAATGCTCCTTGTCTTCTCGCTGAGATCAATCCATTCCAGACGCAATGCAACCGTCAAAGTGATCGCGATACGCGCTGAATCTCTGATTGAAGAGAGAGAACCTGCTGAGACAACCGAGCTTGTTTATTTATGCCGCCCTCTGGTGGACACAGTGACGCCACACTGCAAAGCGTCTGTTAAACTGTAAAGTAAAAAAATCATAATAAACTAAACATATTTGTGTGTACAGGTATTGTCCATCTAACATAAGGGTTATATCTTGACACTAATCGGATTTCATATATATCAAATAAACATCCAAACAAATACTGTAAATAAATAAAGATTCCCAGTGGGGCTTATAAAACAAGAAATGTCTTCATCAATCACTGATTTCACTACAATTACTGAATATGGTCAGTTTCAGATTCTATATTAAATATGTTTAATAAATCTGAGGTACAAGGCTAGATTTACCACAGTTAGTTGGTTGTGGTCGGTTAAATGAACAACTCTTCCAAATACAGTGGGGACTGATAATGTGATAAGTTAAAATTTAATCCGATCTTGTAAACCTTCTTCTAATATTACTGCAGTTTGTGTAAAGTTCAAGACAACTTGTGTCAACTGTGGAATGAGGAAGAAGAATGTGTCAAACATTCTGGAGTAGTTCTGTGGAACCAAGAACATTTGTGGTTAGTATGTGGGTTTTCTTTCACACGGAGGATGACATTTGTGCTTTTTCTTTCACTTCTTTTTCACTTTGTTCATGCTTATGCATAAATGACTAGTATTGGATCATAAGTATTGGTTTTATTTTTATTAATGAAACTTGCTTGAGTTTAGGAATGAATGTGATGACAATTGTTAGTGGTCATAGGTCTCATTATGCTTGAAAGATTTAAATTTTTATGAATTTATAAGATCACAGCCTGAATTGTGACACCACATCATACTAATACATCACAGGCACACCACACCAGGGTGGAACAGTGTCCTGAGGCTGTTTAAATCTGTTACTACCGTCAAATCATATCACAGGAATGTTTAATTATATGAACCACAACATTCCTTACATTCGACACATTGAGTTCACTATATACTACTTTATTATACCTGCCTCATCAGATATCTACAAGTATTTGCAATCAAAAAAAAAGGATTCCATTGTGTTCACAATATACACGTTTAATAAAGTTAGGTCAACTGTACACAATACACATTTTGCATCAATAAAATAAAATAAATATTACTTAGTTCTAAATACATTGTACGGTTACACAACAATCCTTGTTATTGCACTTTAGTATGTATATTGATACACGTAAAGAGTCACAGCAATAATAAATAAAAGCTTCAGAGATAGAGGTAATCATTCTTTAAATAATGTGATATGCAGTGATGACACTAATGAGTGACAGGAGCAGCACGACGATGCATGAACTGACACTCATGGCACGAGAAGTACCTGCCTGAATCAGCCCATCTGCAAAAGTGCAGGTAAAGTGTCAGTCTTATTCACTTCTCAACTGAATGTTAATATAGGCTTATTTTCTACCTCGGGTTTGGTTCCAGGGATCAGAATATACCAGAGGGCCCATGGATATTGAGACAGAGTCGCGGAAGTTTAGCGATCGGACCTCGCGGCGATTCCGTTCCTCAGAGTCACATGACTGAAAGAAGCAGAACATTGATTTGAATTGACATAATTAGATCTCATGCTTTTGCTCTGCCAAATATTTAACCGCATAATTTTAGAGTAGCTTGTTTGTTGAAATCTGAACTTACTGATGCACAGCATTTGCTATCCAGGAGGCAGAGGTGAACAGCGCAGTGCAGGTAAAGCTTAGAAGATTCTCCGATAAAGACAAACATCTTGAACGAAAACCGGCTATACATGGAGACGCCATTCTGCAATAGCTTCACAGTGTCATCTCTTGGATTGGGACACCTAAAAACATGAATGGAGATAAAGAAAATAAGAGAGATCCTTTCATTCAAAGGGTAGGCTTAACCAGAGTGGCTTCTTACTCATGAACAATGAGGTCCCAGCGAACATCATATTCCGGATCATTCACAGGTGTTGCCCAACATGTGTCTAGCACTACGCCAAACTCTCCAGAGTCATTGCCCTCAACCGACACTTCTACAAACATCTCTTGGTCAATCTCAATGTTCACTTGACCAGTGAAGGGCTGGGTGAAGTCAGGATCCTGATAAGGGACAATCTTGACCTCGTACCTGCCCATGCCATCAGGATGAGTCCTGTCTATAAGACTGGTAAGAGATAGAGCGAAAGAAGATGTTTAATGCACTCATACTACTATTATTCCACTAGGTAAAAATATATTTAGTTTTAATGAAGACAATAGCTTGAAAGGGCCTGCAAGGAATTCAAAAAGAATTCCTTGGTCTTTAAACAACCTAAATAGACACAAGTCACTCCACTGTGTTTGGTTACTGATTGTCTTGCCTATTTATTGTCTATTGCTTTCTTTGTATGTGTATACATCGTCTGTCTCCTTTTTCTTTTTATAAAAATTTGCTTCATATGCTCTTCTTTTTATATAATTTTTTCTGGATAAAAGTGTCTGCCGAAGCAATGTAATGTAAAGTAAAACAGTTTTTAATCAATGAAATCATTTCGGCTCAAAAGGATCTTAAAAATATTGCGGCAATTTGCTGCCAAGTCGCCACAATATTGTGGCAATTCTGCTAGACCAGTAGTCAAAGTGAAAGCAGTGTGCAAAAACAAACCAGCTGAGTCCTATCTGCATTGAATGAACACACTCAAACTGCTTTTATAGCAATATTGATAAACATAATTAGTGTTAAAATACACCGTTACACCAGCTCCTCTTTTGCTCTCAAACCTTTTGTTTTCAAGCATGTTGATGTGGGTTTGACTTACCTCCCCAATGCATTAATTTCCTTGTTCATTGAAACTATCTGAGACAGAGGATAAACACAGCTGAATGGAAGTTGAAGAAGTTTCTTCCTGCTAATGACACTTTCCGTGCCAGGAATCCCCACGATCAGATTGCTGTAAATGAAGTGCGTTCCATTGGCCTGTTGATTAGAAAACCCAAAGATTGAATTAAAGTAATAGTAGACCAACACTTTTGGGTTTGAAATGTGAGTGAGTTGTACCATAAGTGATGATCCACAGATGTGATCTTCATTATCAAAACGAAATTCCACTCTGCCATTGTTGATCGTTCCTTTGCAGCTGGGATCATTCAGATGCAAATTTTCAGCTGGAAAACCAGCTTCAAATAGCTGACAGCGGGACAGAGACATGGACCCACAGGTAGTTTCACAGCTTTTAGAAAAATCTGAAATTAAAGCACAAGTTATATTCCTGTATATCAGAGTTAATGCACGGCTTTATTAATATTTTATGTATATTTACTTTATTTATATTTATTTTATGGAATAGGACTAACCGAAGTCCTGGCCTGATCCATCCTGATTGTCCTTGCATAAACAGCCATAAACACCATTTCTCTCCCCGCATCTCTCATCTGTGGTGCAGTTGAGACCAATGCAGTGGTCAAACAATTCTACAAGAAAATCAAAATAATTTTAAATTGAGTCTTATATTGATCATTTCCTTGCCTGGCACTATATCCACAGTTTGTGGTGAACATGTTTTCACTGTAGAACAATGGCAAGAATGGTTACACACAGTAATTGTTGCTTTGGTTTAAAAAAAAAAAAGTGTAAAAATATGAGTTACATGGATGCTGTATGTCTGATAAATCGTTTTGTTTTTACCATGTTGTTTAAACACAGGCATTTAATTATCTCAGTGAAAACATCTTTAAGTAACTAATACTTTAAAACTTAAAATTGTCATACCTCTGCTTTCGTCTGTTTGTGTAAGATCAATGTCTGCTTTTGTTGTGGTTGTGATTGATAGTGTCTTGTAGCGTTGCCTGAGTGTTGTTTGCTGTCCAACCGGTCTTGCTGTGGTTGTAGCTGGTGGTGTTTGGTGATGCCATCCATCTGTGGTAAGTAGTCTACCCGGTCTTGTTGTGGTTGTAAATGATGGCGGTGTGTGGTGCCTTCCCGCTGTCGTAGGTGGTCCACCTGGTCTTGTTGTGGTTGTAGCTGATGAAGTTGTGAGGTGCCTTCTAGGAGATGGTGTTGTGTGGTGCCTACTGGCTGTTGTAGGCTGTCCACCTGGTCTTGTTGTGGTTGTAGCTGATAAAGTTGTGTGGTGCCTTCGCGCTGTTGTAGGTGGTCCACCTGGTCTTGTTGTGGTTGTAGGAGATGATGTTGTGTGGTGCCTACTTGCTGTGGTAGGTTGTCCACCTGGTCTCTTTGTTAAAGTTGTGTTGTGCCTTCGCGCTGTTGTAAGTTGTCCACCAGGTTTTGTTGTGGTTGTAGCAGATGAAGTTGTATGGTGCCTTCCAGCTGTTGTGGGTTGTCCTCTTGGTCTTGTTGTGACTGAACTGATGGTGGTGTGTGGTGCCTTGCCGGTATTGTAGTTTGTCTACCTGGATGTGTTGTGGTTGTAGCTGATGATGTTGTGTGAAGCCTTCCAGCTGTCGTTCGTGGTCCACCTGGTCTTGTCGTGGTTGTAGCTGATAACGTCGTGCGTTGCCTTCGCGCTGTTGTAGGTTGTCCACCTGGTCTTGTTGTGGTTGTAGCTGATGAAGTTGTGAGGTGCCTTGTAAGGATGGTGTTGTGTGGTGCCTACTGGCTGATGTAGGCTTCCACCTGGCCTTGTTGTGGTTGTATGATAAAGTTGTGTGGTGCCTTCGCGCTGTTGTAGGTTGTCCACCTGGTGTTGTTGTGGTTGTAGCTGATAAGGTTGTGTGTTGCTTTCGCACTGTTGTAGGTTGTCCACCTGGTCTTGTTGTGGTTGTAATTGAAAGAGTTGTAGGATTTTTGGCTGTGGTGAGTTGACCACCGGGTCGTTGTGGTTGTAGCTGATAAAGTTGTGTGGTGCCTTCCAGCTGTTGTAAACGGTCCTCCTGGTCTTGTTGTGGTTGTAGCTGATGAAGTTGTGAGGTGCCTTGTAGGAGATGATGTTGTTGTGGTGCCTACTGGCTGTTGTAGGTTGTCCACCTGGTGTTGTTGTGGTTGTAGCCGAAAAAGTTGTGTGTTGCTTTTGCACTGTTGTAGGTTGTCCACCTGGTGTTGTTGTGGTTGTAGCTGATAGAGTGGTGTGTTGCTTTCGCACTGTTGTAGGTTGTCCACCTGGTCTTGTTGTGGTTGTAGCTGATAAAGTTGTGTGGTGCCTTCCAGCTGTTGTAAACGGTCCACCTGGTCTTGTTGTGTTGTAGCTGATGAAGTTGTGTGGTGCCTTGTTGGAGATGGTGTTGTGTGGTGCCTACTGGCTGTGGTAGGTTGTCCACCTGGTCTTGTTGTGGTTGTAGCTGATGAAGTTGTGTGTTGCCTCCGCGCTGTTGTAGGTTGTCCACCTGGTCTTGTTGTGGTTGTAATTGAAAGAGTTGTAGAATGTTTTTTGGCTGTGGTGGGTTGACCACCGGGTCTTGTTGTGGTTGTAGCTGACAAAGTTGTGTGGTGTCTTCTAGCTGTTGTAGGTTGTCCACCTGGTGTTGTTGTGGTTGTAGCTGATAGAGTGGTGTGTTGCTTTCGCACTGTTGTAGGTTGTCCACCTGGTCTTGTTGTGGTTGTAGCTGATAAAGTTGTGTGGTGCCTTCCAGCTGTTGTAAACGGTCCACCTGGTCTTGTTGTGGTTGTAGCTGATGAAGTTGTGTGGTGCCTTGTTGGAGATGGTGTTGTGTGGTGCCTACTGGCTGTGGTAGGTTGTCCACCTGGTCTTGTTGTGGTTGTAGCTGATGAAGATGTTGTGTTGCCTCCACGCTGTTGTAGGTTGTCCACCTGGTCTTGTTGTGGTTGTAATTGAAAGAGTTGTAGAATGTTTTTTGGCTGTGGTGGGTGACCACGGGTCTTGTTGTGGTTGTAGCTGACAAAGTTGTGTGGTGCCTTCTAGCTGTTGTAAACAGTCCACCTGGTCTTGTTGTGGTTGTAGCTGATGAAGTTGTGAGGTGCCTTGTAGGAGATGGTGTTGTGTGGTGCCTACTGGCTGTTGTAGGCTGTCCACCTGGTCTTGTTGTGGTTGTAGCTGATAAAGTTGTGTGGTGCCTTCGCGCTGTTGTAGGTGGTCCACCTGGTCTTGTTGTGGTTGTAGGAGATGATGTTGTGTGGTGCCTACTTGCTGTGGTAGGTTGTCCACCTGGTCTCTTTGTTAAAGTTGTGTTGTGCCTTCGCGCTGTTGTAAGTTGTCCACCAGGTTTTGTTGTGGTTGTAGCAGATGAAGTTGTATGGTGCCTTCCAGCTGTTGTGGGTTGTCCTCTTGGTCTTGTTGTGACTGTAACTGATGGTGGTGTGTGGTGCCTTGCCGGTATTGTAGTTTGTCTACCTGGATGTGTTGTGGTTGTAGCTGATGATGTTGTGTGAAGCCTTCCAGCTGTCGTTCGTGGTCCACCTGGTCTTGTCGTGGTTGTAGCTGATAACGTCGTGCGTTGCCTTCGCGCTGTTGTAGGTTGTCCACCTGGTCTTGTTGTGGTTGTAGCTGATGAAGTTGTGAGGTGCCTTGTAGGAGATGGTGTTGTGTGGTGCCTACTGGCTGATGTAGGCTGTCCACCTGGCCTTGTTGTGGTTGTAGCTGATAAAGTTGTGTGGTGCCTTCGCGCTGTTGTAGGTTGTCCACCTGGTGTTGTTGTGGTTGTAGCTGATAAGGTTGTGTGTTGCTTTCGCACTGTTGTAGGTTGTCCACCTGGTCTTGTTGTGGTTGTAATTGAAAGAGTTGTAGGATTTTTGGCTGTGGTGAGTTGACCACCGGGTCTCGTTGTGGTTGTAGCTGATAAAGTTGTGTGGTGCCTTCCAGCTGTTGTAAACGGTCCTCCTGGTCTTGTTGTGGTTGTAGCTGATGAAGTCGTGAGGTGCCTTGTAGGAGATGATGTTGTGTGGTGCCTACTGGCTGTTGTAGGTTGTCCACCTGGTGTTGTTGTGGTTGTAGCCGAAAAAGTTGTGTGTTGCTTTTGCACTGTTGTAGGTTGTCCACCTGGTGTTGTTGTGGTTGTAGCTGATAGAGTGGTGTGTTGCTTTCGCACTGTTGTAGGTTGTCCACCTGGTCTTGTTGTGGTTGTAGATGATAAAGTTGTGTGGTGCCTTCCAGCTGTTGTAAACGGTCCACCTGGTCTTGTTGTGGTTGTAGCTGATGAAGTTGTGTGGTGCCTTGTTGGAGATGGTGTTGTGTGGTGCCTACTGGCTGTGGTAGGTTGTCCACCTGGTCTTGTTGTGGTTGTAGCTGATGAAGTTGTGTGTTGCCTCCGCGCTGTTGTAGGTTGTCCACCTGGTCTTGTTGTGGTTGTAATTGAAAGAGTTGTAGAATGTTTTTTGGCTGTGGTGGGTTGACCACCGGGTCTTGTTGTGGTTGTAGCTGACAAAGTTGTGTGGTGTCCTTCTAGCTGTTGTAGGTTGTCCACCTGGTGTTGTTGTGGTTGTAGCTGATAGAGTGGTGTGTTGCTTTCGCACTGTTGTAGGTTGTCCACCTGGTCTTGTTGTGGTTGTAGCTGATAAAGTTGTGTGGTGCCTTCCAGCTGTTGTAAACGGTCCACCTGGTCTTGTTGTGGTTGTAGCTGATGAAGTTGTGTGGTGCCTTGTTGGAGATGGTGTTGTGTGGTGCCTACTGGCTGTGGTAGGTTGTCCACTGGTCTTGTTGTGGTTGTAGCTGATGAAGTTGTGTGTTGCCTCCCGCGCTGTTGTGGTTGTCCACCTGGTCTTGTTGTGGTTGTAATTGAAAGAGTTGTAGAATGTTTTTTGGCTGTGGTGGGTTGACCACCGGGTCTTGTTGTGGTTGTAGCTGACAAAGTTGTGTGGTGTCTTCTAGCTGTTGTAAACAGTCCACCTGGTCTTGTTGTGGTTGTAGCTGATGAAGTTGTGAGGTGCCTTGTAGGAGATGGTGTTGTGTGTGGCCTACTGGCTGTTGTAGGCTGTCCACCTGGTCTTGTTGTGGTTGTAGCTGATAAAGTTGTGTGGTGCCTTCGCGCTGTTGTAGGTGGTCCACCTGGTCTTGTTGTGGTTGTAGGAGATGATGTTTGTGTGGTGCCTACTTGCTGTTGTAAGTTGTCCACCAGGTTTTGTTGTGGTTGTAGCAGATGAAGTTGTATGGTGCCTTCCAGCTGTTGTGGGTTGTCCTCTTGGTCTTGTTGTGACTGTAACTGATGGTGGTGTGTGGTGCCTTGCCGGTATTGTAGTTTGTCTACCTGGATGTGTTTGTGGTTGTAGCTGATGATGTTGTGTGAAGCCTTCCAGCTGTCGTTCGTGGTCCACCTGGTCTTGTCGTGGTTGTAGCTGATAACGTCGTGCGTTGCCTTCGCGCTGTTGTAGGTTGTCCACCTGGTCTTGTTGTGGTTGTACCTGATGAAGTTGTGTGTTGCCTTTGTGCTGTTGTAGGTTGTCCACCTGGTCTTGTTGTGGTTGTAATTGAAAGAGTTGTAGGATTTTTGGCTGTGGTGAGTTGACCACCGGGTCTCGTTATGGTTGTAGCTGATAAAGTTATGTGGTGCCTTCGCGCTGTTGGAGGTGGTCCACCTGGTCTTGTTGTGGTTTTAGGAGACGATGTTGTGTGGTGCCTACTTGCTGTGGTAGGTTGTCCACCTGGTCTCGTTGTTAAAGTTCTGTTGTGCCTTTGCGCTGTTGTAAGTTGTCCACCAGGTTTTGTTGTGGTTGTAGCAGATGAAGTTGTATGGTGCCTTCCAGCTGTTGTGGGTTGTCCTCTTGGTCTTGTTGTGACTGTAACTGATGGTGGTGTGTGGTGCCTTGCCGGTATTGTAGTTTGTCTACCTGGATGTGTTGTGGTTGTAGCTGATGATGTTGTGTGAAGCCTTCCAGCTGTCGTACGTGGTCCACCTGGTGTTGTTGTGGTTGTAGCTGATAATGTTGTGTGTTGCTTTTGCACTGTTGTAGGTTGTCCACCTGGTCTTGTTGTGGTTGTAGCTGATAAAGTTGTGTGTTGCCTTGTTGTAGGTTGTCCACCGGTGTTGTTGTAGCTGATAGAGTGGTGTGTTGCTTTCGCACTGTTGTAGGTTGTCCACCTGGTCTTGTTGTAGCTAATAAAGTTTTGTGTTGCCTTCGCGCTGTTGTAGTTTGTCCACCTGGTGTTGTTGTGGTTGTAGCTGATAAGGTTGTGTGTTGCTTTTGCACTGTTGTAGGTTGTCCACCTGGTCTTGTTGTGGTTGTAGCTGATAAAGTTGTGTGTTGCCTTGTTGTAGGTTGTCCACCTGGTCTTGTTGTGGTTGTAGCTGATAAAGTTGTGTGTTGCCTTTGTGCTGTTGTAGGTTGTAGGTTGTCCACCTGGTCTTGTTGTGGTTGTAATTGAAAGAGTTGTAGAATGTTTTTTGGCTGTGGTGGGTTGACCACCGGGTCTTGTTGTGGTTGTAGCTGATAAAGTTGTGTAGTGCCTTGCAGCTGTTGTAGGTGGTCCACGTGGTCTTATTGTGGTTGTAGGAAATGGTGTTGTGTGATGCCTTCTAGATGTGGTAGGTTGTCTTTTTGTGGATGTAACTGATGATGATGATGTACTGTGTTGCAATCCTGGTGTTGTAGGTTGTATACTTGTTCTTTTTGTGCTTCTCATTGATGTTATTTCATAGTCCCTGTTTTGTATTGTGGGTTGTTCCACTGGCATGGTTGTGGTTGTAATTGATTCTGTTGTGAGTTGCTTTTTCGCTGTTGTCTGTTTTCCACCTGGTTTTGATGTGGTTGCACCTGGCAGTGTTGTGGGGTGCTTTCTGGTTGTTGTTGGCTGTCCACCTGGTCTTGTGGTAGATGTAATTGATGTTGTTGTGTGTTGTTCAGCTGGACTTGTTGTGGTTGCAGCTGATGGTGTTGTCTGGGGTATTCCTTGTGTTGAGATGTCAGTGTCAACGATATCTGAACTTCTAGATGTAGAAAAAGAAGTATGGGTTCTTTCGCTGGATGTAAGTCTATGTGTTGCAGTTTCAGTGTTCATGGTCTGTTTGTTTGATGTTTCTGTGCCCACTGTTATATCTGCCGTAGAATGTTCCTCCACAGTCGTCGCTAGTTGTGTTCTTTTCTGGGTTGTAGATCTGTGGGTAGTTATTTCAGTGTTTAAAGTTTCTGTGCTGGAGGTTTTTGTGATGTTCCTTTTTGGGGTTGTACTGATTTTAGTACTGCTTACGTTTGCAGGAGTTTCTGTGCTGTAGCTTTCATAGGCTGTGCTGTCAGTTGTAGTAGTGCCTGATGTTGTTGTTTCAAGAGATGAACCCTGCGTTTCTGTGTGATCTGATGGAACAGTCCCTGACGTTGGTGAATCCGTGTTTGTATTGTCTGTCATTATGTTGCTGGTGGGCATAGTTCCTGTAGTTGTTGTGCCCACTGATAATTCTTCTGTCACATCTGCTGTAGAACGTTCCTCCACAGTGGTGGCTAGGTGTGTTTTTTTCAGTGTTGTAGATCTTTTGGTAGTAATTTCAGTGTTTAAAGTTTCTGTGCTCGAGGTTTTTGTGATGTCCCTTTTTGGGGTTGTACTGATTTTAGTACTGCTTACTTTTGAAAGAGTTTCTGTGCTGTAGCTTTCATAGGATGTGCTGTCAGTTATAGTAGTGCCTGATGTTGTTGTTTCAAGAGATGAACCCTGTGTTTCTGTGTAATCTGATGGAACAGTCCCTGGCGTTGGTGAATCCGTGTTTGTATTGTCTGTCATTATGTGGCTGGTGGGCATAGTTCCTGTAATTGTTGTGCCCACTGATAATTCTTCTGTCACATCTGCTGTAGAACGTTCCTCCACAGTGGTGGCTAGGTGTGTTCTTTTCAGTGTTGTAGATCTTTTGGTAGTAATTTCAGTGTTTAAAGTTTCTGTGCTTGAGGTTTTTGTGATGTCCCTTTTTGGGGTTGTACTGATTTTAGTACTGCTTACTGTTGCAGGAGTTTCTGTGCTGTAGCTTTCATAGGCTGTGCTGTCAGTTATAGTAGTGCCTGATGTTGTTGTTGTTGTTTCAAAAGATGAACCCTGTGTTTCTGTGTGATCTGATGGAACAGTCCCTGACGTTGGTGAATCCGTGTTTGTATTGTCTGTCATTATGTGGCTGGTGGGCATAGTTCCTGTAGTTGTTGTGCCCACTGATAATTCTTCTGTCACATCTGCTGTAGAACGTTCCTCCACAGTGGTGGCTAGATGTGTCTTTTTCTGGGTTGTAGATCTTTGGGTAGTAATTTCAGTGTTTAAAGTTTCTGTGCTGGAGGTTTTTGTGATGTCCCTTTTTGGGGTTGTACTGATTTTAGTACTGCTTACTGTTGCAGGAGTTCCTGTGCTGTAGCTTTCATAGGCTGTGCTGTCAGTTTTTGTAGTGCCAGATGTTGTTGTTTCAAGAGATGAACCCTGTGTTTTTGTGTGATGTGTCGCTACAGACCCTGATGTTGGTGAATCAGTGTTTGTATTGTCTGTCATTATGTTGCTGGTGGGCATTGTTCTTGTAGTTGTTGTGCCCACTGATAATTCTTCTGTCACATCACTAATTTTAGTACTGCTTACTGTTGCAGGAGTTTCTGTGCTGTAGCTTTCATAGGCTGTGCTGTCAGTTGTAGTAGTGCCTGATGGTGATGTTTCAAGTGATGAACCCTGTGTTTCTGTGAGATCTGATGGAACAGTCCCTGACGTTGGTGAATCCGTGTTGGTATTGTCTGTCATTATGTTGCTGGTGGGCATAGTTCCTGTAGTTGTTGTGCTCACTGATAATTCTTCTGTCACATCTGCTGTAGAACGTTCCTCCACAGTGGTGGCTAGGTGTGTCCTTTTCAGTGTTGTAAATCTTTGGGTAGTAATTTCAGTGTTTAAAGTTTCTGTGCTTGAGGTTTTTGTGATGTCCCTTTTTGGGGTTGTACTAATTTTAGTACTGCTTACTGTTGCAGGGGTTTCTGTGCTGTAGCTTTCATAGGCTGTGCTGTCAGTTGTAGTAGTGCCTGATGTTGATGTTTCAAGTGATGAACCCTGTGTTTCTGTGTGATCTGTCGGTACAGTCCCTGACGTTGGTGAATCCGTGTTGGTATTGTCTGTCATTATGTTGCTGGTGGGCATAGTTCCTGTAGTTGTTGTGCCCACTGATAATTCTTCTGTCACATCTGCTGTAGAACGTTCCTCCACAGTGGTGGCTAGGTGTGTTTTTTTCAGTGTTGTAGATCTTTTGGTAGTAATTTCAGTGTTTAAAGTTTCTGTGCTCGAGGTTTTTGTGATGTCCCTTTTTGGGGTTGTACTGATTTTAGTACTGCTTACTTTTGAAAGAGTTTCTGTGCTGTAGCTTTCATAGGCTGTGCTGTCAGTTATAGTAGTGCCTGATGTTGTTGTTGTTTCAAAAGATGAACCCTGTGTTTTTGTGTGATCTGATGGAACAGTCCCTGACGTTGGTGAATCCGTGTTTGTATTGTCTGTCATTATGTGGCTGGTGGGCATAGTTCCTGTAGTTGTTGTGCCCACTGATAATTCTTCTGTCACATCTGCTGTAGAACGTTCCTCCACAGTGGTGGCTAGATGTGTCTTTTTCTGGGTTGTAGATCTTTGGGTAGTAATTTCAGTGTTTAAAGTTTCTGTGCTGGAGGTTTTTGTGATGTCCCTTTTTGGGGTTGTACTGATTTTAGTACTGCTTACTGTTGCAGGAGTTCCTGTGCTGTAGCTTTCATAGGCTGTGCTGTCAGTTTTTGTAGTGCCAGATGTTGTTGTTTCAAGAGATGAACCCTGTGTTTTTGTGTGATGTGTCGCTACAGACCCTGATGTTGGTGAATCAGTGTTTGTATTGTCTGTCATTATGTTGCTGGTGGGCATTGTTCTTGTAGTTGTTGTGCCCACTGATAATTCTTCTGTCACATCACTAATTTTAGTACTGCTTACTGTTGCAGGGGTTTCTGTGCTGTAGCTTTCATAGGCTGTGCTGTCAGTTGTAGTAGTGCCTGATGTTGATGTTTCAAGTGATGAACCCTGTGTTTCTGTGTGATCTGTCGGTACAGTCCCTGACGTTGGTGAATCCGTGTTGGTATTGTCTGTCATTATGTTGCTGGTGGGCATAGTTCCTGTAGTTGTTGTGCCCACTGATAATTCTTCTGTCACATCTGCTGTAGAACGTTCCTCCACAGTGGTGGCTAGGTGTGTCTTTCCATTGTTGTAGATCTTTGAGTAGTAATTTCGGTGATTAAAGTTTCCGTGCTTGAGGCTTTTGTGATGTCCCTTTTAGGGGTTGTATTAATCTTTGTACTGCTAATTGTAGCAGGAGTTTCTGTGCTGTAACTTTCATAGACTGTGTTGTCAATTGTGGTAGTGCTTGATGTTGTTGTCTCAAAAGATAAACCCTGTGTTTCTGTGTAATCTGACGAAACAGTCCCTGACGTTGGTGAATCCGTCTTGATATTGTTGTCATTATGTTGCTGGTGGTCATAGTTCCTGTAGTTGTTGTGCCCACTGATAATTCTTCTGTCACATCTGCTGTAGAACGTTCCTCCACAGTGGTGGCTAGGTGTGTCCGTTCCATTGTTGTAGATCTTTGAGTACTAATCTCAGTGTTTAAAGTTTCTGTGCTTGGGGTTTTGTGGTGTCACTTCCAGGGGTTGTACTAATTTTAGTACTGCTTACTGTTGCTGGAGTTTCTGTGCTATAATTTTCATAGACTGTGCTGTCAGTTGTAGTAGTGCTTGACGTTGATGTTGTTTCAAGAGATGAACCCTGTGTTTCTGTGTGATTTGGTGCAACAGTATCTGACATTGGTGAATCTGTGTTGGCATTGTCTGTCGTTATGTTGCTGGTGGTCATAGTTCCTGTAGTTGTTGTGCCCACTGATAATTCTTCTGTCACATCTGCTGTAGAACGTTCCTCCACAGTGGTGGCTAGGTGTGTCCTTTCCATTGTTGTAGATCTTTGAGTATTAATCTCAGTGTTTAAAGTTTCTGTGCTTGGGGTTTTTTTGGTGTCACTTCCAGGGGTTGTACTAATTTTAGTACTGCTTACTGTTGCTGGAGTTTCTGTGCTATAATTTTCATAGACTGTGCTGTCAGTTGTAGTAGTGCTTGACGTTGATTTGGTTTCAAGAGATGAACCCTGTGTTTCTGTGTGATTTGGTGCAACAGTATCTGACATTGGTGAATCTGTGTTGGCATTGTCTGTCGTTATGTTGCTGGTGGTCATAGTTCCTGTAGTTGTTGTGCCCACTGATAATTCTTCTGTCACATCTGCTGTAGAACGTTCCTCCACAGTGGTGGCTAGGTGTGTCCTTTCCATTGTTGTAGATCTTTGAGTACTAATCTCAGTGTTTAAAGTTTCTGTGCTTGGGGTTTTTGTGGTGTCACTTCCAGGGGTTGTACTAATTTAGTACTGCTTACTGTTGCTGGAGTTTCTGTGCTATAATTTTCATAGACTGTGCTGTCAGTTGTAGTAGTGCTTGACGTTGATGTTGTTTCAAGAGATGAACCCTGTGTTTCGTGTGATTTGGTGCAACAGTATCTGACATTGGTGAATCTGTGTTGGCATTGTCTGTCGTTATGTTGCTGGTGGTCATAGTTCCTGTAGTTGTTGTGCCCACTGATAATTCTTCTGTCACATCTGCTGTAGAACGTTCCTCCACAGTGGTGGCTAGGTGTGTCCTTTCCATTGTTGTAGATCTTTGAGTACTAATCTCAGTGTTTAAGGTTTCTGTGCTTGGGGTTTTTGTGGTGTCACTTCCAGGGGTTGTACTAATTTTAGTACTGCTTACTGTTGCTGGAGTTTCTGTGCTATAATTTTCATAGACTGTGCTGTCAGTTGTAGTAGTGCTTGACGTTGATGTTGTTTCAAGAGATGAACCCTGTGTTTCTGTGTGATTTGGTGCAACAGTATCTGACATTGGTGAATCTGTTTTGGCATTGTCTGTCGTTATGTTGCTGGTGGTCATAGTTCCTGTAGTTGTTGTGCCCACTGATAATTCTTCTGTCACATCTGCTGTAGAACGTTCCTCCACAGTGGTGGCTAGGTGTGTCCTTTCCATTGTTGTAGATCTTTGAGTACTAATCTCAGTGTTTAAAGTTTCTGTGCTTGGGGTTTTTGTGGTGTCACTTCCAGGGGTTGTACTAATTTTAGTACTGCTTACTGTTGCTGGAGTTTCTGTGCTATAATTTTCATAGACTGTGCTGTCAGTTGTAGTAGTGCTTGACGTTGATGTTGTTTCAAGAGATGAACCCTGTGTTTCTGTGTGATTTGGTGCAACAGTATCTGACATTGGTGAATCTGTGTTGGCATTGTCTGTCGTTATGTTGCTGGTGGTCATAGTTCCTGTAGTTGTTGTGCCCACTGATAATTCTTCTGTCACATCTGCCGTAGAACGTTCCTCCACAGTGGTGGATAAGTGTGTTCTTTTTATTGTCGTAGATCTTCGAGTAGTAATTTTAGTGTTTAACGTTTTTGTGTTTGGGGTAGTACTAATAACCCCAGTATTACTTACTGTTGCAGGAGTTTCTGTGCTGTAACTTTTATAGAATGTGTTGTCTGTTGTAGTCATGACAGTGTCTGATCTTGGTGATTCTGTATTGGTAAAGTTTGTCATTGCGTTGATGCTTGTCATAGTTTTTGTTGTTGTTTTACTTGTTGTGGAAGGTTTTTCTGCTGAGGTGACAGGTTTTGAACTTGTTGATGTTGAGGAAAGCACTAAGATTCTTTCACTGGTGGTAAATCCACGTGTTGTAATACCTACTGTTGCCGGATAGTTTGAACTTTTGGAGACTGTGATGTCAGTGCTTGAAGTTGTTTCATTCATTAATGAGATTTTGGTTTCAGTGAGCCCAGGATGTTTATATTGAGATTCTGTGGTCATGTTGGTCAAATCTTTAACTGTAGTAATATTTGCAAAAATTCTGTCAACTGCAGAACTTGTAGTCTCCGGTACAAAGTTGCTTGTAGAAATCATACTTCTAGTATTTATTTTTGTTAACAAGACACTACCTGTAATAAAACAAACAAATACATTGTGTACTTATTACCATAAAGTAAAATGTCTTAAAGTTTAAATATTAATTAATTAATTCATTCAGTTATTTTAATATTTATATTATATTAATAATATAGTTGAAAATAATAATATAGTTATTTGAAAGAATTTTCAAAAAATTTCACAATATATTCTAATTAAGGGAAAGTTACATAGTTGATTTGCAATACCTGTAGTTGCGGTTGACATTAGTGTACTTATAGTTGATGTCTCCAACATAACAGTGGGAAATAAAGTTCTGTTTTTAGCATTTCCTGAAAATAATAAACATTTATGGAATATAATACAAATATTTTTAAATAATTGACTGCTCTGAAATACTAACTTTGTTAACAGAGTGGATAAGTATTTATGATGAAGATAATAGATGGATAGACATAAGCTAAGCTAAACTGTACTCTATGTGCATTCCATCACTTACCAGGACTGATGTTTAAAATTGTTGTTGCTGAAGATGGAGCATCCAGTGACGAGGCTGTAGAGTAGTTTATGTTAGTGAATCCTTCCTCTGAAAAACATGTAAATGTCTGTATTGAAGTGTGTCATAATTTACAATCTCTTAGGGAGAATGCAAAAATCAAATTACCTGCACAATACGCCAGATAGCAGAACGGTGGAGGTACAAACTCGTAGACGTAGTAATTCCCAGGACAGGCTTTGACTCTAATTGAATTAGACTGGAAATAGCAGCAATCGTTTTCATAATGAGCGCAGATATTCCGGCTTGCAATTCCTTCCTCAATCGTGGGATGTCCTCCACTGAGCCAGAGAGGAGCATGAGTTCCACAACTGTCCTGATCCACACACGTGTCCGGCATCTGAACGCCATTTCCAAGAATATAGAGGCGATACCAGCCATTCCAGCTGACCTCACAGTCACACATTACTCCTGAGGAAAGCTGGTTGTTGGTTGATCTCCAGACGTCATCCAGCACAGTGTAGTTGAGGCAGGGGTCCACAGGAGGTGCTGGTGTGGTGAGGAAAAGTCCTATTCTTAGTAATATGAACATACAGTCAGCATTAAAATGTCAAATTGTGATTTAAGTCTTTTTTTTTTTTTTTTTAAACCATTAGCATCAACACAGCAACTCAAACTGATTAAAATTGAAACTAAGTTGTAAATACTAGAGTATGTGTTTAACAGGCTTTCCAAAATACATATCTGATCTTCTAAAAGACAGTTTGGCATCATTTTTTTACCAGTCATTAAGCCCAGAGTAGTAGAATCCTGTCTTGATGTTGTGGCAATGCTGTAACTGTTGTTGAAGCTTATTGTCTCTAAAACAAAAAATACAATGACAAACTCAATTTACAAACTTGCTGAATCAAGACAGCGTAAAAGGTGTATACCTGCACAATACGCCAGATAGCAGAACGGTGGAGGTACAAACTCGTAGACGTAGTAATTCCCAGGACAGGCTTTAACTCTAATTGAATTAGACTGGAAAGAGCAGCAATCGTTTTCATAATGAGCGCAGATATTCCGGCTTGCAATTCCTTCCTCAATCGTGGGATGTCCTCCACTGAGCCAGAGAGGAGCATGAGTTCCACAACTGTCCTGATCCACACACGTGTCTGGCATCTGAACGCCATTTCCAAGAACATAGAGGCGATACCAGCCGTTCCAGCTGACCTCACAGTCACACTTTACTTCCAAGGAAAAGTGATTGTTGGTTGATCTCCAAGGGTCATCCAGCACATTGTAGTTGAGGCAGGGGTCCACAGGAGGTGCTGGTGTGGTAGTGGGGAAAAGTGTTTAAAGATGTCAGTATTTTGATGTGCATTTAGTAACTTGTGAAAATACATTTCATAAACACTTATATGGTGACCTAATAATCTCTAGGTAAAAATAGTAAAAAATTACTAAATGATTGTACTGTACTAGCCTGTTGGAGATTTCCTTTGGCCTAAAATATGTGAATGGTCAGACAAACTTTGTTTTACAATGTACACATTCTGCAGCAAAACTACACTTGTTGACTACAGTGATCAGTTTTTTCCCTGTGAACGATTGTTAAAACTGTAATAAAATTCAATGTTTCTTTTCTGTAATAACAACTACGTATTTAAACCGACCCAGTTTCAAAAGAACTTAACGAAAGATTATAAATATACCGAATAGTACTAGACTTATTGATGTAAATAAATCTGCTACCCCAGTTGGTCCCCTGACCTTAAACTGGCTCATTGGGTGAAATAAAAAGTGTTTATGACATGGTTTTTAAAATCTTAACATTTTGGAGAGCTGAAGGTCAAGATTAGTTTTTTTAAGAAGCCCTTCAAAAGCAGCAGAGACTGTCTGAAAACACCTTGATTTATGAACACTTAAATGCCGCACATTCCTAACAATTTAGAGCAGTTATTTAAAATGTTGTGTGTCAGAACGAGACTGCAATTCAGGTCAAAGAATGTTTAGTTCATTATTTTATGAAAAAGTGATAACAATTACCTGATTGCTCTGCATTTATTAAGTCGCCTGTAAAATATAGAACAGACAGAATAAAAATCCCAAATTATATCTCAAGAATATGATGGTTTAATTACAAACTGGTCAAAACACTTACCAATCAGCAGCAACACTGAGATGCACAGAGAGACTTGAGAATGTGTCATCGTGAAGAACACATTCTGTTCACACACACATTCTTGAAAAAGCAGACTTTACTCTCCTGAAACATTTCAAGATTAATAAAAAAAAAAAA
>CM051500.1:11349922-11394109 GCA_028031935.1 Paedocypris micromegethes
ATATATATATATATATATGATTTATACATGCACACACACACATATATATGCGGTGCATACACACTTGACGAATAACTAGATTAAATTGTAATGCAGATTTTAATTGTAATAACTAATCAAAATATGTTTCCAATATGAATGTTTCATCACAATGCTGGATATCATAAACACACAGCAAGTAATAGTAGTGAGCACGGTTAGAAAAGTATTCAAATAGATAAATATGTTTAACAATTATATGTGCTAGCACATCTATTATAATTATTAGTCATCATCATTTTAAAATTGAGATCTTAAAAACCTTTATCTAGGTACAACTATTTTTCAAATGTTTTTTTTTTTTTTTACAACAATTTGCTATTGTAAACTTTATGAAACACATTATTAACAATAGTATCAACAACTATTATTGGTGCAATGATCTCTTTGCTTTTATTGTAGATTATTATAAGTTTGATTTTATAGATGTACAAAAACTAATCGTAAGTGTGGTGAAGAAGCTTTACCTGGACCGAGCAGAAGTGTGAGCGATGTGATTTACCCTGAAGAGTCTGATGCTGAGCACAGGAACCACGACCTTAACCCTGAACATATTAATAAATGTAGGCGTAGTGTAAGAAAACCTGACAGGCAGAATCTGAACAATTCCACATCTATAAGCAAACTGCACTGGCCGGTTTCCTCACACACACACACACACACACACACACACACACACACACACACACACACACAAAGGAAAGTGAGTGAGTTTTTCATTATAGCCACTTGGGACCATATCAAATTTGAGCTCTGCATGTAATACATCCAGTGATAGTACACACACACACAGTGAAGTGAACACACACAAACTGGGAGCAGTGGGCAGCATTAAGCCGTTGCGCCCGAGGGGGCTGTGAGTTTTAGTGTGTTGGGCAAGGACACTTCAATCAGTGAACCAACAACGCCTGGATGGCAGGTACAACTCCCTACACAACTGACATGCAAACTCACACACTCACACATACAATCACACAAACAGATATACGTTGACACTCATAAATAAACTCACATGCTCACATTAAAGGTATGAAGCAGTGACACAAATATCGCGCATACTGAAATTATTGAATTATGACTTGCCCTAATTTTTGGAATCTACATCCTCATCTCTGACAAATGAATGCATCGCTTCCGCCCAACTCGTTCTACAGTAAATGAAAGATAGAAAGAGAAATAATAGATAGATAGACAGACAGAAAAATAGATAGATGGAGGAAGAAAGACAGATAGATAGATAGCAGTTGCGGTCTAGTAGTTGGACTCCTAGAGCAGTAGGTTCCACAACAGAAGTGTTCTGCTTATTCTGAAACACATACTGCTTATATACTGAAACACATCTGCTTATTCTGTCAGATCAGTCAGTCAAGTCTCTTTGGGTAAAAGCATCTGTAATTTATATCTAGAAATAAAAATATGAAGTAAAGTGAAATCATAATAAGTAGTAATCTTGTTGAAAAGTGTGAAAGCTACAATGTCATAATGTGTGTTTTATTCTCTTTATCACTACCAATTTTGTTACTACCAATCAATTACCAATAACAAAATGTAACAATAAATGTATCAGAAAAAGGTGACTATACTTTACTGGGCAGTGCGAATAAATACTCAGTTTGTTTCATTATTTTATGTTATTGTCATTTTTTAAATCATTATTATGAAGTTTCAAAAATGTCACGGTGGACAACAAACGACAACAAATTTCCAAGAAAGAGAAGAAATACTGTAGATTAGGGAAAGAAAGGAACAAAATTACAGTAAACATGAATGAGCATTTGCTTTTAGCATAGATTAGCAATAAAGTTAGCTTTAGCTGAAAAACCCAGAGGAACCCAACCTGTCTGAAGGTATCAGGATGTATTACAATGCCATACAGTATGTATGTGCACTCTTATAACACGTTACGTTTACACACATTGTTTAAAAGTAGATTTACATAAACATATTGGCATAATTTTTTCCCATTTAACAGAACTGATGTATGCTTGAATCAGAATTTCAGAGAGTTTGATTCTGACTTTAAATCATTTCTGAAATGAATTTGAAAATGAACTCATCAACATTTCATTGTACAAGTTCTTTCTTAGACTCAAAGGCTAAACATGTTTCCCCAGCCACACAAGCCAAGGTCAAGGAAGAAGGTTTGTGTTCAACTGGCTGAATAACCTACATGTTTGTGAATGCATGGTTTCTTCCTACTTCCTCTTATAATACAGCTTCATAGAATCCAGTCAAGCCAGGCGGATTTTCTATGACTCAGTTCACATGTCAGAGGGAACATTCACCTCTCCTGCTCCGCCAGAGCAGTTACATTTTCTGCATTACTTCTGAATTAATCTCGCAGGTCAGAAGTGTTTGACGCAGATGCTGATGGGAATGACACCCAGGGAGCAGAGATCATACAGAGAGTCAATCAAACTAATAAAAGGCAATGGTTGCAAATTATCTCAGATATGTATAGTTGTAACAAAATTATGCATGAAAAAAACCGAGAAGATAAAAAAGACAGACCTCAAAATGAGTACACAACATATTCTTGTTGATATTTCTATAAAAGTCTCTTTTGAACCTCCGTTGGTATGTTGGATGTTGAATATGTTAAATGTTTCCTTCTTTCTGTCTTTGTCTGTTTTGCTCAGATTTTGAGCCATGAACTTTGCGTATTGTGTGATTATATTGCTTATTATAATACTTACATATAAGTTATATGTAAGTAATATAACTTACTTATTGTGAATGAGAGAAAAGCATCTTTATGCGGAAAACAAAGCCAGACAGTAAGAAAGAAATAATGTCAGAAAGAGTATCATCAAGAACGAACAACCATCAGAAAGAGTGATTTCAACACAGACTTATTTAAAAGATTTTTCTGACGCTTGTTGGACTTTGGGGTGAATTTTTCCTTGTGTCTGCTCAGCTTTACTGTGGATTAATCACTCCAATCACCAAAGGTTGTGGATTCCATGACTTTGAAAGCATTGGTAGGTAGGCACAGTAAATACTTTTAATCCTTGAGGGAAATTCTTTATTCTAAGCATTTCAGTGTAAAGCAATCTTGCAATAAAATCAAATCAACTCAAATTACTTTTTCTAATTAAAGTTGTGGCGCAAACTTTGCTGGTGTCACCGATGATTCTCGTTGCTTTCCTCTTGCTACATCTGTTGTAAATGTCCTGGAGGGAGGGAAGCTCTTCGTCTACAACCATCTGAAGATCTTTGTTATTACAGCTGGTGTTGTTTGCGTACCAGACAGTAAAATCTAAGCCAAACAAGCCAAAAAAAAAAAAACATAACATTTGTTGAACCTACTAAAAATAGAGTCCTTCATAAAAATGTATTCCGCTAAAATGATACAATTTAGAAAAACAATATGCTGCAAAAACCCTATGAAAAGATATAAAAAGAAATCTTTTAGCTTTACTACAAATAAAAAAAAATTACAGCTTAATAAACTCAACAAAAATACATTTGCATTTGTGATGCAAAAAAACAATGCAATTTGTGATTTTCTGGGAAAGTTAATGTAAAAACAAATCAAAACATCCAATTGTCGATGCTTTGAATCTAGTTTTTTCAGAGCTTTGATCCTTTCATAAAAAAATATTGTAAAATCATTTAGTTTTGGTGTGAGGGAGATTTTCAGGAAACTATGTTTAACTGCATATTTTGGTAATACATTTGGCTACCACTGGTTTTGCACCTACTGCGTATCTTCGAGATGTTCTCAGGCTCATCATAAAAAACGAAAGTTGTTTGTACTCGTAACTGATAATGCGATTTTTTTACATTTTAAGCTGTATCTATTATTATTTTAAGCTATGTCTATATATCATATATGTCTTATTAATATGTGAGCAAATCTATGACTGTATAGAAAACATTTATTTATGCAGTGCAGTCTGGTTTATATGGGCCAAATGTTGGTTTTACATATTGATAACTATAATCAGTCATGCTGATAACTATAACCAAAATCAGCGTCGTATAGTTCTAAACATTACAGTGTTCAAATTCCACACTATGGAACCACAGAACCTCATCAGATTTACCATTTGATTGCAAAGGTTATATTTCCTTTTTCAAACATGTTGAAAGAACCAAGTGAGGGTGAAACTTTGACAAGTCCCTTGTGCCATGCAGTGGGACATTTCGATGTACGAGTTACTCACAAACTGAGAGTTTTAGAATTTAGTTTTAGAATTAGAAAAGATTAGAATTTTTTTTAAAGATTAGTATTTCGCTGGACCAATGACCATCTTACACGTCATTTATGCCAACTTACAGCTAATCAAATAGTGTGACATCATCATTAGTCGCTGTACCCCGAGCCGTTTTTACACCCGAGATGCCTACACATTTTTTGATGCCTACAACAGCCAATTGATTAATAGGTCGGCGCCAGCTCCCTTAACCCTGTAAAGGACAAAGCAGCAGAAGATGAATAAATGAATGAATATTTTGAGGGCTGGATTTAATTATATGCCAGGCGTAAAATGCAATGGTTGACACCTATTCATATTTGTTCATCTTTGGGGCAGAAGCTTCATCACACCCTCATACTGCCCTAAATACTTTGTTTATATTTTTAAAGAGTTGCCATTTCTGTTTTCAGTCTAGAAAAGATTTTGCTAATACCATTAGGATAATGTGTTACTGCTTCTCCCACAAGACCACTTCACTTGGTTACACAGAACAGTCAAGCTTCGACCTGCTTACTGTGTTTTTCGCTAGAAGTCACAGAGTGTTGCTTTGTCCCGGGGCTTGGAACACAGCATCAGAATCGCAATCTAGTCACTGCAATACCGCCCTCCTGAGAAATGTATGGTATGGACTAGTGTAGGTAGGTACGTACATTGTGTAGGACAAATTGTTCACAGAACGGTTGTCAAGGCTAAAAACACAAAATCTGCTAACTTTTACAAACAGTGTTTGCGTTTTTCAAACTACCACAAAAATTATACCAAGTCAATTCTGTGGAAAAAACACTGGTTATGCTTGACTTATATTAAATCTATCACTTTAATTTAGCCTCTTTAAAGCTAAAATCCAAAGATTGAGCATAAAAAATCAAGAGGTTTGGTTTTATTAAATGTAAAAAAGCTATACAAAGACTATGAAACCAACACATGCAAAGTGATTTTATTAGGTGAGAAAACATATATGATTCTCTGTTCTCCAAGGTTGGAAGCTGGTTTATACCACGCAAGGTATGATTTTCACGTTTCAAATGATCAGTTCTTTTTAGACATAATTCGGAAGAGATGTTGGAAAAAATGCTGGAAAAATACATCAAACATAACGCGCTTACATGGATAAACTATGGATAAAGAATACTACGTGAAAAAAAGTGTTTTAAAAGTCTGAATAAATGTTAAATAAATACGTAAATGCGTATTATCACCTATCCTGGTCGGGCTTGGAAATTATCTATATATGGCTATAAACCAGGGTTCACCGTATTTACTACAGGAACAGAACGATTTTGAATTGTAAATGTACATGTATGTAACTAAATGGATCCTTTCCTAACCTGTATTTTAAGACCAGCAACTTTGCTGATCAAAAACTTGTAAAAATGATGCTTAATCTGCTTAGAATAGCCGCACCTTTGTATAAGCCGCATGGTTCAAAACATGAAAAAAGTAGCGGCTTATAGTCCGGAAAATACGGTGTATTGTAAATTTATTATTATTATTATTATTATTATTATTACTATCATCATCATTATAATTATATATACGTATATATATATATATATATATATATATATATATAGATATATATATATATATTAGGGCTGTCAAACGATTACATTTTTTTAACTAGTTAATCGCACTTCCTCAACCAAATTAATCGCGATGAAATCACAAAAAAAAAAATTATTATTAATAATTCTTTAGTATTAACAATTATTAATAACATGAACAAGTATAGAATCTTGTAATATTGAATATTGAAGTGTAAAATGTAAATTCATGTAAACTCAACACAAAATAAACACTTGTTTAAATACTGTAATATACCGTTTTGACTAAAGAAAACAATGGGTAAGCCGGTCATATTAATTAAAAAAGAAACAAGTACGGTAATTTATTTTGAGGAAAAGAGACAGTGGATATGTATTTGTATTTTTGTGTGGCAAAAGTATGGCACTGATAATTAGTCTAGCTGAAAATACTGATCACACATTTTTATCTAAAGGAACCAAAGTCCGACATATGGTCTGTGTGCAGTGCGCATGCGCACGCAGTCGTCTGAGAGACTGCAAATAATTGAATTGCACTCTATTCTTTCTATAAGCGTGCTGTGATTTCAGCTTTGCATAAAACTACAAATAATACTGAATGGTTTTGAAGTGAACCTCAAACATGAAACACATCATGTTGGTTTTTTGGAATTTCTTGTCTTGAGTATTTTTATTGCCGTCTTGTTATATTGTTTCTTAAAGTCTTGTTTTATGTTGTGTTTGACATTGTGTTGATATTACTGTTATTTAAATTGTGTACAGCACTTAGTTGTCAACTGCAGTTGTTTTTGATTACAAGTGTTTTGTTTATAAGTGCTTTATAAATAAAGTTCATTGACTGACTGATTGATGGATTGATTGAACAGAAATGTATTTATACAAAGGTCACAGCACAATTTACTGTGTTGCTCTAATTCTTGATTTGCTTTTTTTCTTGATACATTTGATTTCCTTCAGCTATTGTGGCAATAAAGTGTTCCATTTACCCCTTTCAGCATTTGTAAGAATTTTCTTTGAAAATAATAATAATAATAATAATAATAATAATAATGGATTAATTTTGAGACCTCCAAGGTCGCCTTACAGGACAGGACACAACATTCACACGCACACCAATTGCCCGGGAGAGCAGCGTCAGCCAATCTACGCCAGCGCAACGCAGGCAACACACACACACCCACACAGCCAGATTAACCTGAAACGCATGTTTATTGGATTGTAGGGGAAACTGGGGCACACAGAGATAACCCACGCAAACATGGGGAGAACATGCAAACTCCACACAGAAAGGCCCTGGTCGGCCTCTAACTCACACCTCGAGTCACAATCGGAACCTTCTTGCTGTGAGGCAACAGTGCTACCCACTGCACCGTTAGTGAGCTTTTGACTAACATTATCTTGTGTTTTCATACCACTAAGCCATAATCATCTCAATTATGACAAATCACAGCTCATCTCATATGTTATTATGAATACCTTTTATTTTGTATATACTAGTTTTACCGTTTAGGTTGCATAACTCAAATAAATTCAGATTTAAATAAAAATTCTAAATAAACGCTAACACAATCAAGTGTTTTGAGCATCAGTTGTAAATGATCAAATATAGAATAATGTGCATGAATGCGCTTGTTTGTTAGAAAAAAGGGTAGTACGGTGTAGTTTCTTTTATTGGGATCATTGTAAATAAACAGCAAACTTGTTCTAAGCTTGTTAAACCAGTTTCATTTTAATTATGAATGTCATAAAACATAATTCATCTCCTGTACTACAATAGGATTCCTATCATTGTTATTATTTCATCATGAATATTTTTTTTTATGAAAAATGCTTTCAATTACAAGTCTTGTGTCAAGAGAACATTATTCATCACTGAACATGAATACATAAATCTATTAAATGTCTATATGAAGTGTGAAGTTGAAACTGACATCCCTGAAGCCACATTCATGTGCAAATAGAGATGGCTCATAAATGCTTCTATTTCCTAAGAAATTAATTTTTATTAATTATTTTTTATCATTATTTTACAGTATACTTCTTGAAAATAATTAAATGAGTGCAATATATATGTTCTACATACTCTAATATATCCTTAATATACATGTTTGAATTGAATTGAATTGAATTGAATTGAAAAATCCTTTATTAGTCCCACAGCGGGGAAATTTCACGTCACAACAGCAACAACAAATCCAAATAAATAAACAAACATCACCATAACGCACTGCACACATCATAATGAACCAACAAACAGACCATAATGAACAAGTAGCGCTGCCCGTCTTAAGCATAGTTCCAGTCACCAGTTTAAATTTAAGTTCAAATTGTAGAGTCTAATCGCAGCAGGTAGGAAAGATCTGCGATATCTCTCCTTCACACAGCGGGGGTGAATCAGTCTGCCACTGAAGCTGCTCTCCAGAGCAGACAGTGAGTCCACCAGTGGGTGAGAGTCCAGGTCCAGGATGGATGACAGTTTATCCAGGATCCTTCTCTCACCCACCTCCTGCACTGTGTCCAGAGTGCATCCCAGGACAGAGCTGGACTTTTTGATGATCCTGTCCAGTCTCTTCCTGTCTTTGCCTGAGATGCTGCTGCTCCAGCAGACCACACCGTACAGGATTGCTGATGCCACCACAGAGTCATAGAAGATCTTCAGGAGTGACCCTCTCACTCCAAACGACCGCAGTCTCCTCAAGAGGTAGAGTCTGCTCTGACCCTTCCTGTACAGTGCGTCTGTGTTGTGAGTCCAGTCCAGTTTGTTGTTCAGATGCACACCCAGGTATTTATAAGAGTCCACTCTCTCAATGTCCATTCCCTGGATGTGCATCGGTGGGATGACAGTAGACTGTCGCCGGCGAAAATCCACCACCATCTCCTTAGTTTTCCCTGCGTTGATCAGGAGGTGGTTCCGCCGACACCAGTCCACAAAGTCCTGAGTGAGTCCTGTGTACTCAGCATCGTTATCTCCTGTGATCAACCCAACAATTGCTGAGTCATCAGAGAACTTCTGCAGAACACAGCCGTCCGTGTTGTGTCTGAAGTCTGAGGTGTAGAGGGTGAAGAGGAAAGGAGCCAGTACAGTCGCCTGTGGAGCCCCCACACTGCAGCTCAGAGTGTCAGACACACAGTCCTTGGCTCTCACAAACTGTGGCCTGTTTGTCAGATAGTCCATGATCCACTCCGTCAGATAGAGGTCCACACCAGCCTCCTCCAGTTTGTGTTCCAGAAGCACCGGCTGGATGGTGTTGAAGGCGCTGGAGAAATCAAAAAACATGATCCTCACGCTACTGTCGGGCTTCTCAAGGTGAGAAAGAGCTCGGTGCAGAAGAAAGATGACGGCGTCTTCCACTCCCGTGCCATGTCTGTAGGCAAACTGCAGTGAGTCGAGGTAGGTTCCCACAGCAGATCTGAGGTGACCCAGGACTAGTCTCTCCAGTGTCTTCATTAGATGGGACGTGAGAGCCACCGGTCTGAAGCTGTTGAGGTCTTTGGCCTGCGGTGTCTTAGGCACTGGTACCACGCAGGAGGTATTCCAGAGCTGTGGGACCTTCCTCAGCTTGAGGCTCAGATTGAAGACTGAGAACAAATACAATACAACATACACACACAAAAAAATACAGATCAAGCACACACACACAAATACACGTACTGTACACATACAACAATGAACACCTTGATATTTACAGTATCTGATTTCCCTTAGTGGTGTGCACACCACAAATGACTCAGTATCTTCTTACAAAAGAGAGCTGTATAGCTCACAGTTCAGCTAAAACTATATATACGTAAAGCAGTGTTTCCTGTTTCAAGTATTCATACCTGAAGTGATATTATTCATTGTTTTTAATATTAAATTTGAACCCACAGACAGAGAAGCATAAACCGACATGGGTTTCAAAGCTATGTTTCAATCATTTCAAGCTGATGATGTTAGGTCCCCTGGTGGCTGGGTCCATCTAGAGCAGAGGGAACGCAAACAAAGTGGTGGATATTTAGATACTGAAATACAGTAGGGAAAAACTGGAGGAAAACAATGTTTTATTAAGCATACTCCAACGAACACAGCGTGAGAGTGAAAAAGTGTGGTCCACGATATTTCGAGTGATTTTCTGAGACTACTGCAAACAACACAGGACCAACAGACGGGAGAAAACAATGTGTTGCAGAGATAAAAGTAAAACATGACAAACGCAACAAACAAACAAAACAACAAGCTACACCAACCAAAGGTACGAAGTCTGCACCCCCTGCTTATCTATTGTTTCTGACAGCAACTCTTTCCTCTTGGTATGACTGACTGATGATCATCAACACGGCAGCTATTTGTATTTTGCCATCAGTGTAAAAAATAATCCTGTGACCGCTCCTTTTCTCCTTATATCTCCTTCCACTAGGGCTAGGCTCAATACTAAGAAAGCACGCTATCTAATTTCATTGCTATGCAGATGATTGTCAGATTTATATGCCGCTAAAGAAAGGGACTCAAACTCGATACATTTACTCTTGTCTTTTCTGGAAGACATCAAGGACTGGATGTCACTGAGTTTTTTGAAGTTTAACTGCAAGAAAACAGAGGTCGTAGTGTTCAGTCCAAATAGTGCTGGAAAGGGCTCCTTAGTAGAATTGGAATCCTTATCCCAGTTTGAGAAGAAGGTTGTCTCCAATCTGGGATTTAAGGTAGACTGTGACTTAAAACTACATGCCCAAATTAGGTGTTTCGAAATGTTAATCCACGCCTTCATCATATAACGGCTGGATTACTGCAATGCCTTATACGTCGGTGTCGGCCAGGCTTTGCTTGCTCGTCTCCAGCTTATCCAAAATGCGGCGGCCCGACTTCTGGTTGGTGCCCGCAGGAGGGAGCACATCACGCCCATTCTGGCCTCTCTGCATTGGCTTCCGGTGCATTTTAGAGTTGATTTTAAGGTCCTTTTATTTGTTTTTAAATCTTTAAATGTCTAGCCCCATTTTACCTCACCGAGCTGCTCGCTCCTTTTACTCCGGCCAGATCTCTCAGGTCAGCGAACCAGCTGCTCCTGAAAGCCCCAGTGTCAAAGCGAAAACGCCGGGGTGACAGGGCCTTCCCCGTGGCTGCTCCCGCTCTCTGGAACGCCCTTCTGCTTCACGTTAGACAGGCCCCATCATTACCTGTTTTGAAGTCACTTTTAAAAACACATTTTTATGCTCTGGCTTTTAACTCTGTATGAGGTCCTCAACACAGTTATAATTATTCATTCATTCATCTTCTGTCGCTTAGTGCTTAAATACGACAGGGCCGCGGGGAGCTGGCCTCTATCTCAGCGTCTTCGGGCCGGAGCCAGGATGCACACTCTGAATTTGTGGCCAACCATTCGCAGACAATTATAATTAACACAATGAAAAACAATATCACACAATACTGTATATTGTATTTTATTTTATACATTTGTAAAAGTAAATTAAAACAACAAGGTTTGTTAAATCAATTAACAAATAAGTGACATGGATACATTATTCACGATTAAAACTATATATTATTTACAAAATAAGTAACAATTAAACATTGCACTTGGCTTAGACAGGAAACATGCTAATTTGGCACATATATTAAAAGACATAGCAGAGAGAGAAAAGAAATAGAATCATCTTGAGAGAAGCAGGCAGATGAGACGCGTTGGAGGTCCTCAGTTGGTTTAAGACTCGTGTTTCTGTGAACATCATTAGAGAACAACATCAGAGAAAATGATTTTATTATGAGGTGGGAAGAATTATGAAAAATAGAAATGTTTACCTGAATTTCCTTGAGAAGAAACCAGTGGGCCCATGGAAAGAGAAGCGCTATCATGAAAGTTCAGAGATCTGCGCTCACGGTGATGGTGTGATTTTGAGAAACAATTCTGACAGAGAAAAGTCACAGTGAGACCCTAACAACACTAATGTTCAATTTGGCAACGTTCAATCTTTTCAATTTGTCTCATCAGGCTGATCAGGTGAACTTACGGTGGAACAGTGACCATTCTTTAGAAGACAGAGGTGAACAGCACAGTGCAGGTAAATCATAGTGGAGTTTGTGTTGAAGATAAACATCTTAAAAGAGAAACGGCTGATTGTTGAAACGCCGTTCTGCAGCAGCTTCACCGTTCCATCATTTGGATTGGGACACCTAAAAACATCAGTGAAGACAATCAAACAATCTGAACACGCCTATAAAATACATCACAGATCAAACTCTTCATCTCACTCGTGAACAACGAGATCCCAGCGTAGAGGATCATCTGGATCATTCTCAGGAGTTGCCCAACAACTGTCCATCACCAAAGCAAACTGCCGAGCGTCGACTCCTTCAACAAAAACCTCGACAAACATCTCCTGATCCAGCTCGGCATCCACCTCACCAGTGAACGGCTGGTTGAACTCTGCATCTTGATATGGAACCATCAGAACCTGATATTTGCCTTCACCAGCTATATTCCTCTCCACAAATCTAAAAAAAAAACAACAAAAAATCTCTATAAGCACGACTGCTTAACTAAACACAAGCATGTTGAAGTAATGATCACTGATTTCACTGTAAACAGAAATGTCATATAATGTACTCTCACCCGCCCACACCGTTGATTTGAACATTCATAGAAAGTTTCTTTGACTGTGGATAAATGCATTTAAATGGAAGTTTAAGCGAATTTTTTCGGTTGATGAGACCCTCTCTTTCCGGACCACCCTTGATAAAGTTACTATAGATGAAGTGGGTGCCATTGGCCTGTGGAGAACAGACATGAGTTACACATTGTTTCATGTGTTTCAATGCAGATTTGAGTTGTACCAAAAGTGATGTTCCACAGATGTGATCCTCGTTATCAAAATGAAATTCCACTCTGCCATTCCGAACTGTTCCTTTGCAGCTGGGATCATTGAGATGCAACATTTCAGCTGGAAAACCAGCCTCAAATAGCAAACAGCGAGAAAGAGACATAAAGCCAGTGCTGCTCTCACAGGTTTCAAAGTAATCTACAAACCAAGAGCAAAGCTTGTAAAGAATAAACCGGTTCATTATAAAATTTAAATGTTGTAAACTAAGACTAACCGAAAGGCTCTGAGCTGGGATTGTCATCATTACAAAAACAGCCATGTAAGCCATTCATTTCTCCACACCATTCATCATCAGAGCAGTGAAGTCCAGAACAGTCTCTCAAATCTACAGGAAAAATGCAGGCTCATTTAGAATATTCACTTATGACTGTAATTGTGAACACTCTGATGTGACTTTGATTTGAAAAATCAAAATTTGATTTTTTTCCTGGTTAAATAAAACATTCAAAATATTATCTGCCCTGGCACCCTAGTTGTAACTTACCACAGTGCAAATGTGAGCGCCATTCTGGGATCTGAACCTCAGAACTAGCACAGGCGGATTCGTAGGCCTCAACAGCTGAGCACAACATGCTTTCCGTGTGCCTGTAGAGACACATGTCGTACACGCAAGAGAAGAAGTAGGGTTCAGGGTTGACGTATTGGTGGCAGCTCTGAAAGGGTCCAGAAATATTGCTGATAATGCCACAAAGATCAGAAAAAGCCTGACTGGATGGACAGTCATCAGGGTCAGGAGACTGGTCTTTTGCTCCGCATCTGTAACAGACAGCGATTCAGCATACTTTTTAATTTCCAATGTAATCAAGAATATATAATTGTGAGAGAGAGGGCTTTATTGAGTATTTTTAGATAAGAACCAGAGAAACATTTAGACAAAATATTTGATTTACTAATATCTTTTCTGATGCAGCATTAAGCCTTAAACACCTTAGGGTAGAGAATCTCAAGATTTGATCAGTTATCTCCTTACCCTGGAACACTAATGTCTGACTTCCAGCTCTGACCAAAGGAAGTGTCATCAGGAGTGAGTTCTCCATTCTGTGTTGCTTTGTCATCTGCAGGGTCTCCATTGAAATTTCCACACATTCCGCAGACAGATTCAAAGAACCTTCTGCTCACTTGCACCAGAAGGTTGCTGTTACCATCAAAGCGAACGATGAAGTCATTGGAGGCATTTAGAATCATATATCCCTGTTCCTCATGTACTTCTACAAGATCAGTGCTATTGAAATTACTGATATTATTAATGTCTTTTCCAGCAACCTGTAAACGAAGCAGAATTTAGATTAAATACAGAATATATGTCAAGTTGATTGTGAAACTTACTTTGACCCTTCTGTTCTGCCCAAAAGTGATATGTGTTGTTTCTCCATTTTGAGACAACCAAACATCAACAACTGACACAAACGAAACCATCATGTTTCCACGGTGACTATTGGTGGCAACCACACGAAATGCCAGATCATTTTCAGTTATGTTTCTGCATGTTTGGGCAATCTCATATGAACAGGTTCCCTAGATTTAGAATGAAGTTTAGGTCATTAAATTTCACATAACTATGAACCTATAAATTGAATCTGTATATGTATTATCATTGACATGGATTACAAAATCAGATCATAAAATACGTTTACGAGACATTTTAGTCAAACCTGAAAGTGGGACACTGCTCCATCAAAGGTGATGTAGTGTGGGTCACCCCAGACCGCACACGTGGCCGTCTTATTGTAACAACCTCTGTATCCGTCCTTCATCACACAGGCTGTAGATGGAGGGCAGGAGGAAGCAGAACAGCGCAAGTCGTTTGGAGCAAAGCATTCACAGTTTTGAGAACAGTCTTGATTCCAGAACTGCTGGCCAATCTAAAACATCCAGGTGGAAATTACATGATGAATACAGGCCTGTTTGCAGTGGCATAATGGCATAGTGGCCAAAATCTAATTCTTACTTTATAATAAAATCCATCATACAAGCATCCACATTGCTCCACTGGCACACAAAGTCCTCCACTCTTGAAGAAGCCATCATCACAGAAGCAACCTTCAGAGCAAGTGTGTTGGCAGCTGCTATCAATGCTGCTGGCACACGTGTGGCCACAGTCTGTTCCACACAGCTCATAGTGACTGTTCGTGATGTTTGCAGGACAGTTCAGGACTATATAACATACAGACATTCCAATGAGACACTAACGTTTGTATGACTTTTTGCCCTATATAAAAACTAGAACTCTTTTTTAAATATATTTTTCTTCATCACTACATGTTCTCAATTTTGCTGTGAGGACAGGTTTTAGCTACACACAATAGCACAAGCAACGTCTAAAAACATCCCAAAAAGCATTATTGAAATTTCAGACTGTCGACAATGATTGAACAACATTCTCTCATATAGAAATAGTCCACTGGTGCTTCCTTGAACTAAAACTCACTAAAAGTCACTAAAAACACTAAAGTCTACTAAAGCTAAAATGTGAATGTGGCACAAATGTCCGGTTTGAGACTCAACTTCACCTTCAAGGTTCGGTTTTTTGTGTTTGGATTTTGTTAACATTCTGGGATTTGGATAATGCTCTTGTGTCTGTTTTTTCCCAGTCGCAAGTTTCCTCGAACATTTAAATAATATGCGTTCAGAGGAATTGGAGTCTAGATTATTCTCAAGTTCAAGTTCAAATTCTGAGCATTTTTTTGTGTGACTGAGAGTGTGAATAAAAACAAGAACAACTTACCACAAGATGCTTGCTCCCTCCAGGGGTAGACAATGGCATTAACCGAGTGACATGCACTCACATAGGATTGAACAGAGAGACATAAAACCTCCTGACTGTTTCCTGACAAGCAAACATCATTGACACAGTCATCAAAGTAAGGTTGTGGATCCACCAATGCATGGCAGAAGCTGAAGGGACCCTCTGTGTTCGTTATGATCTCACACATAACAAATGCGGGGATCTCATCTGTGCATTCACAGTTCTCAACACAGACACTGTTGCATGAAGAAGCATTCCCAGCCATCCACTGGTTCCCAAAATCCACAGCAGAAGTCACCAGTTCCCCTGAAGGGGTTAAAAAGTCATCGTCTGATTGGTCGTTAAAGTTGCCACAAAGACCACAAGTGGCTCCACTGTAGTGTGCTGGGACAACGACGGTGACTGCATAGTTTCCTCCGTAAGAGACAGTAAGGCCAAAGTCAGTGACAACATAAATTAAAGATCCAGATGTGTAGATAGAGACTCGACCAGAGTCAAGAAGAACAGGAAGGTTTTTGATCTCATCATTAACCTGAATGAAAACAAAATGTAAAGAAAATGTACATGTTGACAGAGGCATCGAAGTCACTGTTTTGTTGACAATGTTGAGCCTTACCATTACAACAGAGTAGCTTATCATTTCCATTGAAAGGTGAATACGATGGCCATAGACATTGACAAAAACATCCACTGTGATTGACACTGGAAAGTAAAACCATTGCTGGTTTCTAGCGTCCACTTCAAAGGGCTCTAGGCCAAGATTGTCAGTGCATAGTTTGGCCAGCACATATTGGCAAGTGCCCTGAAAGTCAAACATTGTTCCATCAAAAGAAATATAATGGGGATCCCCAGATGCATAACAAATGCCTGATGGATGAGGATGGCACCCATATTGTCCATCTTCTATAGTACATGCTTCTTGCTCACTGCAAGATGCTGATGTGCAGTTGACATTTCCTGTTAATCCGTCACAGACACATTGGAAACGGCACTCCTCGCCTTCCCAGAACTGCTCGCCAGGTTGCCGATAGCGTCCAGAGTGAAAACAACCACAATTTGTTGGGGAAACACAGCTATCTCCATCGAGCACTTGTCCATCATTACACTGGCATCCCTCCTGACACAATATTGTGCACTGGAAGGGAAAGGAAAGACTAGGGCAACTCGCCGCACAAGATGTTCCACACAGTTCATAATGACTGTTTTGTGGACAAGTGGATTCTGAAAAGTAAAAAAATAATATACATATTTATTGAGTGTTAAAATTCAACAGTTTTAAATAAACAATGTAAATGGATATCAGCTGATTATTATTATTTAGAAATTGTTACTCCAAGATACTGACCACAGTTAGTAAGATTCCTCCATTCCCCTACGCCAATACCATTCTGTTGGCAGAGCAGCGTGTAACCTTGCAGAGCCACACAAAGAGCATCGCTTGCACCTGTAGTCTGTTCCAGCATGAAAATGCAGTTGTCAATACGTTCCCAAGGATCTACGTTCATGCTGCACTCAGCAAATGGTCCATCATCCCTGGCCATGATGCTGCACAACTCAATGAGCTGGCTTCTGTTCTGATAATCTCCTTGTTGCCAGGTGTTATTGGGTTCTGCACAGTAGGCAGACAGAGATCCATCACGCCAGCTGTCAGCAAACAGCTTGGAGTCATTTAAATAGTTGCCATTTGGAGCATAGAACTCATCATCAGCATTTCCGTTCAAATTTCCACAAAGACCCCCAAGTGAACCATTGTAGCTGATTGGTACTGTAATCCGGACAATGGTTCCATCAGCTCTGACAGTCACCCCAAAGTTGGTTTTTACAACTAAACCCATCACACTGCTGTGAAAGATTTGAATCAGGTCAGATCCAATGCTGGTGGGAAGACCAACCATCTGTCCATCCACCTGAGAAGACATTAAAAAAGAATTATTAATCAAAAAGGAGTAAGCTAAAATTGTTTTACAAATCAAAGGAATAGCTGCACTAACCTGCACATTGCTTGGTTGTCCAATTTCAATGGATATCTTAGATCCTCCTGTCTCAAAATTTAAAAATCTGGCAAAGTCTAGAAGAGCCCTTGGTACTTTTTGCACTGCCAGAACAAAGTGTGGTAGCTGGGATGGTCCCATCACTCTTGCAAGGGTCAGTTGACAAGCACCTGGATATCTGAATGTGTGCCCATCAAAAGTGTAGTAAGATCCTAGACCTTCAACAGAACAGGTGGCATAGCTGATGGATCTGCAGCCCCGCACGCCATTAATGAGTCCACATTCTTCTCCTGAAGCACACTGGTACTCTGAGCAGATCATTGCACCGGCAGAGCAAACACACTGTCTCCCACAGTCTTCATCCAACACCATTGACTGTCCATCAGAATAATAGAAACCTTCAAAGATGCAACCACAATTTTCTTCAGACACACACTGGCCTGAGCTGAGGAGGTACCCATCATCACAAATACAGCCGTTCTGATTGGGCAATGAACAGTTCACCGGGGCAAATGGATTGCTGCAAGTTGCTGGGCAACTTGTTCCTTGGAACTCAAAGTGACTGTTTTCAGTGCAGTTAAAACCTGCAATTGTAAGGTTTGCATTAGTCAGTTTTATTTTTTTTTTTATCTTCCACCAAAAGTAAAAAATGAAACTGTTGTCAATTTGTCCGGAGATAGATTTTTGCTCATTTAAAAAACAGTAAAAACATTTTAAAAATGTGAGTAAATGCACAATGCATTACCTGCAATGTTAGTGGCTGAACCTTCTGTGGTCGTGGTTGTACTGGATGTTTGTAGCACGACAGTGGAGTTTTGAATTTCTATTTAAAATGAAAGAAAACAAGATACCTTTTTAAAAATGACACTAAAATATTTACCCTGAGGATTTCACAGTAAAAGGGAAGATCAACAGAACTAATGTGACGAGTCTGTCTGCTTGTCACCACTTGTTATTCGTTGTGTCTATGTGTTGCGTGTCTCTCCCGGACTTCAACTCCCATCATTCCCTGTGCACTAGGTTTCCTTGTTTGTGTCAGTGGATGTAGTCACGTGATGTACCGGTTTCACCTGTTGTTGGTTTGTACCTCATTTACGTCTGTATTTAAGTCTCACCTGTGTCATTGTTCCTCGTCGGTCAATGTCATTACACCTGAGTGTTTATGTTACTGAGTATCTGTTCCCAGTAGTCCCGAGTTGGTGTGTTTATGTTTGTGCGTATCAGTAAAAACCCCTTTCTGTGTTCACCACGATCTCCGGCTCCTGTCTGCACCGCAGAACGTGACAACTAAGTACCATATTTAATGTCTGTGGCTGAACTTTCTGTTGTTGTTGTTGTTGTTGTTGTTGTGGTTGTAGTTACAGAGTTGGAAGTCGTTTCTGGCCTGACAGTACTAGAGGTCATAAATCCTGCAACGCAAGTTTTATTTTATTATAAAAATCAATTTCCGATTCGATGCAGCCTAGTATTCTAGCAGTGCCCACCTCACAACTTTGATTTCTGTGTTTCGTTGGTGCACAATTTGACCGCAGGACTTTAAGAGGACTGTCCAAAAAGAGCACTTCAGAAAAGATGGCTTTCAAGAGCCACCATACATAATATGACCTTTAGTGTTTACGTGACATTTGCAAAGGTTGTAGAAAGATCATGTTCTTTGGAAATCACCAATCTGTCTTGTGCCGGGCTCATGACACCCACGCAGCCAATTCTTATACAGTACCTGCTTTAACAACTATGGTGAATTGTACTTAAATAACCGGCAAACTCTTCTGACTATAACATATTTAAAAATCTATTGGCAATCAAGCAGAGACATGGAAAACGTGGAAACATAGATCACACAATGCAGAGCATCTGATGATCTGAATTATTGGTCTTCAGATGGAAATTAATCTGAATTAATTATTTAATAAATATTTTCTTTTGAATCATATAACAGAACTAGATTTACCATCTTTATTGTTTGTGACTGAACTTTCTGTAGTTGTAGTTGTACTTGCAGCTGCAACGGTTGTGGTTGTTCCTGGAGTGACAAAAGTAGACTTCATCAATCCTGCAAAGCAAGTTTTCTTTGATCAACATTAGCTCAAAATACATTTGGTCAGTATCTGTTATGATCCTGCTCATTGGTTTTTCACGGCGGCCGTTGCCCGAGACGGGAAGCAGCAACAAAAGCTGCTTTTAGTTTGAGTGACAAAAGTTTCTCAACTTCGCTCGTATTCTGCTCATTCTCAACGTGACTGTAAACAGTAACTATCTCCCTTCCTGAGCCATCAAAGACTGGTATTCTGTCAGTGTCCAAACCAATTTTTCGCTTCAGTGTTTTGATTTTTGTATTTAGCACATCTTGAGATTTTTAGTTTTTAGTTTCTTTGTCTTTGATCTTTAGCTAAATAAAGCCCTCATTCAAGCAGCAATTGTGTCTGACCTTGACAAATCTACATAGAAATTGCATCTTTTGGGTAGAAAGCTTTTTCACACCTTTTTCACACTGTATTTAATTTGTTTATAAATTCTGTATGGTGGAGTCAGGTTCTACCTTCAATGTCTGTAGTTGAACTTTCTGTAGTTGTGGTTGTGCTGGGATTGACGGTAGTAAATGTCATGTTTTCTGCAATCAGGAAAAGAAGGCTTAATAAATACTATACATGTTGTTGAATAAATTTTAAGCTTGAAAATACAAGTATTATATCTGGTAATACAGAATGCACGTACCTGCACAATACGCTAAATCACAAGTGGTTGGAGACACAAACTCATAGACATAATAGTTGTCTGGACAGGCTTTGACATTGATGGGATTGGATTGGAAATAGCAGCAATCATTGGCCCAATTTCCGCAGACATTCCGACTCACAATTCCTTCTTCAACAGTGGGATGTCCTCCACTGAGCCAGAGTGGAGCAGAGGTTCCACAGCTATACTCTGCCACACATGTGTCCGGCATCTGAACACTCTGGCCCTCAAGGTAGAGGCGATACCAGCCATTCCAGCTGACACTTGTATCACACATTATTTCGGAGGAAAATTGGTTACTCGTTGATCTCCAGGAGTCATCCAGCACGGAGTAGTCGAGACATGGGTCCACAGGGGGTGCTGCTGTGTGCAAAAAAAAACATCTGCGTTAAAATTCTGGCATTACCAAATTCCAAATGAATTTGTAAGAGTCTGATCCTTGCATGCAATAACTCAACAAACATATACCAGTGGTGCTGAGAATTGTAGTGTGAAGATCTGGCTCTGAGATTAACTCTGTTGTTGTAGATGAGGTGGTGGAGCTTGGGACCTCTGAAATCAACAACAGTTTTATACAAGCGTCATTGGTTGTCAGGCTCAAAGTGTAGTTAAATTGCGTGACTTGCAGCAAAGTCTCACCTTCACAGTAAGCAGCACAGACTACTGGCTTGACAAACTCATAAACGTAATAGTTTCCAGGGCAGGCTTTGACTTGAATTGGGTGGGATGTGAGGTCACAACATCCATTCCATGTGGACACACAGACTTGCAGAGTAACAACTCCGTCTTCCAGACTTGGATGTGAACCATTGAGCCACAGCGGCTGCTGTGTGCCACACATGTCCACACCGACACAACTTTCTGGCATCTGGGCACTCTGACCTTCATACATGAGTCTGTACCAGCCATTCCAGTCCACATTATAGTCACATGTTCCATAAAAATCAAGAAATGTGAATGCGTAGTTTGTGTCTCTCCAAATCTCATCCAGACTGGTGTAATTATGGCAGGGATCGACACTTGGGGTGTTGAAAAAATCTATTGAGTGGATAGAGATAATGATTCAAATATAATGATTACCTTACATGATCTAACACAATTAAACAAATGTACCTGCACAATAAGTCGGTGCTGGGATTGAAAGAGTTGGCCTGGTAAGTTCGTAGACGTAATAATTTCCTGGACAAGCTTTGACTTGAATCGGTTCAGATTTGTAAAGACTGCACTGATCATAGTGGCCACCAAAAACATCCCTGGTGACAACTCCATCTTCTATTTGAGGATGAGGGCCACCAAGCCAAAGAGCAGTGTAACCGCCACATGACATTTGAGAAAAACACCACTCAGGTATCTGAGCACTTGATCCCTTTAAGAAGAACCGATACCAGCCATTCCAATCCACGAGAGTGTCATCATGTCCAGATTTGTATCCATACCAGAACCAGTAATTATCTGTCCTTCTCCAGTAGTCATCAATAATATGGTAGCTATCGCAGGGATCATCTGAGTCTGAGTCTGTCAGCAGATCAACAGCAGCAGCAAAATCAGAAACAAAACAATTAGTTTTATTTGACTACAGCAGCAGGATGTATCTACACATCAAGTGTTTGATCTGCATACTTTATTCGATGACATAGCTTGAGTGGCCATGAATACAAAGTAGTACCTCCACTTACGAATAACTCCCTTTTATGAAGAGTGACATCGATGAAAATATAATCTCTTTTAACAAAATTATTTTACTATACGATAGGCCAAATGTCGTAACACTCCAGACGTGTAAAACAGCTTTTTTATTCATCAAGCCCATGAGGAAACAGAAAAAAACGAAACGCTTTTATAGAAGTAACACGGTTTCACTCATCTAATCCTACTTCTAGAACTGCCAATGTGTCACGCAGGACGAGCTGAGTACACTTTTGTTCACGAAGCTGCATTGCTTTGTTGCGAAACTGCGACACCCGGTGGTGAATAAAGGCGATGCAGGTCGAGTTGTTAGATACGGAGAAATAAAAAATGTTCTAGCGCAAGAGATTATCGGATTTACATTTAAAATGCAGAAATATTACGAAACTGCTGTTGGCATTAATTATTTCGTAAAGAGAGTTATCGCTTGTACATACATTAGCAATGAGTAAAGATTTAATTGTAAATATTTTGTAAGGTTTTATGTCATGTACATTTACACAGTTAGACGTGCACAACGTAGAATTACAATTATTTCTGATCTTGGTTAGAAGACGAGTTTTTCTAAAAGACGAAACGTTTTTAGGTAGGAAACAACTATTATTGTTACATTACAAACCGAATTTTAGTTAGTATTTTAGTAATTGTCATGGACGCAAACTATGAGCTTTATGTTCATATTGAAGTCTTTTTACTCATTACATTGTATCATAATTATTTAGATCCCCTCCCCCTTCAAAAAAAAAGATTAAGACATGACTCAAATTATGTTAAATTATGATCCAAATTCACTGCAATGCATTTAAAAAAAATAAATCACAATAATGGTTCAACCACAAATGCCCAAAGGTGCTATACACTGTAAAATTGTCTGACATAAATCGATTTAATGAAATTAGACTTACAGGAGATAGAAACATCTGGAGTCACAGTTGAGGCGTCTGTTTCAAACGTGTCTACAAATAAGAATCTAGATATTAATCCAGCTCTTGAAGCTCAACCAAGTTAGAGTTATACTGTATAACATTTGTTGTGCAGCAATCTTAATCTGGATGAACACAACAAGACTTACCGTAGGATGAAACAGCTGGAGTCACAGGATAAACTACTGGCTCGATAGTGTTGGTGCCTATAAACAAGAGCATGAAACATGACAAAATATCTTAGAGTTAACATTCACGCACTCAAATACATTCCTGGACAAGTCTTAATTCAATCAACAGTAATAATGGACAAACTTGAGCATTCTTCTGGAGAAGTATTTTGTGAATCTTAATGTACTTTAATACTACAAGACATACTGGTGGTTGAAACGACTGGAGTCCCAGGATAAACCACTGGCTCAATGGTGTTGGTGCCTACAAACAAGAGCATGAAAAATTATAAAATTTCTCAAAGTTTCACCAACATTCACACACTTAAATACAGTTTTAATGCTATCAACAGAATTGTTGTACATTTAACTTGAGAATTCTTCTCTAGAAGAATTTAGTGAATCTTGGTGTGATTTAATACTAAAAGACATACTGGTGGTAGAAACAGCTGGAGTCACAGGATAAACCACTGGCTCAATAGTGTTGGTGCCTGCAAACAAAACATTTATGCACTCAAATACATTCATGGACAAATTTTAATGCAATCAACAGTAATGTTGTACATTTAACTTGAGCATTCTTCTGGAGAAGTACAGAGTGAATCTTAGTGTGATTTAATACTACAAGACATACTGGTGGTAGAAACGATTGGAGTCACAGGATAAACCACTGGCGGAGTAGTGTTGATGTCTAAAAACAAGAACATGAATTTGACCAATACAAATGGAATTGAGTAGAATACAATATCCTTTATTATCTTTGTGCAAAACGGATATTATGAAGTCGAAAGGAAGACAAGTTGTTGAAATAAAGATTATGGTCAGAAGTATAACATCAAAGAATTAATTCTAAAATTAATAAATAAAAATTAAATCAGACAAATGAAGAGGGAAAAGGACAGAACTTATATCAAGCAATATGATGAGACAATTGAAAATATAAAGGAAACTATTAAAGATTTATGTGTGGAAATGTTGAAAAACAAAAGTTTCACAAAACAATCTTACTGGAGGTAGAAACAGCTGGAGTCACTGGAACAACTGGAGTAAACGTGTTGACATCTGCAATCAAAATTATGCACCATGATGAAATGTCTTAAAGTGTGCCAATTTTAGAATAAATCACAGTTTCATTGCATTCAAAGGCATTAACAAGTGTTGGTTTTGAATCAAACAATAGAAACTACAGTTATACAATAATAATACTCTGGTTGAATACAACTTTACAAGACTTACTAGAGGTTGAAATAGCCAGAGTCACTGGAGGTGCTGTCAATTCAATAGTGTTGGCGTCTACAAATAAAGCACATAAAAGATGACTGAATCAATGAAACAATGAAATCTTAACAGCCCTGAAGTATGTAAGAAGGGAAATATTATAAATTAATGTACGCACAACCTGGGGGAACATCGGACCTACGTGCTTCACTTCTGCGCTTTCTTACATACAGTAAAAGGATGTCACTGACACAAGCACTGTGTCCTCAGTTTGGGCACATTTGTGACTAGCTCCTGCTTATCATGTTGCAAAAAGTCCATCTGATACACAACTGAAAGTCAAATCAAAACAAGTTGATTTGTTCTCTAAGTTGGCATGATTTGCTGCCTATCCAACAGTATCTTTTTCACCAAGGTGCAAGACAAGCGGACAAAAACATGGCAGGTGCTTACTCTACCCAAAGTGTTGTGGCAATAAAGGCCAATGTTGTGAAAGGCCAAAGGTAAGAACGCTTCAGCACTGTGCTCTGAATTTTTGAGGGAAATCCAGTCAACCTGTTCGTATCTCAATAGTGCTGACCCTAGTTTCCTAGAAATGGTTTGCTTTTGAATTGGGTTGTTTTGGGAAAAACTTTTAGCCTGTTATTAACCGTAAGAATGTGCAATTTCTAGAATGTGCAAATTATTCAGACGTAGATTAATTATTTTGCAGTTTAGTAAAAACTTAGTAAATATTTTCTCTTTAATTGCTGTGCCTTTTCCCTGTAGGAGTTGGCAATGTACTGAGGTGATTTATTATTTTACTTTTATTTTTCTAATTTTGGCAAATAGATAACTCTATCTTTCAGTTGGAGAAGGTTTAGTGCTGTCAGTGGCTTTGACTTTCTTTGTTGCAGGAAACTTCAGAGATTCTTGAGATTGGTATACAAAAGAACATAGAAAGGACAAAATCCCAGACCAGTCCATTGTAGGCGGAGGTTTACTGGAAGTGGTCTAATCAACTACCTTGTTGACATTTAATTTCATTTTAATAATTGAATTCCCGCATTGTGAAATAATGCAACATTTTAAAAAGTGGTGGGTCATGTTTCTGTTTAAAGTTCAAATAGCACAAGTAGAACATGATCTAAAACGAAGTATTAGGATTAACCAAATTTTAAGTGTTTTTTTTTTATACTCAGACTACTCACGGGAGGTAGAGACAGCTGGAGTCACAGTGTTGATGCCTACAAACAAGAACACGAACCATGATAAAATTATGACATCCCCAAACAAACCAATGTGCTGTTTGTGGAATGTCGTGATTCATTACACTGTACAATTCTAGATTTAAATTGAACAATGTTTAACTTTATCAAAGGTTTAACAGACTTACTGTAGGTAGAAACAGCTGGAGTCACAGGATAAACAACTGGTTCGATAGTGTTGATGTCTACAATCAAGAATATGACACATAATTGAATCAATTATTGACCATTAAACACTCATCAAGTCTAATGTACAAGAGGAGAGTAAAAGTACCTGTGCAGTAACCTGAACACCTCAGATCTGGATTCACTAGTTCATACACATAATAGTTTCCAGGACAGGCTTTAACCCTGATGGGAGGTGCCTTATAATCGCAACAGCCACTCCAAAGAGTCGAACCACAGACTTCCATGATCACCACTCCATCCTCCACCTGAGGCTCTGGCCCGTTGAGCCACAGGTCAATGAATGTATCGCAGCCAGATGAAGTGACACAAGAGTTTGGCATTTGGATGTTCATTCCATTGTAGAAAAGCCGGTACCATCCGTTCCATGTGAAAGACTCATCGCAAACGTAGCTTCCACTTTGATTGGTGGCTCTCCAGGGACGATCTAAAGACTGGTAGTCGTTGCACGGGTCCTCAGTGATGCTTTCAAAGGCAACTATCATTGACAAGAGTAGTTATATGGTTAATAGCATAAGTTATTAATTTGTGTGTATTGCATCTAGCATCATCTCAGCACAATTAAAATTCATAAAACCGTGTGTTGAGTCTAAACGTTTGTTGAGTAAGTGCTTGTACAAGTATTAAACTCCTATTTGTTGATGATACTTTATCTTGATGCTTTATTGCCAAATGTGTATATCCTTAAACATGAAGAAGCTTTCCAGTTGAATTCTCATACCTGTACAGTAGGTTGGACCAGGAATCGAAACGTCTGGTTTGACAAGTTCATATACGTAATAACCTCCAGCACAGGCTTTGACTTGGATGGAGGGTGAAACGTATTGGCCACAGTTTGACCACAACGATTCTGAAGCTGTTCCTAAGACTGCTATGGTCATCACTCCATCCTCCAGTGTTGGATGAGAACCGTTAAGATACAGGCCAGTTTCACCACCGCATTTTACTGTGCTTAAACACCATTCTGACATCTGGGCACTTTCTCCGTCAAGGTAGAACCGATACCATCCGCTCCAGTCTACTAGAGTGTCATCGTGGCTGAAGTTGTAACTGTTGATTTGGCTCTGGCTCCTCCAAGAGTCATCAAGGATCTTATAATTGTTGCATGGATCAAAACTAGCAGTTGTGGTTTCTGGGAGAAAGAAAAGAAAGAAGGAATAGGTCAGTCAGATATTTTTTTCTGTTGTTTTAAAAAAGCAGGGTTTTTTTTTTCTAAATGACAACAGGGTGTTCCATAAAGCAAGGAGAACTATATAGATCAATACTGAGTTGTCAGATAGTTGATGGATCTGCATAAATGTATTTTGATTATTAAATTTATTTTACATTGCCAGTTTTAAATTAGAGTTAAGTGTTTATTGAGAGTAAATTGTTGAGAGTTCAATGTTGTGAATCTTCTTTTGCCTGTAATGGTTTTTCGCCTCCACCTGGTGGAGTTTTTTTGTCTGTCGTTGACGTCAATCTACAAAATCTCCCCTAAACTTCTGGTTCAGACATGACATTATCAGTAAAGTTATAATAAGTTATTTGTATTATATTTAAAACACTTGTCTTGTGATATCTTCTAATTCCAATACGTTTAATATGACGAGACCTCACAAAGTTGTGAGTTTACCCTTTAAATGTGATGGCTCAGACAAAATTCATTTTTAATTAAAGAAAATTTGCTTTAAAGGGACGTTTTAGAGCCTAAAACCATAGTTTTGTTTCCATAGTTTTACAGCTTTACCACTTATAACTGTTAATTTAAAAGGTGATTTCATATGTCTCAATTTTGGACCATTACGTGTTGAGATGACTAACAAAACACATCTTGATAGAATTGGCAAAAGTGCGCATGAATGTTCACAAATCTTGGACCAAGCTAGAGTTTTTTTCAATGTCAAACACATCATTAGCCACATATTGTTGAACAATGGCTCCACTGAATAAACATCAGCAAATGTTTTATTATTTAGCATCACCGTAGCTCTGTGTGTGTGTGTGTGTGTGTGTGTGTGTGTGTGTGTGTGTGTGTGCCTGTGTGCTTGTGCGTGTGCTACAAAAATTTGGGCAAGAGGCTGTGAGGATTCATGCTCATCGTTGTGCAATTATGTGTGTTGCTTTTTAACAAAATGTTATCTCATATTTTTTTTAGTTGATTATAATTTAAAAACAATTGAAAAGGGTTAAATAAGCCACATGCAGTGCAATAGATGATCATTTTGAGAGGAAAATTTTACAATTATTATAAATACACTTGATAAAACAAAAGAGGAAAAAGTTGTAAATCTACCAAACTACAGTACAGATTTACAAGGCAATTGTGACAACAAAATGTATGAAAATGAATAATAAAATGTTTCAAATTAATGTTAATGGATGTAAAAGTAGAAGGATGGACTGTACCCAAAGCTTGTCCAGTGGATGTTTCGGCTGTGGAGCAGAATGAAGCTTTAGTAAAGGAAGCAGATCATTCACAGCAAAATCTCTCACCAGTGATCAGCAGCATCAGAACCAAAACACCCCTCATGATGAAACCCTGCCGCCTTCACTTCACGACTCTGTCTGAGATGCTTCTCCTCTTCCTTTATTCTTCCAGGAGGCTGGACCATTACCTGAAGAAGAGACAAAACCAGTTCTGATTTACAGGAACATAGAAGAATGATCATTTCCTTGTAAGAATAAATAGACTCTTTTGTTTGTTTAGCCTGAAGAATTCACAGACGGAAACTCCAGTTCATTCAGATTATTTATCTGATTATTGAATATCAATAATATTCCAAAGTCAGATACTGTCTCTATGAGTTAAAAATTGTTTAAAATGTATATGTTTAAGTATTTGGAAATCTACCCGAATAGCAGATGGTGGCAATTGTGGATTAATCCCCATCTAACAGATATGACAATTGAACTGTCATTGAGCAAGACCCTATGTTAGTACTGTAGCCCACTGCATCAGGTGTGTGTGTGTGCGCGTGCGTGTGTGTGTGTGTGTGTGTGTGTGTGTGTGTGCGTGCGTGTGTGTGTGTGTGTGTGTGTGTGTGTGTGTGATATCACGTCACTGTGTGGTTGGGTTGAATACCAAATGCAACAAATATCCAAAACAAATTAAAGTTTACTAAAATGATTAAATATGTGTTTTGAAATCTGAAGAATTTAAAGCCTTCTGTTCTGGGAAGACTTGAGGAAGAAACATTTCTATTTTAAGAGTTACAGCAAGTGTAATCTTACATAATGATCTACACTTCGTCTTCACATGTGACCGCCTCAGGCCTCACAACTCCTTCTCACTGATGTAATGTTCTTCTAAGAACATTAATGTTATAGGCAGATATTTCAACTACAATATATGGATAAAAGCTGTACTTCATTGCTTCTATTAACTCATCTCCCAGTTTGATTTGTTTTATTTTCCCATAGGGAAACATTTCCTACCATATTGTTAGACAAAACTAAATTGCACTTGTCTATGGGTTCAAATAACACTTTTTGTTTGTTGGCTATGTTGCACGTTCGAATCCAAGTCCAGTGGTTTCCTCAACTGAGTGTTCTTGAGCAAGTCAACTCCCGAACTCCCTGGTCACCACGGCTTAAGGCTGCCCACTGCTCCGAGTTGGTGTGTGTGTGTCACTTCACTGGGTGTGTCTAACTTCACTGGATAACCAAATGCACAGAACTATTATATAGGCCATTGTGGCCATATTGATAATCTCATTTCAGTTTCTTTCTTCTTCCATGTTGTGTAAGAAACAACCAAAACGAGATTGCCTTTGTTTTCTGAGGCGTTTATAATGACCACAAAAATATCTCACTGACCAAAAATCCTTGCAGGTTTGCTATGACTATACGGGGGTTTTGTTGGAGGATTGTACAATTGCAACAATGTCTGTGTATGAAAAGACGGGCGAAATCATCTTTATAAAGCATTTGGTTGTCGTTGACTACTAAAACCTGCGCTGTTTCCAGTCAGGTTCTCTCTGCGCTTCACACAATGGCCACACTTCAGGTGTACCAGGTAAAAGCAGATCACAGAATCAAAATCACAGAGCTTCTTTCTGCCACAACAAGTGAATTGCGAATGATGAATTCAGATGATCCACATGTCGTTGTGCTGAGAAAGAAGCAGCGGCATTTTTCTGTTCAGTTCTTTCTTTCTCTCTGTAAAACATCGAAAAAACCAGTAGCTTTGTTGCATTGATGTAATTGCCTCAAGCTGGTTCTGCTGGATTCCAGCTCATTTCAGCACATGGGTTTTTTACACTTTACATCAGATCTCTCCAAATGTTAAAATTCTCACAAAAATGTACGAAACTCTTAACAAACTTTGTTATTGGACAGGAATGATTAATTATTCACAGTTGCAATAATTAGTATAATTATTTATATTTACATTATTAGTATGTACACACAGACACGCACACACACACACACACACACACACACACACACACACACACACGTGACATGCAACTTTGATGCACACGCACACACATGTACACACACATGCAGCACCTTACACACGTGTACACACATACACATGCAGCCCCTTACACAAAAACACATCACAAACACACACTCAAGGATGTACATTACACAAACACAGTTTCACAGACACACAGCACCTTACAAACACAGTCACAAACACTCACGCACAGGCTCACTGATACAGCACCTTACTTACACATTTTGTCTTTTACAGTCACAAAATGTTCACACACACACACACACACACACACACACACACACACACACACACACACATACATACACACATACAACTTCAACTTCCTGAGATGTTTCAGTAGCTGATAAAGAGTGGAATAAGTCATATTATTCAGTCAAGTTATAATCTTGACAGGAGAAGATTCTTTACCGGAGATGACACATCAAATCACAGATGTGTGTTAATCCACCATATCATATTATGACTCATATTTTTGTGTTTTATTCTTATTTGTCTGTTGTTTCCTCGGACTTACAAATTTGTTTTTGTCTCTGCTTTGGTGTCGAAAACATTTTCACAGTCGTTGCTAGAACAGCCTTGTGTCTGTGAGAAGCTTTATGGTGCTTTAGGTCTTTTATCTCACAGCAAAACGCTGGAGCAGATAATCCACATTCCTTACATCATTTAGAACGGAACCTGAAGATGTTCCATGACATGGCTACAACAACAGAAATTGTTTACACTTTAAGGTTTAATAGACAAAAACTGAAATTTAGTTGAGATCAAAACTGTGAAGATATTGTTCATGTAAAATGTCAAAATGGATGGAGATAAATAATGTATCTGTCCTTTAATCTGTCTTTCATTTGAATGCAACACACACGCACGCAGACACAGACACACAAATCATGCTAATACCTTCATATGCCTACAAAATGCAACACACTCCAGATCACATGAATTCACAACAACATTCTCTACATTCACACCAACCAGTGGGAAAATGTCTAAAGGAGCCAGATTCACACAACCTACGTATATTCGATTACATTAGGTTAGATTCAACTTTACTGAAGTCCACAATCAAAGGGTTAGGTTACCACTAGTCCCTTATCCAGTAAAGACACACACACACACACACACACACACTAAAATCAACACAATGTTGCTGTTTAATTTTACTTTGATTTGGCTAACATTTTAATTCAATAAAGCAATAAGCAATTATTCAATAAGCGACTTATAGAACAAGCAGATAAGGTTCAGTGTTTTGCTCAAGAACTCATTTGGTATCTACCGGTTTGGTATTCAAACCAGCAACATTTTGATTGCAATCAAAATGATCAACTTTTTACCACTAGGGCAAAAGTACCCTGCTCTTCTGATAATGCGCAGAGAAGCCCCAAGGGAAGATTGTTAAGAGCCACAGTGGCTTGCAAAAGTATTTATACCCCTTGAACTTTTCCACATTTTTGAACATTATAACCACAAACATAAATATATCTTATTGGAATTGCATGTGAAAGACCAACACATGAGTTCCATTTTTTTATTACAAATGAAAAACTGAAAAGTGTAGTGTGAATGTCCAAGTGGCCTGATGCTCGCAGATTGGTCAAACGTGACCTGGTGACTTCATTCGAGCCAACCTATGTGTAATTTCATCTCAGTACAAATACTGCTGCTCTGTAACAGCCTCTGTGGTTGGTTAAGAGAGTAGTGGACCAAACAGCATCGTGAAGTTCAAGGAACCGGTCAGGGTTTAAAGCTATAAAAAGGTTTCCCTAGCTCTGAACATCTCACGACCACTGTTCACTCCATCAACTGCAAATGGAAAGAGTTAGACACTGCAAACGTGCCAAAACATGGTCGTCCACCTAAACTAACAGGCTGAACAAGGAGAGCTTGATCAGAGAAGAAGCCAAGATGCTCATGGTGAAACAAGAGGAGCCATTATTAAATGTTTACAGTTTTCCAGAACCCATGTGAGTGACCCTGCAAATGTGTGAAAGAAACTTTGCTGGTATAAATAGTAAAATTGTTCTTTTGGGCCTAAATCCATCACTTTAATCGATTCGACCAAGCAGCCCCCCCCACCCCGCAGCAGCTGCTTTCAACACCATCAGCACCTCCTGCAGAACCAGCCCATCAAGACCCTCTACTCACTGATACTGCAACACCACCACAACCCCTGTCTTTCTCCAGTATACAGGTGAGAAACCAGCTTAAAAGAATCAACGGTAGGAAAGCAGCCGGACCAGATGGCATCAGCTCCAGACTCCTCAAGTCCTGCGCAGATGAACTGTGTGAAGTCCTGGAACTAGTCTTCAATCTGAGCCTCAAGCTGAGGAAGGTCCCACAGCTCTGGAAGACCTCCTGGTGGTACCAGTGCCTAAGACACCGCAGGCCAAAGACCTCAACAGCTTCAGACCGGTGGCTCTCACGTCCCATCTAATGAAGACACTGGAGAGACTAGTCCTGGGTCACCTCAGATCTGCTGTGGGAACCTACCTTGACCCACTGCAGTTTGCCTACAGACATGGCACGGGAGTGGAAGACGCCGTCATCTTTCTTCTGCACCGAGCTCTTTCTCACCTTGAGAAGCCCGACAGTAGCGTGAGGATCATGTTTTTTGATTTCTCCAGCGCCTTCAACACCATCCAGCCGGTGCTTCTGGAACACAAACTGGAGGAGGCTGGTGTGGACCTCTATCTGACGGAGTGGATCATGGACTATCTGACAAACAGGCCACAGTTTGTGAGAGCCAAGGACTGTGTGTCTGACACTCTGAGCTGCAGTGTGGGGGCTCCACAGGGGACTGTACTGGCTCCTTTCCTCTTCACCCTCTACACCTCAGACTTCAGACACAACACGGACGGCTGTGTTCTGCAGAAGTTCTCTGATGACTCAGCAATTGTTGGGTTGATCACAGGAGTAACGATGCTGAGTACAGAGGACTCACTCAGGACTTTGTGGACTGGTGTCGGCGGAACCACCTCCTGATCAACGCAGGGAAAACTAAGGAGATGGTGGTGGATTTTCGCCGGCGACAGTCTACTGTCATCCCACCGATGCACATCCAGGGAATGGACATTGAGAGAGTGGAGTCTTATAAATACCTGGGTGTGCATCTGAACAACAAACTGGACTGGACTCACAACACAGACGCACTGTACAGGAAGGGTCAGAGCAGACTCTACCTCCTGAGGAGACTGCGGTCTTTTGGAGTGAGAGGGTCACTCCTGAAGATCTTCTATGACTCTGTGGTGGCATCAGCAATCCTGTACGGTGTGGTCTGCTGGAGCAGCAGCATCTCAGGCAAAGACAGGAAGAGACTGGACAGGATCATCAAAAAGTCCAGCTCTGTCCTGGGTGCACTCTGGACACAGTGCAGGAGGTGGGTGAGAGAAGAGTCCTGGATAAACTATCATCCATCCTGGACCTGGACTCTCACCCACTGGTGGACTCACTGTCTGCTCTGGAGAGCAGCTTCAGTGGCAGACTGATTCACCCCCGCTGTGTGAAGGAGAGATATCGCAGATCTTTCCTACCTGCTGCGATTAGACTCTACAATTTGAACTTAAATCTAAACTGGTGACTGGAACTGTGCTTGTGACGGGCAGCGTTACTTGTTCATTTATGGTCTGTGTTCGTTTGTTTATTATGATGTGTGCAGTGCGTTATGGTGATGTTTGTTTATTTATTGTTTGGATTTGTTGTTGCTGTTGTGACGTGAAATTTCCCCGCTGTGGGACTAATAAAGGATTTTTCAATTCAATCAATTCAAAACGCTATCTGTTGCTGAAACCTAACAGTATGCAGTACTCTCAACACATCGTACCCACTGTCAAAAATGGTGCTGGCAACATAATGCTGGTTCTCTTTAGAAAGTACAGGGAAGCTGTTGGAAGATGGATGGAACCAAATATAGGGAAATATTGGAGGAAAACCTGTTGGGGTCTATAAAACACTTGAGATTGGGGTAGAGAGAGAGAGAGAGAGAGAGAGAGAGAGAGAGAGAGAGAGAGAGAGAGAGAGAGTTGGTGTCTCTCCTTCCAGAAGAACACCAACCCAAAATGTAAAGACAAATCTACAATAAAATGGTTGCAAGTGAAACATATTCATGTGTTGGAATGGCCAAAGTCGGGAGCTATTGAGAATCTGTGGCGAAATCAGAGGACTGCCATATGCAGACACTCTCCATTTAAACCGACTCAGCATGAATATTTCAAAATGTTCAGAGGAAATATTCAGGGAAATATTTCAGTCTCTAGATGAGCAAAGATGGTAGAGGCATACCCTAAAAGACTTGCTGCTGTAATTGCAGCAATATGGTGAGGGACCATGAAGTATTTGCTCAGAGGGGCTGAAAAATTATGCACACTGCACTTTTCAGTTTTTATATTTGTAAAAAAACATGAAGCTCGTGTATAATATTTTTCCACAATTTTATTCCACTTTGTGATGGTCTTTCAGAAAAATTCCAACAATATATATTTATGTTGGTCATTGTGCAAAATTGTTAAACATTTCGAGGAGTATTAATACTTTAGATTAGATTAAATTCAACTTTATTGTCATTACACATGAACAAGAACAAGGCAACGAGATGCAGTTTATGTCCAACCAGAAATATAAAAGCTGCCAAATATTGTTGATAAGTTGAAAATATACAGAATGTACATTTTCAAAGTACAACAAAGTTATGAATCGAATACTATGAACAGAAACTATATTTACAGATACTATGAATTGTCTACACAGGAGAAGATATGAATCTTATTTACATATGCTATGAACACAATATACATTGTATACACAGACTACATACACTGTATAGAAATTTATATGAATATGTATACAGTAGGCTAGTGCAATGGATTGAGCAGATTTATGCAGATTATTAGAGGAGAGTGCAGGTATAGATTGTGCAAAGCAGTCAGTGGGGTGGAGATTTCGATAGTGAGACAGCTCTGGGAAAAAAGCTGTTCCTCAGTCTGCTAGGAAATACGATGAAATCTGAAGCGCCTGTCTGAAGGCATGAGAGAAAACAGTCCATACTTTGTGGTTTAAAGCATTGTGGTCTTCGTTTATAATGTGTCTTTTAAAAGAACATAAGTCTATGTAATGCATTATATTTTGACTTTGATCTTTGTTTCTGCATTGTTTACCCCTCTTAGCCTCAAGTACACATGCAAATATTCTTACGGTCACAAGGTGGCGACAGGTCACAGGAAAGTGCGGCTGACAAACATAATTTTTGTGACACAAACTGAATTGACCAAGCTGAAGATGTTAATCATGTTTTTTATCTATTCAATTTTTTAAATCTATTCAAATATTATTGGACGAGGAACTACAAAGTGTATTTATTTTAATCAATTAATTAAACGAATTAGTTACACCAGAAAAAACGAAGACGTTTTCTAAGTTTAGCATGTCATGGCAAGTCGTGGGTAAAAAGAAATGGCCAATATATAAAAATGCAACAAAAATGTTTTGTTTCAGTAAAATGTCTAAAAAAATTATTGGGAGAAAAGCAGTTACAATCCGTAAACACAGTTTAAGCAAATTATGCAATATATACCACAAAAACCTTCAAAACCTTAATTCCCCAGCCTTTGACAGAGAGTCAGATTAACCTGAACGCAAACAGACACACCCGGAAAGAAGCACGTTTGCATCCTGCTCGCGACCACGGTGACTTTGCTCATGAATATTAATTGAGAATCGAACCATTCGCCTAATACACATTCCATTGTTTGCATTTCCAAAAATGGCTTGTACATGGCAAATATTTTTGGTTCAAATGGATTGGGAAAGAAAGTTACAGGATGACACCTGTTTACACACGAGTACGTCTGTTGAATATTCATGAGATGCACCGCGATTGGCAGTTTGGTTTGGCGATTACCCGCATCAGGGTGCGCGCGTGCTAGATCCGATTCGGTAGGATGGGAAATTCGGACTCCAAGTTGCATTTCCGGAAAGCGGTGATTCAGCTCACCACCAAAACACAGGTTCGAATCTACTTTTGTGTGTGTTTCAAAGTTATAAACTGTTTAATCGGCAACGGAGTTAGAATTCATTGCGATTGGTTCGCTGTAAAAAAAATTGCTGTTGTTTTATTTCACCCAAACGACAAAAGTCATTGTGTCAGCAGCGCCCGTGTCGGTGTCACTGAAAACGGGTCAGACAAAGTTGAGATATCGGTTTCATCTTTTATTAGCATGTTATGGTTTTTCCTTGCTTTCTGTCCGAGAGGTTTTTTTTTTACCTGGCCACTTATTGTGAAAAACTGTATGTAAAGCTCTAACGTAAAATAATGTGTCGTATTGAACTGTGTGTTTGTGTGACCTTACATGTGTGTCTGTGTGACCTGTAGCCTGTGGAGGACTCCGACGACGTGTTCTGGGATCAGTTCTGGCCTGACGTGGAGCTGACGGCGCAGGATGTGTTTGCACTGGTTCCTGGAGCGGAGATCCGTGCGGTGCGAGAGGAGTCTCCTTCCAACCTGGCAACCCTCTGCTACAAGGTTCAGGAGTTTGAAAAAAATAGGAAATGAAAAATTAGCTCTTGGGGCTGCAAAGTTTGTGGGCTCTTTGAATCATTCGAAGTTCCATCCACGTAATGGTGCGTGTGTGTGTTTGTGTGTGCTGCAGGCTGTAGAAAGACTGGTGGTTAACGCTGAGTCCGGCTGTGTGACCGAGAGAGACCAACAGACGGTGCTGAGTGCCACTCGTCTCTTGACCCGCGTTCTGCCTTATATTTTTGAGGATCTGGACTGGCATGGCTTCTTCTGGTCCACTGTTCCGAGAATGGGAAAGTGTGTGGTAAGAATTATGTACCCTATGAATTAGACAGTTAGTACAAAGCCACCATAAATAAATAACAGTGTTGCTGTGATATATTTAACTTAAATGGAGTTTATATAATCAGCACAATTAAAACCCCTGAACTATTTAACAGACAAAAAATGATCAACATGTATCATTTTCAACAGGCTGCTGTTGTATGATCTCTTTTCCAAAAAACCCAACTTTTTACAAGAATTTACTCCACCAAGAAAAGCAGTTACATTATGAAAAATATTGGTGTTCAGTTCTAGTGAAAATGAGAAAAATGATTGTTGTGTAGCAGTTTGACCTTTTGCAAAGCAACTGACTTTTGTAAAACATCCATATTATCCTTATTTGTTTTATGACACGTCATGTTGCTTACAGTTTGTTGATGATGTGGTCGATTATGAATGGTTGACGCTGCTGTAATTGTTAAGTTTACTCTGTTTTACTTTGCAAACATTCATATCCAGACACAGTGTGTTAAAAGAGCGGCTGAAGTGTTTGTCCAGAGCTGACGTTTGTTTAAAGCAGCCAACACCCAGTACTGTATATCTCTTTGAAAAAGCAAGGAAGAATGAGTTTATAAGGTGAGATATTTCCCGGTTGTGTCGCTCGATTATTTCAGAGAAGGAAATGTTGTTCGTTTCTATAGTAAGCAGACTGTAAAAAAGAGCTGAACTTGGCAGAAAAATCTGTGGTTATTAGTTGGCTTTCTACGACAGGAAAAGTCCTCATGTGCAGCAACACTCTGATAAAACAAACATTCACGCTGTGGCGAGATATTCATCCGATTAATTCTTACTCTTAACGCTTGTTAAACATTAATGCCTAAATGTTTAATATTTAGTGTCGTTTTGCTTTAGTATTTCCTCAAGTAAATAAATTATATAGTCAGCTGATTGATTCAGCTGCGCTCTTTTGAAAATGTTCTCTTATAACAGCGGGTGCCTGTTTAAAACTTTTTCACATTTTCCATTTTATTTTTTTCTAAATGAATATAATAATTGTTTTCATCTTGTCTAAATTAAAATACCTGTATATATTTTTGTCTGTGTGTTCGTTTAATGTTTTATGCATTTTTTTTTTTAAGTTATTTTTTTTTTCTACAATTTTATTAAACTTGTTTGAAACTAAAATGGATGTTGTTTAGATCCTCACATGAATAAATGTATGCCCTGATAATAAAATGCAAATTAATTATTTAAAGAAATTCTGAAGAAATGCTGGGATTAAAGGAGAGTTTGGTCTGTGCGTGTCTGGTTGCAGTGGGAACACTGCACGGATTGTGTGTGTGTGCTGGATCAGATGTCCTGAGAATCACAGAGCTGCTTCATTGTGTGTGTGTGCTCGTGTGATGCAGGGAGAAGGCGACATAAACTCCACCAGACCTTTAGCCGAGTCTCTTCTCACCGCCATTGCCGATCTGCTTTTCTGTCCAGGCTTCACAGTGGAGAGTCACTGCAGGACCGGAGCCGTAAGCCCAGCACAAGTCAACCACATTCTCAGTGTGTATAATATGGAGTGTGAAAGAATATATGTGTGTGTGCAGGATGGAGATCTTCAGTCCATGGACAGCTGTGAGTTCATCTGGGAAGCGGGAGTGGGTTTTGCTCAAACTCCGTCTCTCAACCACACCCACGACTCCAACAGGTGCTTTACATCCACCTTAACCTCACCTGCATGGAAAACCGCTGTTTTCTATTAGCATGTCATATTAGTGTTGATACTGTCAGGTGAAGATTGTTCTCAGTCAGGCAGGTAGGTCATGTGATAGGTTGACTGTTGAGACACATTCTCAGGTGTCTCGACCAATGAAAGGTCAGAGGCAAAGTATAAAACCAGTGGTGCTCTGCGATAACCTGACAGACTGATTTGTCTGACAGTAAACTCCAGCTGATCTTCAGACAGAGAAGTGAGATTCACCAGAATCAGAATCATGCATCTCTGATCTGCATTTTTTTTTTTAGTTTGCACACAGTAGCTATGGACACTCCTGTGCTTCATTATCTCTCTCTCTCTCTCTCTCTCTCTCTCTCTCTCTCTCTCTCTCACACACACACACACTCTCTCTCTTTCTTTCAGGGTGGAGTTATTGAAGCTGTTACTGACATGTTTCTCTGAAGAAATGTATCAGTCTCCTTCTGATATTCATAAACTCAACCCCTGGGTGTCATTCTTCTGCTCAAGACAAAACAGGTCTTTTATTTCTTTTCTGTTCCTTATACACAATCATGTGGCATATGCACACACGCCAATATTCACACTGGCTACTCACACAATACTCGACTGACTTGACTGATGCATCCTCTTTTTCTTTTTCTCTTTGACAACAAAACCTATCACTTTATATCTATCATTCTCTCCCCTTCTCTCTCTGTCAGACATGCTCTGCCTCTCTTCACCTCTCTTCTGAATGTGGTGTGTGCGTATGATCCGGTGGGCTACGGGGTTCCATACAATCACCTGTTGTTCTGGGATCCGCGGGGAGCGCTAGTGGAGCCGGCGTTGCAGACCCTGGTGGTGTCACTGGAGCCGGAGCGTGTGATGAGCGTTGCTGATGGACAGACCTCAGTGGACGAGTGCCAGGTCAAATGCACAGAATGAAGAATTAGTGTTTAAGTTTTAGATTATATTAATAAGGACAACTGCACTCACTCTTCTAACTTCTGTCACATTCACTTTCTCTCTGTCTTTCTCTCACATCTTCTCCGTATGTCTTGCTCCTGCTTTTTCTTTTTTGCACTGTCCTACTATCTCTCATATATACACACACTGTCTTTTCTCATACTGTGTCTCTTTTTGTTTCTCTCTCACATTCCCTCAATACCCCCCCCTCTCTTTGTCTCCCTTTTTTTCGTTTCAGTCGAATGTGGAGAACTTGTTTGTGAACTACCTGTCTAGAATCCACAGAGAAGAGGTGAGGCTGATGAAGCATTTCTGTTCCTGTTCAGTTGCTCAGGTTCTTGTAAAATCTGGCGTCTGTCTGCAGGATTTCAGTTTCATCCTGCGAGGAATCGGTCGTCTGCTGAACAACCCAATGATACAGACATACTTGCCTCACTCCTGCAAGAAGATCCAGTGTCAGCAGGAGCTGCTGTTGCTCTTCTGGAAGCTCTGCGACCTCAACAAGGTTTAATACTCAAGACCTCCACAACTCATGTTCTGAACCTTTGTGCAGAACTTAACAGTCCAGCTTTTGAGTTTATAGCATCTTGGGTTTAAATCCATTGAGTTGATTCACATTAACTGATATTGTTCTGGAGCTGCTAAAGTTCTGCTTAAGAACAGCATTGATAAATAACATAAGGTCATATCTTACGTATATATTGAATTCAATCTATGAACTAGATTTGGTCAAAGGGATGCTTTTATGTGTGATGTTGGGATTGGTAATCTGTGAATCACTCTTCTCTCTGCTGCAGAAGTTTCTCTTCTATGTGTTGAAGAGCAGTGACGTTCTGGATCTTCTGGTGCCGATTCTGTTCTACCTGAATGATGCTCGTGCAAATCAATGTGAGGAACAGAAGTCAACATACACACAGAAATACCTTCTCAAACTCATGCACACACAAACACACAGGGAAGTAAACATATACACACTGAAACACCCTAACATGAACACCCTAAAAAAACTCACAGCAAATACACCAAAATACACTGGACTCACATACACATTTACACAGTGAACACATACACACACACAAAACTCTCATTCAGCCGTTCACACAGACATGACACGGACTTAAACGTAAACTATAAACATTAAAATAAAACAATAAAAAAGATAGAAACATTTTAATGAGTTTAAACACCAGTAATGAATGAAATCTGCTAGGTGTGTGTGATATTGTGTTGTCATTTGATGTGTGTGTGAAGCGCTCGTGGGTCTCGTGCACGTTGGCGTCTTCATCCTGCTCTTGCTGAGCGGAGAGAGGAATTTTGGGGTGCGTCTCAACAAGCCTTACTGCGTCCGTGTGCCCATGGACATCTCCGTTTTCGCTGGCACTCACGCCGACCTGCTGGTGGTGGTGAGAACTGCAGGAGTTCTGCTAGCGCTGTCTGTTCCTGACGCCTCTTTTCACAATCTTTCAAGGTTTTCCACAAGATCATCACATGTGGCCACCAGCGCCTTCAACCGCTGTATGAATGTCTGCTCACTGTCTTGGTCAATGGTCAGTTCCTTCACCAAATCCAACTAGCATATGATAACAGATATGCCAATGACCATCTGACTAACAAATTAACATTTTTTTCATATGATATGACATTGTGGCTGATCTGTCAAAGTTTCAACTTACATAAAATCCCATAGTGAAGATAAACATATTTCGGAAACATAATTCATCATCTAAACATGAATACCGTAAATGTTTTTCCGCTCAGTGTCTCCGTACCTCAAGAGTCTATCGATGGTGGCAGCCAACAAGCTTCTTCACCTGCTGGAGGTGTTTTCTAGCCCCTGGTTCTTTTGTTCCTCGCCGAACAACCACCACCTTGTGTTCTTTCTGCTGGAGGTTTTCAACAACATCATCCAGTACCAGTTTGATGGTATGTATTCAATCCAACTCACACAGATGACTTGGTATTGCTCTGTGAACACTGTTCCTTTCTCGGTCAGGAAACTTCAACCTGGTGTACTGCATCATTCGCAAGCGTAGCCTTTTCCACCAACTGGCCAACCTGCCTACGGACACTGCCTCCATCCAGAAGGCCCTGCAGAAGAAGAGCCCCACTCCTGTGCTGACGGAGAGGACCACGCTGGGTTCTATCAGCACCAGCCTGAAGGCCATGCCTCGTAAAGTGTTTCCCATCGCCTACTTACTCTCTGGAATCTTGCTTCTCAGCAGATAAAGTGATGGTCTGTGGTGTTCCAGGCATAGAGAAGCTCACGGGGAAGTCACAGGTGTCTGATGATGGAACCACAGTGCTGCTTCAGCGCCACGACTCGTGCCACGGCCAAACAGAGAGCAGCTCTGGGGTGAGAGAGGTTGAGTCAAGCTCCAGCACAGAGCAGGTGAGCATCATCTCCATGTCCAGCATTCAGTTCATGAAGAGAACATTTTGTTGTTTTTCAAAGACTGGGAAAGCAGATTGTGAAGGACAACTGAACCCTTTGGTGTCTTCCTCAGACTGGACTCCAACATCTGAATGGGTGAGGGTGACAATCTGTTCAGTGTTTTTAATACTGTGGTGTTGAGGGACAATGTAGTGTAGTGATAGTCTGTCTGGTCTCCTTCAGGTTCTCCATTGGAAGAGCAAACTTCCTCTGCAAACAATCATGAGGCTTCTGCAGGTGCTGGTGCCTCAAGTGGAGAAGATCTGCATTGACAAGTGAAGTTCAGTTCCAGTGACAAAAAAAATCATGATGGTCCTACAGTATAGTTATTACCCTCTTTTGGTGATTATAGAGCTCTGACAGACGAGTCTGAGATACTGAAGTTCCTGCAGCATGGAACCCTGGTGGGACTGTTGCCGGTTCCTCACCCCATTCTCATCCGCAAGTACCAGGCTAATGAGGGCACAGCCCTGTGGTTCCGCACGTACATGTGGGGCGTCATTTACTTGCGGTGAGGACCGGCTACATGTGACTTAACTGCACATTTAACTCGATCCTGGTTAAAACTTATGAGTAATTAATCTACAGACGAGTTGAATAAAAAAATTGCAAAAACAAAATAGACACAACAAATGCACTGTGACATGTACAGTAAACATGTCTGTGATGTATGAATAAGTTACATGTTTTTTTTCAGTAATGTGGATCCTCCTGTATGGCATGACACTGATGTCAAATTATTCGAGATCCAGAGAATTTAATAGCATCTTTCCGGATCCAATCCCAACAAAAGCTGAAGAAATGAATGGAGATCTGTGCTGGAGATGAAGAGATTGATGATGATCTTCTACAGAATGATACGTTTCTCTCATTTAATCTATCACTGTCTGAATTGACTTACAGAGCAACAGAATGTAATATTATGCTGATCTGCAAAATAGTAAAAGAGTAAAGTGGCATTGTTCATTATATATTAAAATATGCATAAAAGACTGTATGTTTGAAATTTTATTGTTTTACTACGATATAAACGGTTTTTTAATTACTAAAATACGCGTTTCACACCATCTAAAATGTGAGATGTGGTCCATGAAGAAGACTGTTCTTGCATGACTGAAGCACGTTCTCCAGGTGAGGGTAGAAGAAATGGGCGGGGTCGGTTTATGAGGCCACTCCTATCACGAACTCGATCTAGCGGGCCGTAAGATGCGCTGCGCTGATGCAGCAGTTCCTCTAGCGGAGACGTCCGGACAGCACGTGTGGTCTTGACTAACGCCGCGCGCGGTAATAGCCGCCGCGATGAACGACACGTACCACCGCGCGGCTCGAGAGGGACACACGCAGCTGCTGAAAGAGGCCACGCGCAAGGAGCTTAACGCCCCGGATGAGGACGGCATGACGCCGACGTTGTGGGCCGCGCACCACGGCAACGTGGACGCGCTCAGGCTGCTAGTGTCGCGAGGGTCAGTGACGCATGTGTGTGTCAGTGAATTAACGTTCATAAATTATTAGTTATTTGAATGAGGCATGTCTAACGTGTAAAAAATATTTTATAGGATGTGTGTTCGTAGTAATTTGTTAATATTAAACTGTTTTAGTAAAACTTTAATGTCCTATGTAACGTACATATAGTATTTGATAATCACAAAAGTTTGTCCATTGGAATCGTCTATTGCAATAGAAAAAAACATTTATTATTTAATGGGTTGGATATAAGAAATGTAATGTATAACAAAAGTAATGTACATCAATGTGTAAAATTAAATGTATAAAATTAAACTTAATACAAGTTTTAAAGTGTGTGTGTGCGGGCGCGCACGTGCGATGGATGATGTGTCTGTTTAATTAAGATGTGTCAAGTCTGCTTACATCATGTCACTCGCTATCTGGTGGTCCATGTGCTCAATATGCTCTTCATGAGCAGTTTTACTGTCTCACGTGATTAAAGAAAAGGTCTTTCAATCTTCATATGGTGCTATATCTGCTCCGGCAAACACGATTATCATGGCTACATATTTGAGAGATTGGTTTAGAGTAGACAGACAGAGAAAAGAGGGAGACATAGAGATGGCATTGGGACACGCTTTTCTCTGAATTAGAGTGAATTAGTTAACTGTTTCTTAACTGCTGAGCAAGGAGTTAAATGTCCAGCTCTGTCTGCTACTTTCACTGTACCTGACCCACAGGACCAAACCTGATCACCTGACCAGAGCTAGCTCTCTCTCTTTTTTGTTTTTTCTATATTTTTGAATTTATAGAGCCTATATATAACTGTAATCTATCTGTAGTAATAGATTTGTAGTAATAATTATATATGTGCTGT
>CM051500.1:11394116-11416125 GCA_028031935.1 Paedocypris micromegethes
TGTGTGTGTGTGTGTGTGTGTGTGTGTGTGTGTGTGTGTGGATTTAGACCAGATTATAGATGAATACACAGGCAACTGCTTAGACACATATACAATTTTCATACACCTTTGAATGAAAGGCACATGAAATGTTATGCATAACATTTAAATAGATACAAGAGTTAATACAACATCACTGAATCATGTGGGTTGGAATTGTTAGGGCAGAATAGATGGTGCAGTGTTGGCATGTTAGTAATGATGAATGCGGTACATGCTGAGACAGGAGTGACTCTCAAAGGTCAGTTTGCATAATGTGTGATACAGTAAGTGGAGCTGCAGAGCATCACATTACACTACAGATCAACACCTCACTACTACACACACACACATGCTCACTCACACACACTCCACACAAACACTCCGATCAACACCTCACTACACACACACTGGCTAAAGGATGATAGAAAATTGATTCTGTAATTTAGGGTTAGGGTTAGACTGAGAATGACAGGTTACAAACCTGCTTCACTGTCAGGTTAAAACAACTTTAATTATTACTCTTGTTGTTATTACTCTTAACATATTCAACAGGATTGTGTAATTCATGGGTTAAGAAAGCCAATTAATTGTTAAAACATAGATAGATTATTGACAGCGTTAAATACACGTTACTACAGTGATGTGATGTTTCGTGTTTTGTCTCCAGGGGAGATCCAGACAGATGTGATATTTGGGGAAACACTCCGCTTCACCTGGCGGCCGCCAACGGACATCTAAACTGCCTGTCCTTCCTGGTCTCATTCGGAGCCAACACCTGGTGCCTGGACAATGACTACCACACGCCACTGGACATGGCGGCCGCCCGAGCACACATGGACTGCGTCCGGTACCTGGACTCCATTGCTGCCAAGCAGATCACCATCAACCCCAAGCTGGTGAGTAAGCTGAAGGATCGAGCCTTCAGGAACGCTGAGAAGCGCATCGAGACCTGCCAGAAGCTCCAGCGCAAGCATCATCAGCGCATGGAAAAGCAGTTCCTGCGGGCGGCGGCAGCGCCGGACGCCTCAGACACGGCGAGTGTCAGCAGCTTTAGCAGCACCCTGAGTCGTAGGGTTCCTCAGCTCCACGGCCTGGACTCAAACTTGACCTACTCACAGGTGACCAACTCGAGTTTCAGACTGATGATGCTTTAAATCTAAAAACTTTCCTTGCGATTTGTCGGTAATGTTCAATTTGTGTGTTTGAATTGAGGACATTTGTCAAATTTGATGTGAGAGAAAACACAACATCTGTTTAGTTCTGCGCATAATAATGTGTCTGGATTTTTGAAGCTGTTTTCCGATTAGTTTTTTATTATTTTTTGTTAATGTTTCAAACGATTGTGATTGTGTTCATTCTTCTCGCAGGTAACCCTCCAGTCCACAGCAAGAGGCAAGACCAGAATTCAGCGGCGTCTGGAGAAGAAGAAGCAAGGAGATGGAACTTTCAAGATTTCTGAGGATGGACGGAAGAGTGTTCGCTCGCTCACTGGCCTTCAGCTAGGCAGCGATGTCTTGTTCTTGAAGCAGGGAACATATGTCAGCCCACGGCAGCCGCCTGCGTCCCGGCGGCATGTCTGGAACATGTTCTCTGGCAGTCAGGGCCCTGGGGAGGATGAAGAGGACACGGACACTGTGTCCAGGGCACTGAGTGATCCGGGGCTTTACGATGCGGCATATTCAGAGATCAGCACAGACTCAGGCCGGGACTCTCTCTTCAATCGGCCAGGACTCGGCACTATGGTTTTCCGCCGGAACTACGCAAACGATGGTTTGTTCCGAACGGGGCAGATAGAAGGCAGCGTGGTGGGAAGCGAGCCTGCGGGTCGAGCACCAAACGTCCGCTTACGGGGGAGACTGCCAGCGAGATCGCCCAGTCTTGACGATATGAGCGTGGACAGCTCACTAAGTCTGCAGGTACTGCTTCCCATCTACTACTTGTCTTTTACAGTGGTACCTCTCTTAACGAATGACTCTCTTAACAAAATTTCCATGTGGCTACTCACGGTCGTGTTGGGATTTTAGGTGCTTGATTAAATCACTTGTTAAACGCGCTACAATTGAATACAGGTTGCGGTGACTGTTTTGTCGTCTTCATTCACTTTGAAATACACGCGACTGATGAGTTGGTCTCACCGCGGAGCTCTGAGCTGTAGTGACGCGCTTGTGTCGTGTGTGTGTGTCTTGTTCGCGCTCGTTTCCATCTGCTGCTGGAGCGCTGGGGGGCGGGGTTACGCGCACGCTTGTGATTAACCTTTTTTACGCCGCTCTTTACTTTACAGTCATTTGGAAGACGCTTTTATCCAAAGCAAGTGAAGCAATTTGTATAAAATAGGCTACAGTAGATGTCTACACAGGCTATATAAAGACATTTACTAGACAAAACAGCATGACATTTATTTTTTTACATCAGCGTTAACGCTCAAATGTAGACATGGCTCACTTCCGGTATCGACTTCCGGTATCGGCAGACTTTTGACAAGTACCGAGTACTTTGAAAAATTGGTATCGAGCTTGATACCCATGAATCGGTGCATCCCTATTTATGATGAAGAAGTTGAGATGTTGTGTTGTCAAGAGAGGTTGTGGACCAACCTTCGTAAACACTAATGAGAAGATTGGAACTGGCTGGCAGAATTTGCACACCACCTTCCCTCCACAAGACTCTCTTCTGTACTTTTAGTAGCGTAAATCGTGTGTGACGGTAATATAGTTCAAATGTTTGTGCTAAACTTTTATTCACAAACAATTCCTGGCTTGTCCTCGTGCTTGGCGAATAATTCAGATTCTGATTATTATGCGGCAGGATTTGCCCTGGGAGGAAGGAGATCTGGGCCTGGAGGAGGATGATGATGAGCTTCATCCTTCATCAGCTCCTCTGGAAGTGTTCCTGGCGTCTCAGGGACTGAGTGAGTTCTTCAGCCTTTTCGGCCGGGAGCAGATGGACCTGGATGCTCTGCTGCTGTGCTCAGAGAAGGATCTGCTCGGCATCCACATCCCACTCGGACCTCGGAAAAAGCTGCTGGACGCATGCAGTCGCCGCAGCCACGTCCTTCATGAAGACGACAGAGACATGCACGACACTGAACTCTGACCCGTTCAACATCACATGCCACCCGTGTCTTTATCGGAAAGAGCACGTACGTATTACACTGGACATCACGACTCAATGTGTACATAGACTGAAGCAGTATACACCCGTTTTTACAGTGCACGTTGAACCAAATCCAATGCATTTTTATGATAGTTCTACTTTGAAAGAAACCAATATTTCTGCATGTTTTGCAAAAAAAATTCTTCTTCATTCACCGTCTTCTGTTCTTTATCAATGAGGAATACACAGGATTTGTCTTGTGTCCAGGTGTGTTGATCCCTGTGTTTCAGTGCAATTGTGCTCAAACTGCCTGTGCCAAACATTTAAACGCAACAATTTAAAACGGACAAAAATGGACAAACATGATCCACAATAAGAGTTTTTAAAAGGTTGATTAAGAATATGTAATTTTCTTAATAAATGTATGAATTTTAAAACCTTTCTTGATGCGCTGTAGAACCAAATCGCCATGGTAACTAAAGGAAAATATACAGTATACAGTATTGTTTTTTTTTCTGTGCTACGTTGGTTTCTACTGGGAAAATTGTGTTCAGAACAGTCTTGTGTGTGTGTGTGTGTGTGTGCGTGTGTGTGTGTGCGCGTGTGCGTGCGTGTGTGTTAGTTAATGTATGCTTGTTTCACTGTGTTTGGTTCCGTGGCCCCTAGTGGCCATACTGACAAACTCACTAATGGAATGGCAAAAGCAAGATGAATTAATGTTTTGCTCTTGTGTTTTAATGTTTGTACTACAATGACGGTCCAATAAATAAAAACATTTGAATAGACAAATAACAAATCGGTGAATACTGCTAGTTAGCTTGAACTCATGCAAACAACTACAATCTGCTAATAGTGTCCCTCTCATAATTTTAACGGTTCAACAATAGTCAGGTCGATACCACTTTTACTATCCTCTTTTTATTGCAATACAAAGACTGACTGCTTCCGGTCTATTGAACTGATTTTCACACACAATTATGTCTGTATAGTATAATTATACGTTTTAAATGAGTTCTGTTAAAAAGTACATTTCATAAGAAAATCCTACAGTAAAAAGCCCCGCTGCAGTAACGTCAGTGACCAGTAGATGGTAAACATTCGACAGAAAAGAAGGCATTGGAGGTTAAAGCTGAGACTGTTACAGCACTGTAGTTTATCCGCAGTACTGTACTGTATGGCACTATTTTTGTAAAAAAAGAATGATTCTAATTGTCTTCACAATTGCGTTTACAATTATACTAAGATACTAAGAGCTTGAAATGTATATGACGTGCCGAAAAAAGTTCAAAAGAGTTGTCAAATTGCATTTGAATCAATCGATCTATAACACAATTCAGAGTAACGTACAATTAGTAAACTTTCAGAATTGTGTCCAGATTTAGAATATCGTTCTGGAACAATGTATTTCTCGTTTTTAGCTAAACGAATTTTGTTAGAAATACTCCGTATTACCGTAGTATTCTCATCAAACTTTTTTTTTAGACAAAATGAAAGTGATGTAAATACGTATTCAGATATTTATTTGCGCATTTTTACAATTCAAATTCAAATTCAAATTGTATAATTATTTTTGTAAGAATCCACAAGCGACTGAGGAACAACCAGACAACTGTAGGAATCCCCTTATAGCTGGTCCTGTAACTGAGTGTCCTTGGACAAGACTGACCCTTTTAAATCCAGAGCACAAATTCAGTATAGTGGCCATAATGCCATAATCATCACCTCACACACTCACCATGAAAGATTTGATCAAGGTGTGTGTCAGCTCAATTGAAGAGAAAAGTTAAAGTTATTATATTCAATACAAAAAAAGGTATTGGATACAACAGCAACAACAAAAAAGAAGCATTTTGCTAAATAATTATAAACAGTACTTTTAATCAAATTTGACACCAGCCAAACTGTAATTGAGCATTGTTGTTGTGAGGATGTGCAGGACCATGTGACACCCTGAAGTGGGGGCTTGTGGGTAATGAAGTCCAATCCTCCTGTAATGGCATCCTGCTTCCAGTGGCTATTTTTCAGTACCCAATCAGAAGCTTTGTTGCTGAAACCCTTTTTGCATGATTCTTCATTTTGAACATGCTCTTTTCAGTTGAGCTCAGACAGACCATCGAGTGACTCAATTTTTCTTTGGGTGCCTATGATTTGTTTCAATCATAAGCCCCATTGTGGTCTTTTGTAGCTGGAGACAAAACATTTGATGCAACCAACAATCTGTAGGCCATCAGAACTCGGACTGCCACAAACCTCCACCATCGTTGTGTGAATCATGTCGAAGCACATTGTGCCGCCATGTTTCATACGTTATGTGATGTGACTACTGATCATTACAAAAGCCAGATGAGTCTATTCATGTCATCCATTCTTGACATGAGTCATTCAGTTTCTGACGTTTCTACAAAGCTGAAATAATTGTAACGTGGTTCATTCAATTATTTAGGTTAACCAGGTTATTCAGTAATGTGTTGTCTTTTGTCTGGTTTTGGGTTGATCCTGGTGAGTTTACAGTGATGAAGAGTTGCAGATCTGGAGGTTCTGGTCCAGCTCTCTCAGCTGCTCCATGAAGCCGCTGTTGGGACAGATGTTTCTGTGTTTGGCTACAGCTGTAATGGCCTCCACCAGCTTCATATTTTCATGGATCATCAGATACGCCAGCACCAATGTAGATGAGCGGCTCACACCCATAGCACAGTGAACCAGAACTTTACCTGCAAGCAACACCGTGTCAGAAAAACTCTGTACAAAATACCCCAATATATGTCACTTGAATTTTATATTTTAATTTATATTTAGTAAGTATAAAACATTTTCTTTATTATAAAGGTTACATTTACATATAGATATAATAACACCTTGCTAAGTTGGACCTTAAATAACAAGACAATAAGATCCAACTTGCAAAGTTGAGAGTGTATATCTATACATACACACACACACACACACACACACACACACATATATATATATATATATATATATATATATATACACCGTAAAACCTCTAATAGAACTCCATGGCATGTGTGGAGTCTCTCTATGAGGCAGCCTTTGCGAATAGAAGGCGCAGAATGTGATAGAGCAAGATGTATAAATACTTATATCAATGTGGCGTTCAATTATAGGTTTACGGCATAAAGTTATACTCTCACATTGTATATTTATTTAAAAAACGTTACATCATCCCTGACCTCCAGGTGCACTGATGGCGCTCTTTATGAAGTTGGCAGCAGGGTAGAAAAAAGGGCTGATGTTGAAAGAGGGCATGTCAAAAGCTTCCACGCCATGGTACTTGATCTTACTGTCCCTGTAGTAGCCAGCCCCAGTGTTGATGTTAAACTTCCCGTGAGCAGCATTCAGCACATGAGTGATGTTCATGGAGTGGAGCATGTGTTTGTCTTTGGCGGCGTACCTGACATTTACACAACATGTCACCAATCGTGGCTCATCATCACCCGCCCCTGAGTTCCCTGTAATGTATTCTTACAAATCTCCTATGTAGATTCCCGGTCTGACCTCATCAAGATGGCCACTGGTTCCGGCTTTGACCCACAAGAGCCTTTGGAGCTCAGAAGCTGTAGGGGTCTTATACCGGCCTGGCCCATCGAGAGCTCCTTCCTCATGTCTACTGCTGCGGGGCATGTTGCCTCAGGCGTCTTCTGCTTAAGTCTATGTTGATCTTTAGACACAAAAATAGTCTGGTAAGAGCTTTGCCACATTAAGCTTTAATTAAAGGCCGCAATTGTCGATTGATCACAAGCTCACTATTGTCGATTGATCAGACATCCCTCATGTGACATTAAGACCACAACTAAAGTTTCCTTGAGCAGGAGAAAACTATCATGGCCCGAAGAAGTCTTTCTTTGAAATCTTTCTTTAACATTGTGATTTTAATTTGCCGGATGAATAGATTTTCCTATTTGAAATTTAAACCAGCTTGAAAATACCTTGATGAATAATTGATAACCATAATTAATTATAGCAAAGTATTAATAGTCTCCTCTGAGCGAATACTGTACACATTGATATCAGTCAGTACAACTTTGGCATAAAAAGTCTTTGCAACATTTTTGTGTTGTAAGAGAATAGCCTAGCTCTGAACAGCCAGAAAACCCAGAGATCATAGTTGACTTCAATATACTGCACCAACCTAGCCTCTCTGTACGTTAAAGGAGAGTGTGTGGAGAGGATTCATAACTTCATTTATCTCTGATGAAATCTCATGGACAGAGAACATCACCGCTGCGCCATCAGACACAGCTTCTTCCCACCGTGTCAGTCTGTTCAACCTGAACTAGGATGATGTTACTGGAGAATCAGAGCAAGGAGAAATGGTCTAAAGAACGGCTTTTTTCCAAAAGTCATCAGCACACTAAATTGATTTATGTAATGACCCTACAGAGGAACAAAAGGCTGACGTAAGTTTCACTGATCTTCATGTAATATAATTCTCTCTGTGCTAAATGTTATCTACTTTTTGTAATGTGCAACTGAAAGTTACAGTCCAACTGTACAGTAGAATGCCATTGTTACACTGGGTTACAATGAAATTAATAGAAATTATATATATATATCACTCAATTTCTAAACATTGTAATTAATGTATCTTATGCTGTTTGTTGTTCTCGTTTTAAAAATTTTAGGATGCTCTTAATCTCTTCATATAATGTAATGATAATAAAAACATATAACAGACTTTGTGTACAGTAACAATAAATGGCATTCTTAATGTTTCTATTTTAGAACAAATGTAAAATAGCATGTACAGGCTAATACTAAATAAAAGGAGACCAAAATTATCACCATTATTTAATTCAGTAGCATAACTGTCTTGTTGAACTGCTACAAAACACGGTTTATAATATTTTTAGTTGAAATAGACTTACGGTGCGTTGAAATTGAGCTGGACGAGTGTGTTTCATGTCAACAGAGTGTCAGACGACACCGATCAGTTCCTCTATATATAAACACACACAGAAACTCACACAGCAAAATTACTCCATACCTTCTCCCTTCAATTCTTCTATCTGTGACAGGTGTGAAGTGAAGTGGTAGAGGATAACTCTGTTCATGCTTTCTAGTTTTGCTCATATTTTTTACATTTTGGTAATGTTACTTCTGTGGCCATATTTCCAGACCCTCAGTGGCAGTTCCAAAGAATCGAGTCAGGACAAGGACATCAGGGCAAAGGTCGTGGTGAATGCTGTTTTTTTTTACTGAACAGTTCACTGACAATTATTACTAAAGTAACTATTTACTATTTTACTTTTTTTATTATTTACTATTACTAACCCAAACTGTTTTTGATATCAGTTTCAGTGTTTTCCAGAACTGTGCAAAATGTTTTTGTGTAGAAGGTAAATCCACGATTCCACGATCGTCCATTACTGATTTCTTCCCAAAGACATCCAAGTCTTTCATTCTTTTTTTTCTCAGAATATAATATATAGCTATAGCTAATTGTGCCAAAAAACTGATGTTTTATTTTCTTAGTCTAATGATGATCATGTCAGCTGCATGGAGAGCAACTTTGACCACCTGTTGTTTGTTCAAAGCAAAATCTTCAACATGCAAAGGCTTTCAACTTCAGGCCTTTTATCTGATTTATTGAGAATGACACAACAAATTACTCACATGTGTCCCTGTTGTAGCTTTGAAGTAAATTGTGCAAAAAAAATAACTTTTAGTCCTTTTAGAACAGTGAAATCAAATATACGGTCCCCAGAAACAGTGGTCAGGAGGTACATGTGGATCATTTGGGGGAGGTTTTAGAAAATCTACCTGCTGTCACGACAGAGCTCTGCAAAAACAATCCAGAATGAAGAAGCACAAATGATTTATAATCAAGCTAAAAAGATGTATGTCAATCATCTGCTTGTCTCCTTTCAACTACAAATTGTTGTTAGGCTCAAGCTCAAAGCGACACTCACTTCCAGGCCATCATCTATTGATTGCAACTCTCTGCTTAAAATTCATAATAAACACAGCTTGGTAGTTTCTCATCAAGGGTCAAAAAAGTCTCTAAGGCTTTTTTACATTGAGCTGCGCTCTGTTGAAACTATGTATCTATTCCAACTCATCACCTCATTCACAATGTAAAAAAAATAAACAATCAAACCTGCAAACATTGCTCTAATTTCTAACATAGATTTTCCAATTAGTTTTTTGCATAGATGAAAAACATGTACAGTATTTCATCCTTATTAGGAGGTGTCGACGTATATATTGCACAGAGAGAATTCATAGTATCAGGGCAATGATCAGATGAAAAGAGTTTCTCCTGCAGTGACTGCAGAAAGACGGCAGTGTTCTGCTCTGTCCATAGTGACATTTCATTGGTGAAATTGGTCCAAACATTTTGTGTTCACAGCAGAAGGCAAAGGCAATGCTTTTTCCTCTTCCTCCTCTGCAGGTCCAGGTCCAGCAGCAGAGCCAGGAAGTTCTTGTTAGGATAAATGGCCCGTTTCTGTACAAGACGTTTGACGGCCTTGTGCAAAGACATGTCATGATACAGCATCAGGTACGCCAGCACCAGCGAAGAAGAGCGGCTCATTCCCATGATACAGTGCACTAGAACTTTTCCTGCAAGACAAAGGATTTAAAACCAATTTTAGCCAACTTCTGTCTTAAATCTTAAGGTTTAAGATTTAAAGTGTAATACTTTCACTTTTAATACTTCAATACTTTTAAAAAGGGTGCTTGTATCTGATCAAAAAACTGACCAATAGATAAAAAGAAAAAGTGAATTGAAAGACAGAAAACAGTAAGAGAGAGTGTATCTGGTAAAGGGTGGATTGAGAAAGTCAGGGAGGAATGAGAAAGAAATGAGAGAAAGACGTAAAGAAGATGATATCTAACCATCCGGACAGCTGAGGGCTCTGTGGATGAAGTCGGCAGCGGGTCTGAAGTAAACGTCCAGGTCAAAGTGAGTAGAGTCCTCAGCAGGAATCCCACAGTAAACCACCCTGCTGCCGTAGAAGCGCTGATCGCCTACGCTGCCTGTTTTAGTGTGAGCGGCGTTCAGCACGTGAGTAATGCCCAGTTCCTCCAGAGCTCTTCTGTTCTCTGCTATTGTCCTGAGCACAACACAGTCAGAAAGTTCTGCTGCAATTATTTGTATTGGAATGTGTATTCCCTTTATGATGAGCTCATCAGTGTACCATGGCCTGCAACAGAACAATCTGCTTGTCTCAGTCATATAAACATTCTGGAGTTTCACACAATTTTGATGGCAGTATGATTTTGAAACAACACCAGAACATTTCATATGAAATCTCAAACACCATGCCCCTCTCCTTGGCTTAGTCTACACCCATCAAATGTGAAATGGTTTCTGTCACGCTTTTCTACATGTTTTTAAAAGTGTTGAAGCCAGCCATGAAATATGCCACAATGCATCATATGCAAATCACAATGCAAATATGCCACAATGCTTTCTGACCTTCTCTCGTTCGGCGGCTGTCTGGTGGAACAATTTACCTATTCCTCTTAGAAAGTCTGCAACCTTCTCAACGTTTAAAAAGCACTAAAAACTGAGCTCTTTCACCAGCACCTTAACACTGATTTAAAAAAAAAAAAAACTGTGTCCTGTGTTCACTGTTGTTGTTGACTGTCATGCCAAATGACTGTAAAGTAAAGTAATGCATCAATTAATCAATAAAACAGGAAGGGAGGGTGAAGTGAAGAGGTAAAATAGGAAGAGAAAAGTAGCCTTAATACTGTAATTCATGTATGGGAAATTTGCTCAAGAAACTGGTGGAGGTGAAGACAGCAGACAATGACGCTATTTGAAAAGACTCTGTAGCCTGATTGTATCTACCGCCTGGGAAACAACGTTTTGCACTTTTGAAAAAAGCGTGCATTCATTATGCTTGCGTTGAGATTTCAATAAGGCTTCATAGACAATCCACACCTCCTCACAACTACACATTTGAATCGCCTGTAAACTGCCAAGAAATAATTATCCTCATCCACAACACTGCTGACTTTGACATCTAGATCCATCTCAAATGTACAGTTTTTATTCTTTAAATGTACAATTTGCAGTTTGTACGGTTCAAGTTTGGACCGTGCTCACACCACAAGTGAACCGTACCAGGGTTTGTTGGAAATCATCCCAAACACACCTCCCCACTTCACTGGATGGGTTAAATGCACAAATTGCATAACAGATTATGGTTTTGACCATATCTTGCCACTTTCACTCGCTCGTTCTTGAGGTTCAGATCTGTGTGTGTGTGTGTGTGCTGGTTGAACAATTACGTTTCAGGTTTGGAATTCCAAGTAGCGGTTAGTTTGTTTTGAATATATGATGTTATTAATATAACCATGAGTAATCTATCAAAACTGAGATGGCAACACCTACATGCAATCAAAATTGGCAAGTCTTCTCTCTGAATTCTTGTAAATGTAATGTTTTAAAATACTATCATGTTTATGTAAAGGTTTTGCTGACAGACCAAAGAAACCTGTAAGAGTCAGACTCACACGTTGCCAATGTAGATGTTGGGCCAGACTTCATCGATTTGATGCAGGTTTAACTTGCAAGAGTCCAAAACTTTCTGCAGGTCTTTCACTGACACATACTCTCTCCGGTTGGAGCTCCGGGCCATGACACTTGCTTGAGACAGACAGAGTGTGTTTGTGTGTATGAGTGACCCAGAGAGAGAGACTGACACACTGATCCAGCACAACAGCTGATATTCTAAACTCTCTCAATATAGTACCTTCTCTCTCTCTCTCTCTCTCTCTCTCTCTCTCTCTCACACACACACACACACACACACACACACACCCACACACACACCCCTCTATTGCTGTTACTAAGTTACTAATAACTCCAGCTTTGTGTTATCTCAGAAAATAATACTCAATAATTACTTTGTTGACTGTTTATTGCATAACCAGTTTCAAATCACAATAAATTCTCGTTGGATTTTGTTAGAGTAATGTTTGGCGGAGCCACGATGAATACTTGACCAGGAATGATTGATGATTATGGCTGATTAGGAGGAATTAAATCAGTGGCTCAGTAAAAGAAAATGTGAGGGGCAAGATTTACTTAATATTTAAATGGACATTTGTCTATGTATACAGAAGGTAAACAGAATTTAATAGGACATTCTATCTACAGTATATGACAGGGGTGGCCAACCAGTCAGAAACTAAGAGCCACTTTTTTCTGTGTTAGAGCCACAAAGAGCTGCAAAAAGCCCCATCATACACACGTGCATACATAAACATCATCCCATTCCTTAATCTTGTATGTACGCACACACACACAGACCTCTGCTCAGCCAGATTTAATGAAAATAAACACACCAACATGATAAAATTAGTTATTTTTCAACAGTTAAGATCGTGTGCATATTGGACTCATGTCACGTGAAAGTTCCTGAAGACCCGCATGAAACTAGTTAAAGAGCCGCATGAGGCTCTATACCCCTGGTATATGACATGCGAGTGTTACGACTGTTTAGGTGAACTAGCAGCACCTACTGTCAAGAAGTAGGGTTGGATGTCACTCCTTTCATCATCAAAAACTATGATAATCATGTACAGTATTTGTACATTGTCTCTGAAATTTAAGATTTATTTTTGCCTTTGTTTTCCTGGTGAGCGTCTGAGAGTGGCGTCGAGTTCACAGAGCTGTCTGAGGAAACCTCTGTTGGGGAAAATCCAGCGCTTCTGTTTGATTCTGTCGATGGCATCCAGAAGAGAGAAGTGCTGGTGTATCATCAGATATGCCAGAACCAGAGAGGCAGAGCGACTCACTCCTACCGCACAGTGAACCAGCAGCCGCCCTGAAACCACAGAGAATCACTTCAAACCCTTTCAGATATTATATTATAAAATGTTTATTTTTTAATATTACAATAATTTGAAAAATATATTTCCATTTTTACTATTCAATGAAATTGTATAAACATACATATATAAAACACAAGGTGAAAGATATTTATCTTTCTTGAAGGCTTTGTCATAATTTTAAATCAGTCAGGTGTTTCATCATGGCCGAGATGGTGCAGGTCTCTGTCGAAGGCAGTTGTTCAGAAGCTGGATCCAGGAGTAATGCATGACCGACACAGCGTTAGAGGTTTAACACGTGTTTATTTTGCCGTTCAATGCATCACTCAATAACAGTCAGGAAATGCGGATATTTTATACCCTAAATGACGTCATATAATCTCTTGTTCTTGCTCAACTTGTCCTTGCTTTCGATAAGACTACTTAGACTACAGACTGGAGGCAGACATGGCAATTACCGAAATTCAGATTTACGTGAGGATCAGAATATCTTGTATAAAAATCTTCACCACACATACGCAGAGAAGAATAAGTCAAAACAACTTCTAAATAGCCATGTACACAAATATCAAAAACAATTCAACGGCCTTCAATCACACAGACGAAGCGGCCTTTGGCTGTGCTGCGTTTACTTAAGATTAATATTATATTCAGTTATAAGATGTAAGTTATTATACATAAGATTTATGTTATTAAAAATCTAACACAAGGTTTCCTTGAGCAAGAACTCATTTCATGTGTGTGAGTAGTTAGTTTTGAATAGACAGAGAAGAGTTGAGCTGTACCTCCTGAGCCAAGGATGTGATGGATATAATCCGCGCAGGGTTGGAAATACAGGCACAGGTTGAAGGAAGATGAGTCCTCTGCTGGGACACCGTAATACTGCACATCCGGAGAGTAAAACTCATGGCAGCCCAGACTGTGCTGTTTTCCGTGGGCCGCGTTCAGGACGTGAGTGATGCGCAGCTTCCACAGCACAAACCGTTCATGCGCCACACACCTGACACACACGCACTCGCGCACGCACGCACACACGCACGCACACACGCACACGCACTCAACTGAACATCACATTACGGTTATACAACACAGTTACATAGTCTGATTATGTATATATAGTCACAGTAAATACAAATCTACTTTTTAATGAATAATTTATAAATGTTTATTTTCCAAGTACAACTAAAGTACATTAATAACTCAACAATTTATATTTAATACACCACTGGCACATGCCACTTTATTCCCTCCTATAAACTAAAAATAGTTTTAAATAAACTACAAAAATAGTTAGCTACTAAAAAGCTAGTCAATATGGTCATTGCATGAGAAATACGCTCTTTCTAATCGGAAATCCAGAGACACATCATTACCCCCATTCCAAACACACTCGTTTTTGAGAAACACTCACATGTCACCCAAGAAAAGATCAGGCCAAACCTCATCTACATGGTTTCCACTCTTTTTCCCTCCAAACAGAACCTTCTCCAGCTCTTTGATGGAGGGGGTTTCATTCACAGCAGTCATTGGTCAGATCTGTACTCTACTTCTTCCCCGATGCTAAGCTCAGAATTGCTAAAGCTAAAATCACGCTTGACATGAGCAGGTGCAGCTGTCAGTCTAAATATAAACCACACTTCCATATTAATGATCAAAGATATACAATCAGTGCTAGTGCTACCAATTGGCTCTCAAGACATCTTTTCATGCTTTATCTGAACTACTTTTCTGGAGCTGACGCCAACCTCATCAACTCTGGCAAAAATGGCTGGATAGGCACCCTGGATAGGGTACGTATTTTATTAAAACTACATTCTGAGACAGAATGCAGATATATCAGAATCTGTAAATAGAGAGGGAGATCCCAGACCAAAAATGTAAAAGATTTTGAAATTAACAGATTGTTAAGGTGATTTGCATTGTTACACACGAACATATGTCATATTAAGTTGAATTAACTGTATGCAATTTGTACAGAATTGCAAAGTCGAACGATAGTCTTCCGTTACAAATTCAATGAAAGATATACACGACTAAATTTTGTCAAGCGGAAGTCGCCGTGTGCTGCAGCGGAAGTGACGCCAATTGTTGCCGTATCCCGCACGAGTTGACGGCGGTCAACTAAAACGTCTGTCTCAGCCGGATCCGAGCGCGGTTTCTCGGACAGAATGACACGTAACCATATGTTTCGCGGTTTGGAGTGAGGAGTTCTCTGTCTAAGGTGAGTGTAGCTAATGCGCTGTCTGCAGCCGCTAGCAACGTCTCTGGACCCCAGTAGCGTCTCACAGCAGTGAGCCCCAGTGAACCCTTATTCGCAAGGATTGTTCAGCGTGAGGTGTGTCGTGTCGTGACTTGTGTGTGTGTGTGTGTGTGTGTGTGTGTGTGTGTGTGTGTGTGTGTGCGCGCGCGCGCGCGCGTGTTGTCCGTCCGTGCGTGTGTGTGTGTGTGTGTGTTGTGTGTGTGTGTGTGTGTGTGTGTGTGTGTGCGTGTGTGTGTGTTGTGTGTGTGTGCGTACGTCCGTCCCCTCTCTCTCGCTCTGTGTGTCATATTTCTGTATGTGTGTTTTGCTCTCTTTTTCTCACACTTTTCTTTTTTTTATTTCGTTCTATCTTTTTTCGCCTCTGTCTGGTTTTGGAAGAACCCATGAATGGAAGAATGAGATTATGGTAAAATGTTTAAAGAATAGATGGATAGATGAATAGATCTTAGTCTTCGTGTCCTGTTCTGTTGTTGCACTTGTGTACCCCTATTTATTTTGCGTGCCCCTCCCCTTGCTGTACAGGTCTCTCTGTTCTGTGTGGACTGTGTTCTGTTCTGTGTAGCACCAGGGTCCTGAAGAAACGTTGTCTCGTTTCACTGTGTATCGCTCTGCTATATGTAGTTGAAATGACAATAAAGCTTCTTTGACTTTGACTTTGGATTGATAAATGAATGAATATTTAAATCTCTCTTTGGTGAGTGGACAAATAAAAGCACCAAATGACCATTCATCTTTTTGAACGAAACACATTCCAGGTCAAAGTTGCTGGTCCATCCCTGTGAGAGCAAGAGCGATGCCGGGAGGTGAGGTGAGGAACTGGAGCGTGAAGCAGGTGGGCCGCTGGCTGCGGGACCAGGGTTTCTGCGAGTATGTGGATCTGCTGTGCAACCAGCACCGCTTGGATGGGACGAGTCTGCTGACGCTCAGCGAGTTCGACCTGCGCTCGCCGCCGCTGGAGCTGAAGGTGCTGGGTGACATCAAGCGGCTGATGGTGTCGCTGCGGAGGCTGCAGAAGCAGAACGCTGATGTGCTGGAGGAGCTCGGCCTCACCTCGGACACACACTCTCCTCATGGCAGCACAGGTGCCGCTTCCACCAACACACTAACTTACACTGCTGTGGCATTGCTTGTGTTACTGGGTTTCACTCCACATACAATGGTTCCAACAGTTCAGAGAGACTCTCTTGACTTATTGTACTGTATATGGTCCCAGAGCCAAGATTATATTTATTTTGTTTATTAACAAAATGTTATATTCTTTATTAGTTTGCCGCACATGACGTTTTGACATGACCGACATACAATTCAAAACACAAGCAGTTGTATCTACGTATTTCCCTACCTAGCCATACACTTGCTCACAACCAAACAACTCGTGTGCACATGCACATAAATAGCTCTTTAATCTTTAATTAGGAAAGGCTAAAAAGATCTATTATGTGTGTGTAGCTTCAGTGGACTGGCTGTGTAATGGTGAATCAGTGAGGGATTGTGACGCTGAGCTGGACGCGCTGAGCTCTGACCAGTATCACCAGTACAGTAACGGCAAGCACAAGCAGCCCGGCCGCAGGCTGGACCCCGAGTACTGGAAGACCATCATCAGCTCTGTCTATGTGGTCTTCGTCTTTGGCTTCACCTCCTTCGTCATGGTGATTGTGCACGAGCGCGTTCCTGACATGAGGACATACCCGCCGCTGCCCGATATCTTCCTCGACAGGTTTGTGAATTGTGAATTTATAATGTGCAATTTATTACGTGGCAGCTGGACCTGAAAATTAAAGCACATTTTTAGTAATCAGAACAAATTCTACAAAATAATATCCTATAATTGGTTAATAAATAGTAATTTCTTTTGTATCTGTACTTTAGAAAGTAAATAATCCACATTGATCGAACGGTTGTAACTTTAAACTTTATCAGTATTCATCTATATTTCAGAAATATCTACTTTTGTGAAATGGTGAGAGTGTGAGAGTAGAAAGCAGGTGGAGGAAGAGCTAGAGAGCTGAAGGTTTGCTCTGGAAAGAAGAGGCATGAAAGTCAGTCATAGTAAGACAGAACATGTGTGTAAACGAGAGGGGGCAGGGAGAAGGAGTGTGGTTACATGGGGTGGAGGTGAGAAGGTGCAGAAGTTTAAGTAACTGGGTGAGAGTGTGGAAAAGAGGTGAAGAGTGCAGGCAGGGTGGAGCGGAAAGTGCCAGGAGTGTTGTTTGACATAGAGTGTCAGCAAGACTCAAAGGAATGGTGTACACGACAGAGGGGTCAATGCTGAGGGGTCAAAGAGTGAAAAATGCTCAGGATAGAACGAGGTGGAAAAGGATGATTCACTGTGGCGACCCCTGATAAGGGAAAAGCAGAAAGAGAAGTAGATCTACTTTTGTGAAACTGATTTAGGTTCCTTTTCAAGATCCAACAAAATTTTTTTGAGATCCATCCTAATTTTTTCACGATCCGTCCGAATTCGTGATCAGAATTATTTCAGATACAATGTCTTACTGGACAATATATACACGATATACAGTGTATTACAGTTTAACATAGAATGTTAAAGTAAAGTGAGTGGCATTGTCAATATGGCAAACCGTATTGAAATTGGTGCTTTGCTTTAAACCCATCTAATTGGGTACACATTTTTAAATACACACGGTGAAGTGAACACACACATTTTGTAAATGTCAGAAACCTGGCCATTCACGATGCAAATAATGTACATTCACACAACGACTGCCACAGAATAATACAGATTGAGTGAGTCATACTGTAGAGTAAAATACATTTTGACCTGTGTTTGTTTGTCCTGACAGTGTACCCAGAATCCCCTGGGCTTTTGCCATGGCCGAGGCCTGTGGTGTGATTCTCTGCTTTATTTGGCTTTTAGTTCTGCTGCTTCATAAACACAGGTAACACACACACAAACACGCGCACACACACACACACACACACACACACACACACACACATACATACATACACACACACGCACACAAACTTCCACTCCCATGTCCACACTCAATGATGTGCGTACACCCCCCACCTCCAAACATACAGAAGCACACACACACACACACACACTGACATGCAAATACACCATCAAGCACACAGACTCGCAAAGTTTTCAGAGTTTTCAAATGGATTTTCATTGTATTGTTTTTCATCTTGTGGTTTTAACTGGTTGTTGTGTTTAACTGGTTGGGAAATTCCCCACAGGTCGATCCTGCTGCGGCGTCTGTGCAGTCTGATGGGGACCGTCTTCATGCTGCGATGCATAACCATGTTCGTCACGTCTCTGTCGGTGCCCGGTCAGCACCTGCAGTGCACTGGGAAGGTGACTACATCTTTGACGCTGCCTTCATCATGGCTTTGAGGTTTTTTGACCGCTAAATTATGTGTGTAGATTTATGGCGACATGTGGGCAAAGCTCCAGCGAGCGGTGGCCATCTGGAGCGGCTTCGGCATGACCCTCACCGGAGTCCAGACCTGTGGAGACTATATGTTCAGCGGACACACCGTGGTCCTCACAATGCTGAACTTCTTCCTCACTGAGTGTAAGCACACACACATTCACTCGCTCAGTCTCACTCACTCAAACACGCACACACATTTACTCACATTGTCAACATGTTATATTTTTAAGAGGCACTTTTCACAATCACAGTGTGTGTGTGTGTTCACAAGCTCAAATATAAGTAGAGCACTATCTTCGCGGTGTGCAGACACATACTCAGATTCATGCATGTGTGTATGCATGTCATTTAACTACACAGTCAATTTATGTGTGAGCAGAAGACACTAATGTTTATTAACACACACTCTGACATTTACTCATAACGCATTCACTGGATTGTGATTTTGTCTATTGTATTTGTTGTTCATGTACCGGAATTATACAGTTGACATGGATTTACACGGAATTCTAACACAGACTCTTATTTTCTCACAAAAAAACACTCTTACACACATTTTCAGGCACACACATCATCAAAACTGGTATACTTTTGTATCTGCAGACACTCCGCGTAGCTGGAACTTCATTCACACACTATCTTGGGTTCTGAACTTGTTTGGGATTTTCTTCATCCTGGCTGCTCATGAACATTACTCTATCGACGTCTTCATCGCCTTCTACATCACCACTCGGCTCTTCCTGTACTATCATACGCTGGCCAACACACGGGCCTACCAGCAGAGCCGCCGGGCCCGTATCTGGTTCCCCATGTTCTCTTTTTTTGAGTGCAATGTCAACGGACCTGTTCCCAACGAGTATTGCTGGCCGTTCTCTCGTCCCACCATGCTGCGCCGCCTCATTGGTTGAATTCTTGGTCAATCACAGCAATGCAATGCCCTGATGTTGCGCTAAGGACCAGGGCATCTAGTCGTGATTTAATCGCCAATGCTAATCCTGAACGTCTCAGGACTTTATCACGCGTGTCTATGTGGAAGGTTTAGAGAATAGTAACTAACGTGCTTTTTAGTGCCACACACAAGAATGCAAAATACATCAGTTTAACATACAATCCCAACAATCCCTTGTCTTACGTCATACGTGAACGTGAAGACACTTCAACCTCTAGTTTCTTGCCAACGTTTATTGTGAGTGTTTAAAGAGTGTGTGAGCCAAAGTTTGTGCAATAGAGAACTACATTTTCATTTAGAATTTGTATTAATGTTCTAAATATTATGGAATATAGATCACACACGCAAACGATTAACTGAATTTATTTATAAAGTGCTTTACATGGTCACAGACGTCTCGAAGCAGCTGTACGACACAAACAGAACAAAGAGGATGATTTTTCACAGACTCTGGCAAGCAGAAAGACATCAGTAGAATTCAGTCATTTGTGTGAAGGTGGTACCAGAGGCTGAATGAACATCTTTTCTATACTGAATGCTAGTAGAACGCAGTAGATCCGGTTTGACGCTGGATTCAGTTTTGCAGTTTCGCTTTATTGCTGAATTTGAAAGTAGACCATATCTGCTTTGTACTATTTTTGTTCACGCACACACACTCATACGGAAACATTTAACTTTTAAGCTAAACTCTGATCATCCTTCATGTGGATGCCAAAGACATTTCTGTTAAGATCAGTCTTTCTTCGGAAGTATTAACACACGTCACAACTCAAACTCGCGACTTTGCTGATGCAAGCTCTTGGTTTAATGCCACACATGCCATGTCTGTTTTCGGCTTATTCCACAGTCGTCGTGCACTCTCCATACGCTGCGTTCACTGTTGCCACACCACAAGTTAATTGCTTTCGGAATATTAAGTGAGATCTGTGATTTGTCCAGACGTGTCGTTTGACCGAGTCGTTCACTCCTGCTGAAGCGGCTATTTTTGCTATTTATTGGAAGTTTCTCAAAGTGAAAATGTTAAAAAGCACATTCTGCCAAAATGTTTCTAGTTGCCAACGTCTGTGTTGATATGCTTTTTAATAACTGTGTATTTATTGTTTGTGCGCGTGGAGAATGTTTTATAAAGTTTACAGCACGTAAGTAGAAAACACTCATGTCTTAAAACTGGTGGAATAATAAAATGTGTCATTCTGCTTTCAGCTTTATTTCTCTCTTCTTTTTTTTTGTGTTTTCTGTGACAGACATGAAATACGTTAATGAACAATCTTGAGTAAAGCAGAAAGTGTGAAGTTGTTTAACCCGCTTTTCCACTTTGCTTCAACAGACAGCACAGTGGAAATAAACCGCAGTCATGTTACTAGAGTGGGTTTTCTATACAATACTGCAGAGTTTTAAACACATTTCTAGTCAGTCAACACAATTATTTCTATGAGGAACGTATCGCAAATTGCGTGTTTGGAATGACGAAATCCGCCGCAGTTATCATGATTCTCTTGACTTCAACAGTCATCGCGTACTGACTGGTATATTTGGGATTTTTGTCCTCTAACTGGAAAGGACTTTCTGACCAATGGTCAGACTGCTAGACAAGGTTGGTATACATCCTTTACCACACATCACAGGTGCACCACAAGGCTGTGTGCAGAGCCCACTTCTGCTCACACTTGTCATCCAGTGTGCTGACAACAATGATTGTTGGCCTCTAGATTTAAATAAAACGATGTTTCAAGATCCTGGAACTGACACTATGGAAGCAACCTGGTCCTAAACATGAAAAAATAACTCTTTATTGAACTGTTGTGCATTTATAGAGAGCTCAATCAGGATCGATCATCTGGTGGTTTGCTTCATTACCTTAGTGATATTTATGTGGAGCTTTCCTGCCCTCACGCGGCCATGAATAGAAGAGCAGGTATTTTGGGGTCTTAATGTTTTAAAAATGTTTGGTACACAAAAATGTTTGGAAATATATAGGAATAAAAAAAGAAAAGAAAAGAAGCGCTTTGCGAATTTGCCTACGTGCGTGATAAGTGATAACAAAACTTATAAGACATTGCGTAATTCATGTCAGGATTTATTCCGGCCACATCCTCTAGGGTCTTGATGCTGCGCATGCGCACTAACGTCTAGGGTCACATCTCCTTTCATCAGCACCGGTAAGTCGCGGTTCTGTCTGGCTGTTCAGGTTCGATCATCGCAAGGTGAGTTGCTGAATATCAGTACCGATACTCTGCCGGAGGTCATCATGCGTCGTACTCTGTTTTTAACCGTGATTGTACAGTACTGTACTGTCCTACATTTAGAAAATTACCTGTGGCCTCAATACCTGGTTCTGTTCGGAGACAGGCCAATCAACATTGTCCTGGCTTTTTAACGGTCTGCTTGCAGTATGACCATAATTGTTTGTTAAATATAGTGGTATTTGCATTTCACTACAAGCTATATTTATCTTCTGCGCGTACCCCCCCCCCC
>CM051500.1:11419980-11525323 GCA_028031935.1 Paedocypris micromegethes
GCATGTGTGTGTGTGTGTGTGTGTGTGTGTGTATGAACTGGTCTGACGTGTGTGTGTGTGTCTGCAGGAGTGAAGCTGACTCTCTCGGCTCTGATGGATGGGAAGACGTTGCACTCTGGAGGTCATAAACTGGGTTTGGGTCTGGAACTGGAGGCGTAGCTGATGTTCTCCTCCGGGTGGAACAAAGCCGTGCGTAGTTGTTTCTGTGGTCATCAAGCTTCACAAAAACTATTTTAATGGGAGAGTGACTAAAATGCATGGTACCTTAAAATATGTAAAAATGTACAATTGTTTCAATTGTAAAAGAGTCCACATTAGATTTATTTATTTGCCTAATAAAGACTTGTTTTATCGAGTGAAGTGTGTATGTGTGTCCTGTAATTAGTAAATGTAGTGGGATGGACAGATGATGGCTGTGGTTCATAGCTTGAAGGCCAGCGTCAGACCGTCTCCCACAGGAAGCATGCTCAGATTAATGCGCACGTCACTGTGCAGCTTCTTGTTCAGCGCGGCGATGCTGGCGGTGTCGACGTCTCCTTCCGCCGGATTCAACACTCGCCCGCCCCACAGCACCTGCGCACACCAGCACAGAGCTAAAGTCCCAGGTTTACTCTTTATTCTGTCTATCTCTTCAGCCGCTCATGGTATTCATTAACACGGCTGCCTACTGTACATGCCATGTCTCAAACTATAAAGCAGATGTTGAAAATGATGGTGAGAAACCTGTTTGTGAGTGTATCGTGAAGGATGTGTCGTAAATGAATAATAATATGACTGACACGTGCCGTGAATGACGAGTGTTGTGAATGAAGCATGTCATCACTGTGTGTCATCACTGACGCATAAGTGTGTCTCAAAATTGACACGTTGTGAATGATGTGTGTCATAATGTCATGACTTGTGCCATGAGCAATATGTGCAAAAGCGTTACATGTCAAGTGTCATGAATGAGGCACAACATTTGCTTCAATATCTTCATCGGTTAGTAAATCGTATTGTTCTCACATTATCAATGGCAATTATTCCTCCTTTTCTGATCAGCTGCAGTGATTTCTCGTAGTATTTGTCATAATTGACTTTATCCGCATCAATGAAGACAAAATCGAAAGTTCCCGCTTCGCCGCCATCCAGCAGCTCATCTGATGCACATGACAACACATACAACACTTTATCACAGAAGAACACAGTCAAACACTATTATAGCTTAACTATAATTTACAAGTAAAAAAAGTACCATAAAATTGTTTAACTAATGCACATATCCTGTTTCTGTCTCTTGTCACTCTGTTTCTATGTCTCTCCCTCTCTGTCTCTCAGACGCTACCGTCTCAGTCGTGCATGATTATTACCCAGAGTTCTTAGCGCCGGCTGCAGTCGCAGGTCGATTTTGTGTTCCACTTCTCCCTACACAGAATAAACCATTTACACAATAACACATTTAAAACCTACTTGTTTCAAGCAAAATGTTAATTAGAAAAAAAATTATTTTACATGGAAAGTTTCAAAATGTTAAAAATTCTGCCGGTTTTGAAAGTGAAGAAGTGCAACCAAATTAAAATGAAAGTAATTAGATGAATGAAAGTGTTTTTTTTTTTTTTTTTTTTCATTTTCCTTATAAAATTATTATAATACTAAAATATTTTACTTAAGGAGTTACACATATTTGTTATATGTTATGTAACATCATGCTTTTTAAATTACTTTAACATGTACATTAGATAAACAATTTCACCATTGTCCAGAAGGGTCGGCCGATGTCGGTGAAGTCCTGGCTCACGTCACAGCCAATCACTCGCCCGTCCTCTGGCAGCGCCAGAGCGATGTTCATGGCATTATAGCCGGTGTACACGCCTGACACACACACACACACACACACACACACCACACACACACACACACACACACACACACACACACACACGCCCGTGAGTGTGTGAGACGCTGTGTGTGTGTGTGTGTGTGTGTGTGTGTGTGTGTGTGTGTGTGTGTGTGTGTGTGCGTGTCTCAAGCCAACTCACCAATCTCAATGGCCTTCTTGGCTTGAATCAGGCGAGTCAGATTGGCCAGAAACTGGGACTGTTCACACGACACCATGATGAAGCTCATCTCGTGCTCCAGAGTTTTCTGCTCAACACATATGCATATTGACATTGCGTTTATATTTTATACATTTTTAAAAGACGTGTTAACATAAATTCACGTGTAGTGCAAAGTGTCATGTGACCTGCCGGAGCTTCTTGAGAGCTGGATGTTCTCGGAGCGAGTGATTGAGGATGTAGCGCATCACTGGATCTCCTCCCTTCCCGCCGTGACTCTTACCGGACATCTTCACCCACACACCTTCAACACAAGCACACGGTTTTGACTGTAAAGGACAGTGTGTCTTTACACCTACAGAGGCACGGTCTCCTTTGTGAGGATTGAGCACCACCAGCACTCCACCTGCTTTAGGAACTGCTCGCAAGACCCTCTGGAAACCCTACTCCCACTACACAGCTTCCTCAGTCTGTGATCATCAGGAAAGAGTAAGATGCCACACGGTGTTTTTCCTACCTGGGAGAAAATCCTTCCTCGCACTATGCACATGCATGTAAAAAAAATACTGTGGCGATCTCTGCCACGCCCGCGGGATTCGCCCGGGGGGTTTGCGATGACGTCATCGGGTTTCCCACAATGCCGTGTGAAAGTCCGGTTGTTTGTGTTTTTATGTGTTATTTTTGTTGTAAATACGTGTTCTCGTGTGGTTCTTTTTGCATGGTTGTGTTGTAGTTTAGGGTAAGTTTGTGTTTGTTGATCGTTTGACTGTTGTTGAAAACTTACCAGGAGTGAAGAGTGTGGCCGTCATAATGGGGCAGCAGCGTTTTGTGTGTTGAAAGTTAAGTGAGTGTGTGTGGAATTGTGACTGTTGTTGCATGGGAATTTAAAGCAGTGCTTTAATAAAGATCACCGCTTCAACCAAGTTGTGCTTGTGTTCTTTTTGATACTCGTAGTCGTGCGGTGTATGGGACACGAGTGTCAGAATTACCTCTCCTGACTGCTACGCTCGGCAGTAACGCCTCCTCGATGAAAATCGTTACAATACATACTGTATTTCGCCTTCTTATCAGCCGGCCTGTAAATCTTTAAATATCCATTAAGCGAATAATTGTACATATACATTATTATTATTATTATTATTAAATAGAAATCCATCTGTTTACCTCCAGAGGTGGCCAGAACATGACCTGATTGTTTAACGCGTATGCGCATAGCGCGAGAAAAGAGCGGGAAAATACGTATTTCTCCCGTTTTCTCCCAGGTAGGAAAATACGTATCTTGGAACACGATCTAACCTCGTCCTGAATGACCCTCTATCTAACCCTCATTAAGCGCCAGACACTTTATCCCCGCTTTTGGTCTGCACCAATTGTCACTTTACACAAATCATAAAGGCCGCGGCCTATCGCGTTTCACACAATTTAGTGGGTGTGTGTGTATTGCACCTTCTACAGAGGCGTTCGTCGGCTTTTATACACGTGAATTTAACGCGAGTTTATATTGTATTTAGTATGTTATTAACAAAGTTCTTTATTTACATAAATAGCACTTTCAAAGTTGACTTTGAACTGCTGATCTCAAGGTTGGATTATTGCAACTCTCTTTTGGCAGGTCTGCCTGCAACGCCTCTGCAAAGAATCCAGAATGCTGCAGCACGACTGGTCTTCAAACAACCGAAAATGACTCATGTCACTCCACTGCTCGTCTCTCTGCACTGGCTGCCAATTGCTGCCAGGATCAAGTTCAAAGCTCTATCACTGACCTTCAAGACCATCACTGGTGCGGCACCATGCTACCTCAACTCCCTGATTCAGGAAAACTCTCCCGCACGTAGTCTGCGATCCGAGAACGAACGTCGGCTAGTCGTCCCTCTGCAACGCGGCTTGAAATCTCTCACAAAAACCTTCTCTCGTTCAGCGGCTGTCTGGTGGAACAATTTACCTATTCCTCTTAGAAAGTCTGCAACCTTCTCAACATTTAAAAAAGCACTAAAAACCGAGCTCTTCCACCAGCACATTAACACTGATTAACTAAAAAAAAATTGTCTTGTGTTTCTTGTCTTGTGTTCGTTCACTGTTGTTGTTGACTGTCATGCTGTTCTGTCTAATAAGTTTCCTTATATAGCCTGTATTGACATCTACTGTAGCCTATTGTAGACAAATTGCTTCACCTGCTCCTCTTTTTGTAAGTCGCTTTGGATAAGCGTCTGCCAAATGACTGTAAAGTAAATATTTTCAAGAAAAAGATTAATGCTAATTAATATTTGATGAATTTAATAAATAAAACATTTACTGTATATTAATTGTTGAGGTGGGACCCATAATGCAATAGTTACTTAAAACGACATAAATGTTGTACAGATACAGATGAATTATACAGATGTTTTTGAAACCGTACCACCGGACCCACCAAGCCTTTCCTTGTTCGAAGAACAAGTTTAAGTTACAATAAAAACAGTTGTAATTAGAACGAACAATGCTGCAAAAATACAGCGGCAAAAGAGAAAATTTAAACATTTAACATTTATTGGAAACTTTTTATAAAAAAAAAAACAATCAAAACCAATGTCTCTTTAACGGCCACCTGTTGCGCCGCATCACATGCACTTCCGTAAACTCGCACGTTTCGGGTCCCCAGCACCTACCAAAATAATATCCCACCAGTAAAATCGTCCCGAACGTGACAGACCCCACGAGCGCTTCTCTCGACATTGTAGAAAGCGGCATCGCTGACAGATCAACGGCTCTGGAGGTTCGTGGGGCGCCGGCGCCGTCACGTGAACTTTAGTGGCCCGCCGAAATATTTGTAAAAGCGGCACATGATAAAAACGTCGAGCTGAGTGTAATAATTTATATTGCTCGGAGTGTAAAAAGTTGAAGTACTTTCAATTTTGGTGCATTTAAAACTCTCATACGCACGAAACACTCGTTGATTTTATAGTTAACTGCTGTGTTTTCGTATTCATCTGGTGTTTGCCATCTATCCGCGCGTGTACTCGAAGAATTACGTCCGAAGACAGATCACATGACGTTTTTAAAGCTGCAAGCGAAAGAGTTTCACGTATAAATCAACAGGTTCAGTGAGTTAATATATTACATTTAAGCTTTTAATGAAAACGGTTTTGATTGTTATTTTGTAATTCACGGTTGTATTTTACATCGCCTTAACTCCTGCACTAATAAAATGAAATACTCAACAAAGAAAGCATCAGATGTGTGATTAACACCTCCCCTGTGTTGAAGTCTGTGGTGATACTCACAACTGTTTCCCGAGGAAAGGAGACGGTACTGGATCTGGATGATGCTGCTTCTCTGCTCGCTCCAAAAATGGCCTCAGATAGTGGGAGGAGAATAACGACTGGATCATGAATATATAGGAGAGAGCAAGGGGGGAGTCGTGTGTTTGTCTTCAGTTAGTTTTATTTACACTAAATGTAATCTGTGCATTTTTGCTTCTCTGGCCAACAAATTAACAATTACGTATACGTCACCGTTGTTTACATCCACCACGCAGCCTAATTGTTTTCTGTTGTAACTAAATGCGGCCGAGAGATGGCGCTGCAGCACATTTGCGTATGTCATGGAAAAGTGGATATTGGGGATTCGTTTAATATTGAGTTGAATTGAAAATGCCTTTATTTGTGGTTTAGTGGTAAAGACCCAAGAGTTTAGTTCATTTGTTTTATTTACTATCAGCGTAACAGTGCAGAAACACACTTCTCGAGGTCACTAAAACCCAAGTCTGTGTGCTATGTCAAATCTGTGCCCCATAGCAGCATATGTGGGCACCGGAATGGATGGGCTCTTGGAATAGGGATGATGCCGTGCAGCCAGTCCAGGAGCGTGATGATGAGGCGCTCTGAGCGGGGCTCCTGTTGCCGCCACGTGGCAAGCAAACCGGGTGAACCCTGGCACACGCTCTTCTGAGGCTGTCAGAGTGCCGTGGGCTCGAAAGTGGTTCAATAAATCCTCTGAGGACCCAAAGAACTTGTCACAGCATATGTCTACAGGCACCCAGTTACAAACATGTGATGTACTCGTTGGTACAAAGCCATAAGGATGCAAGTGTCCAGACACTGGGTACGGTGACGGGTATGCTGCCTTCTCCTGAGAGTGTGTAAAATGACTGGCACAGTGGTAGCTCGTGCAGAATGGGTTTAGGCACAGACTTATAGATGGTAGAGGGGGTCTGGAGAGGGGTCTGGCTGCCGGACCAACAGTCTTGCTTTGGTCAAGCAGAAAGGGCCGAGAGTAACTACAGTACGACCCTGATAGTGCTGAGCGGTGCGGAGGAGCGTGTCTGTAGGGCAAAGCTGGCGAGGCGACTTTAGATGCGCTCATGTCTGATTGAACGGATTTGATCGTCCCATCAGATTCTGGTTCTCCAGAACGAGTTCTGATCCCGCTATCATTTTTATGAAACGGACGCGGAGAGATGGAGGAACCAGAGTTATCAGCGCTTCTTATGTCTTTCCTTTGAGGTGGTTTGAAAAATGGCTTGAAGCTGGACTTGTCCTCTGTGCCGGATCTGCCGGTCTTCAGTCGACTGAATCTAGAGTGTCGTTCTGAGCCGAGCGAGCAGGGTTTTGAGGAGGACTTGCCGATCTGGGAGCATGTTCGTGCCAGCAGGGCGAGTGGACTCTTCTTGGCATCCAACTGTGGAAACACAATATTGTATTAGCGACATACGCTCTCTTAACATTCTCTTGTGTAGTGAACACTCTCTGTGCAGCCCTCTGAAGTAAATATCCTTACTGTAACTTATTGTTTTCTTAGCTTCATTGATAGATTACATTATTCCTTGATTGATCACAAGGTGCCAACTAAAGTTACCTTCTTAAAAGAAATCATATCAAAGCTCAATGCTGTGTATCAGTTTTAGCAAAAACCATTTATTAATGAGTAATAATAATAAAAAAGACAAAAATAATAATAATCATAAAAACAGCTGAAAGTAGCAGGTTCAAGTCTTGTTTCAAGATTCATTAAATGAACCAGTAAAACACAATACTTTAGGCAATTATGGAAAAACTATTATTATTACTATTATCATTATTATTCCTATTATTATTATTAAACATATTATAATACAGTCTACATGAACACAAAACTGATTTACTCCAACAGCCATTACATCATTAACCCATCCAACAATAATGGCATCTCAGAATATTTATTGTTTAGTGTATATTGTCTGTGTATATTCTACAGTATGCTGCTGTTTAATGTGTAAATTCCGTAATGCACCAATATAGCACTACATTGTAAAATCTACTCTTTGTACATAAATGCACACTGTTTAAGTTCAAGTTCAAAGCATTTGTATGGTGCTTTTCAGTTTTTAACTGTCTTGCACACTATTGCACTGTCCCGTCTTGTCTGAATTTTCTTTTGTCAGTTGCACTGACTGGAGTTTGCACCAAAGTTGGTGACGTGACAATAAAAGTCATTTGATTTGATTACATTCGCATTTTAAAAGAAATACAATTCATTAAAAAAATCAATGCATTTTTGGATAGATTTTAAGTTTTTTAAGTCTTTTTTTCTGCATTAATGTTTCATTTTTTTAACATTTAAAAACTGTTCGAGCTATGTTACAAGTTTTGCCATTAAAACACTGAAACTTTCACAATGAAAAAAAGCACTTTAAGTAGCTGTTCATCAAAGAGAATTTTGCAGCCACAAACAAAAATGAAATCGTTCGGTATTTACCTCAATGGTGCTAGCGAGAGCGGCCGAGAGCGGCGCGAGAAAATCCACGTGTACGTGTCCGCCGCGCGCGCTCTGCATCTCCAACGGTTTTACGCGAGACAAGTCAAAGGGAGAAGCAGAAGCTGCGGGGAGGAAACAGCGACGGTTCCGCTGGTTCTCCACGACTTGATTTATCACACAAAGCACAGACTCTTTCGGAAACGTGATCACGTCTCGCTTGTGTAGTTATGATGCGCATAACACAGTTCCCCAAAACACGGGTTCCACGATTGAAAGGCGAGAGGAATATCGGAGCTCGCAAACTTGAGATTTAACTAACTCGCTCTCCGAGTTTAAAGTGTTGACCGCAAACCAATAAAATCGCTTGATGAGGTGTGTGATCTCTGACGTTGGCCCCTCCCATCCTACGCAATATTCACAAAAACGTAAATTCTTTTTTAAATGTTTTATTGGGTCTTTACGAATCTGCACTTAATTTAAGTGAATAGTTTTGATGAACTTTATAGAACATTTGAAAAAGGGGTATTGATGAATTGGGCCATGGATCAATTTTCTTAACTGAAACAAGACAAAAACAGATGCATTATATTTTTATCTGTAACAAGACATGTGAATGACGCTTCTGCTTTACAGTTTAGTCTGTCTGTAGATTATTATTCCAAAGATTTTCCAATGTACAGCGCCGCACCTGAGTTATTTGCGCCTGATACTCTCATCATTGTGCGCGTGATCTTTGCTCAACATGCGGGAAATCTAATTTTTCAGGATGATTAAGTGTTTAAATTTCAACTCTTTAATAAAGGTTTCACATGTTTAACCCATGTATATGCTTTCTGGAATATTTGTCATTTATGCTTTCAAAGATCAGTCCTCTGATGTTTTTAAATCAGGGGTGCCGCTAGCAGTTTTGGGCCACATGAAAACACTTTGTGATGGGCCCTGTACTGTACCAGGTCGCCCAAAAAAGACAGCCGGCTCCCGAAATTGTCCTAACCTTAACAGGGCCCCTGCACCAGATCATGGGTTTGTGATAGCAGGCAAGTTGCTGATCCAGCTCCACAGAACCCAGAAACAGATTGAGCAGCTTAGAATTTGAATAGTATATGCAATTTGAACATGATTATTTGTACATGAAGACGTTTATTTCATTCACCTCTCTGCAGACTGATCAAACACGTGGATGACAGGCAGCAGAAGGCTTTGGTTTTGAGTTTGGTGAGGAATCGGTTTCGAACATGTCTTGTTAATTTGGTAAAGCCGTGGCCCTCGACACTTCTGCGGGATTACAGCAGGGTCCGTTCATCAGCAGGTGGGTCCACATGTGACACACTTCAGTTCTGCTCCGCAATACATCTGACGACTCTGGCACCCTGAACCAATCCCTGTGGCGTTAAGAAGAACATCCTGAAGGCCTTCACATCGACTGAGTGTCTGAAGAACGCCACTGAAGTCAGTTCTGCTCTGAAGATGTTCATGACTGTGATGCTGGTGAAAAGACAGACATTACTCGCATCTTTTCTTTTCAAAATGAGAAGTTCATGAATAAAATTAACAAACATCTTTAGTTTATCTGGTGTTGTACACATACAATTGTGTGGCTATTTGTAGATTTATACAATTACACACACAAAGTTTTAAATGTATTAGATGTATCAGACATATTTTCTACCATTTGCTCCATTTCTGGGTCACAGGGAACTGCTCTGGGCCTGAGGTGGGAGTCACACTTGGTAACAATACTATTTTCAGCACATTTTTTTCCAGATTAATAATATTATTTGGACATTTTGTTATTCATATTCTGTAGTTATTTATATATTAATTTTCTGAACCAATTTTCTCTGTTATGGGTCTCAAAATTACTCACAAAGATGGGCATTTTTTTCGAACTCCATTTTATGAGTTCCACTTCAGAACGACGGCTTCTTTTTAGTAAAATTACTGTAGACGTATTGTATCCACTTATCAATGAAACTTCATGCGATCAAATTTTGTACGACACATTTTGATCGTACAAATGAATGATATGAATATATTAGTACTGACTTACGGGACAGACATGTAAATGTGGATGAGCTTTACCGTGGAGACGGGATTAGCGTCAGGGTGGGGCCTGTCCCGGAGAATAGTGATCCGGGATTAGTTTCAGTCAGGATCAAGAGGGATGCCTGCGCTTCCTTCACCAGCCTGCGTTTAACAAAGGGAATCACACCTTCACGTAATACAATTATTTACATTAGGGAAGATGATCCATTATCTTGCCTGGAAAGCATTATATTGTATACACTACTATAAAGACTATATGGCATTATAGTAGTGTGTTTTAAACTATTTTTTCAGCTCTTATTTTTCATCCATTAAATTAATGTTCATTGAAAATTAAAAATTAATAAAATATAAAAATTTGGAATATTATGGAATATAAATATATGCATTTGGAAAAAAATGATTTAAAAAAAAATCTCTCCGATTCCATTTTAGACAGGAAGTACACAAATACATATTTTGTTTTAAATAATGCACGTGGAGAGAGTGCTAATTGTCTCTGTGGGCAGGTGACTGTGACCGTTAACGGCGGGTCAACCGTTATTTTATCTGGTCAAACACGACACCTGTCCAGCAGCGAGAGTCAGATCAGAGGCCATTCTTTATGTGAAACGTTTACAACCTTGTACCTGTCACTGATGCAAGCAAATTGAACTCCATCTGAACTCAGGCAAAGGTCAAACAGATCTACCGAATCTCTCACCCGCGCACAAACACCTCAAAGAGTTAGAGAAAAATTGAGACAGAGCTAGAATGGGTATCAGAGAAAGAGCTCACTCACAGAGGGAAAGGGCCGAGCGACATAAATAAAAAGAGAATATAGATAAAGAAAGAGAAATATCTATAGAGCAAAATAAAGGAAAAAGTCTGAGAAACAAATTAATTCCCTGAGGAAACAAATGTGAACACCAATGATTCGTGTTGTTCAGAATGTGTATATCGTTAATTACACGGGTGTGCACCGAGTTTAATTGATGTTTTCGTCGCTACACAGTTCTTCCGGGACTGAGGAAAAATCATAACAGCGTGTTTCTAAACGAACTTAATCATCCTAATGAATCAGTTCTGCTGCTAAACGAGATTAAGCGCCTTATTAGTGCGTGTGAGCACCTGCGTACATGCGCGCGTGTGGTGTAACAGCTGCTGCAGAAAGGTTGTCAGTTTTGCGTTTCAGTTGACTGTAAATACACAATACAATTGACGTCAAGCTACACTGAAAATCTTAATTTTAAGACGAGCATTTTACAGATTTTGAATAATTTGTCAACCGTATCAATTCGAATCTTTGTTATCAAACAGGTTTCCACTTACCAGGCAATAAGAGAACACGAATCATCTCGACAGAAGATTATGAACTAGTGTGTCCACTGATGACTAAGACAAATTATCAGTGAAAAGAATGGTCGATGATCAACTAATATAAAAAACTTAATCAACCAATACCAAATCAGAACACAGCCCCTAAAATCAAACGATCACAAATTGTGTTGGTGTCAGCGTGCCTATGGAATCATCTGTTGTAAAGATCGGCATGGCTAATAATCCCACCTTTGACGTGCAAAAAATAAAAAAAAAAAACAGCGCACACGTGTGCACACTCGCACAAAATATACAGTATATTACATTGTTACTACGTTTACCATTGCTGCACTGACAGTTGCCATTGTAGCAGGGCCACCGGTTCGTTGAGACACAGGCAGAGACGTGGGTAGCAAGTACAAAATGAATTTATTTGATGCACAATTAGCAGGGTAAAATAGTCCAGAGACTGTTCTTAAAATGGACAATTCTCGTAATTCTCTTTTCGTCTTCAGGGTAGCAACAAAACAGCGGCGGCCCCCAGCTCACTGCCGACCACACATGCTCTCCTGCACTCAGTTAAAACAATGACAAAACATTTAAAACTAACTCAAATATCGACCAGCTTCGATACCCACCCCAGCTGGATTAGGGAAAGTTGCCCAGTCGCTCATACTCGCTGTAACGTCCAAGCTGAGTCCTATAAAATGAGCGTGTCAGGGATGTATGGCCACAACCAGTTTAGTGCAGCTTACCTGACCCAGAGCAGCAATCACGTCACGCCCCGCTGTGCTAAAAACAGCTGGTTAGCTCCAGTGTGAAGCACACATACGCACACGGGGCAGCGCCAGTGCAGCACTTGTGGAGCCATAAGCAGCGAACTAGCAACCGTCGACTGACGGACTTTCCCGCGGCTCACGGCCTGCGAGCTGTGACAAACCGGCAGCAGCAACAATCATCACCGGCTCTAGGTGTTGCTAGCCTATAGGAGCCTTTAAATGCGGTGGTAATTGATTTAACTGGCCACCGCCCCAAATCACGGGGAGTTAACTTCCTCACCTTGCCACACTATGTTACTATTACTGTTAACATTACATAAGAGTTACAGTAGAAACATGTTACATCTAAAAATGTGTAACATATCTAAACGTGCTATAGAAGCATGTAATCGTTTTGGTTTTCCAAAATACATTGTTGTTTTGGTGAATGATTCAAACCTGAACATTCTAGAAATTATGTTCCTTGTCTGTCTTTTTGGCTCTCCATGTTATTTCTCTTTTCTCCTTACTCTGTAGGTCTATCTTTCTTTCTTTCTCTCTCTTGCTCTTGTTTTATCTTGTCTATTCTTTTAAGTTTTGGGATTACCCAGTTTGCTTATATATAAATTATAATTTAGTGTTTTAAACTCTCTAGAATAACTAACACCTTTTTTTCAGTCTCTAAATATATCTTTCTTCACCATCTTTTCTATCTTAAAGTCTATAGTCTCTTTTAGTATTTCTTATCTCACAACTCTTGTTTTATCTTCTGGTGAAGTTTTAAAGAGAAATAGCAGAACTTCTTTAATAATGAACAGATTCATCAGTGGGAAAATAACATCAGCCCACTCATTTCAACACTAAACTCGTCACGTTTATTCTGAGAAAATACAAAATAAATCTTGTACACTTTATTTATAGCCTTTTGTACAATTATGAATATAAAGTATTTAGATTACGTATGCAACATTCATGTGCGTATGTATAAACGTGTACGTGCGTGTGTGTGTGTCATAAAGCTTGAACTTCGTGTCATTCCTCAGTCATTTTCCGGCCACTTTTCGCGGCAGCGGGTTTTTTTAAGGGCCTCCCTCAGCCCCGACATACAGATTACACTTCTGATGACGGTTTATAAGATACTAAAATGACTGCGGAATGGAAGAACACGCAATTAAAGCTTGTGAACAACATTTCTATCATTATCTGTAAAAATACATTCAGATCGACGAAATCACATTGTGACAGAGCGAGATGGCAAAACCTGAATGTACATTCTGTTAGTCAATCTGGTTCACGTCCTTTACGATAATTCACAAACATGAAAAACCATGATGAAAACTTTCATGGCAAAAAAAGTAAAATAAGAACTTGTTCTGTTTGCTTTAGCTGACCGTAGAGCATCAATCGGAATGTTGGACTATAGGTCAAGTGATGAAAGAAAAAAAATAACAAATCAAGCAACCAACACACAGAGTCCAGGGCTGAGGGAGGACCACGCCCGCTTTACGCGACATGCAGCTCTCTGTTTGTCTGATGAGTGATGCTCTTTGGTTTCAAATGCACAACATAATCCGATTTTTTTTTTTTTTACATTTTCTAGTCATTTTTAAAATAGTTAAAATTTTAATTCAAGAAGGTCAGTGTCCTAAACACAGAATATTTTACGCCTTCTCATTTGGTGTTGACCAGAAATAAAAAAAAAACAATTTTTTTTTGTTAAAAACGATAACCGTAAACAGCTAAACAGGTAACAGTCTTAAGCTCTTCTCGAGACTAGAGCCTCATTTGGTGCGCTTCAAATAACATGGAAGAAATACGACAGAGAATAAAATATAAAGTACAGTACTAGAATAATAGCACTCAGAAAACTGGACAGTAAAAGTCCAAAGCACAGGATTTACGCGGGATGACATTCACTGGTTCACGGGACTGAATATGGTCTGGCGTCGTCTTCACCCAGGACGTTTCTGTGGTGAAGAAGCTGGAGCAGTAGATCTCACTAGAGAAGCTCTGAAACACATTCACTGCTGCGTTAGATTCAACACAAACACGCGCCACTGAAACTCAAATCAAACAGAACATCAGCGGCACTACGCCAGTGTGGGATGTCTTGGAATGTCATCACGGAGAAAGCGAATCCAAAGGGCAGAACAGGAGGTGGAGACAGAGTCCATCATCATCCTTCACTTCATGATGTCAAACAAGATATGTGACACTAAAGCCTGTGATTGTGTGTAACGGTTGCCAATCACTGTCTAAACTGTGATGTGGCAAAACTTGTGCGCATTTCGTTTAGAGAAAAGGCAAACATCACAGAAAGACAGCATGCAAAACTCAAGGTCAACGACAACATGTTGATGTAAATCTATTGATTAGTGTTTTCCTACAATTACTCTCAATTAGAAAGAGATCACTTGATCCGCTCTGCACCTAAATCAAACCTTACAATGGTCACGTTCTTGCCCAGCTATGTTTGCCAATTTAAGCTTTTTTCTGTTTCTAGTCACTTCAGGAAGTGAAGCATATGAAGATCACACATATAGAGCTGATTCCACTTTTGGTGATGTCTCCCACTGTGACGGCCGTTCTAAAGGTCAGGGAATATCTCTACAATTGGGTCTGAGAGATCAGATGTCACACAGGACCATCACAGAAGTCTTTAAAGATGTATTTCTCTCCATTTCTCAGCCCGTCAGCGTCAACAACTTCAGTCTTTCCTTGGACTTCTGCAGGGAATGAGGGTCATGATGGACGTTTATGTTTCAGGCTTCTGGACTCAAGCCAGCACTGACAAACACTTGCAGACTGTGGCAGTGTTGAACATCTTCTGGCCTTCTGCATGAAATCAGTGATTTTCATTCGAAACGTCCAGAATTTGAGAGTTGGATCTCAAGACAAAGGACAAGACCCGGATGGAATGAAACTGGTTTCATTTTCATACACATTTACAAATTAAGAAAGCCTAATTATATTAGTGGTATTTACATACTTAACAATCAACGATATGAAATTTAGTAAAATTCTTAACCGTTCGTTGACCTGATATTCCATGGCATTCAATGGTCCAGTTACGGACAAACTCTTCACAATGCTTTCTGAGGACACTGACCATAGGGTGTGTGGCGTCGACTTTGTTCTTTGGTCTAGATGGAGATTAAAATTGCTCTATATATTGTACAGTGTAGACCAGGCATGGGCAAACTAAGGGTCGGTGGCCACACGCCAGGTAAATGTTTTAATCCAGCACGCTGAACTTAAAAAAATATTTTTTTCCAAAATGTAGATATTTTGTTGTAAATTTTCTTCATTTTGATTTGACATTATAGCATTTATTTGCCTCCATATCCCAAGATGTGGCTCGCAAATTAAAGAGTTTGCCCAACCCTGGTGTAGACCATCTTCATGGGCATTTTGAAAATTTTAAATGAATTTCAGGCCAATTATTCCTGAGGTGTGGAAGGTGATACTGACCGACTCCATCTCCCCGTCCTTTCTTGCCCCATTTTAAATCTTTCAACTCAAATTGAAATAGATTTCAGCAGGATGTCTATTTAGAGTGGTGTATCATGAGAAATGATGTTCATGCTAAGAGCTCAAACACAGGCAAACCACAGGCACGCACATGCAGGCCGATCAATCCGGAGCTGCTTTGCTTTCACACCGAAGAGCAAAGACAAGGATTAGAAAAGGTTTTCCATGATCATGGAAGAATTCCCAGGATCTGCCACATGCTGTAGATTCATTGGTTTCGTACCTGATGGCCCTCGACTGGTCCTGATCGCGCTTCAAACAGAGAGCAAAACGTCAGCGCAAACATCTGCACACAAGCTTCAGATCTCTTCAGATAGATAGATTTTAGTGATGGATATGTGTATATATAAATATTATATATATATATATATATATATATATATATATAGAGAGAGAGAGAGAGAGAGAGAGAGAGAGAGAGAGAGAGAGAGTGAGTGAGTCAATGTTCAAGCAAAGACGTTGATCACCATGCTGAATACAGAAAAAAGACTTTTATTCAGTGGAAGAAAGTGGATCAGTAGAGAGTGAAACAGCAGCTTAGAGTTACATCAGTCCAGAATACGTTTCTCACGTATATTCAGAATACGTTTGTTACATCCAATGATACAAATGATACAATTTATCAGAAACTGTGTGTTTGGACGAATTCGTGACACTTGTGTTAGAACGTATTTGACTTCCAGTGTTTCCGTGTGATCCAGTATTACACATCTCACTCTGTTCCAAGATGTTTGCTTGTAAGATGTCACTTGTAAGACTGAAGCTGTGATGGATGGGTGAGTCAGTTCTGGACGAGCCTCTGAGGCCACAAATACTGCCCCATTCAAACATCACACCACTGTAATTCAACATCTACAGCAAGAAAACGACACTGACTCTTCCACTTTGAACTCATTTAACTTGTAATTTAAATTAAAATATTTTAGAAGAAAATAACAATCAAACTGTCTTGACTGAAACATCCTTTCTACTTGGTTTAGTTTTATCTTTATGCTTAAGGCAAGCCTTATTTTGTTGAAACATTATTGCTTTATTGCGCTGTTAAATTTTGGGGGTTGAAATGAGATATATAATGTATATACAGTTTAATTTTTAATTACATATTTTGAAATGTTCAAAATATAATTATAGATTCAAATAATAAATGAAGAAACACAATAATTTATCTATTTCCATGCATCCATTTTCTCAACCACAGATTCCATTTCTGGTGTGCATGGAGCCAATCACAGTGTCTTTGGGCCTAGCGGCAAGACACACCAACTGGACTGGTGGACAACCAATCACAGAGCATCTCACACCTTATTACACACAGCACTCACACCCTTGGGCAATAGGCATATAAAAAAATTGATATACAGTACTTGAATATGAAGAAGCATAATATAATTACAACTTGACTAAAATGAAAAGATATTTACAATAAAAAAAATACTGATTAATGCAAATTCACTAAAGGTTAGAATGAGAAGCATGACTGATTAAGAATCGTAAGTCAGTGTTTGGTCCTCAGGGGCTCGAAGCTGCTGACCCCTAGGGAAAGTGCATTGATTTGTGGCATAAAGCAAGACGAAAAAATCTCGTGTGGGGGGAAAAGCATTGTTCTTGCGAGTTCTACAAGTGTATTTCAATTACAAAACAATGATTTATGCAGAGTAAAAAAATAAAGTCCAGAATTTGTGTTGGAGTAGAAAGTCCGCAGGGGAGATTTTACAGAGGAACGTACTTCTGCTTGTCCCGGCTCCGGCTGCGGCCTGGCCGAGCAGACGAGGGGATGGACAGAGCTGATGGGCTCTTTTTCCCAGGACAGGTGGAAGAGGAATTGGTGGAGTGGACGGACAGGTTGGCGCGGGTCTGACCAGCGTTGTGGTCAAACTGCATCAGACAGAAGATGAGATCTGTAGGCACCAGGTTGAAGTTGTATGGAGGGTTTGTGATGACGTACCTGACGAGACACAATAGATCTGTTTTAATTTGGAAAAAGCATGAGATTGCAAATGACTCTGTGGTGGCATCAGCAATCCTGTACGGTGTGGTCTGCTGGAGCAGCAGCATCTCAGGCAAAGACAGGAAGAGACTGGACAGGATCATCAAAAAGTCCAGCTCTGTCCTGGGCTGCACTCTGGACACAGTGCAGGAGGTGGGTGAGAGAAGAGTCCTGGATAAACTATCATCCATCCTGGACCTGGACTCTCACCCACTGGTGGACTCACTGTCTGCTCTGGAGAGCAGCTTCAGTGGCAGACTGATTCACCCCCGCTGTGTGAAGGAGAGATATCGCAGATATTTCCTACCTGCTGCGATTAGACTCTACAATTTGAACTTAAATTTAAACTGGTGATATTTATTTGGATTTGTTGTTGCTGTTGTGACGTGAAATTTCCCCGCTGTGGGACTAATAAAGGATTTTTCAATTCAATTCAATTCAATTCAATTCATAATAATCAAAAATTGTCTTGGGACCAAAGAAACACAATGACCAAAGAAACAAACACGCTAGAGTAAACAACGCTCTCAGTAGACTAGACAGTGTATCACACACAGTATGTACTTCACAAATATACAGTTTGTGCTCTTCTAAGAAGACTCACCGTTTGGTACACTGGCTGGGCGAACACAGATGTGCGTCTCTCAAGCGATAGATTCCAAAGCACAGCATGTTGTATGTTTTTAATGCTTTACAGAATAAATCCCCATAACATCCGCCGTCCTGCAAACACAAACGCATCGAGTGTAACACTACAGCACAAAAACACCTCAACGTGTGTGTGTGTGTGTGTGTGTGTGTGTGTGTGTGTGTTGGTTCAGCTGTTCGCGGCATTTAATATGAGATTAAACTTCTTTCTACTCCCTTTCAAACATGTATTGAGGAAATTAACATTATGAACATACTATTATTAACATTATTATTATTATTATTTTGTGGCTTTATGTTGTTGTTAATACTTGTCATGTACATGTTTGAATAAATAAATAAATAAATAAATACAATAAAAAAAAAACGACATTTTATTCAGGATCAAATGTGTTTTTGTGGTGCTCCCCAAAGATCAGTGCTTGGTTCAATACTCGTTCACCTACATGACCTTGTTGGTGGCACACAGTTTTTCATTCTGATCATTCAACTTTCTAGTCAAAATGAAGAAAGTTTCTGAAGTTTCTGATAAGAGAACTAAGTCTCTCCTCTCACAAAACGTTACATTACACTTTTGTTTTCTCACCCCAAGGTCAGCGAAGGGACCGTCATACAGTGCTAGCTGAGCCACGCGACACCGGTCCCGGTTAGCTAGTGTCTGTGGTGTGCTGTAGCCTCCACGTAGAGCGTTCTCCTCCGCTAGCAGCCCCTCCAGCTCTGGAGTTGCTCCTCCTGTCACCAGAGTCCGGATCAATGTCAGGATGTTGTCGTTGAAGTACGTCTACCAGAGAGAGCGAGAGCATTAGAGAGTAAATGATGGCATCGGGCGAGAGAGTGATGAGGTCATACGGCGCTCATCAGAGAGTCGAGGACGCTGACGGCAAAGGCTGTTCCACAGGCAAAGGGTTGAGTAAGATACAGCTCTGTGTCTGGGTCGTCATCGTCATCCTGGTCCAGAAACTGTACGTTTGAGTCGTTAACTACAAAGAGAGCACATCACATCATCTTTTCCATTGCATGTCTGGTCCTCTGTTTATTTTACCCTTACCAGCCCCATGTCTATCCCACATCTGTCTCACCCCACCCGTCTTACCCTCATCACGCTTCTTCTCAAGTCTTACCCAGCTCAGTGATCATGGGGATGTTGGTCCCACTGCTCTTGTCCTGACTCAGTGAAACCAGCGGCAGTAGTTTGTCTGGTTTAGCTAGAAGATTTGAACCAGAGCAGCACTTACGGTACATTCTTAAGTCCTCACGACAATGTAATGAGCGTGTTGGCCTGAGCTGTTTTTGTGGAACTCACCCAAGTCGCAGGTGATGGGGATGTTTGCTGTGGTGCTGATGGAGGCCTGGCGCAGGAGGCTGTGTACGGGACTGTTGTCCGGGGAGGAACGCTCCAGTCCCGGAGGAGTGAAACCTGCAGAAAACAATTACATGCATGTTCTTTTATAGCCCTGTTAGATACGCAAGGCAGCTCTAAATATTATAAATAAACATGTAAAACAAAAGAAGAAACTGCATGTTGTTGTATTTTGACATAAAATTTACTCTAATTTGACAGAAGGATGCCTATCCTAGTGGATTAAATAGTGTACATTGTAATCTTTATTAACTGATCTTTGATAACACGAATAAGAATATATCTTTAAAAACAAAACAGAAGAAAAACGAGAGATAATAAAACAGAAATAGCAAGTTTTCTTTTTAATCTGTCGAAACAATGACAATGACTTTCGGAAGAAAGATCTAAGGAAATATTGTTTTATCTATCGAGAATAGTTTGCAAAGATCTTTAAAAACGCAATAGATCAACAACAACACAACACAGCAGCTTCAAAGCCAATGACAAGATTTTCCGGAAACAAGACTGTTACACACAATGCCTCAATAGAATTCTCGATTTCACACTTTGCCTGGAAATCTAGAGTCAATAGACTGAGATATTCATTAGACTGAAATAATAAGAGAAAACATATTAAATTGTTGCATCAAATGATTAGTAATTTCTTTTCTTTCTTTACTTAATTGGCTGATGACTTTATCAGGAGTGAAGTACAGAATAAGCACATACAATTTAGTGTCTTGCACAAGGACACTTTAGTTGTTCCTTCTGGTCCAGGATGCCAACCGTTTAAGCAGAGTGTTCCATATTGTGAAGTATTTTAATTAAGTACTGGGAATGTAGGAGTGTAGAGAAATGATTGATGCATGATGCATGAAACACTACAGCATCATCTCACCCTGAGAGTTGGCCTGCAGGAGGCCGATGCTGTCGTCGAACTGCATGGACTTGATGTTGAGCGAGGCCAAGATACACTCCTTGTCCTGCAGCGAGGCGTCGTCAATGTTGTTCTGATTGGCTGACAAGATGACACACATGTCACACAGGTTGATGTTGACGGCTCTCAGGTCAGCTCGACTCAGAGGAGTTCCCTGAAGAGAGAGAGAAGGAGAGTGAGAGTGTGTGAGAAGCAGATTGAGTTTGCGTGTGTGTGTGAGAGAATGTGAGTGTGTGCCAAAAAGAGGACGTGAGTTTGTAAGAGATAAAAAGAGGGTGTTTGTTGTGTGTGAGAGTGATTGTGTCAAAGAGTGAATATGCATTTTTGTCTGCGTCAATGTGTGAGCGTGTGTTTATGTGAAAGAGAAGAATAGAGTGTATTTGTGAGTTTGTGTGAGAGATACAGCAGACAGTTTGTGTAAGGGAGAGATTACAACTGAGAGAAAGTGTGGGAGACGTGGTGTGTTTGTGTGGGAAAAACACAGAGTATGTGAGTGAGTGAGGGAGTGTGTGAGACACAGAGTGTGCATGTGTGTGTGCGTGAGAAACACAAAGAATGTCAAATCAAATCAAATTTTATTTGTCACAAACATATACATACACGGTATGACATGATGTGAAATGTTTTTTACAATCACTCCAAAGAACAAAAAGAATTAAATATGCAAAAAAGATCAATAGAAATAGTTATAAAAAGTAATAAAATAGCAAAAAGAAAAAAGCAGTAAGAATACCAAAAAAATTTAAATGCAAATTACAGAATGTGTGTGTGTTTGTAAAAGAAACATAGTGTATTTTGAGAGTACAAGAAATGGAGACGTGAGAGAGACAGAGAGTGTGTGTGTGTGTGTGTTTATGAGAGTGAGAGAGAGAGAGAGAGAGAGAGATGAGACTCACAGGCAGGATTGAAACTTTAGGGAAGTTGTGAAGTGTCTCCCACTCTCTCTTGAGATATTCCAGGGAGCCGACGAACACAATGGGCTTCAGTTCGTGATAGTGGAAGTTACTGGCCCTCAGCGGCATCACCAGGTTCCTCAGACCAATCAGAGCCGACTTCACATCGCCGAATATGCACACCACCACGTGCCCGCTGAGAACCGTCATCGCCGCCTCGCTCCTCGTCTGAGAAAATAATACCCACAAAACAGACTTTATAATATAAACTAAAATCTCCCACAAACACACTCTGGTCTTACAATGACACACCGGTCTCTCTCATGAGCTAGGTCATCTTGCAGTGACGAGTTACGAGTGACTAAACCACCAACTGTAGATTGTTGGTGTGTTATTATATTATAGTGTTTTATCATGAATCGCAAATCCTGTTGAAAATAAAGTTTGATTGAAGACTAAAGCATTTACAAGCAGAAATATTTATGTGTGTAGGAAAAATATCTCAGGTTGGAAGATTGTTATGATATTATCCAATCATTAGACAATGAATAAATTAATTAGATCTCCCCTGTCATGACCTTGGCCAATCAGCTTGCAGGGCAGCACGGGTCCTGTAGAATCCGAGCCCGAATCCGAGTCTTACACTACATGTTTTCTTGTTGTGTGTGTGGTCTGGCATAGAAACGTTATACCAGCCATACCAGAAGAACTTTTTCAATGTCTTTCGATGGGCACCAGTGGAACATTCCAGTCGAGTCGTATTTCTTGATGTTCTCATCCATCGTCTCCATCTGATCTCGAGCAGAAACGAGCAGAGCGTCGTGTCTGAAACACACAGTGTTATCAGTCATGCCACATCATCTGACCCTTTACATCTCAGAAGCGGGGTGTCCTACAGGAACTGGGTGAGAAAATTTTTATTGCAAAAAAGCAATACTAACTTCTAATGTGTCTGTGCCACCATAGCATGTTTACAGCAAAAAAAAATAGACAATCGTACCGAGTTATTTTGGGCGAGCAGATGGGTGAGTTCCTCATCCCTCCATCACGCTGCTTCTTCTTGGGCGAGAGATTGGAGTGATGCTCTTCTTCCACCACTGGAAGACAAAACAGTATCAGACACCACACACTGACGCACACAGTGAAACACTACTAAATTACATCTAGCAGAAGAACACACAAGGGATGGACCAGTGACTTACTTGATTTGATGTATCCATTATAGTTACTTTTAGCTGGGAAAATGCAAAAACAGAAGTGTGAAGAGTGTGAATAAATATTAAGCTGTGTATTTCTTACACTTTAGTGAGTCAGACCAACACCCTTCCATAATTTCAGTGAAATACACGTGAGGAAACACCAACTTTTTTTAAGAGAAAGTCTCTGAAGGTTTCTCTGAACCTTTAATTAAATTAAGGTTTTTATTTTTAAGAGAAAGTCTCTGTGTTACAAAGAGTTAAACAAGAACTTCACTGTGGTTTATCACACTAGTCACTGATATCTCACACAATTCAGAGCACTGAATCAGCAAACAGAGACGAGGTTAAACATCAGGCTGACATCATGTCTGACTGTAGACAAGACGGATAAAAGGTTGTCGACTTCAGGAGATCAGTGACCGCTCTCCGCTGAATATAAACAGCTCACCTAGTCGCTTAACAGTAGCTTTATCACCAAGAAAGCTGCACTTCCTGAGCAAGTATGAGGAAATCATGCTACAGAGAGCATCTTGAGCAGCTTCAGTGGGACAATTCGATTCATATCAAAATCGAAATTCTTCCTTTAACCCATCATGTGACGTTACACACACAAAAAAAACAGTAGCAGTGGGCAGCACTGGAGGACTGAACCTGTTTGGTGGGTTCCACAACTGAGAGTTCTTGGTCAAGACACCGACCCCCACATGCCACCGGGCACCGCACCTTGAGGCTGCCCACTGCTCCTGGCTTGTGTGTGTTCACTGTTCGGATGGGTAAAATGCAGAGAAGAAATTGCCCACTGAGGTATTAATAAAGTTTCAAGCATAATTATTATAATAATTTTTTTTAATGACAAACCTAAAACCCCTTAAAGGGGTTCTTACTGCAATGATTTCTCTTGGTTCTTACAAATCAACCCAAATAGTTCATTTTTAACATGAATCTTGTTGCTGATGGAGGGATGATGGGAAACATGCTCATGCAGCAGGCTAAAGACAGCAGTCACTACTCACAACACCAGACTATCAGAGCGCATAAAGAGAGAAGAAAGACGCTGTCAACGGAACAAGTCAAACACAGTAAATTAGAGAAGAGAGGACCTATGAATCTATCTGCCTGACATCTTATGCCTTCCTTCATTCAGACTTCCTGTAAAGGTGTGTTGACAGCTTTGAAACTAAAGCTGACACAGCTTTGAAACAATCACTGTAATACAGATATCGTTATTTATCACAGTCACTTTGATACAGATACCGTTATTAATCACAGATTGTTTGTTGCATAAAATCTATACTATACCTAAATAAAGTGTTTATTGCATTGTGTAATTTGTGTTTATTCTGGCATTCATTGCGGAGAAGCAATGTAAGAATTTCATCGTACATAGAAACTTGTACAGATTACAAAAAAAAAAGCTTTGAACAAAAAGAAGCATCCAGACTTACTCCGTTTGCATCCGCACTTCTTGATGCGTTTTGGGTCTGTGATGTCATCGTGACAGGCTTTACAGTAGAAGAGCGCCCTGGGAAAACAGCAGAGCATCATGTGTCGTGTCGCGCTGATGTCGGCCACTTGCACTCCTTACCTCTTCACCTCTTTGGCATCACTGGCGATGAAGAATCCCAGCGTCCCCTCCTGCATCTTCACCTGATTCCCGGGGTTGATAAGTGTGCTAGAAAACATGAGCAAAGAGCGTCACAGAGCGGCCGGTGTCACGCGGCTCCAGGCGTCGCACCTGCTCTCGCGCTGGTCCGACTTCAGCTCGATGGCAATGAGAAGCAGCTTCAGCTTAACGTAGCACAGTCTGCAGAGAAACACAGGTATTCACCACTGACCACCGCAGGACATGAAGAAATGAAGATGGTTATGATGATAATACAAACACCAGAAACAGGAAGCACATCATTTAGGTCATTATAAAAAGCCAGTGACTCCATGAATACAGAATTTTTAGTTGTCCAAAGACGCTCCAGTGACAATGCTCATCGCAGTATGAAGACGTAATTTATTTTTACTTTACAGATTTAAAGATCACAGAAAAGGTAAAGATTAAGTTTTCTATTGTTTTAAACCTTGCACCACATGCAGAATGGGTTATTTGTCTGTGAACTAATTAACTATTTGTATTATACATCGGTTGTTTATTCCCTTTTTGTGTAATATTTAACAGATTTTCCACTAGAGTATCCACATGTGTTTGAGATGTGTGTGTTTGTGTGCTTGTGTACAGTGTGTACGTGAGTGAGTCTGTGTGTGTTTGTGTGTGTGTGAGCAGACACTTACTCACACACGGTGGGGAAGGACAAACCCACAAAGGCACTGGACAAATACTCAGTGTACATCTCATTAGCCACGCCCTCCAGATAATACTTCTGCCACGTGTCCTCCTCGATCTGCGGCACAGCACACAACATGGACTGTCACTTATTACTCTTCCTAAACAGCAGGTGTTCATTTCGTAACTGTGAACTACCTTTGACAAGATATTTTTGTACATTTTGGATTTTTATAATTATTGAAAAAAGGTTGTGAATTGGTTAACTATCTTTTTCAATCGAAACAAGTGAATAGCGCAACATTGAAATCATTTAAATAGCGCTTAAAGTACTAACAACTTGGTAAATTCAAATATTTCTGCAACAATTGTGACTTTATGCTTTTTAGGAATTTCAGAACTGTGACAGATTAATTTTTTGTCAGTGATTATTGTGGTGTCAGTAGTCAAACAGTGTCAACAATGCTCAATCCCTGAATGTAACCCCTAATGCATAAAACAATAATTTTATAAGGCCTAATGCAAAAAAACTTCTGAGAAGCAATGGAAGGAAATGACTTGTTAAAAGTGAGAAGAGCAGAACCGACCCTGATGTAGGATCTCATGGAGAAGAGGTTTGCCAACATGGTGGACAGACCCTGTGCCAGGCAGCTCTGAGCAATAAAGCCTAGCTTCAGCTCGGCCAGGCAGATCGCATCATCTCCTTCCTTCCAGTTCCAGCTCGGGATGTTGAGAAGATGTGCCTGAACACAGCAAAGTTTAAACACACACACACGTCATGCATGTGCACACACACACACCCTTTACCTTATTGTGATACTGTAGCATCTGCGTGATGATGCGAATCTTTGGATGATAGTTCTTTATGGATATCACTCTACAAGCACAAGCAGGTGAAGAAATACGGTGAACATATCAAAATTTGTGTACGTATATAAGCCACAATGACCCGCTGCTCTGTGAAGTGAGCGACTCCACACACCTCATGATGTTGGAGGCATCTTCTGCATCTGGATCAGCGCAGTACTTGTTAGCTAAGATCAGACAGGCATCAGCTGACTCGATCTGCGCACACACACACACACACGCACACGCACACACACACACACACACACACACACAAGCTTCCGTGTTCTTATTAATAAATACAGTACAATTCATAAAAACATGTAACAATTCGCTTTGTGTGTATAGCTTCACTGGATGATTCAAATTCTTGGTATGCTTTATATACAGTACTTTTCTTTTCCTGCAACTATGTGAAGAACAGTTTTCTTTACTGTGATTTGAGCCAATGCACAAAAAGTGTAAAGCTTTCTAGGAGTCCAAAAAAGTGCCAAACAGACTATCATCCTGGGAGATTTTAAGAGATTTAAGAGAATTCTGTGCTTTTGACAGCTTTCCATGAATGTTACAGAATATAAACATTAAGTATTGAATGAGATAAAAACCACATTAACCTAAAATGTACCATTTTCAAAGTAACTGTGTGAATAAAACACTAACATTGTATCGGCAGCTCGAATGAAAAAAATAGTTGTAGTTCGGATCAACGAAACCTCATTTGCGTCACAGACACAGATGGCAGAGGGAATTGTGGGCAATACCTTGACTCGAGCAAGATCATGCGGGTTCAGAACAGAGCCCTGGTAGAACTCCACCTGCGTGAAGTGTCTCTTGAACAAGGCTTCCAGCTCAAGATTAGGGGAAATACTGAAACACAAGCCAGAATGCCATCAGCTGCTGGCGCACAGCCGCCTGCCGTCTGAGCCCTACTCACTTATGGAGAAAAACAATTTCTACATTGACATCATCCCTGTCCTTGTGCAGGAAGTCTTTAAGAAAGTTGGAGACGCTCTCCAGCGTGATGTGACCACAGACGACTATGTGCCTGAGAACCAGAGAAATGAGAAGAATGTGTGTCCGACAATATGATAAAAAAACAAGCTAGAACGATGAAATTGTTCACATACAAAATGGCCTTCAATGTAAAGATTTCTCTAATACCGTATTAACGCTAATATAAGCACCCCATTTTTCCAATTTTAGAAGATCAAAAACTTGAGGAGTTATATATGCGCAATCATAGTTAATTATGAACAAATATACTCCACTACATTTAGTAATAAAATCTAACTTTACTAATATCACCCATTATTTAAGTAAAAGAGTCACAAGTTAGGTTCGTTAAAATAATTTAAAAAAAGAATTTGTAAGGTAAGTATAGAAATATGCAGAATTTAAGGTTTCTGGAAAGTCAGAACACCAAGAAATTAAGGAGGTGCTTATGTTTGCTTATTAATGGAATTTTTATTTTGTGCCTGAAAAAAATCTTTTAATTTTATCTTGCCGTAAATACGACAATCCTGCAATACACATTACATTTAAAGACACACATTAGAACAAAAAAATGCTTTCTACTGGGCAAATCATCCCCAGATAACAATAAATGTTCTAAATTAATTAAAGCTAACAATTTATATTGAGTCACCAGGTAAGATAATTTGAATTTTCTAAATTTTTCACATTCAGACACACTGAACATTAAAATAAATAATATATATGCCAAAGGCTCTTGTTTCAATTTCATGAAACAATGTTCTAAGAAATTATTACCATAAAACAATATCCACATAAATTATTCAAAAATTATTTCCGAAATTAAGCTCCGGTACAATATACAGGCAGAAGTAAACATTTTCTTAATAAATTAATTTATGTGAAGGAAAACACATTGTGTCTGTTAAATTGTTTATCCTGACAAACAGAATCACCGTCATCAAAACCCTAGAACATTTTTACAACATTTTTGTGAAAACGTTTTGTTGAATAAATGCCACATTCCCATGAAAGTGCGATTATAATTCACAAACAACGATACACAAAAAAAGCATGGCACAAACCAGCAAAGCGATGGACGACCCACGAAAAAACAAGCAATGAGGTGATCTGTTACCTCTGACATCACAGGAAATAGAATCACAGTTACTTCCTGTCATGTGGGAATGTGACCCGCTGTGCTCGACCCTGTGGAGTAAGAACCTGTTTAATGAAGAGATGTTCCAGCTTAGACTTACTTTCTTCCCCGTGTCGAGTTATAACTCCCTCCGTATTTCTTCCGATTAAGGATGAGAGCAGCGATTTCAGGCACGTAGCGAGCAAACATGGCCTACATGCATGGAACACAGAGAGAGAGACAGGCATGCAGGTGGGCAGACTGCGGCGGGCGAGCGAGCGGGTGGGCGAGCAAGCACATCCCGCTGTACTTACTTTCTCCCATTCACTGCACTATAGGAACCACCATATTTCTTGCGGTTTCCTATTAACTCTATGATTTCAGGAACATAGCTGGCGAACATGGCCTGGAGGAAGAGGCAGGAGATTCACAAACAAGAGGGTTAAAGGAAAAGTTCAGCCATCTCTCTCTCGCCTCACAAACCCATTCAAACCTCATGGTCAAGTGATGGTGGAAGCCTAGGTTTAAATTCACGTCAGGAAGAGCCCTGAAAACGATGCTACACTTTAAAACGATTCCTTGTCAGTCGTAAATGGATTTTGTTTTCTTATGTATATCCCGAGAATTGTTTTCTTGACGTGTATCAAATGCTTTTTGTCTTTACTGATCTTCTTAGCAAAGAACCCTATTGCATCTGAATGGAGCTGCGCCGTCGCCTCACAGCAAGAAGGACGAGTTTGAGACTTGAGGTCTGAGTTTAAGGTAATTTCTGTGTGGAGTTTGCATGTTCTCCTCATGATTGCACGTGTTACATCTGGGTCTCCAGTTTCTACCCACGGTACAAAAACATGCATTTCATGTGAATTGGCCTTGGAATATAGAGACCATAGGGGATTGTGTGTGTCTTGTAGGACACTGTGAATGGTTGGCCACCAATCAAGAGTGTGTATCCAGACCTGGCCCAAAAATGGAATAATAGATGTATGGATGAAGTCATTAAACTGTTAAAGATCATTGTACAGGTTTGAAGAGTCATCAGATGTCAAAAGATGAATTTGAAGCTTCAACAAACGTGAAAAAAATGTGGTTGGACAAGATGAATGTGTTGTCAGGTGAGCTAAAAGCACGAGAGCTGGAAGAGTCGCAAGTGTCATCAAAGGGCGGTCGGAAGCATCGTCATACAGGTTTCAACAGGAAGCCATCTGATGACGTCATCAGACAAGCTGAATGATTCTGACGGGTTTGTGCAGCATCAGAGAGAGAGATGAAGAAGATTCAGTGTGATATCTTGAGCTGAGAGGTGATGCTGAGGTGTGTATGTGGATGAGGGTCATGTGCTTGTGTTCTCGCAGGTTAAATCTCTACAATGGATGTTTGAGGGCAGAGAAAACACATATGGACTTGTTCTGCAGCCATCAGAGGGAAGCGATGGTGAAGAGGAGGAGGAAGAACTATGAAGGCCATGTTCACATCAGACCACAGAATAACACCAACAGCATCCTCAGTCCAAACAACAGCTTGAACGCTACCCTGTGAGCTAGCATAGGATAGTAAATTATGGTAACATACTGTATTGTAATAAGCTACTGTAAGGTAGCGACTACATGTCATTATCCTTACCGTCGCTGAGACTGACTGATCGATCCGCACCAAACATCGACTCATATGTGTTGTAACGTATGTTCATAGTCTTTTGTTGCACTGTGTGATGAACGGTGAAGCATCACCAACTTCCACTGTCATGTGGCTTGATGTGCTTGATTAATATAAAAGTTTCAAATTCACTGATAAGCGCATGGAAACAGTGGAAGTTGTCTGAACTGAGGCGACTGTTGTGTTGTGAAAACCGCATGATTCTCATAACAATTTCCTGGCTTCTTCTCCATGATGGTTTCTCTCAACACGTGGCATGAAATCAACCACAGAATGTTAAGATTATCTCAAAAAGCTAAACTGGAGAAGCAAGTAGATGCCAAAGGGCATCATGGGAATGTGTTGGACTTTTACCAGTCCTCCGAGAATGAAGAAGACCATGAAGAGGCGACCAAGGGTGGTCTTAGCGCAGACGTCTCCGTAGCCCACGGTGGACATGGTCACCATCAGTAAATATACACACTCCCAGTAGGAAAGTGGCTGGGAATTCTGGAAGTTTTCCCAGGGATCCCCAGAGTTTTCCACCTGAAAACACAATGTAGAAAGTTGGGTTCCCTGGGCTCTACAGGATAAAGTTTACCTGCGTTACAACTCACCAGGTGGATGAAGCCTGCGGCCGTCAGCCATGTGCTGATGAAGATGGAGCACAGGTTCACCAGCTTTATAGAGTTACTGTAAAAACCAATCACATCACTGTTCTGAAGATTCATTTCACAAAATTCCTTCATCCCCGTGTGTATACAAATGATTATTTCAGCTTAATTGCACATCTTGAAAAAGATTCACACACACACACACACACGCACACACACACGCACGCACGCACGCACACACACACACACACACAGATAATGCCTTATCAAATCTAATTGTATCTAATTCAATTATGATAACTATATTATAACTAATATAACTAATACAACAACATAAACAATGTAACATTTTCTACTCTTACAAAAATATACACATAAGATAATACTTTATCATATATTTTTTATATTCACAGTTTATACACATAATATTTACAGTATACTGTACAATATGCACTTACAGTATTATAATGTATAAACTATACCATATATCGTCAAACTATTGTTTGAATTGAATGAATTGTAATGAATGAATGTTTCTTAAGCAGTTTCTCACCTTGTTTTTAGGATGTTGAGAAACTGTAGAATTTCAGAAAACTGGATGAGACGGAGCGCTCGCAGAAACCTCAATCCTGCGTGCACACACACACACACACGGGAACACACACTCACATCAGTACAAATACATACACAACATATCACAAAAGCTTCACAGAAGGCTAAAACCTAGCACCTTTCACGAGTCCGTCCATGTTCAATAACAACAGACACATACAACCATACACACACTCCTGAGCGGTGTGTGTCCGGATTCATCTTGCTAAAGTTTAACATCTGACCAGCATTCGTGACGTAAAGCATCAAGTCACCAGAATTCCAGCAGAATTAAGCTAACATGTGACTAAAGAGAAGAGAGGAACGCACACAAACAAACATACATGAACACACACACACACACACACACACACACTAAGTTCAAGTTCAAGTTCAAGTTATGAACATTTGTAAGGCACTTTTCACAGTTTTAACTGTCTCAAAAAAACAAAACAAAACAAAAACAAAATCACAAACATGACATTCGCACACAGCACATAAACTCTCTCAGACACACACACACACTCACAGTCACATGCCCCAAGTAAAAAAAAAACCCTCATATGTTTAGTTCCGCTACATATTGTGAGTAGATTATTAGGTTTGTAAGAAAACTTGTGACTTTCCTGGAGCTTTGTATTTGACTAACACATATGGAATTTGGTTCATTAGTTTGAATAATCCTACATGTATTTGGAGCTTCAAGGGAAAGCATGAAGAAAAACTGAAATGTCTACTGGTTTCAACTTGGCCAGTGTGGCCTACCACGTCAGTCATGTCATTTTATGTTTTAAATATCAGTTCAATAATGTTGCTGTTGGTGACATTAAAACCATCCGCCAAACAAAGTAGATGTTGAAAAGGTAAATGAGAAAAGTAAGAAAGAAACATTCTTGAGTTACATTCAAAGTTACATTGAGAAACATTCAAAGTTAACATGTTTGACTAGTTAACCAAGGACAGATGCAAGAAGTTATTTTATAGTTCAATGCATTGCTGACTTCAAGTGGATAAATAAAATCATTACACAAAACTATAGAAATAAAACTTTAAAGTGAAAGCTATGACCCTTACGTGCCTCAAGATGGCGATATAGCATCTTGTCAAGTTTGACCATAACTCTTAAAATGGTTATTACCGACTCAGATGTTTTACATCTTTGAAAAATGCATTTTTGAAACACCTTTTTCGAAATTGGTATTTTCAGTTCAAAGGCTCATTTAAATACAGCAGTTAAATGACCCAAAAAGATAAAAATTTGCATTTGCAAAATCTAAGAAAAACACCGGAAAAATTAGTTGCTATTGACAATTATAACAAAACAAATCATTTAAATGTAGAGGATCACGAAGCAAACGTTAGGTGTGACAAGATGACCAATAGGGTATCAAACTAAATTATTTTAAATTATTACCAGAACTAGGTGGCGCTTATCAGGGATCACACTTTGTCAATCTGTCCTATGTTTTTAAAAAGAATATCTGTATGCTTACAATTCGGTCTAAAATGTGAGTTCAATTGAAACGCAACAATAGTCCAATACATTCAACTGAAATACGGAGAGAGGAGTGAATACAGACATAGTGGATGGGTGATGGAGTGGCATTGGTAAATCCTCTCTTACCCCAGTACCAGATCCCCCGCAGCCCCCTGCACAGTGTGTCGGACCCCGGTTCGCTCTCACACACTGGCCCCTGTGGACCCCTCACTCGGTAACCATTGTGAAAGAGCTCGCCGCAGGATTTCTTGCGGCGGTGGGTTTCCTGGAGGGTCTGGGTGCGCGTCCCCCCATTGGGGCCACGGTACACAAGTATCTTTGTCGGAATCATGGTGGGTGAGGCGTCCCCCAAACACCAGCCTAGCACAATAACTCTTCCAGCAGTGCGATGCTGTGTCGCGAGCAGCAGACAGGTGGTCTGAAGCCCCCCGGATAATACACACAAATAATACTGATGGTCCCCGTGGAGAGGAAGCTTAGAACAAGCTCTATCTCATCAGGAAATGACAGTGTAAGCTCCTTTAGGCAGAAACATCTCCCTGGCGTCTCTAGCGCTTCACTGAAAACGCTACAGTTTGTCCATCTGTCAGCGTAAAATCCAGCAGCTCACGCTAGTTCTGAGACTGGTTTAAACTGAAGCACCGTGAAAGGAAATAGAGAGTGAGTGAGGGAGGAAGATGAGTCAGTCATAAAAAGTAAGAGTGAACGATAGACGGAGAAAAAGGAAGACAAAATTTGTCAAGTCCAATTTTTCAAAAGATGAAAGTCTTTTTTTTTTTTTTTAATCAAACCTTTTAGTATAACATTTACTTAATATATAAAAAATAGTCCCCCCCGTCAAATTACTTAAAAAACAAAACCAAAATTTGCTTTTTTTTAACAGAACACTAGACATTTTTTCCAACACCATACTCAACAAATAAACCCAACCAAAAGTGAGAGGATCTGACTCCCATGAGCAGTGAGAACACTCACATCTCTCAGATGGGTTCCTGACTGTCACATCACCCAGTAACACAACCCTGGCTGAACAAAGACCTCAACATGGATGCTTTGTTCAACATGTATTTGTTCAGGAGTCAAAAACACTTCCAGTTCAGCTTCAGGTCTCATTTTCAGTCTTCAGTACTGTACTGTACCGCAGAGCTACAGTCTAGGCCGTTTATTTTTTTTTGGGGTGAGTGGCTATTGCTTTCTCCCTGCAGGAACTCTCCCTTCCTAAACTGTTAAAAACTAAACATTGCCATTCACAGACCAGAGGTTTTATAAAAGTGCACCAGTCAGGGAATGAGTGACACAGTAGAGAGAGAGAGAGAGAGAAAGAGTGAGAGAGAGAGAGAGAGAAAGAGTGAGAGAGAGAAGAAGAAAGAAGAACAAGAATGAGAAAGAAAGTAACAGAAAGAAAAGAAGAGAGACAAAAAAAAAGAAAATGAAAGAGGGTAAAGTGAAAAATAGCAATTTATACCATATTTTTATGGTAAATCTAATGAAAATTTACATCTAAAATTCTATAGGAACAGTCTTGCAAACACACTCTTGCAAACACACACACACACACACACACACACACACACACACACTCGCACACACTAGCTCTCGCCCACATGCGAGAAAATGCTCTCTCTCTCTCTCACACACACACACGCACACATTGTGTGTTCATGTACTCTGGTCCTGCAGCTTGTATCATTGCGTCACAAACCAGCAGAGACAGAGCATCATTCTGGTGGTGATAAACCCAGATCATGTGACCTCTGACCCCTCGTTCCCTACAGCAGGATTAGAGCTGGTGAACACAGACGCGGACTCATTCAGCACATATACCGCATAATCATATGAACTATTCTTCAATAAATTGACCTAAAAAGTAACAATACGACGTGGTCTTCTGAAAGGTTACATTTAGTTTTTCAAAAAAAATAAAAAAACACAAAAAACTATTTATCAAAGGGTTTATAAGTTATAAGTATATTCTGCATTCTACTGTACATACACAAACATATAGTATGACTGAGCCGGTCCACTGAGCCGATGGGTGAACACACCCCCAGATGATAAACCAATCAGAGGACGAGAGCCGTGCGTCACACAAAAAATATTGTAATTTACCGTAAAAACGTGAAATTGCAAAGAACATGTAAGCTCTATGTGTAAAGACTGAAACCTCCAGCTCCCCCAACAAATGACGAGAAGTGTGTGTGATCTCATCAAAAATGTGGTTGATCCTGCCGCTGTAATCCAGTAAATCCAGTGCAGACTTGTCATGATTGACTGGAAACTGAAAGGAGGTTAATCTGTGTCTGCTGTCGTCATGATCTGATGAAGACTATGATGAAGACCCCTCGACTAACACCCCATCACTCATTCATTCAAGCTTCTGAACAGTACTCTGCTCATCATTCCCTCCATCCATCCACCCATCCATTCACTTGAGCACCAGTCTCCAACCATAAATCCAACGGTTCATCTTTCCATTTGTCCAAACATATTCATCTACAATAACCAAAAATCCATTTGCCCTTCAAGTTATAAGTCCATTTATATGATACGACCGCAAAAAAAACTGTTTGTGAGGAAAACGGTCACCTTGAAGTTCAATGAAGATCAGACTCTTTTTGCAAAGCAACAACAGTAGCAATTTTAAATTCCATAATGTATATCGGGCGAATAATGCACATTTAAGAAAAACTGCAGGGTTTATCAAAAATGATCTGGCTAAAGTTGTTCAATATTATTTCAAACGGATTAGCAATTGGAACAGTAAAACTGGTAGAATGTTCTCTCAGGGGAGTTTAAGAATGGAAGCACATTAAATCTTTTAATCTCAGATTCTTCTTGCGATTTTTTTTTGTGTCTCGTCGTCTCTTTCTGATCTTGAGTAGGGCTTATTTTAAGGGTATTAAGCTTATTTTAAAGAAAGCACAGAGCAGTAAGACTGTAAATGCATCAATAAAAGCTTCAGACTGAAAGACTGTGATTATGGACAATCATCGGATTTTCTAAAAAAAAAAAAAAGCATCTCTGATCTGCAGCACTCCACAAATCCCTGCTTATGAGATAATTCTAACTTTATTATCCAGCAGGGGGCGATACAGACCATTATGAAATCACTTCCATTGGGTTTTACCTTCTGACACCCACAGCAAGATTGTACACAGCAAGATATTAACGCTCTATAAAGTATTAAAGACGCTCATTACCCAACCAGCTCCTGTTGAGATACACAGACACAAACACCGGGGGGACGGTGAAGAAGTCCACCACTGAGTTCACTTCCAGCCAGAACCAGAGCTTGTCATTGGCAGCGATGAACTGTGGAGTTACAAAGACTAGTTAGTCAACTACACAACATATAAATGTGAAACCAAACCAACAAGCTTCCACTTACACGCAGTCCAAAGTACAAGAGAAAAAAGATGTTAAAGCCCATGTCGATCTGCAGGGTGAAGTCCTTATCGAAGTGCTGGCAGGATTCAATTGGACTGTTGAGAGAAAAGGCAGATCACACGTTGTGCAGCATGATGGGAATGTTGAAAACATCAAACATAAGGCTGAAATAGCTAAGAATAATCCACCTGAATATTGTAATATTTACTTTCTGCTAATAATGCTTTTACATGAATATAAGCACCCTCTTAATTTATCAGGCACAAAATGAAAAAAATCCTGAAAAAAAAACCCTAAATTGTAAAACTAAAAATTTACATACTTCTTTTAACAAACCTAACTTGTGACATGTCATTTTACTTGAAAAGTAGATAAAAAAAATCTATTTTGATGATTACTTTACCTTACTTTACTTTACTTTACTTTACAGTCATTTGGCAGATGCTTTTATCCAAAGCGACTTACAAAAAGAGGAGCAAGTGAAGCAATTTGGCTACAATAGGCTACAGTAGATGTCAATACAGGCTATATAAGGAAACTTACTAGACAGAACAGCATGACAGTCAACAACAACAGTGAACACAAGACAAGAAACACAAGACAAAGTTTTTTTGTTAATCGGTGTGAAGGTGCTGGTGGAAGAGTTCAGTTTTTAGTGCTTTTTTAAATGTTGAGAAGGTTGCAGACTTTCTAAGAGGAATAGGTAGATTGTTCCACCAGACAGCCGCTGAACGAGAGAAGGTTTTTGTGAGAGATTTCAAGCCGCGAAGCTTCGCGGTGAAGAAGCTTCACGTGAAGCTTCATTAGAGAAGCTTCACGATGATCATCATTGCGAAGTATTGTTATTCCCTGTGCAGCAGAGTGTTTTGATTGTGTTTGTTACTTGGCTTATACTCCTAGCCAGAGTTCTTTGATTTCTTCCTTGACCCTTTTGCCTTCCTATTTGTTTCCAGCCGTTAGCCCTGTTTGCACCTGCTATTTGGTTTGTTGTCTTGTTCCAATATCAATTGCTTTTTTTTTTGTTTTAAAAAAAAAACTTTAAATGAAAACACTTAATTTAGCCTCAGCCAAGTGCCGTGTGTGGCTAATGCTTCTTTATTTCTGTTGAAGCAATAAAAGCATATATGCATATCTGCTTCCGGAACCATTTTTTCAAGAAAGAAGAGAGGACACAACGCAGAAGTGCACTGCTACATAAAGATGATGTATTTCCATTTACTTGTTATTTCTGCAGACTGGAAATATGGAAAAATGGACGCTTATTTTGCAACAATAGATGTTCCGAACATATCCCACCAATAGGAAGCCCAGGGGAAGACGCAGGGCTGGCTTGGACTTGAATGTAAATGAGTAGGATTTCAGGACGAATCACAGGACGTTGTCATTTCACGTTGTTCAGGAGCAGAATACACAGAGGCTACAGGACCTGAGAGAGAACAGCTGCTGGGCCCAGAAACCTCACACCACAGAAACTCAAGCCCGGCTGTAATTAACAGACGTTTACCGTAAGTAATACTGGACTTCAGTGTCGGGTCACCGACGAAAAAACACACACACACTCGACACAACACACATAAGATACACACCAAACAAACCACAGTTTTCACCAAACAAACCACAGTTGTGTAAAACTCACACAACACAAAACATAATAAGCAATACACACAGCACACACTCACTCTCACACAGAAGACAAACACACACATGGCTCCGGCAGCAGGGGTCAAGCAGGCAGAGGTGAAAGTCAAGCTGCTGACGTGATGAACTTATTCTTGACAATTAAGCTAATATCCTGAATACTATTGTTTGATACGTTTTTCAATCATTTACGTTCTAAAATCCCTAAAAATGCGTATAGCAAGAAAAAATATTATAGAACTTCAAATTACTTCCTAAAATGCTCACTTATCATCTAAAATAAAATGTACATAATATGCAAAGTAAATAATTAATAACTAATGACTAAATAACCTAAAACCTAAACCTTAAAACTTAACACAATTTAGAGTTTTCATATAGAAAGCCAAGAACAACGTTTCTTAACGTGCTGGATTGAAGGTCCGGTTAGTGAGTTGGTCAGTGATTGGGTCAGTGTATTGGGCAGATTCAATCAGTGAATAGGTTAGTGCATCTCTCAGGGACCTAGTGAACTGTTAAGTAATTTGGTCAGTGAGTATTGGTCAGTTAGTCTGTCAGCTGTTCGGCTAGTGGTACAGACAGTGAATCGGTTCGTGACTCTATCAGGGATTCCATGTACAGGTCAGTTATTCAGTCAGTAATATGGTTAGGTCAGTCTACTGTATGCTGTACTTTGCAGCTCACATCATCCATCTTTTGAAGAAAAGGGCTGGAGAAAATATTCTCTATCATAAATGTTCAGCAACACCGGCTTCTTTCAATACCTCCGCACTTTCATCCGTTACAATAATCAAGTACGTGTATTTATTGCTGTCACGCTTCACAGCTCTATTCACAGCTTTCGTTATTTGACCCGCTGCTTTTGCACATTCACTTTCATCCCACGAACTTTCTCTGGCTCTCGTGATGGAGCGCACGTGACCTCAGTACAGAAGCAGGAATCTGCAGCTGAAAGACTGTTTGGCCTTGAGAGATTTTGTGAGCGTTAAACCTTTGAAAGCTGTGAGTCTTCTGTGCTTGACTCTACGGTACAGTGTGTTATCAATCAATCTCTGGATCAGATGAGACACACTGAACCGTGTTCATCAGTTTACACCATACACAAGTATATACATACAAAACAGAGAAAGTATTAAGATACAAACACACACAGTGCTGTTGTGTGTTATACTTACTCAGACGAGTCAGTGATGTAAATGACGAGTGCGCCGATGCTCAGAGCAAACACCAACACCACCTGAAACACACAACCGCAGCACACGTCACACACACTGACATCCACACTTCCAGTGGCTCCATTCCCAGTTAAATAAAATAAACCGTGATTTACATGTTTATACTAATTCAGCTAAAAGTAAATCTCACTCGACAACCATCAATATGTTCAATGCTTAATTACTATTATTTTTGTTTCTTTTGGCCTAACATATTGTGTTTAACAATGCAAGATAAAAACATTGCTTTTTTTTTGATAAAATGTATAACTGTGAAAGAGAAGTAAAAAAAAAAAAAAAAAAAAAATATATATATATATATATATATATATATATATATATATATTACGATTACTAGAGACTGTAAAAGACTGAAACATTAATTCATGGTGAAACAATATATTGTATTGTAATAAAAACACTGCGGTAGAGAAACTTTACAAAGCAAAGTGTAATTAAGCTGTGCTACGTATAACACACTTCCCATATCTCATTCTCTTTTTAGGTAGTTGTGGCCTAGTGGCTAGAGGGTTGTACTTCAGGTCGTCTGATTCCACAACTGATTTTGTATACATATATATATACATATGTATATATATATATATATATATATATATATATATATATATATATTTATATATATACACACACTGTACTTGTGAGGGCACAATAAATATGTACCCTTAATTAGTGCAGATATGTATCAATAAACAGCTAATTCGCAATCTTTATTTCAAATGTATGGCACACCGGATTACAAGTTGCATGAAGCAAAACAATTTTGGTAAACTAATTCACAATTACTCTCAACTATTGTCCCATTGTAACTCAAAACAAACAAACAAAACAACACAATTGTCAATTCACGTACGTTTTAGGTTCATTTATCCCCATTTTTCAGTTTTCACCATTTTCAAGTTGACGCCATTTCAGCATCAAGCATAACCAGAGCCTCTCGCCAATATCTGAATCAATGTCCTCATTCTGGCATTCAATGTTCCTAAGCAACTCGCGGTATAACAATAATCGACCTGTTGACAACAATATCTGGCATTTGGTTCTTTGATTAATTTTTGTAACCAAATTTTTTCATTTGTTTTGGTTAATAGTTTTGCCTAAATTGAGATCCAAAGTAGCTATCTTCAAAAGGGTTGGTGATATGGCCATGAGAAGTCATGGGCACATCATAAAACATTTTATAGTACACTAAAATAATTTTTTTGAGTTGAACATATGCATGTGCTTTATCTTTACTATAATTCAAAAGTCATTTATAATTAATTATTTAAGTTAAAAAGTACAAGACAGAACGGTTAGAATTCTTATTGTTTGGATTCTTGAAAATCTTATATTTTGTAATCAAAATAGTGTTTTCGTTCTAGCTAGATGTTTGTCGGGTGCGTCTTCTGATTCTAAAACGATCTGCAAACCGTTGGACATGTTGATGATGAACACAAAAAAAAACAAAAAAGTCTTGGGAAAGGATGATATAATTAATGAAGTATCAGGTTCTCAGCTCTCAGGTAAAGTGCTATGTTGTCCTTATGCCGAGACCAATAATTCTTTATTCTGGATTCATTTGTATTAATCAGCAATCAGTGTTGGAATCGATAGGCAACCACACACTCTCTGACTACGAACAATCCAGTCCCACCTTTGTGTTTAGGGCCGGCAGCCCAGCATTGGTCAGTAAACCTGGCCTGACCCCAGAGATTTTCTTTCACGAAAATGCATTTGGTCAGTGAAAGCGAATGTCTCGTTTCCTTCCCAGGGAGAACAAGTTATTGTTACATATTTACTTTTCAACATCTGAATAAAGGGAAAATGATTGGTTAGTGGTGTTAAGAACCATCAGTATTAAGTTTTACTAGTATTTGTACTTATAAATGCAGATGACTTTTCTTTATAACTAGTAGTCTTTTTTAGACTATACAATTGATTAATCTCTGCACTGTAGCAATAATCTAGTGTAATATCTGCAAAGTGCAGGTGTGGCTCATGAATATTAATAAGGTCACATGACTGGACAGTGTAGTATTCCTCACACAGGTCAGTCTGTAGTGAACGCTTCAGTTACAGGGCAGGTAAATAATGATGTATTGGTAGTTTACCAGCGAACCTCCTCGTCTCTCTCTCATGAATTTTAAATAAGAGGCTGGATTATTTTCCATGAGGGGAAATGCTATTGTTTCTAATCTATTGAATCGCTCCCACCGAGATCTATTTTTAATGACCACTCACGCGCAGGAGGATCCGGACGGAGAACCGGTTTTACCACAGGACGCCCAGAAGAAGAGGACAACACCTTGGAGGTCAAAGGTCATCACTCATTTCATCAGTGTGCAAGTCAACCAACAACACGTCTGATTCACATCGGTGGACCAGTGACCCGCTGTGACCAGCAGAGGGAGATCATCTGATGGAATCTTCAGGAGAAACAGATCCGTGTCAGATCAGCTGTTGGGATTGTGTCGAGAAGCGGTTATGCTCATTTTGTGTGTGTAGGTGTGTGTGTAATTGGCAGATTTATAGAGCTTTCTGGTTGTTCAACTGTTTTTATTTTGCTTTGTTATGGAATTTAAGCCTCTAATCTTCCATTCACTTCACTTCGTCTTCTGTCAAGAACTATGCTGCTATTTTCTTTTTCGGCAGCCAGAAAATGCAGCGAAAAACACAAAAGACTATCAGCAAACAAGTGTATCCTGAACTTCAACTGATGGTGCACGGCAAAAACATGTACTGAACCATTCAGAAAGACATCGAACTTATGAATAATTTATTGTCTTTATTATTATGCTTTTTGTGTCATGTTTATTTTAAAAATAATTGAAAAAAGAATCCACATGATGGATTCTTCTCACCGATCAGTCGTGTTGTGGTTTTTCGCAAGATGATACTGATCAGCCAGAAGTGCCGGTCTGAACTATTAGGACAATTTGGTTAATTTGTTATGTTAAAAGGGGAACCACTGGATAATGCTTTTGTACTTTTATGAGTATCAATCCAATAATCTTCATCAATGTGACGTCACTGAGCTCAAATCTGATCCATGTGAATAATGAATTGCTTCAATCTCTCGCTGTGTTGTGAAAGCGCCTCATCCATCATGAAAGCCAAGCCAGTGTATCTGACCACACTGAAGCGGATCTGGTCAAACCGTTTACCACGGGTCGGGAAACATGAGTTGCCCAGGTCAGAGGTCAGCGCTCATTTCATTAAGCTTCAGCGGCTCAACATCCATGCATTAGTTTTCTAGAGACTGCTTCTTCCATTTCTGAGCCATGGGGAATTAGCATCTACTGGTATCAGTATCTATCATTAGGTATCACCCTTAGAACTGAGCTGACCAATCACACAGCAGCACACACAGCCAATTAAAAGACTTGATACTCCTGAACGCTTTATGTTAGACTTTGTTGGAATCAGAAAATACAAACCTAATAAAAAAAAATAATACATTGTTTGAATGACAATTCATACCAAAACAAAGGAGTTTTTCTGTATCGCTACAATATTAAATGCACATATAAACCCACATCAAACATGAGTACATTAAACTCATGAAGTGTAAACGTACATATCAATTCCATTCAGCTTCCATGTAAAAGATTGATCAGACACACATAGGTTCTCTGCCGTTCTCAAGCCAATAAAAACGTGAGAAATAGCAGCTCATTACTGCATGATAAGAGGAGATGTGTGACCTCTGATGGAGGGAAAGAGAGGAGGAAAAGAGAGGGAGGCCGGTGAATAATTTACAGGTCTCTTCATCCTCCTCTTCCTCCTCACATTGCTGTAAATGAGCAGTAAATGTCACGGTGGGATATCCACATCAACCACACCACAGCGCCACACACATCTCTTCAGATCAGAACTAAACTTAAAGAGAGATTCCTAAATTCGGAGGAATTCCAGAAAGGCCAGCAACGTGATTGGCTGTTGTGTTATTCAGATGAGGGAGAGCTCAGTGTGTGATTGGCTGTAGTGATGAGTGGGCGTGTTTGTGAGGCTGAACTCACACACAAAAGAGGATTTTCAGATTCATCTCTTGAATGAGGCCAGATTGTTTCATCTCTCTCATAATTTTTTTTCTACATATAGGGGATTTGTTTCTAATAAATGGATCACTCTAAACATCTAATGTTTCAGACACACACAGACAGACAGACAGGAATATTCTGGTTATTTTTAGGTGTCTGAACAAACAGACTTGAAATACTGAGAAACTACAGTGTGATTGTATCCGTGTGTGTATGTGCGTGTGTGTGTGTGTATGTGTGTACATGTATACAGTATATGCACACTTGTATAAATTAATACGTGATTAAGGATTAAAACCCCAATTCACTGCCACAAACCCCTGATCTGACCAAGGGAGAGAAGCTGCTGTCGCTATGGTTACAGACATAATAAAGAGTCGTCACGGTGATGAGGACAGGAAATGACTCATGATTCACCTGCGCAAACACACACGGACACATATTTTTTTCTTTTCTCAAACAGGGAAAGTTTGAAACAGTGTATACATATTTATGGCACAGTGTATTGTTAGTCTGCTCAAAGTGACTGATTTAGAAATGTGGCCTTTTCCGTATTCACAAAATGTATATTAAATTACTTTACATTTATATTAATAGTTATTTGTGAGTTACTGAGTGGGGAGCTTTAGGCAAATTGTCATATAAAGGAAACAGTAAATGCTTTATTCAAAAATATATTAAGAAATAGACAGAAGATCACAAAAGTATGAGAACAGACAGGTGTTAAATGTATATAAAATGTATTTTTAATTAATATGTATAATTAATGAGTAAGATGTTTTACTCATCCAAATGCTATTTGTAAACATAAAATGTATCGTAAATTATAAATAAATTCATATATATATATATATATATATATATTTTTTTTTTTAATAAAAGATTCATATGAGGCTTTTTAAAAACGCCAATCAGTTTGATGTGAGTCAGACTGACATGGGCTGTACAGTAAGTGTTTGTGTGTGTGTGTGTCGTGATGAAAACAGGTCGAGTGTGTGGGATAATCTGCTCAGCTTAAAGCTCGTCACACAATCACAATCCCAGTGACATCACTGTGCCGTGTGCCTTCCCTCTCTCGAGTCCTGACGTGACACCACATCTCACAAACACCAGGGAAGAGCCTCAATGCACCCAAACTCACACAGTGGACATGTGACAAAGAGTGTGAAGTTTTGTAAAACTGTATGTGTGCTTTTATGTGTGATTGTGTGTTAGTTTTAGTAGAGTGTGTGATTAAATCCATCTATGTGTGTCAATGTTTGAGTGTGTCTTAGTGAGTTTCAATGTGTGAGAGAGAGTTTGTGTGTGTGTGTGTGTGTGAGAGAGAGAGAGAGAGAGAGAGAGAGAAACAGATAATGTGTGCATGTCTATTTGTGTTTCTTTCTGTGTGTGTGCGTGCGAGTGTGTGTGAAGTGTCCTGACTCACCAGCACTCGTCCGGTCAGTGTCTGAGCCGAGATCATGACCCCGGCCCAGTCCTTCACTGAGGTCATCCAGCCCACCTCGTTCGCCCCTGCTGTCTCTCTCTGACCTTTACTCACTCCATCGGTGATGACCGCCGGGTTACTGACGCGCTGAACGTCCTGCACAACACAAGCAACACAGTCATGATATCGCCATTCGGCCGAAAGCTTTACGTTCTTTAAACCAGTAAATGTTTTCCACTATAAACTGTAAGCACAAGACTAAATCTGTATAGTTTATGGTTTTAAACTGGATTTTGGAATTTAATTTAATACCACAAAAAATTATTATTATGACTATTTTCATTCAGACAATACTGTTCTAGAATTTTTTCTGCATTTGGTTCTTGACATGTGTAGCTGATTCATAGTCATGTATGAGTTCAAGTAATAAGTAAAGTACAGTGAGTGAGATCCATATCAAAGCGAACCATATCGAAATTGGTGTTGTTAAGAATAAGGTGGAAAAATATGAAAATACTAAATGAAAATAGTAGTCATAACATATTTGGAAAACTTTATAAAATTCAAATTGTGCAAATGTTTTGCTACTTAAACCTGAACATTACAGCTGCAGTAACCTCTTGCTGAAGTGATCAGAGGTTTGTGCGTACTGTAAGACATTTTACTGATGAGCAGATGATCAAAGCATGAACCAACACCTCAATGCTCATGATTTGGCCACACCCACACATCGAAGAAACCAACCACTGCTTTCAGATGCTTCTGGAAGTCTCTTGCACACTCCTGATTTCTCTAACATGCATTGCATCACAATTGCACACTTTTGGCTCCATACTTTACATGTTTAATAAATGTTAAGCCCTAATTTTTAGGGAATATTTTGTGCAGCTAACTGGGGTGCGTACGTGCGTAACTGTGATGCTACTGTAATTAGCTCATGTTGGTGCAGCACTGGTGTAAAGTAATCTCTAGGACAAATGTGGTAGGGAGTTGGACCACAGGCATTGCAGGTTCAAATCCCTTTCGGTCGAGTGTTCTTGAGATTTGGACTCAATACGGCCCCTGGTGGCCATCTTGACAAGCTCACTCATTGCAGCTTTCCAATCTAAAGCACAATTTCAATCACAAGTGACGTACCAGTCAATCTCTGAGACTAAATCATGGATCGATAGAGTAGCACGGCCACACAGACCTTTCCATCTCAGACACAGTGCACTTCATCTGATCACATGCTGTTAGAGGCAATTTATCAGCCACCGGGTCATCTAGACGGCTTCTACACAACACAAGATTGCTATCGGTTAGCGTCCACTTCGGTCCTGTGTGTACATCTCTACCACTCTGCTCAATCCAACTGACTCTAAAGAACTCAAGATACCAGCCAGCTTCGCTGATGCCTCACTGAACTCAAGGCTTCCGACACTAAAAGGTCTTCTCAAACTTCTCATTTCTGTACAGTATCTCACCAATAGACTGGCAACCATTAGTAGTCGCTCTCTCTCCTGGTCAAATTACTGGAACATGTGACTTCCAGTCATCTGAGGTCAGTGTTCTAACAGGAGATATGAAGCAGTAGCTTCGTATTCAACACCATTGAATTCATAATAGAGTTTATCAAGAAACCCATCAGGTTCGAACCTCCAACGCAAATCAAAATTCCTTTGCCGGAAGTGAACTGGTCTGATTGTAAGGAATGGTGTTTTTATCCTATAATTAAGATTACTTTCAAAAATACAATCAGTAAATCTGTGCCTTTAAAATACTACAATATTTTATGTACCGTAAATATAAGCATCCATTTTTTCAAATTTTAGAAACTCAAAAACTGGAGGGGGGTAGCTTAAAAGTGCATATTTCAAATATGCACGAAAATATAAGCATACCTCACCTTTCTTCTGTGAAATTAGGTTCTATTTAAAACATAATCGTCTAATCAAAACCTATGCTGCATGTCTTAAAATAGAACTTGATCCATTATGACAAACAGAATCATTGAATATTTCCGTTTTAAAAGAAATGCATTGCTCAGAAGACATTCATCATATGATAACTGCTCTAGTTTCACTCCCTCTCCCTCTCTCTCTCCCTCTTCTAGTATGCCTTTCTGTCTATCACTTTCTGCCTCTCTCACTTTCTTTATCAGTCTGTCTGTCTATCTTTTCATCTCTCTCTCTCCTCTTTATATCTCAGTCACTCTCACTTTGAGATTAATTGGCGTTGGCTTTAATGATCCAGCTGAGCGTGGTCCAGAGCTGCTGCTCTACATCAATATTTAATTTCAAAGAGCACAAAGTTAAAGTAGAAACAACCAGTGCTGAGGGAGTCCTTCTCTCTATCTCTCCCACTAACTCTCCCTCCCACTCTCCCCAGTTTATTCACTCTCTCTCTCTGTCTATCTCTCTCTATGTGTCTTTTTATGTCCCCCTGTCTCTCTCTAGGTTTTTTTCATTTTCTCACTTTCTCTCTCTCCCACCAACTCTTCCTCGTGTGTATCCTCTCTCTCACTCTATTTCTGTCTCTCTTTCTATTCCTCATCGTGTGTTTTTATCTATCTTTCTGTCTGTCTGTCTCTCACTCTTTTTGCCTATCTATCTATCTATCTATCTATCTATCTGTCTCTTTTTTGTCTCGCTTTCTCGCTATCACTGTCTATCTATCTCTCTCTCTTTCTCATGAAATCTCTTACACTCTCACGCACACACACACACACACACACACACACACACACACACACACACACACACACTTTACCTTTACATTAATTATGGTAAAGACAGCTGAAGTGATGAAGACTCCGACCGTGTGAACAATCATTCACAGTTTCTTTCCTTGATTATCTGATGGTGGTTGAGCAGCACATTCGCTCAATCATGGTCACTTCCTTCCTGCCTGAGCAAGTTTCATCAGCCCTCTGGCTCTAGAAAAGGCTTCATGCTCTAAATAAGAATGAATTACAGTTTTATTTCTACAGATACGTATGAAAATCTCTCAGTGAAATGGGACATCCACTTATTAGGGACAGAGTCGAAAGTTCTCAAACAAATCCTATAACGTAAGCCTAATAATATTTTACTGCTTTAAAAAAACTTAGTACATTTTATTTGCACATACATTCGTCTGTGAACTTGTCTCAAGCCAAAAAACGAAAGTGTGAATTAAACCAGAAACAACAGCTTGAATTGCATAAAAAACACAAATTGCATTGCTCAGAAGAACAAAACTGTCAAGGCACTGGATAAGGTTTTTAAACGAAACACTGCACAACATGCTCGTTTAGAAGCATTTGTGCATTTAATTTTCAATGAAGGAAGAAACGGTAGGTTTTGTGTATATTGAGTGTATATTGGAGCCTCTGTCACTTTAAGACTCTGTAATACTGCTGCACTTCAGTGTCTGTGTTCTATAATCTTCACAGAGCAAACCCAACAAAATCAAAGTTTAAAATGTTGCTCGTTCATTTTACCTTTATTCGTTTCGAATAAAAAAAGGTTATGATGAATTGTTACGTAGAGAACCTAGTGTGGCATAACAGGGCATTTTGCTTTTTAGAGTCAGCTGCTTTATTGGGACAAAAGGACAGAGTCTAAAACATACTACTGTATTTACCTGAATATAAGCACCCCCCTGATATTTCAGGCAGAGTTTTTTTTTGTGGTTCAATTACGTTAATATTGTCCTACTCTACTATTTTTTTTTTATTTAACAAACCTAACTTGTGACTCGTATTGTTTTAATATTGTTTTACTTTATTGATAGATTCTAGTGGTCAGAACTTTATTTTCCAAGTCCGAGCACCAGTCCGAGCATGCGCAAATCAACTGCGGGAGGCCGGATGAGCTCTCTGTTCATCCGAAGGCACGTGAAGAGAATCGAAGCAATGGATTATTATCCCCTGTTTAGCAGACCGAGCGTTTTGATTGTGTGTGTTCCTTGGATTTTGTAATCCTTGCCTGTGTTCTTAGTTTTCTTCTGATCTGACTCTTTCTGCGATGACACATTGGACCCGTTTGTTAGCGCTAAGACAAGACACCCAGATGTGGTTTGTAGTTCCTGTTTGTTATAATATTCTTGATTGTATTTAGTTTAATCTTACTTCTTCCGGTGTTATCTTGTATCACCTTTTTACAAATGCGTTTGCCTACGCATTATTTAAAGACGCACACACGCGTCACTGCATGAAGACGACATGTTTCCGTTACTTGTGGTTGCTCCTGACTTGAAACACAAAAAAATGGCCGCGTATATTTACGCCTATATTTTAAATAGCCCAGCCCCATTATATATAATACCACTGAATATAATAAATAACACTTAATAAATAATTGATGTGTAAAACAGTCTCATTGTACATTTCTTCTCTCACATCAGCCGTCATCTCCTGATCTCCACTGCAACACTGGTCAACCGCACATTCTTCATGCCATTGACTGCTGTGTGACACACATTGTCTGGTCTTGTCGATGGACATTGTTTCCTAAACACTCTCCGAACTCTCTCCTATCCTGATCCTGTTCTTGTCTCTACGGTCGCTGGTCCTGAATTACCTTTCTGTGTCCGTATCTAATTAGTTCATTAATTTCTCTGTTCTCTATGTTTATTAACTCTTTATAAAATGACACAACCCATTTTGCTACTTTCACTCTGAGCAAGCATGACAACAACTAACTAAAACACATGTAGTAGTGGAGTGACACCTGACTCCATTACCCAGAAGACACTGCATTTTCGAACATTCTTTGTGTGTAGTTGAACAAACTCTTGTGTAGTTTTAGCTGTTTTCACTAGTCAGCAAAATATTATATTGCCTCGTGTTTTTCACTTCAGTGTCCAACTATTGAACTGTTTCTCGTCACTGGTCTCAGAGAGAGAGAAGGATGAAAAGAGAGGTGTAGAGAGGAAGGGTGGACAGAGGAAGAGGAAGAAAAACAGAGAGAAATGGGGGAGAGGAATTGCAAAAGTAGATTTGCTGTTGACCTCATTCTTAATGGTGTTCCACTAATGGCACTGTTTATGTGATTAGTGTGTGTGTGTGTGTGTGTGTGTGTGTGTGTGTGTGTGGTGGGGGGTGCGGACAGACGGTTTCCTGCACAAAACAATAACACAAAAACACACAAACTGTAGTGGCAGCACTCCACTTTCCTTTCAGAATGATTAGGTCTCTCGGTCATTCATGTCAAACCTTCCCGGTGGAGAACTACAGAGATGCTGGTGGACACAGACTGACCACCTCACACTGAACATCAATGAATCTTTCTGACACACTCGAGCTGTTCCGCCTTCCACCGCACCTCAATATTTTCTTTCAAGGAATTGTAAAGAAAATACAGTACTGAGCATATCAAGAGTCTGGAGTGATAGTTGAGAGAACTGAGAGGTTCATCAGTCTCCTCTTTCACCTCTACTGAACAATCGACCAATCAAAGAAAAGGACACACTCCCTGATGAATGGTCAACCAATCACAGACCAGAATACACTGATAATCAACCATTCACAGGGGAAGGCAAACATCAGGTCACTCAGGGTCAATCTGCTAGAACTGTGGAGAACACGTGAAAAAAAAAATAAAATAATTTCACACACACACACACACACACACACACACACCACAACACACACACACACCAAAAAAGTGATCAGTTCTGATAAGTGCCGCGGCTGCCGCCCCCCCATCTATATAGAGGAAAAGTGATTCCATTCTCATGACAACTGTTGTCATCAGCTGCACTGACATCTCTAACACACACATGCAACGCCAGTCTCTCTCTCTCTCTCTCTCTCTCTCTCTCTCTCTCTCTCTCTCTCTCCGTCTGTCTATCTCTCTCTCAGCTCAGCTGGTGTTTGTCTGATCTTTACTGCTCAGACGCTGCTCTCAGCACCGTTCACTTACTGACCAGGTGTGTTGACTACTTAGGGCGCATTTTAAGAGAGTGACATCAACCTGAATAAAGCTGACATGAGTGAACAAGTGATGCATTATGTGCAGTCAAAACCATCCCATAATGCTCTGCTTGTAAAACACCCACTCACACAACATTCACTAAACATTAACTTACTACAACATCATGGTCCAATAATGCCCAACTGTTTGTCTTTTTAAGATAATAAATCTTAAAATAATAATTAAAAACAATTACTGCTTATTTGTATAACTGTTTTAACAATGTATAATATAAATATAAAAATGATGCTTTGTTGTTATTATTAGGCTTGACTGACAATAATAATGATTTTCAGTTAAATTAAAATAATTATCATCAACCTCAGGTATAAGACTAATGAGTCTTAAATTCAAACATAATGAGAATTATTTGTATTATACTCGTCTGTGAGTGTGTCTCTGTATGTGTGTGTGTGTGTGTGTGTGTGGTGGTGTGTGTGTGTTTTTCCAGAAAAGCACCGTTACATAAGGGGATATTTCCTCTGTCAATAATGAATATGCAGCCTGTTGCTTAGCAACAAGTATCTGATTCACACACACACACCCAACACACACACACACACACACACACACACACACACACATATGAACACGCACACACTATAGAGTGACGAGGCATTTTGAATGGGAAAGATGCTCCACAGATCAGCTGCGGGAGCTGTTAACTCTCCAGTTTCCCTAAACCAGCCTGGATAGAAAAACATCACACCAGTGCGGCCGGATCTCCACTGACCACCATGTGCAGCCTCTTTCCAGAAGGAACCATTACCGGAGGATAATTCCTCACTTAACCAGAACCAGACCATCACTGTGTCCAGGAGAAGTTATTGTGACTCCTGTATTGTGAACCTTGTAATGATGTGGAACTTACTCAGTGTTCATCTGAGCTACACACATACTTATCTTATGTGGGATGTTGGAATTCACGCAAAGTCAAACTTTTTTCCTGTGTATTTTTTTTAAACATGGATGCTCTGTGACTCGAGACTGAGGGCTGAGCGGCCTCAAACCCATTTCTAACAGCTTCCACCACATTTTCAGCTATTTACAGGAGAAGGTCAGAGATTGTGCAGCTTTAAGTGGATTCTATTGGCTCTAAAAAGTGCTCACATACCTCCAAATAATTAATTATGAATTAATTAGTTACAGTCCCTTATACTGCACAGCACCCTTCAGATATCATTGATCAGACGCACACAAACACTCAGGAAGTACAGTGACAAAATTTTGTGTAACGCAATTGGTCCTAATGATTGATAGATGCAACAGCCAATCAGAACACATTTACTAAATGGTTAAGTTAACTTACTGGAACTTTTAAAATGACATTGCATCAAACCGATGAATTTGATTTAAACTCAAAAGACCATAAAAATCTATAAATAAACCACATTACAGTATCAATAAACACAAGTTTTAAAGTGTTGGAAAAAGCGGTTGTAGTCAGATTACAAATCTAACCCAAGGTAAGCAAGGAGTAAAAATGGCAGTAAGATTAAACAGTGTCATGCCATGTGCAGTAAAGACTTGGATCTTCTCCAAGGTAAGAATGATCAAACAAATAAAACACTTTTTTCAACAATAATCTACACAAAATTTGAAAGAGTTTTTAGTTGCATTTGCAATGGTTTATGAATCAGTGGGTGTGGCACATTTTTGACTCTTTGGACCTAAATCCATATTACAACTGTTTTTGACCACACTCATTTTCATACTAAAACCCCTCCAGACCAAAACCCTAATCACTGATCCATGAAACCTGAAACAGATGAGTGTCCACGCTCGCTACCCGGACTCATACTCTTGCCCCAAACGGCCCAATGGTGGCGCTGTAGTACGAAACACAAAACTGCCCAACAGCTGAAATCTTCAGCATCCCTGATGATACTCTGCTATAAACAACCAAACTTTCCTTTGTTTTAGTGTAAAGAAACACAAAAACATTAGGAACATATTGAAATTTAATGAACTGTCCTTTTTCCAAACATTCCATGAATTACCTCATATTTCCTAGGAAATATCTCTGTAAATAAATAGGACATGGTCCATTTTCCTTTGAAAATTCTACACTCTTTATCAACTTTTCTCCGTTTGGATAATGACATTTTGGCTAATGAGGGTGTAGGAGAGAGGTAGAGACCAAGGTTTTCCATCTCTCAGTGATACAGCGTCTTTAATTCCATGCTTTTTATGGGGTTTTTTTTTCCACTTTCAAATTATTCTGCGTGCATGATCAAACCTCCTTGGGGCTGGTTCTGTATGTTTGACAGACACCCCTGCTCTAGAGTTTATCTTAAGAGTTTTTATTTGACAACAACATCACAAACCGTTCAGCATCATGTCTGGACACCTGGACACATGACGGTGGAGACAAGATCCTGTCAGAGAAGTCTGCAATTCCTTGGGTTTCAAGCTAAATTCTCATGGACAAAAGTTGAAAACATCTCACTGTCCGACACAGATCTTCCACCACAGTACAATAATAACACTTACAACAATCTAGAGCGCCTTTAAAAACATTTTTCAAAAAGCCAAAAGTACACAGTGAGTGAGGGAGTGAGTGCTGCTGCTAGACAGTGAGAGAATGAGTTAGAAGTAAGGAATAAAGTGAAAGACAGAGGGGTAAAATAAATGACAATTCGACTATAGTATAAAAGTGAGTTGTGTGAGCTGAGAATGTAGAAGGAGGGCGGACGCTAAAGCAGGAGAGTTGACACATGAAAACGAGCGAGTTCCGTTCCATGTTGTGATATTTGATATCAAACCACCTGTTTCCCTCAGAAAATCGATTGGAGTTCAGTTTAAACGCACTTGGCCTCGAGTGAGTTTTACCTTCTTTTTGCCTTTGCAGTGGCAGCAGACAGTCCACAGGTACTTCAGGCTTCTCCACAGCAGGATGATGAACAGACCCCCGAAGAAGGTCACCATGGATGAGGCCAGGAAAGCCCACCACATCCGTTGACCGTTGGGGTCACAGGGCACATCCGAGGTGTAGGGGATGATCACGTCCATCCGGCTTCGAACCGGGGACCGGCCGCCCTTCAGGTGCTCGTGGACGGGGTAGGTCATTATTGCGGAGAGCCGCGCGTCTTCGCCTGCTTCGTCCGCTTGAGTTGGAAGCATCGAGCGTGTTTCTTGAGATCCCGCACCCGACCATCAGCCATGTTTGAAGGCGCGGATAACCCAGAGCTCTCCTCTCCTCTCCTCTCCCGCCGCGCGCAACCGGTGAACAGCAGCTTCCGAGAGAAGTCAAACGGAGCGGCGTCTTCTAAACACCCACGACTAGACTACTACCAGAAGCGCGTCGTCATACAGTTCAACGACAGAATTCGTTATGGAAAACATCACCGCGATTAAAGTCCACGCGAGCACTGATCAGACTCCGCGCGGACTCCTGTGTGCGTGCGCGCGCGCTCTATCTCTGACGGACAGAGCGCGGTCTAATCTCTCTCTCTATCGCTGTCACACCCATGCCCTGTTAGGCCCAACGGTGGCGCTATAGCGTACCGAAACACGTAAATATTCTACAAAGCTAAAATAGTTAACGAGTGTGTTGTGTCTCTGGAGTGAGTCAATGGCTTATGAACACAAGAGAAAATCACAATAACAGCAGCCGTCAAAAGGTTTACTTGCACAATTGAAATGTTTTGTGCTCCCGTGCGTCATTTGTAATTGCACTAGTCCCCGAACTCCAGTTATAGTCGTTGGATTCAAAATAAATAGCGACAAATATAGAGTTCATTTTTGAAAAAAAGATTACCGAGTGCGCAGGATATAGTTTAGATTAGAAGTTTTGAGAGAAAATGTGATACAGCTCTGCCGCGCCACCGTGAGGCCAATAAGGGCTAAGACCTACATGTAACCTCGTAATTTTCATGATGCATTAATTGCAGTAGGATTCCCTGACATTGATTGGATTGAACTTCGAAACAGATATAGCTGCTTATTTTAATTATTAAAAATGAACATGATCAATCTTAACATTACAATATTTTCAGAACTTTAAGACTGTCGTATATAACAAAAACACACAAACCCAGATCAATGACACTATTACCTGAACGGCGTGTTACGGTGTTGTTACAAAATAAAATCAAAATGTTCAACACGAGCTAATGAACAAGAGTCACTTAGAAAGATTATCTTAAATAATGCCAGATAATAGTAATAATCTGTCACCTGCTAACGAGCCGCCGGTCCGTCATTAGTCACGCTGCTTCCCTGGTGGCCACCAGGTGGAGCCAAAAAGCAAATGTTTAAAATAATGTAACACTACCATTTAGGGGTTGAAGTGTCACCCAGTTTAATATTATTGAATGCATCTTACATTACTTGAAAATGCTACTTCTACTTTGGTTTATACTTTATTATCATACAGTAACTGTAAAAGTTCTTAATCGACCAAATATTTTACAACAATCATGGTGCAGCTTGCCACGATTCCCTTGTTTGAATTTTTTATACAAATGGGTAAAATAAATTGGTATGCGTATTTTATGAATGATCCATGATAAACATCGTCATTTTTATTTTTAATTATAGTAAAATATACAGTAAAATAGTAAAATACAGAAAGATCAAAAACTATTTATTTTGAGGCGATATATATATATATATATACACACATATATATATATATATATATTCATAGATATGTAAATACAAAAGTCTATAATACAAACTATTTAATGTGCAAATGAAACAATATAACAAATACAAAATAAAATCTAGACTTTATTAAAAATGAATAAATGAATGCATTAATAAGGAAACTCCAATTATTCACAGGGTTTGTTCATGTACCACAGTTATTCTTCAGACGTATTATTCTGTCTTTAGAATGGAATGAAAAACATTTATATTTATACAGGAAGAGACATCAGTGGTTATTATAAAGTTAAAGAAAAGTCACATCTAATCTCTTATAACCTAATAACAACAAAAGTGCACAACAGGAGGATTTGGCACATGGTTTAAAGAGAAAGTGTGAGGATTGAGTGTAAAAAGTGTATACGTAGTCCTTAATTTAAATAACACAAAAAAATAGAAAGCCGAGTACAAAAATACAAGAAAATTACACGTTTGCTATTATTTACATGTGTTTACGCCAAAAAATGAAATAGAAATGTTTTATAAGTACGCTTTTGTCCAATAAATCAGTTACCAGTTAAAACATCTTGTTAAAGTTTGATATAAAAAACTCTTTACATATACAATATACACCTGTGTGTGTGTGTGTGTGTGTGTGTGTGTGTGTGTTCACATTTCTATCCATGTGTTCCATCAGGAATCCAAAGGACTTTGTTCTGCTCGGTCTCCACAACGGCCATAATCTGAGCACATGTGCTGGACAAACTCCCTCCCTGAACCACTCCTGCAACACAAATCAATCATGCCTCAGCATTACATGTGTAACCGTGTGTGTGTGTGCGAGTGTGTGACAGACCGGTGAAGTATCTGCTGTATTCAGTCTCTGTTCTCTGCGCCGACTCAAACTGCTCTTTGGAATGTTTCTGAGAGACTTTATCTCGCAGGTAAACCGGATCTTTCTGCTCCCTGATCACAAAGAATATGAGACAAGAGTCATGACAAGCTGTGAGGTGTGTGTCTGTATCATGTTTCAAAACGGTTTCGAGCTCTTACTTGATCTGCTTTGCACTTTTGTATCGGATAAATATAACAATGGGGTAAATCTTCACAATGTGCAGCCGCTCGATGGCGTGAGCTGCGATGTCCAGAAGACAGTGACAGTCCTGAGACAGAAGGGGGGGAAACAGACACAGACAGGGAAAGACAGGAGGAGAAGGGGAGAGAATGGAAAAATAACCATCAAGAAAACAGAAAAAAATAAACATCATAAAACAGTTGAGGGGAAAAAAATGAAAATGGCAGAGAAAGACAAAGAAAAGAGTAACACTGAGAGATAGCGGTAAAGCGAGAGAGAGAGAGAGAGAGAGAGAGAGAGAGAGAGAGAAAGAGAGAGAAAGCGACAGATGAACAAGCTGATAGAGAAAAAGACTGTGAGAGAAACAAGTTGAAAGAGAGAAACAGACTGAGAGTCAAAGAGAAATAGACAGACAGACAGACAGAGAAACAAGCAGAAAGAGAGAGAGACAGAAGGAAACACGCGACAGGGAGAAGGTTTGCGTCTCTCAGTAATATTCCTCACCTTCTCTGTGATTTCTCTGATGGAGGTGACGGTGGTAACGTCAAAGTGTCCGCTGCGGCGCTTAAAGTCAATGAAGAGTCCGTCTTTCACTCCTCTCTCGATGGCCTGCTGCGTCGCCTTCATGCCCTCTGAACAATCACACTCACGGTCACTCACGGTCACTCAGATGGCCGGAGCGGATCTGACCTGGCAGACAGCGGCAGTATTTCCCAGGAGCCTCTCGCAGTAGTATGTCTTTTATTGGCTCGGAGAGTGGCCCCAGGATCAACACTGGCCTCCGATTGGTGGATTCCACTTTCTGAACACGCTGATAGGCCAAACTCGTGCAGTCTGGGCACACAGAGAACAGAGCGCTAGAGCAAACGGAGAAACTTCCTGTGTTGGCAGGAAGTAGCATGAGCGTCAGTCTCTCACCCTCAGTGAAGGGCAGTGAGTCGGTGCTGATGGCGTCAGGTGCCGGACCCTCACGAGCATCTTTAGAGCTGCTGCGCTTATGTTTGAGTCTGCGGCGGAAGAATGAGCGCCGTGCGGCCGCCGACATCGTTTTACTTGATGCGCCATCCTCTTTCCCATCGCTGACACTGCAGCGCCGCAGACAGTCCTGCTCCATCCTGCACACACACAATCACAGTGTCAGGGTGCTACTCAGCCCCTGGATAGCAGGTGAGGACGTACATGCACTTGCTGGGCACATGCCCGCGTGCCAGTCTCTGAGCGTTCTCGTCCAGTTGCCATGCCAACCAGTAGCCCAGAGTTCCGGCGGGCAGCGTGTCGTCCACGTAGAGGATGTCGTCTTTCTTGAAGCTCAGCTCGTGAACAAGCTCGCCCACGTGCTCGAACAGTGCCCTACAATAAACACCGCACTTCTGATCTTCTCTAGCTTCTGGATTCACAGATTTTCTCCGTCTTCTGTGAAGTTTTCCAGTGGATGGCAATGCGAGGGAGTGTTACCTGACGTAGAATCCGTCACCCGGAGCGTCTCGGACCTTCAGGAAGAGCTGTGGGGTCTGCTGGACCACCAACACTACCTTCTCCATAGGCTTCAAGATCTCCAGATACACTTCTTCTGCAGTCTTGTCCTTTACACTCACTGAGTTACACTGGAAACACAAAGTGATGTCAAGTTGAAAACGATGCGCGTCGTGAGTGATTACCAAAGGATTGCATTGTGGCTGACACGCGAAAGTGACTTGTGTTGTTTGTGAAAGTGACACCTCAAGAATGAGATCTCCGGGTCGTAGACCGTCAGTGGCTCGCGCGGGACTGTCTTCATCCAGACTTTCCACAAAAACACCCCAGAGGTTTCCTCCACACAGCTTTAGCCCCAGATCAACTCGAGACTTTCTCACCACTACCTGCCTCACCTCCAGATGGCCCCGCCCTTCACCACCAGCCCTGGCCAATCGTAAAGCACACATAATTCCCTTCTCATAAACTCGGAGCAAACAGAAAAACATGACAATAGTATAAATGCCTCATACATATTAAATCTGCAGTGATACATTATCTTTTCATGTAGAAAGCAGACTTTAATTCTACTTTAATTTTGTTTAACTCTTTGATAAGAATCAGAATATCGGGACATGGAGAAATATCTCAACCAATATTTCAATTATTTCATATAATTTCAATATTGTTTTCAAGTGAGTGTGTGTCAAGTGAATATAAAAGAAATTAGTGGATGGCTAAATTGCAATTTATATTTTAAATGAATTTTACATTTAATGTATCCATCAATACATGACATTAATATAAATCTGAATAACATCAGAATGACATCACACCCAAAAAAACAAACCCCCCATCATACTTTGATGTAATCTTTTAAGCAGCTGCTAGAGTGAGCACTGAGATGGCTTAGTGTCTGCTGAGGTGACAATGACTGACCTGTTGTCATTGGGTGGGATGGAGGTGGATGTGCAGCGACGTGAGGGCGGAGTCAAGACGCCTTCATCTCGCTCGCTCAACGTGTCGGTCGTCCCAGAGGTCGAGCGAGAGCTGATGGATCAAAGCAATATAAAAAAAATCAAGTCTGCACCCAAAGAGAAAGAGACAAATAGACAGAGAGAGAGAGAGAGAGAGAGAGAGAGAGAGAGAGAGAGAGAGAGAGAGAAAAACAGAAGGAGAGACAGTCCCACTCACTTGGAGCATGAGTGATTGGCCGGCTGGTACATGTGTGGGTTGTACTGAGCCAGGATGGTGATGGTGTCGCACTGCTGCCCGATGACCAGACGAGCCTGCTGCTCCGTAGCGTTCCTGAGGTTGATGCCATTAAACTACACACACACACACACACACACGCACACACCTTTTATTTCTAAACACAATTTGAATTCTGAATGTTTAATGTTTGTAATTCATTGGTAAAGTGCAAAGTGAATGAGTTTGTCAATATGGCTACTAGGGATCATTTCAAAATTGTGTTCTGCATTTAAGTATTCCAGTGAAGTTACACACACAAACCAGGTGCAGTGAGCAGCAAAAGTGAGTTTCCATGTCTGAATACATTTTTCAGTTGTGAAACCTATTGAACCCCGGATTCTAACCCACAACACTTAAGTAGCAGGTTCAACCCCCAACCACTAGATCAGAAACTGCTACTTCCACCTGAGGTTAAGTCTAGAGTTTCTCACCTCCAGCAGCTGATCTCCAAACTCTAGTTGATGCTGCTGAGCGATGCTGCCTCCTGTTACTTTAGAAACAAAGATGCCACCGTTCTCTCCACCCACAATGGAAATGCCCAGTGGGTCAGGGCCTTTTGGGATGGTGATGCAGCGAGGCTCCTCCACATAAGGCCTGGGTACATACACACACACGTAAACATAAAATGATTTAAATTGCTTGTATATATCACACAAAAAAACAGTTCATGTCAGGAGACTCAGGACACACCTGTCTCTTCTCTGCTCTCCTACTGGCACAGGGCTGATGGAGGCGGAGACTGAGCCCTTTGTTTGGCTGCTGGCAAACGAAGTGGCATCCAAAGCAGAGAGAGGCGGAGTCACCAGACCAGGGCTGCTGCAGTCGGAATGCGACCCTGAAAAAACAAAGATTCTGATTAAAAGAGCATGTCATTCTCCTGGTTCCTGCAAACATCATACCAACACTGAATCCTTCCAAAAGTTGAAACCTCTAAAAGTTCTCAATGTCAGGAAAACGAAGGAACTTGTGGTGGACTTTAAGAACACCAGTGACCACATTGCCTGTCAATGCTGAGAACTACAAAAACCTTGGAGTACACATAGACAATATGTGTGTAATATAACTTTAGCACCTTGGTCGGAGCCGTGAGAAGATCGTGAATAGCGAGGAGTGGAAGGAACCTTCACACGCTGATCCCTGTATTGAGACAAACCTACGCAGAAGGAAGAAGAGCGATAAGAGACATACAGGGAGAAAAGGGAGACAGAAAGGCTTCAGACCGTGTCGTGCGCTGGAGGGCAGAGAGTTGCTGTTGTGTTGAGCCAATCCACGAGAGCCATGGTTGAGATCTACACTCCAGCGTCCATGATGCTGAGCACTGAGAGAGAGGCATTAAGTGTGTGTGTGTGTGTGTGTGTGTGTGTGTGTGTGTGTGTGTGCGCGTGTGTGTGTGTGCGTGTGTGCATGTGAGTGTGTGTGTACCTGATGTGTGTGTGGGCTGGAGCAGTGAGGGAGTTAGTGGTCTTGACACAGTGGCTCCAGGCCGTGTAAACAGGGTTTCTCATCACTGCTGTGACTGCAGGATATGGAGACAGAGTTCTGGAGGTAAAGTCTACACACAAATCAACTTCAATTTAACTGATCAGATTTGATTTAATACACAGATTGTGGAGACACATACTCTGTGCAGGAGAGAAACTGTAGCCGTGACGATTGGATCTGAATGGGGAGAAGCGAACCAGGTCCACCGGCTCGGGTGAGGTGTCATCATGAGAGAAGCTCTGGAACCAGCAGGCAGAAGGTAAACTGCAGGTCACATGCATCACAGCTACATGCTAAAGCTAAGCACCTGCTGATAAGGGATCTTGAGGGGCGTGAGAGTGCGGCGCTGGGCCGGTGCTGAGTTTGGTCTTCCTCTTCTGTCCAGTTCGATCTGTCCAACTACTTCCTCCTTAAATGGCTTCCTGTTCCCGCTGTGATCCGAGATAGAGGGTGTGGTCTGAACAGGTGTGGCTGGCGGAGAGCCAGCGGTGATTGTCAAATCTGAGGTGGAGCTTCCTTGAGGCCTGTGCTTGAATTTGAAGGAATCTCTGCGCTTTGGCGGCTCAGGAGGTGTGGCCTCTGACCAGGAGCTTTGCGGGGAATGTTTGGGCATCTGGGACAAACTGAGGTAGTCTAGTTTCGATGGTGTCTCGGGCCTTTTGAACACATCTGGATCAAAAATTGACTTTCTCTTTTTTGGATTTTTAAAAACAGACAGATGTGGGACGCTGTCGGGAATCGCCATCGCAACAGCCATCACTTTAGGCCAAGTGCCGCCACTCTGCTGTTGGACAGCGTGCGGCATCTCTCCGGCCATCTCGATCGCCAAACGCTCCGTAGAAGGAAGTGGGTGAAAGGTCAGGGGGCGCATGGTGTTTGGACGACGAACCTCGTGATACGGTTCGGAGCGATACAGACGGCGATCGCAGTCGCCCTCCATGTGCAGCGTTGGGCTGTAGGGGTCTTGTAGGGCAGAGTGGCTGCTGAGTAACTGCTTTTTGCAGGAGCGGAGGGGATCAGAGCTCCTCTCACAGTCTCGGACACTTTCCATGATGCTCTGACCCGATGAAGTCTGTGGAAAGAACTAAGAGGAAAAGACACTAATTTCAGTGTGTGATTTGATCCTGAAATCCATCACTTACTGGTAAAAACAGTCATGAAGGGCATTAGCAGATCGGAAAACGTGTTTGAAAAACTTTCTTTATGCAAAAAGAGGTTCCTAGTAAAACAGGCAGAGGACTTTTATAAATTAAAAAACTGAAGTGATGTCATCTCTGACCTTCAGGAGGGATAAGGACACAGAGTCTCTGCAGCTTCGCAGAAGATCCTCACATTCACCCACAGATTTATTATCCAGTGAAACTCCATTAATCTGCAAGAAAAATCAAATTCTGGACTTAAATCTTAAACTGTTACTAGACTCGACCCATTTGACAATCAGTATGTATTGTGGTATCAGCTCATCTGGGCAAAGAACGATAACAAAAAGGTCTTAAACTTTAATATATTTTAGATATTCATTTCATTGTCCAAGAATAATTTAGATGTACCTAAAACAAAACATCTATAAGCAACGATGGTTGGTTACCATTACTTGGTATTTGTTAGGTTTTAAAAGAAGTGTTGAAACCACTACTGCATCTGTAATTTGTCAAGTTTGTCATGGTTTCCATTGAGAGGCTTCGTAAAAAAATCTTTTTTTTCTGAAGCAACTTTTTATCTGAGGCAGCTTCATAGCTCCATCCGTCTTAACGTAGTAATTTCCCAGTAGGCACACAGGTATGAGCAAAACTTATCGTTCTCCACTTAATACACTATAATTGACCGATACGGGAACTTAGCGTGTGCATCTGTGCTAAAATATCAACATGAAAATCATCATACATTGCGTGGTACACAGCAGCTCCACAGTGCGTGTGTGTATGTGTGGTGCAAGTTTTTCCCTAACATGTGTAGTGAGAAGAAAGTGAGTGAGGAGAATAAATGACGACAAGGAAACATATAAATAGTTCAACAAATCTTACACTAAGAACCCGATCGCCTGGACACACGGAACCGTCCCGTGCCGCCGCACTTCCTGTAGAGACCGCTGACACCAGCACCGCACTCTCCAGCTCCACACCACAGTCTGAACACACTTTTAGCATCAGGTTCTGCGCTCGACCGCTGAACACAAACTCACCTTTATGACCCGCGACCAAGAGACGAACAGACGTGACCGTCCTTCCTCCCAGCAACTTCCTCCTGCGCAGCACCATGTGCACAAGGCCATCCCTGCTGAACACGGCCTGGATCACCTGCTGCCGGTCCTTGTGAGCCAGATCCACGTCATTGATCTTCAGCAGCCAGTCGTTCACTCTGTCAGAAGAATACTTCATCATATAGTTCAAGTTCCAGTTCTGAGCATTTGTAAGGCGCTTTTTACAGTTTTAACTGTCTCAAAGCACACGTGTGAATGTCAAGAGAAATTGTTGCTTTTTATTCATTTGATCGTCTGGTTGTTGGTGTTGAATTGAAATTGAATTGAATTGAAAAATCCTTTATTAGTCCCACAGCGGGGAAATTTCACGTCACAACAGCAAAAACAAATCCAAGCAAATAAATAAACAAACATCACCATAACGCACTGCACACATCATAATAGACAAACAAACAAACACAGACCATAAATGAACCTGCCCGTCATAAGCATAGTTCCAGTCACCAGTTTAAATTTAAGTTCAAATTGTAGAGTCTAATCGCAGCAGGTAGGAAAGATCTGCGATATCTCTCCTTCACACAGCGGGGGTGAATCAGTAAATGGCTATGATTATCACTATGACTTGTGACAAGACAAAGACCTTTATGACCTATATATAAGGGATTACCAATGAAAAATGTGCCTGACATTATCTGATGATATAGGATCATCCAACTTTATGTGGGGTCCGAGTTTCCTTTAATGGACAGACGCAGCTCAGGTTCCTACCTCAGCCTGCCCTCAGCTACACTTCCTTTGTCCACCTTGCACACGTATATCCCATAATCTCCAGGCAGATAGGGGTCGCTCACTCCCTCCGCCACATCAAAGCCCAGGGAGCTCAGGTCCACGTGATCCTGTGGATGGATTGGATCTGTGAAGTGCTGAGATTTGTGGAATGGGTGGTATACGTACCGTATGGCTCTGGAACTCCACAGTCTCCGTCTCCCACTCCAGAGAGTCTGTGTCTATGGCAGAGTCGTGGGAATTGTGGGCCATCAGCTGACGAAAGCGTGTCTCTTTCTCCAGCTGTTCCTCCATGCATTCCCTGAACACACAAATTATTGGAATTATTTAGCAGTTTCTAAAACTTAAACTTTCAGTTTTCACTGGGTCAGTCAGTTTAACATCTAGGTTTCAGATCGATAGAAACATGTGTCTATGTGTGTGTGTGTGTGTGTGTGTGTGTGTGTGTGTGTGTGTGTGTGCGTGCGTGTGAGAAACTTACTTGAGCTCCTTCAGTTCTCGAAGGGCATCGTTCTTCTGTTTGCGCAGGTCGTCATGGTTACGTAAAGCATCAGCGAGATCGCTTACCGCTCGGTCCCTTTCTCGACGCAAGTTATCACACAACGTCCTAAGAACACATACACTTTCAGTCACAATAAATTCAGTAATTGCACTGATTTTAAAGTTCTACTTGATAAAAACATATGCATTAAATACATTTATTGATTTTCTCAATTAAAAATACATTTTATAGTAAAAACATTTTTATACAAATATGTTTTTACTAGTCATTAACACAATGATTTAATAATACTATGTACATGTTTTAATATGTCACTGTAAAAAAGCGTTGTGTAAATTACAGATACAATTATTGAAAGAATGTGAATATTATGAATGAATAATCTATCATTTAAAGTGTGTAATAAATCTACACTTTATAATATTGCTAAGAATATGAATTATTTATCATTATTAATTCATATTAAATAAGTTACACATTTAATTTAAAAAATAATAAATATTATTCCCAAAATGTGATACATTATAAATAAATAATAACGTAAATAATGTTTTTCTAAAGCAGTTGAGATTCCACTACTACACAGTAAAGCACCTTATGCTCTCACGCTCTGCCACAATCTTGTCTCTCTCCTGGAAGGCCCAGTCCCGGCGGCACTTGGCAACCTCAGCCTCCTGAACGGCCTCCTGTAGCTCCTCAGACACGGCTTCACACTGCTTCCTCAGGACCTCCAGCTCCTTACTGACACGCTCCATATCCAATGTGGCATTGTCCTGCTTCTGTACACACCATTCACAGCGCTGATACAACATCAGCTTTGTCTGGTCACGGATAAAAGTGTGGAACGGTAGGAAACCTGTCGGGCCTGGTAATACTCCCTCAGGAGCTGGTCTCTTTGGATGATGGCTTCCGTTCGCTCCTTCCGGGCCACGTCGCGCTCCTCTCGCACCATCTCGATGTCTTTACAGGCCTGGCTCAGCTCCTTCTGCGTCTCAGCCTTGTCCTGGAACTCATGACAATACTTCTCCAGAAGCTCCGTCTTCTCCCGAATCGCCCGGTCCCGCTCCACCAGCGCGGAATTCAGCTCCTGCACAAACATGCTGGAATTACTCTATTTCACTTGGGCAAGTGTCTTAAGCTTGATGTGTAAATTATTTCATTGTGTTTATCTACAAATAACTTACTGTAAATAACACTGTACATTTTTTACTGTGTATTATTTTTGCACCTTTGTTTTTGCACCTTTTGTCTCACTGTAATTTTACCGTTTGTATTTTTTGCACATTTTGTTTTACTCACTGTTTTGTAATTTTGCACCTTTTGTTTATTTAGTCGTATCTTAGATTTTGCACAATTCTATTCTACTGTTTTTATTTGTTCAAATGTTGCTGCTGCAAACAAAGAAATTTCCCCTAGTGGGATAAATAAAGTCTTCATTCATTCATTCATTCATTCAACACCCAGGAGTTTGAAACTCCTTTCACCTATACTAAGGACTCATTTTCAGGGAGAGTCTTAAATCAGAGATTAAATACCCGGCCAGCATTGAAGTCCTAAATAAAATCAAATGAATGGGACAAACGTTTTTCTAGCCAGTTTCAGGTATCTGACCTGTCTCAGAGCCTCCATCTCTTCTCCAGCCACTCTCCTCTCAGAGTAGCGGTTCTTCAGCTTGGCTTCAGCCGCCTCTAGTCCACACTGCAGTTTATCCACTTCCTTGATGACCTGATCCCTCTCGCTCATGATAAGTCGATATTCGTTCAACACAGAGTCTCTTTCTTCCTTCAGCTTCTCTCCATCCTTCACAGTCTTCAACTGCAATGTTTTATAGCGCGTGTTTTCCGTCTGCAGACGCTCTGTGTCTCTCTGCAGCTCCTCATTCTGAGCTGAGAGCCTGTTCAACTCCTGCTGGAGACCCTCCAAGCTAAAGGACACACAGACAGACACAGACCGCTGAATGAAGAACATCACAGCATTTCAAAATCACAGGTTAAATATTATTATTGTAGAATTATTTGCTCTGTGTCTTTGTGTCACAGTTTGCATTTCCTAAAAGAAAGAACACTCAATTGTTGAAGGTAAAACCACCACAGTTCCAAAACTACTTTAAAACAAACGACTCATCAACAAGAACTTAGTCTTATTACTGAATTCATGGTCTTCCAGGTCCTGAAGCAGCAAAACAGACCAGCACTCCACCGAACTTACTGTTACACTAGATGTGAAGATGCCTTCCAAAACTATTTACTGTTATCTCATCAGTCTACAAGTTTTGTGTCCAAAAGTCTAACATCAAGCTGACAAGTCTTTAAACCTTTTCCTGTGGTTTTCAACTTGAAACCATTTTTCTCCCCCTCCTTCTCTTTCTAGGGTGGAATAGTGACCACTGATCTTCACTGAGACGAGTGAGGCCTGCAGTCATCTGGATGTATGTGGAGGGTTATGTTGTTACGTTATGTTATGTTGTTGGGCTGGGATGTGGTCAGTTGATCCTTCACTTTTACTAACTTGGGAATAATGTTTCTCACTGTAGATCAATAAAGTCACACAGATTTAAAAACACTTTCGTTGTTTCTTCTTTTGTGGTCTTTTGATCAACTCCACGTCAGATACGTTCAGCTGAAGTGACCGTTTTACTTCTGATTCTAGTTTTGAATTTAGCTTGCTCTTAATAACAAAAGTCTTCATTTACACACATCATTATCTTCATTACCACATTGTGTATAATCATGTTTTCAAATAATAATTACAATTTAAGATCCCAAGTTTTACATTCTTAAAGATTGATTGATGTTCTGGACTCAAGCGATACCGTCTGTGTGGCTGTTGCGGCATCAGAAGATCTAGCTGCTTCTGCAGGCTCCTGTTGTCCTCCTCCAGCTGCTCCAGACGACTCAGATCTGCACTGTGATTGGCTGCTTTCTCACTGTAGCGTTTCCTCAAGGCATCAAACTCTTTTTTCATGACCTCCAGCTTGTTTAGTGCACCGTCGTACAGCTTCTGCTGCAACTCAGAGGAGCCATTCTCCCTCATAACCTGCAACAGTGTCATCACTGCCATAAGTCATTTGAAATCACAGCGGCTTACTATTTTTTATCTACAGTGAATCAGTACATTCCCATACTTCAACTTGCTGCTGCTGCAACAAACGCATGGTGGCCACCTCCTTCTGGTCATTGTCGTGGAGACGACGCAGCTCATCACAGGTCTGCTGAAGCTGCGAGCTGTTCTTCTTCATGCCGTCCATCTCGTCACGCAGCTGCGACTGTTCCCCGAGCAGACGACTGTGAAGAGTGCTGCACGACAGAGATACCACTCACTTAACAAGCTTAAAATATGTGCACTGTTCGTTATGTGCTCCATTCCTGGGACGGATCCCAACCTAAAGTGGTGGGCATCCCAGGAATAGAGCAAACCTCAAACAGTGTGGAAAAAAGTTAATGAATTTATTAACTAACGCATTTATTATTTTTAACTGAATGACACGTGGTGGCAGGGTAGGTAGAGCTGTGACCTCACAATGAAAATCTCCTCCTTGAGATTCAAGTTTGAGGCTCGGTTGAGGCCTTTCTGTGCATGTTTGGCTGGGTCTCCAGTTTCCAGTCCAAAGACACGTTCGGGAGATTGGAATTGGAAAATTGACAATAGATACTGACAATTTCTGTGGACAGAAAGTCTCCCGCTCTCCGAATGGACGCCTGCCAATCCAAGATGTGGTTCTTGGGATTGGCTCTGGCTCCCCAAGACCCGGATATGAGAAAGTGGCTTTGAAAATGGATGGACAGATGACTGACAGGTTCTCTGCTGTAAAGAGATGTGAAAGGCACACACTCTGCTCCGGTCCCACTCCGCCCTTTGGATCTATTCGAGAGATTAAATGATTGATTTTCATAAGTTCTCCGCCCCAGATTGAAATCAAATTATTGATTCACTGATTCTCTACACCAGAGAAGACAGTTATTCTCTGCTGTAAGAAGAACCAGGACGTGGACTCTCGGGACGTGCTATGATCGGGTCCCACCCCGCACCACTTTTCCAGATTGAGATCAAATTAATTATTTTTACTGATTGACTGGTTCTCTGCTGTAAATCACAAATCACGCAAAATGAAGAAACCCTCCATAATCTGCTCAGACATCCACAATCCAATCAAGATGCTATATCTCTAATCTGAGTGTTCACCAGATGTTAGTGTGGATCACGAAGGTCAATCCGAAGCCTTCACCACCACAGGCTCCAGCTGTCGGCCTCAATTCTCTCCATCTCATTTCATCTCCAATTCCACAGTTAAACACACCAAAACAACCATTTCACTAGTTTACTCTATAAAGTCATCTGGGTCAGTAAACATCTGGGGATCAGGACAGTAAAGATGAAAGTACTTCACAAAAGTAATTAAAATGTGCTTATACGCCAGGGCACGCAGAGAGCTGTATAGACCAAGTCGGTCAAATTACAGGCCAATTTAAGCGCTCATCCCTCCAACCGCCATGCAAAGGATCTGTGAAACGCTCATTTAATTTCTTTATTAATTATTCTGGACCAGGGGCACCAAACTCAGTTCCTTGACAGATCTGGCACACATGTTCATATTAACTATGCTTTATATGCAGTGTGTGTATGTTTATGTGATTCATACAGCGGTAGCTTGACCTACAACTGACTTGATATACGAGTTTTCCAAGAAACAAGTGGTCAAATGGTAATTTTTTTGCTTTGAGTTTTTTTTGGCACAAATTTGAGATGCATGCTACCGAAGTGAACAGTGACAGCACAGCGATCCCCAGCGTCTGACACATTCTCTTTGCAAGTTTATCTTATCTGGTAAATCTGTGATTGTTTATTTTTAGGGGTTTTTTTTTTGCTTTTTTTCCCCAAATACCTTTCCCTCAGGTAAGAGCTAGTGATAATGCTGAGAAAAGGAGGATGATGTCCAGTGCATCAAAACGTGAAAATGAAGACATGAAGGAGCATTGTGTCTTGGCCACATTGTAAAAACATTCCACGAGAAAAAAAAAAAACGTGTCCCCGATCAGCAAAAATTTGAAGCAAAGCGAGTTTCATAATATTAGAACACGAAGTCAAAATTATTTTTTCTAATCTTTGAACATTTCACCGTAGACAGTTGGAAAATGTGACATTGCAACAATGTTCTTGTTGTTAAACTCTTAAAAGTCTTATTTAACTCTGTAAAATTCTAAAAATGTAAATAAAAAGTATTTCTTTAAAAATGTTTGTTAAAAATTTATTTTAATGTGGGTAAAGAGAGGTTAAACTAGTGAAAGCAAGTGTGAAAGAGTGTGACCAAATCTAAAACAAACATAAAAAAATAAACAGGAATTTTTTCCTTTTTAGGAAGTAAGTGCATTTAAAATTCATCTTCAACTGATGATACGAGACGATCAGTGGCGAGTCAGGTTTTATTTAAACCAGAGCTATTTGTCACTGTATGATGCAACATGAGAATGAAACTCACTGGTAATAATCGGCATCTCTCACTGCCTCTTCGCATCGCCTCAAGGTTTTGCTGTGCTGGTTCTGCAGAGACTGCAGGTCCGACATGGCCTTCATGCACTGGAGCTTCAGCCGCTCATAGTCATGCGCCGGCTTCACACTGGGTCTGAAGAAAGTCAACACAGACTCTATATTAACAGAGCTACCAGAATAACTCACTAAGCCTGAAGACAGATGCACGGACTAATGAATAGATGATGATTGAGTCATCTTGACACTCGGATTCGTCCATTAAGGAAGCTGAGATTGAAAGTTTCCGAAACTGAACCAATTTGTTCCCCAAGGCACAGTGTAAGGGTGAACACTACTGGTTGGTTGGTTGGTTGGTTGGTTGGTTGGTTGGTTGGTTGTGGGTGGGTAAAGGTGGAGCACAAAATCCCTGAAAGTATTGACCAGACTTTACTATTTTTCCCCTTTGCTTTTTACTAAAAAGAGTTTTTGTGCATTTATGCATCATAGATTTCGGTAAAAGATTTAACTTGTAGCAGATTTTAAAACACAAAAACACATTTTGAAAACCTGTTTTAAGATAGAGTTATGAGTTTAGGTGGAAGATCACCTGCAGTCATCGAAGGAGGTGCCCGGCGAGCAGAGAGCCAGTCTCTTCCACAGGTCGTCTCTCTCGCGGGTCACCTGACGGAGCTGGAACATCACCGTCTCTAACTTCTCCTTCATCAGCTGGTTGTCCGGGTGAGCAGGAGGTGGAGAGGACGCTGAGAAGAACAGACGTGGAGAATCAGCTGCACACTTTCACACACCATCTCAGATGCTTATGAATAAACTATGATTTTATTCTAGAACACTGGAAAAAGACAACAGTCTGCTTTTAGAAAAATAATGGAGGTCAGTTGACCTGCTGTTTTCTTCAGCAAGAGTCTGTGAAAACAGTGAAGAGAACGTCTTTCATCTACACTAAAACATTCTCTAAAAATACTTGGTATAAATGTATTAATTATTTAATTATATAACAAAGGTTCAATTAAATTAAATTAAATTAAATTATATTATATTACATATATATACATATATATTATATTAATTATTTTATTACACTTCACAGCAGAATCATTTAAACATGGATATTTTTTTCATGGATAAGTGTTTTTTTTAAAGAATGTATTTCTTTTTAGCGTAATATATATATATATATATATATATATATATATATATATATATATCAGTAAAAATAATCAGAAAATTGTTCTGATTAATAATCAGAAAATTAAAGCCAACTTCACAAATTCTGAAGAAAAAAATTTAAAGCTTAATCCCACACTAAAAAGAAATACATTCTTTAAAGAAAAACACTACAAAAAGAACATACAAACTCTAGAAAATCTCAATTCTAAAAAATAATCCCAAATGTAAAAAATAATTCTTACTCCAACAAAATTTACTCTTGAACATAAGACCCACTGAACTAAACTAAACAAATGGTATGAAAATCAAACTTGATTCTATATTAAAACAAAAGACATTTTCATGGTCAAAAAGAATAAATCACTGTATTCTGCAGCAGTCTCTTTGATTTGATGAGAATAAAATCATCTGACAGTCAATTTTAGCTTTCTTTTTTCAAATATAATGAATATATTCTGTACTTTTACGCAACAACAAAAAAACACTTTTACACAACAAAAGAACATTTCGCTGGACACTTCTGCCTTTTGTACAGTAAGTACTGAACACAACATCACAAAACACCATCACAAAACAAGACCAAACAACCCTGGGAAGTGAACACAAAACTCACCCACACTACTGAGGGAGCTGCTGCTCTCTGAGTCGGACGGCATCGCAGACAGAACGCTGTGCATGGAACCTGAAGCGAAACATACCAAGTCTTATTTATTACCCTTTCACCTCACTCATCAATCAGTCTGACTGAGTCTGTGTGATCCACGTGTGGAAAACACACGGTCAGGCCAATCCTGACATCTGCTTAAAATTACTCATCGTGGTATGAAGAGAAGTCTTCAAGCTCAGAAAAATCTAGAAATCAGCCAGAGTTCAAACCCTGATAATAATGTAGCGAAAATACAATAGTTTCAATATGGCAGCTCTGGAAAAAAAAAACAAAAGCTTGCCTGGCTTGATAAAGTGGCACATGTTCTTCTGAACTGAAAGAGACTTTATTCCAGTAATTGGAGCTGGTGGCTGAAATGGAAGCTCTCTTCTTTCATTACACACAGAAGAATCATTCACTCTTCCGTCATGTTCCTCACACCAGCATCATGTGACCTGCAGGTCTGGACTCTCCATCTCTGAAGAAGCTTCAGGCGTGGCGTGAATCTACTGCAGATGAATGTGTCAATCTCTCTATCTGCCATTACAGTATATGTATATACAGTAATTTCTGCTCCTTCAATTTCTCTCCATTCTGGCAAACTGTTTATTAAATATTGATCAATCAATCTGTATGTCTGTCCATCTCTCACCAACTATGTTTCAACATTGATCAATTTATCTACCTGTCTGTTTGTTAATCCATTCATTAATTCATTCATCTAACTACCCATTTGTCTCTTTTCCGCTCTCTATCAATTAATTTGTTAATTTTTACTTAATTTGTCCATTTTATGTATTCTCCATTAGTCTGTTTGTAGATATATTATTGACAAGAAAAAGGTATTTTTCTCAGGCATCACTTTTCTCCAAACCCCAAGATTACACAGATTCCGTACAGTCTTTCAGCCAGAACATGTGAACTGATGAAGTGACTCTGAACTGCTCTCGATCCACAAGTTCAACATCAATCAGATTTCAATCTCTCTCTATATTTTCCCCTAGTTTTATTGGGGTTTTTGCTTGCTTTTTTTCCCAATATCAAAAGTTGCGAATGTATGAAACAATCGTTTGTTTTGTGTTTAACTTTTCTATTAATAAACTGAGTTTACGGAATTGAATTTTTTTTTTCCTGAGCGGTTTATTGACCCACTTCGTGTGTCATTTTTAATCAAAAATTGATACATTTGATTTTTTTTTTATTCCAAATAAGTCAAATAACAATATAGCGGTGACACTACAGAACTCAAGTTCCTCGAGAACCATCTGCAATTTCAACTCCTTTCAGAAAGTCTCAAAAATTTGACTTTCCCCATTGGCAAATGTACATTATCTTCACAAAAGTGGCAGAGAAGAGTTTGCTCAAAGGGCAGACACATGTCAGCTGGTGAAGTTTAATACAACTCAGATTATTTCTTAGAGCTGAACCATAATCCTGAAGCTAAGACCCTCAGCTTTAATAAACCCGTCCACATCTGACACATCGCGTGAGCAACCACAGCCAACCGACCAGAATTTACCACAAAGGTCATGGAAACGAGCCCTGTGTCGGATTAAACACGAGAGATGAAACCAGGAATTATTCACTCTGAAGATCCCAAACATCCCTAAAGTAGTTGACTTAATTCTCAATTTCATTCATTTCCAGGTGACGAGGATGAGACACTGCTCCCCACTCCTTCACTCCTCCTGAGCCACTTCTGGTGTGATGACAAACCGGAGGACTGGAGAAGCGAGGCATCAGGCTGGAAACTCTGTGGCAGCACCTTTCACGCTACTGGAGGCACTGACATCTATCATTTACAATTTTATTTTAAATTGTTATTCCAATATAGTATATTCATAGTATAGGTGGACATAGATTGATTTTTATCATCAAAATTAATCCAGATTCATCTCTAATCGTAGCTAATAGACGATTTTCGCATTACGAAGGGATTATCTGCAACAAGTGATACTTTACAATACTATAGAACATCAATAATGACATTATAGTGACATCGATAAAAAAATAAATAAGAATGCATCATCTGTATATCATTGCATAATGTGTGTGTCTGTGTGTAAAAGTACATTTAGTTCTCATTTTAAGCACTTTCAGGGAATGAAACACTCTTTGCTAAAGCCATGGTTGGTTTGATTTCCCAGAACATCAGATCTCCAAGCAGTGGTTGCACTTTAGCTACAGAAACTGCTGGACTGGAGCAGAACACACTTCATCCGTGTCGGGGGTCTAATGGTTTTCTGTGTAGTGACAATAAATCCCTGCACATCTGCAACACATTTATCTGACATGGAACTTTACTTACACAGCTTCTGTCCCACAGGACAACACAAACGTCTGGTTTAAACTGGACCTCTGGCCAGTCTGAGAGATTCACAACAAGAATACAAGTACGTAATACAAACATGATATACCGTATGTTTGTTCCAGCATATGCTCCTAACTTTCTGAAAACATCAACCACGCTAAAAAAAAAAAAGCTCAGTGTTTTGAAACATTGCAGCCAGTCATTCCTGGCTTGGTCACACCTTGTATTTTTCCCCAAGAAAAAAACAAACTCACTAAAATGACGAACAACGGAACAAAAACTCACCAACAACGGAACATCTCAAACCGTGCAAACATTATACATTAAATCGGGTCGGTTGTGTTTTTACCCGTGTTCTGCCTCTCTGCTGGCGGCAGGGAGCTGAGCAGCTGCGGCTGAGCTTTCTCCATGGCCCAGCAGAACTCCTGGAAATGGTCCCGGTCTTTCTTCTCCGCCAGAGTCTTGATGAGCAGCTGGATCTTCTCGGCGCTGGAGGAGCAGTTGTCCAGCTCGTCCCGCTCGGCGGAGCTCAGGCTGCCAGACTGGGCCAGCAGCTCCAGAAGCCGAGCCACATCGGTGATGGACTCGGACAGCTTCTCTTGCCACTGCTCCAGCGACTCTCTGTGCTTGGGATCCATCGCTCAGAACACAACACGGAGCGCCGCCAAAACTCCCGCGGAAGAGTTTTTCGAACGAAATTGAAAGAAAACAGAAGCCATGTTTGTGACTTTAAAACGACATCCAAGCGCACGTCTCCGCGGGGCTTCTCAGGTCACTCATCTTAAGGTCCGGCGAGGCGAGTGGGTATACACGCACTTTTTCATGGTGTTTAAAAGTTTATGAATCTATCGCGAACTCTTGCAGTCACTCCGAGACGATCCGCTGAGGCGCGGCGGCGCTCCGCCATGACTCCGACTCCACAGCTGCTCTCAGCTGCCAATCAAAATCCAGGAGCGGGTAGGGATATCCGAGCTGAGGCGGGACTTAGATGTGTCACTCAAGGTATGCAAAGGAAAAAGAGGCGGAGCAGACCCTGCCAACCTGGCCGGTTAAACGAGAAACGAAAGTGCAGGGGCGTGACTTTCACGCGCCATAAAGTTGATAAATGGAGTGGCGTTTTAGGAGGCGTTGTATGTTACATTTCGAAAATTTTCACCAGCATTTTTCTTTTACCCATTCATCCATCAGTCTCTCTGCCCTTGAGATTAATAGATCGGAAAAAAACTGTCAGATTGTGATTTTGTATTGATTGAATATTTATCATTTAAACAAATGTAAAATATTCGTTCAGTCCTTCAAATAGTAGTGAATGAAATTAGTTCATTCAAAATCAAAACAACAAACACAAAGAACTCTGTGTGAGTTTCATTTTGTATATGTGCAGACTCTGCAGAGTAAACAACTTTATATTTTCTGCTCCACGCACGCACACACTACTATTTGACATAATATTAACGTTTCTGAAGATACCAGATTCATAATCTAAAAATTTGACATTTATATACCACACCAGTTACCAAACCCGTACTACAGTAACAGGCCAATAGTCCAACTAACTGAACTTTTGCACCTCTAACCCGTCAATCAAACCTCAGTAACTGGCCCCATCACCTTACTAACTGCGTTTGAGATTCTCACCTTCAGGATGACAAGATTTCAGGTTTTAGTATTTAAGTGCATTTATTTGTACTTACACACTATTTTAGGATATAAAACCATTAAGGCAAGTGAAACATCTACATGTTATTTTGGCATCAGGAATATAAGAATATAAGGCTTTTCTATCATGCATATCTGTAGTATCGAGTATCTTCAGTCGCTTCCTCCACAAAGCTTCAGAAGAAGCTTCTTGTAGTCGCCAGACGTGTCACCCTGCACACACACAATCAAATGAGAGCCTTTAACGCATCAGCTTCCATCATGTTTCTCGTAATATGATGATGATAATGATGATGAGAGAGTTGTGCTGCTGTGTGTGACATACAGAAATGTCAGTGTAGAGAGATTTCCCATAGAGACGCAGATACTCCTGTCTGATGTCCAGCATGTCCACCTCTGAGCGAGACACCATGATGCGGATCAGAGTCCGGTCTTTAGTTCCAGCACCCTGCGTGCACACAAACACACACAATTTCACTCAAATGTCATTTATTGTGTATTTGCATATTTAGCATTAGACACGCACACACGGCAATGTGGCCACTAGGAACCGTACTGAATTTGCGCTCTGCATTTGATCAATCCAAGTACAGTGCACATACACACGGTGAAGTAAACACACACAAACCCGGAGCAGTTGGCAGCCGTGGCTTTTAACAAACATTCACTCACTAAGTCTCATAAATAACACACACACGCACGCACACACACAAAGTGTTTGAAGCACACAATATTTTTCATACACAACTTTCAAAAATGTCCAGTAAGTGTTTGTGCTTGCAGTACAACCTTCATGGACTTGTGAAGACGCTCAGCAAAGTAGACAGGAGTGTTTTTAATGCACTTCACTAAAAAACAACAGCACAAAAATCATACATTTCCAAGTTAAATGATTCAATTTTTTAAATTATAATTATAGGATCATTTGTTGCTGATCTCATGATCTAGATACTCACCCACCGCCACCATTCCAGACTCCAGGTTTCCAGACATCTCACTGCAGATGCTCTTCTCGATGTCCCGGCCACACATCTGCTGGTACTCCTGGAAAACTGCAGAAACCACAGCCTCACTCCAGTTCCATTTCTTTACTCCACTTCTCTCCACTCCTTCGGTCTCTTTACACACTTACTCCTACTCACTCTCTTCCTCACTCCTCATGTCTTTACTCCCCATTACTGTCTCTTTTCACTGCAGTTCACTATGTCCACCTCTATCCTTTTTATCCTTCTCTACTTCTATTTTAATTACACAAATCATTAAAGAAATAGATTTTAAGAAATATAATCTTTTTCATGATGTCGGAACAGGCCGCTTCTCTAAAAAAGCATACTTCAGCAATCATTTTTGAGTTTTAATCACTTCATCACAATTTAAACACCACATTGTCACACAGATGAAAGTATGAGAGTATGTGGCGTTCTCAGAGCTTTACCTTGCCTGAGATGAGGTTTACTGCGAGCACACAGAATGGCATTGAACTGAGACTCATCCGTGCCGACTTTATTCTCCCCTGCAGAGTAGAGTTTCTGAAACACCACACAAACTCTGGGTCACAACACAATGGAACCATTAAAAGAAAAAACTATTTCATCTGGCAAATGATGTTAGGTGACCTGAGCGTCCTGCTTGGCCAGCGAGATGTCCACGGTCTCCCGCTCGTCTCGATTTCCCTGAAATCAAAGACGGTTTGATCTATTATAAGAGCCTGTACCAGATTAAACACTAGTGGTGGTGTGAAGATTATGTCGTACCTGAGACAGAGAGACAAGGAGACGGCGGAAGTGTCCGGACGTGTCGCTGCTGATGGCATCCTCCAGAGATTTACCATACTCTGCAACAGCCCACAAACGTCTCTCACACATCTGCGTCACACACACAGCTTCATATTTGCCACTGACCTGCTTTATACACGCGGCAGATTTCCTGGATCTCAGCATTATTGCGTGAGGCCAGAATCTCGATCAGACAGGCCTCGTCCGTCCCTGCGCCCTGGAAGAATCATCAAGCATCAACCAGAAGCATCAATTACTCCAATCTGCTTCAGCAACATGTAGGTAAACTATGTTTACATTTATGCAAGTATGAGAGTGTGTGTTTAGCACTCACAGCAATGGCCGTTTTCATTTCAGATGCATCAAATATGCTATTAGTCTTCAACATGGCCAGAACCAGATTCTCAAAGTTTCCCGTCAGTTCAGACTTCAGATCATGAACCAGATCCTGAAACCACAGCATCATGTTCAGAATTGCTCTTCAGAACAGCGTTTGATCTTCTGAGGATCAGTTGGCTTGACACAGCAGTTAGTGAGTAGCTCACCTTGCCGTACGTGGTTTTATAAGCAGCTGGCAGTGGCACGCGTTGCTTGTTGCTTCGATTCCCCAGAAGCTCAATGATGGCGTTTTCATCCGTTCCTGCCAGTTAATAATTCCAAAAACGGTTAAATGTTAGTAGTTAATTACAGTTAACTATTAAAACGTTAGTGCAAAGTGTGAACAAAGAAGATGTCTGAGACTAAGAGCGCTCCAAGTGAAAAGTGATGTGTGAACAAGGAAACTGCTGACCGAAGCCCTTCATGGCCTTCCGCAGGACCTCCACATCTCGGAGCGGATCTGCTCCAGCAGCGTCCTTGATGCTGCCACGGTAACCCTTCTGAAAAGTGAGGTATAAAGATTCGTTATTTTGGTGACTTTGAAAAGTAAAACTGCAATAATTATTCATGTTTGGGCAAATACCCAATCTATATGACCACATACAAACACATGCCACAAATAACTGTATTGTATACATATTTTAATTTTTCCCAGCCATTATAAGACTAGAATTAATCTTAAAATGACTGCACCAACTTTGCAGCTGGGCAATCCACACACTTCATTTACAGGAAGATAATGAAGGTCTGACAGTCACGTGACTCACATTGATGGCGGGAGCAGCAGGAGGTGTGGGTCCGGCTGGGACGCCTCCTCCGTACCCGGGCATGGTTGGGGCCGGGGCTGGAGCTCCTGGGTATCCTGGCACAGGCTGCTGTCCTGGCACTGGGTATCCCTGAGGCATTCCTCCTGCAGGCTGCACATGGAACATGTCAGCATAAGACACTGTACATGATGCCGTGAAGAATTGAAGGTACCTACCGCTCCGAAGCCCGGCTGAGCTCCCCACCCTCCTGATGGAGAAGACACAGTAAGATTGCACATTTAATAAACCATCACATGTGACAAGTTTTTCTTCTCTAAATTAGAAGCAGTATGCAGAGTCCTACAATCCAGTAATCTAGAGCCTCTGAGAGGGTCTCACCCGCAGGGTAGCCCCCTGGTTGGGCAGCTGGGTAACCGCCTGCCTGAGGTGGAAAGCCACCTGGGTATCCGCCAGCCTGGGGTGGGTATCCACCGGCCTGGGGTGGGAAACCTCCGGCCTGGGGTGGGAATCCCGCTCCGGGAGGATAGGCGCCGGGTTGAGGATAATAGCCTCCCTGGGGTGGGTACGCACCCGGTTGAGGAGGAAACGCTCCCGGGGCTTGCTGATACGGTCCTGAAGGGGGTGGGTAACTTCCTCCAGCTGGGGGGTAACCAGGATAACTCATCTCTGACACCTAGAAAGATCTGAACACAAGCACAGTCACTCAGTTTAGACCCTTTCAGCATATTAGTTCCTTCACAGAAGCATCTGGCAGTGGCCTTAGTGTGTTAGATACATAAAATCATTTAGATCTTCTGATTTAATCATACTCATTTATTTCAGTTTATGCCTCAAGTACTCACCCACTTTGCTAAAATGTAAACCAGACAAAGGCTCCTCAATACAAAGAGGTCAGACTGCTTATATTCTGGTTAATTAATTAGGTTTCACGGGTCATTGCACGAGGCTTCAACAATGACCAAGTGTTTCTTACACACACAAGCTCTATACAGCGCATGTGTGTGATAAAGAGCCATGATTCAGGCTGCAGTAGGTGTGTTGCTCTGGTTATATAGACCAGAGGTGAATGATGTTTGCTGATGTCACAGCACAATGACTCTGAAACTGCTGCTTCACATATTCATACAAATATACGTTTATTTTTACTTTTATTTTAATGTTAAAACACAATTGTAAAAAAGGCTCTGCTCACAGTAGTTGTAATGTTGGTGTGTGTGTGTGTGTGTGTGTGTGTGTGTGTGTGTGTGTGTGTGTGTGTGTGTGTGCGTAACTATGATACACAAAGTGTACGTAACTATGATACATAATGTACACACAAACGTTTTGATAAAGTAAAGAAAAGTGATAGTAATGACCCATCTAGTAAAAAAAAACATGTAGATTAAACTAGAGTATAGAAAATAGTAGTATAAAAGTGAAGTTGAAGTGAGTTTTATGATGAATCGTTTTTTTTTTATTTCGTCTGCAAACAAATACATCAAACATGTTGCCATAATTCCATCGTTTCAGTGACGAAAGTCAAACGTGGTTTTACAGGTTTTCACAGACTCGTCTGACCTGGTCACGTAATGCGGTGACATTTCCACACAAACAGAATGTTGTGAGGGAAACAGCAGCAAGGGAATCCCGAGATAAAACACCCCACACGCGCACACGCCCAGCCTGTCCTGACACACTACGGCGCATTACACACTTCACACTAAGCAGCACACAGAGCTCACTACAGTCTTAACACTACGCAGCATACGGTGCACACTTCTTACCACAAAACACACCGTGCGCACTATACAGTCCACAATACACACGTCACACTACACTGTGCGCACTTCCCTCTGAACTGCCCGGCCCCGCCGCATCCCTGTAATTCTGAGGACTGCAGGAAAAATGGCAGCCGGATTACACAACACTACCGTTACAACCAGAAACAGCTTCACTAGCCTATCACAGGCACACAAACGTGTTCATCAGTGCGCAAAGTTCCACAGAAAACGCCCAAGCGACGTAATCCAACTAATGATGAACACGGCGTGATTGAGTCAACGACGAAAAGACACAAACAAGCATCTAATAAACCGCATTCAAAGTTCAACGCAAACGATATTTAAATTGAAAATAGAAAAGATAAATTCCGAGGATGTAAGTTAAACTTACCGGAACGTGAACGAGGGCGTGAGTCCGTCGAGCTCGGGGGCGCGCGTCTGAATGAGGAAGTTGATGGGCGTGTCCTATTTGCATTCTGTTCCTCTTCTCTTCATTTATCTGATGTCCGTTTTCCCCCCAATAATACCTGGCGGCTCTCTAATGTGTACTGGGTGGAGCGAAGCCACGTCACTGACATACTGTACACTATACAGTACATCCTGTCCAAACGTCCAACTCAGCCTCAAAGTTAAACGTCTAGCAAAGCTTGATCATAATAATAATAAAACCCTTACAGTTTGTAAAAGTGTTTTGAGACAAGCTTATATTTATAAGAATGTTTTATGATTTCATAATAAATAGTAATATTAATTGTACGGTTTTCTGTAATCAAATCAAACATACTTTCAAAATTGTAACTTCAGGATTTTTACTTCGGCCAATTGCAACTTTGTGACGCATAGTTTGTGCATTAAAAGTATACACATTAATATACATATTAAAAAGCACATTAAATAAATTAAAATTGCACAACTATAACAGTTGATTAGCTCGGACCAAGAGAGAAAATCAAGAGAGAAGGATTGCTTTTATTTTCACATTATGGGTGTGTGTAACAGCAGCAAGGCGGCTCTATTTCAGCTCTCCACAGTCAGTGATGCTGATTCTTTTCGCAGTTCTTCCAGATCTGGAACCAAGTGCCTCCACTTTCCTCACCACGTCCAGCCCGTCCTTCACACTGCCAAACACCACGTGACGCCCGTCCAGCCTAAACACATGCACATGCACACACAGTCACCGGCAAACAAGAGAGACAGAGAGACAAAAAAGACATACCATTCTGTCTGTGCAGTGCAGATGAAGAACTGAGAACCGTTCGTGTTCGGTCCAGCATTAGCCATGGATAAAATTCCTTCACACAACCAAAAGAAAAAAAAATTCTTAATTACCTATAAACACAATTACACAATATTCAAAACAATACACTTGGCACAGAACATTTCCCCAAATCTATCAAGCATCTAACAATTAAAAGCGAAGTATTAGTGTAATTACATCTTCATTACTGTAATAAACCACACTTCCATAAAAAGTATGAATGGTGAGTTTTGACTGTGTTATTTGAAGAGAGTGGCGAGGAGTTTGTGAGTCTTCCTCTAAGGAAACGTTCACCTGGGCCTGTGTGCTTCAGTCGGAAGTTCTCGTCTGAAAATCTTGGACCATATATGGATTTTCCTCCCGTGCCATTGTGGTTGGTGAAATCTCCTCCCTGATAAAACAGAATATGTACAGTAAATATGCATTGTGAAACAATTGTTGAACCACATTAAATAACTACATTTTATAGATGTAATTCATAATGAAGAAAGTGTTGTATACTTCTATTGAATTCACCAAGTAAAAGTAAATTAAATGATTTACTTGAGCTGCATGATTTTTGCACAGCTTTTTACTATTTGTTGTTACTGCTGTAACACAGAAATGTTCCCTAAGTGGGATAAAGTCTCATTCATTCATTCAAAACATAAAATATTTATTTTAATATTTCAGTTATTGATTATACAATATACAGTATAATACAGCACTATAATTCACTAATATCCAGAATGTATTTGTTTTCCTCTTAGAATGTTTCATCAAAACATTATGTAGTAATACCTGTATATTATTTTCAATTCAGATAATAACATTAATAATAAATTATAAAACACAGAATGGTAAGTCCGCTATGAGCAAGTTTATGAGTGAGTGTTAGTGTGTGTGTGTGTGTGTGTGTGTGTGTGTGTGTGTGCGTGTGTGTGTGTATGCATGCATTTTTTGTGAGCGAGACCACGCTTGAGAGAGTTAGCGAGACTGTACGTGTTGTGTCTGTGTGAATCTATTGTGAAAAAAAATGAGAGCGCACACACAAGAGAGAGTGCTGCAAGTCTGCATGAGTGTTTTTTTAAATGACTGGGTGGGAGTAGAGGCGAGTTGTGAATGTGTGTTACCTGACACATAAACTGTGGAATGACCCTGTGAAAGATGGAGCCCTTATATCCAAACCCATGTTCCCCGGTGCACAGAGCCCTGAAGTTCTCTACACAAACAAGTTGAGAGAAAATGTCCTGAGAATCCCTGAGAAACATTGTGTCAACTCTATAATAAATCAATACTAATATAAATAAATATTACCTTAATAAATGTGTTTACTAAAATACTTAATATAGCTGTTTACTAAAATACACATTGTGCAGAATAAAATCCAATTTAAAATTATATAAGTTTTACCTGCTGTTTTGGGCACCACGTCTGCGTTCAACTGAAGGTCAGAAAAGTCACACAAAGGTCAACACGACAGCAGACATTTTAATGCTTTGTACAACAATCATTACCACAGTTGAATATGTATAACAACCATTTGGGACAAAAACCTAACCAACCGAACAAAAAACAAGTGTTCGTTACTTTACACACAACACTCATTAACATTAACTTGCATTTGAGAGCGCGGAGGTTTTCCTCAGCCAATAAGATAGTCGCAGAAGACCAACGTCATTAATATGCATGAGGCGAAGTCCGTCTTCGGCATGGTAGGGTTCGTAATTTCAATCTCGCTCGCTCACGCTCACCTCGAAGGTGACTCGACCTAGCGGTTCGTTATCAGCGGCGATGTCGAAGAACACGATCGGGTTGTTGTTAGCCTGAGCTCCGTTGGAGTACATCCGCGCTGCGGTGAACGCCAGCGAACATAGTTTGATCCTGTTGCTGATGAACAACATGCTGGTTCCGGTATTTGACGGTTGAAGTGGCCGCCGCGGAGGCGCTGGCACGCACAGGAAGTTTCGAAACGTCACGCGGAAGCACTTAAAAGCTCGTGCAAGGTTTTGGCACGTGTTGATTGGTGAAGCGTATAGAGAAATCCCCAATAACCAGTTCTTCATTTTTATGTGGAACTGTGATTTTTTTATTTGTTTTGCACTGCTGTCTAACTAGACAATGCAAAAGCTGAATTAACAATTTGTTATTAATTGTATTTTAATAAATTCCCCTATTACGCATAAAAAGTAATGTAAACGAATAATTACAATGTTGGGCAGTTATTTCATTACATTTCATTTAACTTTTATTTATATTTATACATGTACACTTATTATAAATTTGCTTTGGTTTTATATCAGAGATGTAACTACCAGCTCTTCCCTCCTTGGAGAACACTTACACAGTTTTGCCAGCAAAGACTCATCTAAAATTCTACTCATCACAACCACGGACTGTTTACACTTCCACCCACACCAGGCAAACATTACATACTGGTTTTAGACTGAAAAACAGCTTCTCTTCTGCAACAGTCTATTACACCGAGGACACAATAATTGCTGCATTGTCATTTTGTGCACAGTGCCCTACTTTCACTAGGTTCGATTTATGTAACTATAGTACTGTCCCTTTAAGGGCTGCGCTAGTCTGGCCATGCGCAACATACAGTTCTAGGATGGCTGCTATTCGTTTGCAGCGACTTGCAGTGAAAAACAGAACTGTTGTGTCTCATTATAACACGAGCAGCCCAATTTTCAATTCCAATTTCATTGAGCAAACACTAAACCCCATCTGCTCCTCCTCTTCCTCTCCGTGCTTGTGGGACTCAATCTTTGGCCTTGAAGTGTTGTTATAGCCTTGCAGTGAGGCAGCAGTGTTACCCACGGAACCATTGGGCACCATTTTACCAACATGATAGTAAAATGATGCATCTCTGTTATCAGCAATTACAGTACAGTATTTCATCTCTGGGTCACGGGGGAATAGAGCCAATTTGAGGTGAGATACAGAGTAGGACTGATGGACACACATTCACATTACATAGTCAAAACTCAAAACCATCAGAAACACGTGTTTTTGGAAACTGGAGACTTGTAAGACCCAAACTCACTTCCTGAATCTTGGTGTTGGGTCCTTTTTACTATGAGGCTACAGACCAATGATACGCTACATTTTGTCGTAATAATTATCTTTCAATATTAAAAACATTTGTGTCAATAATTAAGGTTTATATGATTTAATTGTGGTTTCACAACAATCAAGGTGTATTTCCCTACAAGCATTTCAGGTTTGAATCTCAGTCGGTCAGTTCTACCGACTGGGACGGTTTGAGTGTTCTTAAGCAGGACACTGTACACCCCGCATGACTCTAAGGCTGCCGACTGCTCTGAGTTTGTGTGTGTTCACTTCACTGGATGTGTTAAATGCAGAGCACAATTCCGTTACGGTCCCTAGTGACTATATTTCACTCACTTTCAGTGTTGCCAGATAGTCACTGTTTTCTAGCCCAAGTCATTGAAAAACTCTGAAGCCCCTGAAGGAACATGGACATTTTTTTTGCGAGTTCTGGCAATGCTTTTCAGTTTTAATCTAATTCCGGGTCAGAAAACAGCCGGACCCAACAGAAAAACACTCGCTGTCTTTATGGTCATTATGTAATTTACATATGCATTACACAACATTTGTAAAATATCGCTGACATACACGGTGTGTGTGTATTTATATATACATGTATATACAATTAGAATATAAATAATATTAATATATAATATAATTGTATTTATAATTTAATTTTATTCTTATTTTTATCTAGAGAGTTAGGAAAAAATGTCAGCACACCAGCGGCAGCTATACTGCTGTAAGTACATGAACAGTACAGACAAATCAAAGTCTCCAAGAGACGCTAGTAACAGCAGTAAAATTGCAAGATGTATTTCCTAGTCTTTTAAAAAAAATGGTCCCTGGTCTGAAAAATTGCTAATTATAGCAATAAAGTCACTAATTTGGCAACACTGCGGTGGCTTAGCGCAATACGTTTCCAGTCCTGCCTTGTTTGACTGTTATAACTAAATCCCATTGGATGAAACAGTTGTCAATTGCTACTTTTGCACATGCACATTAGGTGTAGAGTTTGATCAGGTCCAGGCAACAGAGGTCCTTACAGGGAGCCACATGAAGAAGATAACTTCAACTTCATTCTCGATTTTCTCCAATTATAAAAATCAGTAAATTGTAGTTTGATAAGCTGTAAAATCACTTATAGTTCTTCAGATTATGAACTTTATTATCTGCACAAATTATGGTGCTGTGGGAAAAATGAGGGCTATTTTGAAGGTTAAAGTACATGTTTCAAAAGTGACAGCAAAATTCTAAACAAATGAACAATGTGTCACATTGTGCATCAACATGTTGTGTTCAATATAACATTGTACCACAAGAAATGAATAAATATTTGAAACAGGTATTTTATATAAGGAAAAATACTGCATTAGGCATAAGAATATAACCCCAAAACTGTTAAGTTATAGGCGTTATTGCAGTAGTGATGACACATTCTTTACCCAAACTGCCAATGAAAGTGTTATTGCTGGACTGTGTATTAGCACATGCTTTGTTTTTCTAACGAAGAACTCACGAACTTCCAACAAGAAACAGAGATTATCCTAGTAAAACCCATTTGTAAGTGAAGTATCAGAAGTGTTTTTTAAGGGCTCTAAATCCAGGTTTCTGTTTACTACTAGTAAACCACAATGAGAACAGGACATTTTTAATCAGTGTGAGTCTGAATCTGGTGAGCTTTTAGACTTACTTACTCTGAAAAACTGTTGGTGCAGATACGGTGTAGAGACGCTACCTATATGGGAGAAACTACTACTACAAATGGTTTTGCATTTGTGTGCATCAGTAAGTGAATATTCAGACCTCTTTGTGAGACAGTCTTGCCACAGTGAAGACAAGGCTAAGGGTTCTCTCCAATGTGAAATTTTAGTCTTTCTTTACGAGTGAAACCCTTGCCACACTGAAGACAGAAGAATGGTTTCTCGCCAGTGTGAACAGTTGAATGAGCCAACAGACGGTCACAATGAGAGTAACTCTTCCCACACTGAGAACAAGAGAATGGTTTCTCTCCAGTGTGAATTGTCATGTGGAGTTTTAGGCACTGACTTGTTGAAAAACTCTTTCCACATTGAAAACGGGTAAAGGGATTCTTACCAGTGTGACTCCTCACGTGAACATTTAAGGTATAGTTTGTTGAAAATGTCTTCCAACACTGAGAACAAGAGAACGGTTTCTCACCAGTGTAAATCCTCATGTGGACCTTAAGGCAATGACTTGTTGAAAAACTCTTCCCACACTGAGAACATGAGAATGGTTTCTCTCCCGTGTGAATCCTCATGTGGACTTTTAGGCATCGACTTGTTGAAAAACTCTTCCCACACAGTTTTTTGTTTATTGCAAAATAGCGAGTGCAGGAAAGCCAAGCGTAAAACGTTCATCCTTTCATTCGTTTACCTTGTAAAAACATACATATGTAGCAGTGCCACCGGTTCGTTTGGACACAGGAGGCAGGAGACGTGGGTATGAAAGTACAAAATAAATGTATTAAACACAATTTAAAAATAAGACCCAGACTGATCTTTACAAGAGACATACAACACAACACATACGGGCACTCGCAACACACACGTCGGCAAGCGTTTGGTCGCTTCAGCACCCTTACCCGGCACGCCACACACACTCCACCACAAACCCGCAGTGAATCAGTAACATCAATTGGTGCACGCACGCCCTCCACCAACGTAACCGACCAGTCGCCTGGCTTCACTGCCTTTGGCGAGCACGCGCACACACACACACAAGCACGTTTCGGGATCGACGTGCGTCAGGTCAGACACCTACACACACACGCCTCGGGACCGACGCACTTTGGTTCACGCACGTGCACACACACACACAATCACGTTTCAGGACCAACGCACTTCGGTTCACGCACATGCACGCGCGCGCGCACACAAACACGTTTTGGTGAAACAGGGTCAATCACTGTAGGTGTGACAACGAAACAGGATCAGGTGTAACAGCGAAACAGCGCCTCGTGATGGCCACCACCGTCCAAGCACCCACCCTCCTGCACACAGCCATCAATGACATTAAACAAGAAAATCACAAGAAAACAAACTATTTATAAAACCACATACACCAACCGGATTAGCGGCGCCACGCGATCGCACACTCTGTAGCCTCCACGCGTCCTGACGTAGAGCAACGCTCGCGCTGCCACGAGGGCGCAGGAATGACGCACTTGCTCCGGGCGCGAGCCACGCACCCGCGAGATCTAGTCAATAAAAATGCGTCAGGCGCCGGCACCGAGAGACCCGCTTTGAAGCCGCCTACCCGACCAAATATGGCTCTCGCGTCGCTCCGCCACCCGGAGTACCAGGGGCAAAGCACACCCGCGGGAAATCGATGTGGCGCAACAGTTGCAAAGCCACTACTCCACACACAGCCAACCAATGCGTGAGAAGCAGTCGCGCCACTCATCCCATGCACGACATGACGGACCTGGTGGTGGCAATCACGAACTCCCAGGTGTCTCTAGGGAACTTTAAATTAGGTCGCGGTCTTTCTCATTGGCCGGTCGCCAAGTAGGCGGGCGGGGTTTCGGTCGGTTTACCACACATAATTTATTGTTGTTACTTTTAATTCATCCACAATAAAATGTATTTGAATTTGAATTTATTTCAATATACCAACAGGAGATTAATACATGTTTGACAAGTAAGCTTATTAATTTAAAATAATTCGTCTATCAATAAAACATACAAAAATGTTTCTAAATTTGTAAAATTTCTTATTTTGTAATATTAAAGCACCAACAATCTCACTCAGATCCCAGATCCTTCTACCACACAACCAGCTCTATTTTAAAAAAAGATATTGTACTCTTCTACTTTTAGAGCTCCTACCAAATTCATTTGTTTTAATTTAATCTTTTAAAAAAGCTTTTTATTTTTTTTCTTGTGGAAAATTTTAATGTAATGCAGTTTTATTTATTTATGCACTTTATTTTCATGAGATTCCTCATTCAGACACATTTTCATGTTCCAGTCTTGTTAAGAATTTTCGGAACGAAAAAGGCAAAAATAGGCCTTGATTGTCACACTCCGTCTGCCCTGCTAACCCGGACTCCACCCCTTGTTTCATCGGCTCGTTTGTCGTGCACACCTGTTTTGAGTTATTCGTTGATTATCTGTACTATTTAGTTCCCCTCAGTGTATCTCCCTTTGTCTGTTGTCGTCAGCACTTCCTCGTGTGAACTTCTAGACCCTCCGTGACCTACCAGTATCCGAGTGATCCCGTAGTTCTCCTAGAGACCACATTTCCACGGACTGTTCCAGTCAGCACGTTATCTCTGGATCTTCTGATTCATGAGTCCCTTTCCTAGCCTCGTCTTCTCGTCTCCCCGTCTCTTCGTTGTTTCCCTCCTCGTTCCTGGATTGTGTCTGTCTGCATTAAACCCCCTTGTTTCACCGTCACCCAGTGTGTCCAAAGTCTACGTCACTCACGCTCGTCACTGTTAGTGTGAAACGTGACAGAGCAACAGACTGACAAAGTACTATGGAGTGGAGGAGACTTACCGGAACACCAACGGAACATCTCCAATGGAGTTCGCCATTTTCACCGGCTCTCCGACCAGAGACATTGGTTCCACTCCTTCCCCCAGAACTTAGCCCCGTATCGTATCCCGAGTTTGTTGATCCCGAGTTGTCCGTGAGTAATGTTTCCGAGTGTGTTTCTGTGTATGTTCCGTGTGGTCGGGTCGCGGACGTTTGCCGGGCATTCGCCGATCCCGGTCGCCGTGTGCTTGTCGTGCATGTTCGCCACGTGATAGGCGTGCGTGCGCGCCGGGTGCGCGGCGTGCGGGGTTGGCGGATGTTGGCCGCATGTATTTGCCGGACGTCCGCCATGTTGATTCGCCGGGAGTGGGTCGAGCGCATTCGCCGGGTGTTTTGCGTGCTGACGTGCCGTGTGCGCGACGTGCATGTTCGCCGCGTGGTCGGCGTGCATGTTCGCTGTCTGCGCGGTGTGTTGGTGCATCAGATGTTGGGCGCGTGCGTTCGCCCTCGTTAGCCGAGCCCTCGTTAGCCGAGCCCTCAGAGCCCTCGTGTTCTGCGTCCGAGTTTTCCGCGTCCGAGTTTTCCAAGTCCATGTTCCGGTTATCTCATCTTCGTGGTCAGTTGCCTCCGGTTCCTCGTCGCGTCTCTTTGCGCGTTCGGGTAACGCTCGTTCCCCTCCATGGCACCTGAGCCTTCCCGTTCCGGGTCACCAAAGGCTTTCTGTTCCGGGTCACTAACTCCCGAGTCACAAGCCTCCGAGTCACCACAAGCCCTCCGAGTCACCACAAGCCCTCCGAGTCACCACAAGCCCTCCGAGTCACCACAAGCCCTCCGAGTCACAAGTCTCCGAGCCCTCCGAGTCACAAGTCTCCGAGCCCTCCGAGTCACAAGTCTCCGAGCCCTCCGAGTCACAAGTCTCCGAGCCCTCCGAGTCTCCAGTCGCCGAGCCCTCCGAGTCTCCAGTCGCCGAGTCTCCAGACGTCGCTGCGGCTGGTAGCCGCTCACAGGACGTCGCTGCGGCTCCACGCCGCTCACCGGACGTCGCTGCGGCTCCACGCCGCTCACCGGACGTCGCTGCGGCTCCACGCCGCTCACCTGACGTCGCTGCGGCTCCACGCCGCTCACCTGACGTCGCAAAGTCCAAAGTCTACGTCACTCACGCTCGTCACTGTTAGTGTGAAACGTGACATTGATATTGTTGCAGTATTTCTCCGTGGTATCGAGTATTGATACTTTTTTAAGTATCTTATCAAGGTTGCTAACAACCATCAAGAGGATTTCGATATAAACTCCCGCCAAAAGTCTGAGGTACGACTAGTTTACCTTTACAAAATAAAATAAACATACAATTTCTTTTGAAAAAAATTAGACATGACCAGTATCCGAAGTAGACGAAAAAAAAAAAAAACTAAACAAAAAGAGCCACCTGTTTCATCCTCCGTGCATCGCTGACAGTCTGGTCTGGAGTCTGGACGCTTGTGCTTGCTTTAAGTCTAATTACGGTCAAAATAATTTAATACCGCGCAACGTCACGAGAAGTGTTGTAGGTGATTCAGAAATGACGCGTCAGGTTTCAACTTAATAAAACCAAACTATGTGCTGATAATGTGCGTCCAGTCTGAAACTCCCAGCAGCAACCGAGTGATAAAAAAAACTTTTCGGTGCGCTACGTTACATTTACGTGCCACTGATCTGGGCGGGGCAATTACATTTTGGGCATCTGAGAAGAAGCCCAGATCTTGGGTATGAGGCGCGGAGGTGGACTAAAGTGACGCTAGAGACCGGGAAAAAAAGTACGGTAATTGTATGGAATCAGATTCCATAGGTTTGTACACCTGACAAACAGCAAAAAACAAGTCAGTTCAAAGGTACTTTCCCATTCTAGTGATGATTGCATTACAGCTTCGTTATCAGAAATCTCCACAACAGGAAAGGAAATTCAGTCATGATTGAAGTGCTGTAGGTAATTCGGAAATTACGAGACAGGTTTCAATTTATTAATCCAAACTGTTTGCTGATAATACGTATCCAGTCTCTACTTCACATGTGTTAAACTCACGGCCCGGGGGCCAGATGTGGCCCGCCATGTCATTTCATGTGGCCCGCGAGAGCTTAAAGGTTTTAGGTGTCTTAAAATAAATACCAAAAATTGAATCGAGAGAGTGAGTTGACCAAAAATTTTCCCACAATGCTTTTCGACTACGGTAGCTGCAGCAATGGTTCCACAGTGACAGTTTTATGTTTTTTTTCTATACACACTTGGACAGTTTGATCCTTCATTAATAGAGTTATGTGTGTTTTCATGAGCTGATTAAAATTTTAAACGATTTATGTTAGAGCTACAAGCAAAAAGGTTTTCTATGCAACTGCAATTGCGCTTGAATAACAGTCACTTGAACAAGTTTTAATAAATAATGTGTTGTTTAACATTAAGGAGTAGTTACGTACATTTATTTTACATTACATCTGATTTAGTTACATTTATAAGTTACATTCGACCTTTTGAGGACAGACCATTATGCTGATGTGGCCCTCGGTGAAAATGAGTTTGACACCCCTGCTCTTCTTCATAAATGGAAGTGCGTTGTACTCCCCTGCGTCAGGGGGCGCAACTCGCTGTTTGGGCCGAAAACGTGCTCGTGCTTGCAAAGAGAGGAAGAGACCGCGAATGTTGTCACAACGTTGACATGTGGCTACACACTCACAAGCTTCAGAAATCAAACAGACGGTTAACGCAGTTTTTCACGGTTTGTCGTGTTTACGCGCCCCAGTCATGGTGAAGGAGCAGTTCAGAGAGACGGATGTGGCCAGAAAGATGTAAGTGTGTGGATACCAACAGCTTTAAAACATGTTTAATCAGTTCCGCAAGTCAGATAAATTATAATATTCAGACATACGGCATATCAAACACTTTTACGGTAGTAGGTCGTCTTACCGGGAACGGTGACGTCACATGCGTTAACCCTCTTTTACTAGTAGATATTGATCGTAATTGTGAGTTTGTTTGTAAAATGTGTTTGGGTTTCTGCTCTTCAGCAGCCACATCTGCTTCGGCATGAAGTCCGCTGAACAGATGAGGCAACAGGCGCACATTCAGGTCGTCAGCAAAAACCTCTACAGCCAGGACACCAGCCACACGCCGCTGGCCTACGGGGTCCTGGACCATCGCATGGTCAGTTCCTGATTCTCCAGAGTTATATTCTGTTATATTCTGTATTCTGTTTCTCCAGAGTTATACATTACAGCGCAGTGCAATCACGTGTCAGTTGATCTGTCGGCTTTTCGGTCTGTCTGTCTATCAACCTATTTATTCGTCTATCTTTGTTCTTCCACCATCTGTCTGTCGATCAGGTGTAAAGACTTCGTTACCTAAGTTTTTTTGGCTACTTTGTACTTGCTCTACGTGTCAAAAATATAAACAACTGTTACTCTCTACTTAACTACATTTTTGATTGAGTATCTGACTAGTCGGCATCTTTTTCTGCCGCGGTTCATTTCTTGGGTGGATCTCGCCATCTGCAGGATGATGATGGTACTGGATGCTATTTATGAGTTAAACACAACGACAGTGACTTTGCAGTTGCACTTTTTTGCACAATTCAGTTAGACTGAGACTGACTCTATATTAAGATTATATTTACTTTACAGTTATTTGGCAGATGCTTTTATCCAAAGCAACCTGCAAAAAGATGAGCAAGTGAAGCAAATTGTCTAAAAAAAAATGGATACAGTAGATGTTCCAACAGTTTCTAGTTTTTCCACATTTCTCTGTTTTTTTTTAGCCTAAATTCAGTAAAATACACATTCTTTTAATAATTCATACTTTACAACTTTTACTCAAGTTTCTTGGAATTTGTGACTTGTAATAGTCATATTTACAGAAATGTATCAGTACTTTTACTCAAGTATAGTTTTTAGGTACTCTTTGTATCTCTGCTGTCTATCAATCCATTCCTTCTTGCGTTTATTTACTCTGTCTGGACATGCTGTAAGGAGCATCCGTCTCTATCTTGTGGTGAATTGTGTTCTGTTCAGGGCACCAGTGAGAAGGACAGACCATGTGAAACCTGCGGCAAGAACTTGTCAGACTGTCTGGGACATTATGGGTATCTTGATCTGGAGCTGCCTTGTTTTCATATCGGATACTTCAAGGCCATTGTAGGAATCCTGCAGGTACAGTGTTATCTTCATGATGGTATTTAATTCTTAACTGAGATCAGTTAAGAGTGGCCTTTTGCATGCGTCTTCCTAAAGTAAGCATTTTTAAATCCACTAGACGGCAATTATTAAGCCTGGAGGGAGATTACTTCTCTTGGTATCAGAGTCATATGTCGTTTCGAACTTTGAGCGGATGACAGCCTCACTCAGAGTGTTAAGTATTACAGAGAAGACATCAGATCTCTTAGAGATGGAGACAGACCGAAACAAAGTATTGTTATCAAAAATATTGATATTTTGACAAGTATCAATTCAATACTGAAAAATCTGAAACGATACAATACTGTGAGACAAAGTATTGATACTATCCACGCTTCGGGGTCTCTCAGCTTCCGCGCATGATAAATATTGCCAGCGAGTACAGCCTTCGCGAGAGGTTTAAATCTAAAAAGTAGTTTGGTCTGTCACTTTTTCGGCTTTGAAGCAAATGAACATGTGAAGACGGTGGATACGGTTCATTAACACTTCATGTACAGAGACGCAGACGTGTAGAAATTTAGTAACTGTTTCTTGATTGAGTGTTTTGAAGTCCCGTTTAGCCCAGTTAACGTAGCGAAATACAATCCTCCTCAGAGTGAGAAACGTCTGATCAACGCATTTGACGAGAGATAATAAAAATACTAGAAATTAGGGGTGGGCCATTTATTCTAAAATAATAAATTATTCTAAATTGATTTAATTTAAAATTCATATCACAGTATTTTCTAGTGTACTGACGGTATCGGTATTATATCACGGTGTTGTGGGGCGGTATTCCTTTTTTATATAAAGCATGAAATTATAACGTTATAAAGGGAAACCTGGAGAAGCATTCCGTATATCTATTAAAAGTAGCCCAGGCATTCATTTGAAAAAACATTTAAAATAAATGGCCTGCAGTCTATCTTTTGAGAGAGAGAGAGAGAGAGAGAGAGAGAGAGATGGAGAGCACAGCCAGCACACGTCACTTTCTCTCTCGCACGCGCGTCTAGACTTTGTTGCGTGAAACCAACGTCGAACGAATCAACAATCGAAAACAGACTTTGACCAAAATAAAACGAGCAGAATGTTTTTGTGCGCCCGTTTTACGGGTCTCGCGCTTACTAAAATAGCCACTTTAAAAAACCGGCACATTACTGACATTGAATGGCACAGCGCATGCGCCTCGCGGGTGATCTATTAATTAAGTTTCTTACAACGCTTTCTGTATTCGATTAGCAATGTATCCGTGTTGTAATTAAAAGTTGTAACGAAACAAATGTATTTTACTGTATTAAAGTGTTTATATACGTGTATAAAAGGTCAAATCATGAAAGTGCCATGGTATCCACGATATTGCAAAATCCATATTGTGGCACAACTCAATACCGGTATTCACGTTGATACCGGTATACCGCCCACCCCTACTAAAAATATATGTAAATATTTTATCTTTGTAATCTCAGTATTTTCTTTCTTCTGGAAAACGTAGAATGAGTCTAACTCATCACTGTTTCTTTTACAGATGATCTGCAAGACGTGTTCTCAAATCCTTCTCACCAGAGACGAACGACAGCAGTTCCTGGATCAACTGCGCAGGCCTGGACTGGTGTACCTACAGAAACGAGGCCTGAAGAAGAAAATCTCAGACAAATGCCGCAAGAAAACCACATGCCAGAACTGTGGCGCCTTCAATGGTGCGTTATGTGGTGAGCGTGAGACGTGAGGTGGAGCTGTGTTATAGCTGTGGTGCTCTCTTCTCAGGCTCAGTGAAGAAATGTGGCCTGCTAAAGATCATTCATGAGAAGTATAAGTCCACAAAGAAGGTAGTGGATCCCATCGTGTCTGACTTCCTGCAGTCCTTCGATCTGGCTATCGAGCACATTAAAGAAGTGGAGGGCTTGTTGAACAGAGCTCAGGTGAATGTTTAACAAGGGAAAAGTCCTCATATTTCACTCATTTTTTCTGTTAATTAATTTTTGTATTAAATGTTATTTAAAAATAATGCTCTGTTAATAAAGGGTTATTAGTTAATAAATAATAAATGAACAAGCTCTGGATCTGAAACACAGTTTCTGAGTTTTGGAAAAAACTGTTGCTGAGTTTTAGATCATCACGTTTAGATCCACAATTTTGAAATTAACAATTCATAATGAAAACAAATAATTGTTTTTATTGTTGTTATTAACAGATGTTAAAAAACATCTACCGTATTTTCCGCCCTATAAGCCGCTACTTTTTTCATGTTTTGAACCATGCTGCTTATACAAAGGTGCGGCTATTCTATGATTTTTTTTTTCCACCATTAGGGCCGCTCTAAGCAGATATAATTTTTATAAGTTTTAATCAGCAAAGTTGCTGGTGTTAAAATACAGGTTAGGAAAGGATCTATTTAGTTACATACATGTACATTTACAATTCAAAATCGTTCTGTTCCCGTAGTAAATACAGTGACCCCTGGTTTATCGCGGTAGATAAGTTCCAACCGCAATAGGTGAAAATCCGCATTTACATATTTATTTAACACTTATTCAGACTTTTAAAACAATTTTTTCAAGTAGTATTCTTTGTTAATGTTAACACACATCTCAGTACAAAAATCACAGGAACAGATGTCAAGTAATAATGGCAAGTAACTTGACATAACATAAAAAAACGAAAGATTGTTAAGCAGATACATACAGTACAACGGAACGAATGTCAAGCAAATAACAGTAAGTGTTTTATTGTTTTATGCACCACGTAAAAAACGAAAAATTGTCATGCTACCAATACTATAAAATTTCATACATTCATTCATTTAACGAATGCAAGCAAAAAAAATGATTGCACCACGTAAAAACGAAAAATTGTTACGCGTACAGTAACGGAACAAAATATTCATTAATTATATACGTAGACGCGTGGCCGCGGAGATATTAATTTTCAAAGTGTTTGAATGGGGGAATATCAGGCGCCAGCGCTTGGGGCCACGGGTGGACGTCCGACATTGCTTCATTGTCCGCAGAGGCCCTTCTCCAGCCGCTACCAGACGCGCGCCAGACATCAGCGCACAGGTCGTGCACGAATATTTAGATATATTTCTTTTATAATTTATGCATACATAATTAAAAAAAATCTGCAAAGCTGTGAATCCGCGAACATATGTAATAAAGAAAAAAATCTAATCCAAAAACATACATATCTGTGGCTTGCAAAACTCTCCAGGTTTCGACTGAAACCCTTGTTCCCTGTCAAATAATGTTGTCCCCAGTAGTGTCAAGTGAACAACTGGAAAGGGAACTTTTTTTAATAGAGTGGATACGGCTTGTAATATATATATATATATATATATATATATATATATATATATATATATTTTATATATATATATATATATTATTTATATATATATATATATATTATTTATATATATATATATATATATATGTTTCATCAACACGAGGAAAGACTCTAGGTTTTGTCTGTAGTTCTAGGTTTCTTGAATGTTCCGTTATGTCACACACATTTTAGGTCACACAACTGTCCTTGTAATTTGAGTTTCACCTTCCTCTCAGGAAAACCTGAATCCTCTGGTGGTTCTGAACCTTTTCCGGCGGATTCCCGACAAGGACATTCCTCTGCTCTTGATGAACCCGGAATCTGGGAAACCAGCCGACCTGATCCTGACCCGACTGCTGGTTCCACCGCTCTGCATCCGACCCTCTGTCGTCAGCGACCTCAAGTCCGGCACCAATGAAGACGATCTGACCATGAAGCTGACAGAGATCATCTTCCTCAATGATGTCATAAAGAAGGTGAGCTAGTCAGCTTGTAAATGAATCTTTCTCTTTGTTAATTAATTTTAAACCAGTTTTCAATTTACATGTTATAAAGTGTAATCTTGGTTCACCAACGCTTCTATTTAGATGCCTTTTGTTACAAAGTTATGTGTTTGCACAAATGTGTTATTGTTCACATTTTCAGTTTTCTTGATTGTTTCAGTTTTCAATCTGCAAAACACAAGTTTTGTTCAAGTAAATTCTGTCTTTGATACATTTCATGCTGTCTTGTTATTTCATGTTAAAGTTGTTTGGTAATTGTGAACTGACTGGTAATTGTGTTTGAACTTTAGCACCGAATGTCAGGAGCCAAAACCCAGATGATCATGGAGGACTGGGACTTTCTTCAGCTCCAGTGTGCTCTCTACATCAACAGTGAGCTTTCCGGCATCCCTCTCAACATGGCTCCTAAGAAATGGACTCGTGGTTTTGTGCAGAGGCTCAAAGGAAAACAGGGTAAAGGCTGCAGTGCTTCTCTCACAAGCTTTCACTGAAATGTCAGCATCAGAAATGAAGTCAAGTCTCTGGGCTGTTTCAGGGCGCTTTCGTGGGAATCTTTCCGGAAAGAGAGTGGACTTTTCAGGCCGAACCGTCATTTCACCTGATCCAAACCTGAGGATTGATGAGGTTGCTGTCCCGGTGCACGTTGCCAAAATCCTCACCTATCCAGAAAAGGTCAGTGAAGCATGATGTTCATGAAGTGTAATCTTTAGATAAAGCACCTTTACAAGTCGCATTACTTACCTATAATCGATTAATCACCATTCCATTACAACTTTCACCAAACCAACCATCAACTCTTATTAAATTTATCATGATCGCATTACTGACAATCCTTCTGCTAGTGAGTTATGTGTTTGTGTCGTGACAGGTGAATAAAGCGAACATAGAGCTGATGAGGAAGCTGGTGAGGAACGGTCCAGACCTTCATCCCGGAGCAAACTTCATTCAGCAGAGGCACATGCAGATGAAGAGGTCTGCCTTTGCGTGTTCATGAAGTACAGTAGTGTATTAGTGATGACCCCATCACATTTTTAAGTTTCCAGAGCTTAATCCCAAGCCATCTTATGTTCTATTCACCTTCATTCATAGATTTGTTGTCTTTGTGTATTTTCAAGTGCGCACAGTCTTACACACTGATTCAAAATAGTTAAGATATATTTTATAAATCTCAGGTATATTATCATTCCAGCGTTGGAAAAAATTAAGGATAAAGATGAAAGATAGTTTATCAAAACATGGATAAATTTAGTGAATCGGCAGTATGCTAGAATATGAAAAGAAGAGTAACCGAGAAAAGGTAAAGAACCCAACAACAAGATTTACCTTAGACCAGTTCAGTGTGATGCTCATGACTGTGTTAAGCTGAAATATTTACTTTAATGCACAGGTTTCTGAAGTACGGGAACCGGGAGAAGATGGCTCAGGAGCTGAAGTATGGAGATGTGGTGGAGAGACACATGATCGATGGAGACATTGTGCTTTTCAATCGTCAGCCCTCTCTGCACAAGCTCAGCATCATGGCTCACATCGTGAGGGACTCTTAATGCGTTTATTATTTCAAAAAATATCTTGTTGTATGTACGGTAATTAATGTATTTACAGTTATTGAACTATAATCAAAAATCATTATCTTGTGATTTAGCGGTTGTTACTGGAATGTAGTGTTTGTTTGGTTTTTTTATGCTAGGCCCGTGTCAAACCTCATCGGACATTTCGTTTTAATGAGTGTGTCTGCACGCCGTACAATGCAGATTTTGATGGAGACGAGATGAACCTTCACCTCCCACAGACAGAGGAGGCCAAAGCCGAGGCGCTGGTGCTGATGGGGGTGAGGAAGCGCATCACCACACACCAACCCATAAACAGAAGAATTACATTACATGTTGTTATATATTGTTTTGTGCAGTGACTGAAGTTGTAACTGAAGTGCGTTGTGACCAATGTGTCTTTTAATGATGCTAGAAATTACACAGTCTTTGACTGCTTAATTATGAGCAACTACTGAAAACCTGAATCTCACTTCCTGTCTCTACTCAGACAAAAGCCAACCTGGTCACACCCAGAAATGGCGAGCCTTTAATTGCTGCCATTCAGGACTTCCTGACTGGTGAGTCTATAACAGCACAGGACACTCTTCCTTATTGTTTCAGATTGCAGGGCTAAGTATTGTGTTGATTCTGGCATTTGTCATATAAAGAAATTATTCTCGGCTTAGTTTAGAAGTTTGAGCTCAGTTCATTATCTCTCTAATGGAAACACGGTTGTTCCCTTGAGGAAAGTGGAAGATATTTAAGTCCAAGTCTTTATTCAAGCAGACTATTTTTTTTCTACTGCACTGGTAAGGCATTTAGAGGCTTGCAGTTGACACGCCCCCTTGTTGATAATAAACCATTCACAGGCTAGAACTGACTCACAATTACACTGGCCAGCCAATCACAAACTAGGACTCACCAAAGACTCTTGCTCTTTCTCTTTCACTTTTATTCAGATACAATAATGTTACTCAGAAACATTGGTTGTTGTTTTAATAGAACACAATCCTGCTGTGTGTGTCTGTGTGGTTGCTGGTGTCTGGACCTCCTGTAGATGACGCTGTTGGGATGTGTTTCTTGTCATCTAACAGCCGCTTACCTGCTCACACTCCGTGACACCTTCTTCGACCGAACCAAAGCCTGTCAGATTGTCGCCTCCATCCTGGTGGGGAAAGATGAGAAAATCAGAATTTCCCTTCCACGTCCAGCTATTCTCAAGGTGATCTCCTCTTTCCACATTCTGCTTGTTTATCTCTTTTTTTGCTTCACTCTTGCCTTGTCTTTCTCGTTTCATACTCTCATTATCTTCACATTTATTAAAGTTTTCTCACTTTAGCTTTCCCTTTTACCTATTTGTATTATCTATTTGTATTTAACATAACCTCTGTTTTGCTTTGTCTTTTTTATTTTAACATCTCTAATGTTTTTTTTTCCCCACTTTTAATCTTTAATCTTTTAATTCCTTTTCTCTCACTCACTCCTTATTTTCTTTTAATTGAAAAATATTAAAAGTAATAGTAAAAAATAATAAAAACTGTCCCTTTCCCATTTTGCATGTATTTCCCTTCACTCTATATCACTTTCTGTTGCTTTTTAACACTTTCCCATCTGCTTTTCCTCTAGAGCAGACCTGGGCAAACTACAGCCCGCGGCCCATTAAACGATTTAATCCGTCCCGCTGAACTTAAATGAAAGTCAATTTTTTTTCCAACAGATATTAGTTATAAAGTTTTATTTATTTATTTGTTTATGAACAGATTTTAAAAAGCAGAATCAAATACACAAAAAGTACGTGAAATAATTGTACTAGTATATTTTTAACATTTATTTTTACTCTGTCAGTCACCATACAAAAAAAGTTTGCGCATCTGTTTATGCGCGTGCCCGCTCAAGCGCGCCGTCTACCGCTCTCCAGCCCCTCTCTCTCTCTCTCTCTCCCAGCGCTGTTCTAGAGCACGTGCAGACCTTTCGCAAAGAGGAGACAAATCCTGCTTCTACAATTGCCTTCTTATAGCTCAATGAATGCTTTGTCGCATTCGTTTCTGCACACCTTCATTCATTTTCTGCTTGATCCGCGCTGGATCGAGTTCAGTTCAGCAATCGCTCAAACGGGTTGATTTTTGAGGAAAAAAATCGAATGAGTCTTACTCGCACTACAGTACTACTGTACTTTCTGTTTCTTTCCTTCTCTCCGCGATCAGAAAGCCTGAAAATAGCATTAAATGCCCGCGCCTCTGGTTCGTGCACCGGTTTGTGTATTTTAATGAATTTCGTTTGTGAATCTGTATTTCCTCCATATCCCAAAATGTGTATTTTTAGACCCCAATGTGGCACCCCTGCTTTTTTAACTGAAACTAACTTTATTTATAAGTCCTTTTACACAAATTTAATTTAAAGAGAGTGCCCTTCTGTTTTACCTTTATAGTTGAGGAAAATCCAATGTAAAACAGATGATAATATACATAAAAACAGCAGACACCACATAACAAACTAAATAAAAAGACAAATAAAATAATGTCACAACACAATTAGCATCAAACGCAAATGAAAACAAATGGATTTTGAGTGATGATTTAAAAGGTAAGGGTGATGTACAAAGTCAGCTGATTTTGGAGCTCAAACCATAAACAAACATTGATAATATTGGGCAGAATTGAGTTTAGTTGTTTTGGTCCGACCCTCCGCGATATTTTCTGTTTCTCATGTGGCCCCTTAAAAATAATTGGCCACCCCTGCTCAACAGACTCTTATTGTAAATTTCTTTTCTATATAATCTTTTTCAAATTTGGATAAAAAATCTATGTGTCCTAGATTAGATTTGGAATTGAAAGCAAACTATGTAGCTGTGTAGCTACCAACGGTTGTGAAGAATCTCCTCTAACATTGAGCGTGTGGTTCCATAGCCAATCAGACTGTGGACAGGGAAGCAGATCTTCAGCATGATCCTGAAGCCCAGCGACAGCTGTCCGGTGAAAGCCAACCTGCGCACCAAAGGCAAGCAGTACTGCGGGAAGGGAGAAGACCTCTGCCACAACGACTCCTGTAAGTGACTTTTCCGCCTGCCACCACAGGGTTTTTTTACCCTCTAATGAGTGTTTGTGTATGTTTGTGTGTGTAGTTGTGGTGATCCAGAACAGCGAGCTGATGTGCGGTAGCATGGATAAAGGAACCTTGGGTTCTGGCTCCAAGAACAACATTTTCTACATCCTACTGAGAGACTGGGGCCAGCAGGAGGCAGCAGACGCCATGTCACGACTCGCCCGTCTGGCTCCTGTTTTCCTCTGTGAGTGTGTGATCAGGATGTTGAGGCGGTTCCTCAGGCTTGATGGTGCTGTTGTTTGTCTTTCGCACTAGCAAATCGAGGTTTCTCCATCGGCATCGGAGATGTTACACCCGGTCAGGGTTTGCTGAAGGCTAAGCAGGAGCTGCTAGACGCCGGCTATAAAAAGTGTGACGAGTACATTGAAGCGCTGAAGACAGGCCGCTTACAGCAGCAGCCGGGCTGTAGCGCTGAGGAGACTCTGGAGGTCAGTGACCATCACAACACGAGTTTGAAAGAAAGATGATCGTTTACTCGAGTTTGGATAGGTCACCCAAGTGTATTAATATCAGTCGATGAATCAAAGGAGAAGCCACTTGTATCAAAACTTTGGAAGTCTGTTTGAAGGTCTTGGTACGAATTTGCATAGAGGCCAAATGTCTGGAACTTGCTTTTGATATGCCATAAAAACCAGCCATTCTGTAAATGAGCAAAAATGTGACTTCAAAATGCCCAAAAAACAACTGTAGAAGCAGCAGAACCCGAACAAACCATGAAGAGTGGTCACTGCGAAGAGAAACTGCTTGGCGACATTGCTCTGACTGCTTCACCTGTTCACGTCACTTGCTCATTCGTTGTTATGACAACAAGGAAACTGTAACATCTTCATTTTGACTTTGATTTAATTCTAAACACATCCACTAAACTGCAGCAGTTGAATTTATAGTGGCATAACTGAGATGGTAAAGCTATGATTTCAATCTATGTACACTGGCTTCTGATGTGTACAGAACATAAATAAGGTTGTACTTACCCAAGGTTTATGCAGGAAGTGCTTCAATCTGTCACGCTATTTTCAAGGTTTGACGACTCCATGAATTCTGAACAAACTGCTTGAAAGTCAAAAGACTGAATCACAAATCCTTTACTTGCCTTTTCTTTTTAATTGCTTTGTTCATTTCTAAACACTGCACATGCTATTAATATAGAGAAACACATATTACAGTTGTAGTGATTGCTGTAAATGGACTTCTGTGCAGGCATTGATCCTGAAGGAGCTGTCTGTGATCCGAGATCACGCTGGAAGTGCCTGTCTGAGGGAGCTGGACAAGAGCAACAGTCCCCTCATCATGGCCCTGTGTGGATCCAAAGGTTTGACACCAGAACCACCACATGGCCTGACAGTGTGTGTGTGTGTGTGTGTGTGTGTGTGTGTGTGTGTGTGTGTGTGTGTGCGCGTGCGCGTGAGATTGTCTTGAATTCTCGTATTATCAGGTAGACAAACATGTTTCCTGCAACACATCAGCTTTCCTTTTAAGCCTTTTATACTTCATTTCACCTTCATTTAAAGTTTTTAAACGTTTGAGGTTTACAGTCCGAGTAATGAGGGAAAAACACTGAATGATAATTACAAATTGAAGATGTAATCGGTATTTCTGGTTCCTCAGGCTCTTTCATCAATATCTCTCAGATGATTGCCTGTGTGGGTCAGCAGGCCATCAGTGGATCGCGGGTCCCTGACGGCTTTGAGAACCGTTCACTGCCTCACTTCCAGAAACACTCCAAAGTAAGAGCCACTTCCTGCTCACCAAAAGCCCTGTATCACTTCCTGCTCATCTCTTACTGGTCACTGCTTCCTGCTCACCATTTCCTCTCTACCACTTCCTGCTCACCACTTACTGGTCACTGCTTCCTGCTCACCATTACTTCTTCACCATTTTTTTCCCACTGCTTCTTGTCCACTGCTCATCGCCACTTCCTTCTCAGTGCTTTCTAGTCACCATTTTCCACTCACAGCTTCTTGTCTGGAAGTAGATGAGTCACTACAGTGTTTTTAGAGTGGGTGGACATGAGCAATCATTAGCTCAATATTAGAAAGGATCAAATGAGCCGCCATGCTGACTATTTGTCTCTGTGTGTTTGTGATGTTTCAGCTTCCCGCTGCAAAGGGCTTCGTGGCTGACAGTTTTTACTCCGGCCTCACGCCAACAGAGTTCTTCTTCCACACCATGGCTGGACGAGAAGGTCTAGTGGACACAGCAGTGAAGACTGCGGAGACGGGATACATGCAGGTACTGACACACACAACTAATCGACTCACTCTTCTCTGACATACGCACACGCTTGCTTACTCTACTTACTAAACTCATCACTCACTGACTTACTTTGCTCACACACTCTTGAACGCACACACACACATTTGATAAAATCACTCGCTTTTCTCACACTCGCTCATTATTTCACATACGCACATACCACACACTCCTACTTCTCACACACTTGCTCTGCTTCTTTAACTCAGACACTCAATTATTGTGTACTCATACACTCATTCACTTGATTTTCTCACACACTCTACTCACTCACACACTAGACTAAATCACTTATTCGCTTACATGCACTCACTTTCTCACATTTAGACAAAACACACACACACACACACACACACACACACTGTTCAATCTGATGTGTAAAATACAATCAGTATGCTTTCAGTATGCACACTGAATAAGGGATGAGTATGTGATGAAGAGATGTGTGTATTTTGTTGTGTGACAGCGTCGTCTGGTGAAGTCTCTGGAAGATCTGTGCTCTCAGTACGACCTGACAGTGAGAAGCTCCACTGGCGACATCATCCAGTTCATCTATGGTGGAGACGGACTCGACCCGGCAGCCATGGAGGGAAAAGACGAACCACTGGAGTTTAAACGAGTTCTGGATAACATTAGAGTATGTCACCACATCACATACACACACACACAGTCAAATTAAAATTGTTTTTACTAGTTACCTTTTCTTAATGTGAACAATGTGTTTACACCTGGTGGGTTGACCTCAGGGGGTTTCGGTTAGCAGGTCAGTAATCAGAGAAGATGCTGTGAAAACCAGAGACAGTCACTTGTCACACAATCACACACACTTCCTGACACATGATTTGTGTGCGGTCTTCACTGATTACGGACTTTGACCAGCTCTGTGATACTGGTACCTGCCTCACTTCATATTCTGGTCACGTTCATCATTATGATAGTGATCAACCGAGGCTGTCACCTTTATTCAGCAGCAGCTGAATAAAGCAGCTTTATTTAGGCAGCACGGTGGCGCAGTGGGTAGCGCTGTCGCCTCACAGCAAGAAGGTTCTGGCTGTGACTCGTGGTGTGAGCTCGAGGCCAGTCGGGGCCTTTCTGTGTGGAGTTTGCATGTTCTCCCCGTGCTTGCGTGGGTTTCCACCGGGTGCTCCGGTTTCCCCCACAGTGAGAAAAACATGCGTTTCAGGTTAATCTGGCCGTGTGGGTGTGTGAGCGTGTGGTGTGTATGCCCGGTTGAAGTGGATGCTGGCGCAGATTGGCTGCCGCTATTTCACCGGGCAATTGGTATGTGTGTGAATGTTGTGTGTCCTGTAAGGCGACCTTGAGTGTCATGAAAGGCGCCAATAAATAAAAAATCGAATGAATTATTATTATTATTATTCACCCTTACTTACGCCCTACATAGTGCACTAATGTGGCTCACTTGATGGCATTCCATGTTTATTCCGCACTACATCTTTCTCACAAAGTAGTGAACATCTGAAACATTCAAATTTTCACTAGATAGTGAAGTTGTGTTGTTGTGGTGTGCAGGCCGTATTCAGCTGTTCTGGGGAACCGGCTCTGAGCCGGAATGAGCTGGTTCTGATGACAGACTCCATCATGAAGAGGAAGGACTTTCTGTTCTGCGGAGACACTTTCCTGGAGGTCAGACATTCTACCTTTGCCTGAATTAATTTAAAATTATACAGAGAATTTATGAATACATACATCTTAGCATGATTCTTAGCTTCACAAACTGCATTACTAGAATCGTGGTTGAATTCCCAGGTCATTTTGTACCAATTCTTTAGTTTCATTTAAGGGTTTTTTTTTTTCTTCTGGTTGAGCAATTTGTCTAGCAGATGTTCAAAATGATCATGCTCAAATTCACTTCTACGCACTTTTCCAGAAAGGAAGAGAAAGATGTGTTTCTGAGATGATACAATGCTAATATAGTTACTACGAGAGATAGAGGTGTGCGCGTGTGTGTTTGTGCGTGTTTGTGCGTGTGTGAGTGTGTGAGTGTGTGAGTGTGTGAGTGTGTGAGGTGTGAGAGAGAGAGAGAGAGAGAGAGAGAGAGAGAGAGAGAGAGAGATGTTGAAGACAGACAGGTTGTGTGTGAAGCAGAAAAACTGGTTCTGAGTGAGATGAATTGAATGATTGACAATAAGAGACAGACAGAACAAAGGAGAGAGAAAGAGACAGATCAGTATCTGAACATCAGTAGAGATGACATGACAGAGCTGATAATCAGCTGATAACAGGACGTATGTCTAACTGTGTCTGAAGGAACTGACCGACACTGGCATCGAGAAGTTTCTGCAGGTATCTCAGCTTGTTGCATGATGGCCACACCCACACGAAGTGGGGAAAAAGTTAATTTGCATTTGATTGAATTTGCTAGAATTTTTTTGAATGAATTTTTGGATTTTTTTTTTTTACATGAAATTGATTTCATCAATGAACTAATAATGAATCAAACGCATTTGTGTGTTTTTTTTTTTTTTTTTTTTTTTTTTTTTTTTCACCATAAAGTTCCACATAATCACTTATACAAGCTAATACTAATTGGCACTAACCCTTAACGCGGGTGGTACACTACACTTCTGTATCGTTACATGATTAAAGGATGCTAACAGCGTGCGTTTGCTGTTCACAAAAACAACGCCTTTGATGCTAATGTTCTTGAAAGAGCTTCATTCCTTTTTGTTTGTGTTTAGTTCTGAGGTGGTTTTTTTTTGTCAGCGTGATTTGTTGTGTATATGTATATGTATGTGTATATATATATATATATA
>CM051500.1:11525336-11650246 GCA_028031935.1 Paedocypris micromegethes
TATATATATATATATATATGAGCTACGTTATAGTTTGTGTGCGTTAATGACATCTGTTCAATCACAGGAAATCCGAAAATTCATCAAGACTGTTTCTGAGAAAATTAAGAGTACTCGTGATAAGTACGGCATCAACGACAACGGGACGACGGAGGTCAGAGGTCATTTCCCTATGAGTGTACTAGTGTGTTCTGCACGAGAGTCTGAATTTCTGCTTGCTGATTGGTCACAGCCGAAGGTTCTGTATCAGTTGGACCGAATCACCCCCACACAGCTAGAGAAGTTTCTGGAGACCTGCAGGGACAAATACATGAGGTGAGGCTGCAGTCCAGTGGAGCCGTGGTTCCTCTCAGAGCATCTGATCAGATGTGTGGTGTGATGCTCAGGGCTCAGATGGAGCCGGGCTCTGCCGTCGGGGCCTTGTGTGCTCAGAGCATCGGGGAGCCGGGAACACAGATGACCCTGAAGACCTTTCATTTCGCTGGTGTGGCCTCCATGAACATCACACTGGGTGTCCCCAGAATCAAAGAGATCATCAACGCCTCCAAGAACATCAGGTGCTTCAGACGTTTACATCTCAGTCTTCCGTCTGCTCCGCCCGATCAAGTTCACACTAAAGTCACACGCACAATAACAACTTCTTTTGAATTATGGCCGGAATATCATTCCACATCTTCTATTTGTTGGCGATGCATACTTACAGTCTGTGATGTCACAACTAATAATTGATCAAAATCATAATTGCTGATTATAAATGATTGTGTCAATTCATTGATTAATTGTCGACTCTGTTGCAGTGCTAACCAAATTTTACAGTGCTGTGAGTTTTGTTCTTGAACAATTTAGGATTTGCACCTGCTCAAATTTCAATTCATTGCACAACATGAGTGGAATCAAACGCTGGGTTTAATGCCGCTTGCTTTGCAGGGCATGCGGTTATTACTGCTTTGTGCTACAGGTGAATGGAAGTGATTTAGGAATTAGGAGCCGCGTCTTCAGAGTTCTTTAAAACTGTCCATAATGTCTTGGTACGGTGTGCATTAATAGTCCCACTTACTAGGGAAGGTTTTTGAAAAACCTTAATTTCTTCAACAAAAGGCTGTATACCCCTATAATCTGTATTTCAGCTCTAAGTGGCATTTTCCCAACAAGTATTTGTTTTGACACTTGGTGTGACTGCAGACGTGCACATGTGACACCTGTATTGATTTATGAGGTTTATTCTGAAGCTCCTGAAAACACGGAACACGTATCTGTGATGATGAGAGAGAAAAGCTTTTAGTGCAGCCGTTTTTTTTTCTCACCATCCACCACTACACGTCTTTGTGTGTGTGTGTGTTTGTTCCTCGTTGTTTTGTCTGACCGTTTCTCTTGCTTTGTCTCTCTCACTCTCATTGTCTCTTTTTGCCTCTCACAATCTTATTCTTTCTCTCTCTCACTTTCATTATCTCTCGCTCTGCTTTTCTCACTCTCATTGTTTCTGCCCCTCTCTTTTATTTTCTTCTCGCTCTCTCTCTCAGCACACCCATCATAACAGCAAATCTGGATGTGGACGATGACGCAGACTTTGCTCGTCTGGTGAAAGGCCGTATTGAGAAAACTCTTCTCGGAGAGGTGTGTGTGGTTTTAAAAAGTCAAATCAAAGAGTCACGTCAATCTTAATTGTCCGGTTGGACACAATTGGGACGCAAGTCACTTAGTTGGGACAAATTCAAATTTTTTAACAAAAACCTAATTTGCCTTGCATATTTTAGACAACAATTCTATTAATTGGGACAAAGATGTGAGAGAGGCAGCAAAAATGTGCTGCTTTATTGGGACATAGTAATTGCGTCCCAGCGTCCTGATTAACTGAAGTCGACTGTTTACAACAGCAGGAACACTGCGTCTCTCACTTTTTACATGATGAAGAATGATATGTAAACGGTATAAATAACCGTATTGATTGAGCTGATGATTAAACTCTTTAAGTGCTTTGTTATCTGACAACAAATTCTTGTGTCAGATTTCAGAATATATTGAGGAGGTTTTCTTACCGGATTACTGTTTCATTCTGGTGAAGCTTTCACTGGAGAGAATTCGTCTGCTCCGGCTCGAGGTGATCCACACCTTCACCAATAAACACTCACTCGTTTGACCTTCATCCACCTTCTCCGAGCAATATTCTCCACAATGGTGTAGAGATGTGGACCAAAGTGTTTGATGAAAAGGTTGTGTGTGACTGCGCAGGTGAACGCGGAGACGGTGAGATATTCCATCTGTACGTCGAAGCTGCGGGTGAAGCCGGGCGACATAGCAGTGCACGGGGAGGCGGTGGTCTGCGTGTCCCCCAAAGAAAACAGCAAGAGCTCCATGTATTATGTCCTACAGTCTCTTAAACAAGACCTGCCCAAAGTCAGTCTCACACACTATTCACACTGTTTGTCATGTCTTCTGACCACTTTGATGACAGATTCAGACCAATAGCAGGTTGTGTATACGTTAATATAATTGTAAAGTTGTGTGTGTCTATAGGTGGTGGTTCAGGGAATTCCTCAAGTGTCTCGCGCCGTCATTCACATTGATGATCAGAGCGGCAAACAAAAGTTTAAATTGTTGGTGGAAGGAGACAATCTCAGAGCTGTCATGGCAACACACGGTGTCAACGGCAACCGAACAACATCCAACAACACTTATGAGGTACCATACACACAGTATTTACTCAAATATAACACTACTACTACTTCATTTTTGGCTTTTCCCCGCGATTATTGCCCCCACTCCACCCCCCAACTTGTGATCGATCATTAGTGGAAAAGGTTAACAACCTGGAAGTGTTTGAAAAATGATTTAAAAAAAAACTGAATACATTTCCTATCATAAGTTTACCATTCGCCTGCGGGAGGCGCTCAAATCCCCGCTCTCAACAACGTACGCTGTTAAATGTACGCTGTTTCTCGTCCGTATATTTCACTTTGATGTGGTTTAATGTGAATAATAGATAGTAAATTGTGCGTATGATAAATAATGTTTCATGTGTTTACGCAGTTACGTCAGCAGTTGTTTTGTGGCTTTTTAGTGTTATTTTGCCTGATGTGCTTTGGTGATTTGTTCTGTGTTTTGTGTTTGTCAGTCATCTACTTCATTATTAATTAATTTATCGATACATAAAGACGTTGTATTTACATTTATTTGTGAGTGCTTCTGACTAGACATGTGGGGAAAAAGGGCGCTTATATTTGCCTGTATTTTTATAAACAAGCACATATGAGCACTTTCTACGTTTTTGAGCTTCTAATATTGGATAAAAACGAGGTTCTTATACTCTGATAAATACGGTACTTCTCAGTCATGCACTTGTGACTTACTCATTATATAATAGCACATTAATATTGTTACATTTAAATACAACATGAAAGATTGTATTTAATTTGTGGAAGTCATTTTGAAAAGTTGTGTGTATTATTGATATTCATCAACTGTGATGAATTGATGTATTGATGTATTGATTTATGAAGAGTAAAACTGTCAAATACCACGTTGCCATTAATATAGCCATTGAAGCTAAAGATGGCGTAAAAAATCAAACAAATAAATAAATAAATACATTTAAATACTGATCACCAGGGACACACACGGTGATTCATGATACAATATGACATAAAGTCATAATCGTCATCTTGAATGGTATTGTATGTTAGTAACAGCAGAGTTGGTTATTGATCTTTCTGTCAGGTGGAGAGGACGATCGGCATCGAGGCGGCCAGGTCCACCATCATTAATGAGATCCAGTACACCATGGTAAACCACGGCATGAGCATCGACCGCAGACACGTCATGCTGCTGGCGGATCTCATGTCTTACAAGGTCAGTGGTGCGGCACCATCACTGCTGAGGACGACGAAGCTGACAGCCTTCTGTGCTCCTCAGGGCGAGATTCTGGGCATCACACGCTTTGGCCTGGCCAAGATGAAGGAGAGTGTTCTGATGCTGGCCTCATTCGAGAAGACGGCCGATCATCTGTTTGATGCGGCATATTTCGGGCAGAAAGACTCTGTGTGCGGTGAGTGTATGATCATGCGTATTATTCAAAACCAGTCGCCGATAGTGTTTCCTTATAATGCAAAAGGCCTTTTAGTAGTTTACAAATAATCAGTGCATTTGCTGAACCAGACAGAGACCACTAGCAAGAAATGTCTTGTTCAATGAATGCGTGACTTGCCAAGTGTGAGAAAAGCATGAAAAAACGCATCAAATGGACAAGAGTACTTTATAAATACCTTATGGTGCAATTGTTTTCCTAGCACACTGAAACATTGCTCATAAATCACATTTTATTACAAGTCTCTAGTGGTACAGCGTTACAGGTTACTCGTCTAATCTCCAACCTTTAAAGTGACAGAAACATCACATGCAGATGTGTTGAGCACTTTAGAGCCTCAGCTTCCTGCCAGAGGAGTGAAGGTCAGGAGAGGGTCTTGGTGGTCCGTGTGTGTGACCAGTGTGTGGTTGCGTTTCCTCAGGTGTGTCCGAGTGTATTATAATGGGAATCCCCATGAACATCGGCACTGGACTCTTCAAACTTCTGCACAGAGCTGAGAAGAACCCGAGTCCTCCACGCAGACCTCTGCTCTTCGACACGCCAGACTTCCACCTCGCTCTCGCCTCATAGCGCTCGTGCCTCTTGTGTGTTTGTTTCAGCCCATCAGAAGTGGTAATAATTTATTATTTTATATTTGAGTTTGTGGAATGGTCCGAATCACGTCTTCACTAAGACGCAACCAGTCCTTCCACTTTCAAAATACTCCATGTTGTGCTCTTCAACTGAGGCACTTTCACTTGATTAAGTGGATTGAATTTGAGTTTTCTGTGTTTTCATACTGTAAATATGTATCTGATGTGAATAAAGATGGCGTAAGACTTCAGCAGTGGCTTCTTTCATGTGCGTGAAGATATCACACACCTACAGCACCGTTGTCTGGAGGAACTCCACTCCCATTTCTTTTGGACTTCTATCCTTTGACTGCTTTGCAGCAGCACCTATGCGTTTCAGAGTGGGCAGCTTGTGAATGACGACGCTTGAGCGTTCTTCCACAGCTTGAGCATCTCCTGAATCTGGTCCGGTTTGATCTCGAGAGCCGCTGAACTTTTGATGGTCCATGGACTGCGGATCGACAACATTACGGTTCAGCTTCGCCCTAATGGGGGTTATGTGACGCAGGAGCTAGTAGATGGTAACTGTAATGAGGTGGTGGTGTTGACACGCTGCTCAGCGAAGGCCGTAGAAATCTCCAGGTCGCCCTGAGAGGACGACAGAACGCGGCCTGGTCGGGCGTGGAGCTCGGCGTTGTGTCCGCTTGAGATGTTACTGCTGACCGCTTCCGTTCTGAGATGTTTGGAGAAGCGCACGCTGTGGCCGGGTCGATCAGCGGTGCGGCGGCCGGGTCGACGCAGGTATGTAGACAGCGTAGCCATGCAGCTCTTCTTGAAATTTTCGTTCATAAACGCGTAGACGATGGGGTTGTTGAAGGAATTGGAGAAACCAATGGCCTGGACCACTGCGATGATCATGTTCACAGTCACCTCGTCGTAGCTCTTCTCGAGGTCATCTGAACACAGTTATTTACAGTTTACGCACAGACAATTGAAAAATGAATATTTTAAAGTTTGACAGTTTTGTTTTAGGGAAAGGTAGATGTTTGTTGATTTACAAATTAACCCTTTCAATTTAGACGTCACTGTACTCAAACGTCACTGGAATATGCTAATTAATGTAAATATGGTTTACGGAGTTTATCGAATCATTCCAAACATGTTGTCTGTTAGGTTTTCTTAAAGTGTACTGTGATTAGCTGCTCGATGTCATGTCATATTTCAACTTCTTGCTACTATGTGAAATGAATGAATTAAAATTGTAATGAGATGTAAGTCGCTTTGTATAAAAGCATGTGCTAAAAGACTGTAAAGTACCATTTAAGGGGTTTGAGGATAAATTATATCTAATTTAACCGTAATGAAGGTTCTACTGCATTAATGCTTCAGCTCCTGTTAAATGGACTGTACGTCGTGGTTTATTGAAATTTTTTTTTCTCCGCACACATGCGCAGTTCTATTATTTGTGGCTCTTGGTGGACAGTCTCAGCTTGCGCGTTGTGTTCTTCACCGCGTGCTGTGATCAGTTACTCCCAGCGGGCACCTCGACCCTTCGCCCTGCTCCACCATGTGAGTCACGAGTAGACTGGGATAATGAGCGCGCGGCTGGTTGACCGTGATTGCCGCTCACTGAGATGGACGCTGTGATGCGGCTCTTGAATGAGCTGAGTGATTGGTGTTTTGCTGGTTCATTCACACGTGGCCACACAGGCCGATCGGAGCTCTGACTGATGGCCTGTAAACACCTACTGTACTCAAACAGCATGTGTACGACATGAAACGGGGCCCAGCAGATGGTGAAGAGCAAGACAATGGTGATCATCATCTTGACGGCGCGTTTCTTCTTTCTGGTGACAAAAAACAAAGGAGGAAACGTAAGATGACACTACGAAACTTGCATTTTTTTGCTCTCACGCTGATCATGTGACATGTTCCTCTACCTGGAGATTTTGTTGACCTCTCTGTGGTTCATGGTGCTGAGGACGGACGAGTCTCCCACACGCTTGCGGATCCAGAGCTCAATGCCGATGCGGCTGTAGAGGAAGAGCATAGCAGCCAGCGGCAGCAGAAACAGCGCCACCATGATGAAGGTGGTGTAGAGCTGCCGCTGAAGCAGAGAGTGCCAGCGCTCCTGACAGCACACGTGGTGGTGATCGTACAGGAAGTCATACTTCACCTGAGGAGCCAAGTAGAGAGGAAAACCAGTTTCACATATCATCTAGGGGAAAAACCACCACAGCTTTTCTGTGAGAGAATGGCTTCTTTGGGATTGGGGTCCATTCAGTCCCTGGAGCAAGAAGGTCTTGATCATAACCTTCAGTCCAGTTCATCACAAAGCGACTGAATAAGAAGGGTCAGGGTTCTTTCTCCATTCATCGCCTTGAGAGTTCTCAGCCACAGCGATGGAGGACTTGAGAAGGACCTTCACGAGGCTGCTTTTCTGAAATGGTCCTTGGTGGTAAGTTGAACTTGGTGTAAGTTGAACTACTAAGTCGTATACACTGGAGGAACATCCTGAAGCTCCGACTTCCCGGAAGATTTAAGCTTGATGTTTAAAGGAAAAAGATCTCTACCAACAACCAACCCTTCATGATGTACAAGTGAGTGTCTTGGGTGAGAGTGGATATGACTCTTCACTCCTCCTTGGCGTTCACTTATTCACAGACAGACGAAAGTGATGAGTTCTATCATCCGTAGCCTCAAAATTCATGTGCTCACTCATTCACACGAATCATCAACTCACCTCTAGTTGTTGCACGAACAGCATTGGTGACCCGACCATGACGGCAGCGATCCACACCAGCCCTGAATCACAAGCAAACATGTAGAAAACGATGTACAGTCTCGCTCATGTGCTTCATACGCAAAATCTTCCAAAAAGATGCTCTAAAACACACTTGAAGCTAAATAATCCATTGAAAGTTTGAGGCATTTCAAAATTGACTATCAGATGTTTCCGGCTCCACTTTTTTTTCTCTTGGATGAGAATTGGAGCACAGGTGATGGGATTCTAGTTCTGACCAGCTTCCACAATCAGAGCATGTAAAAGGTCAAGTGAAAACTAACCAAACAAATCTTGTTCTCAGCTCTACACTTTCACTTGGACTTTTCAGACACTTCTCTGTCTGCGTTAACTAGACAAAGCATCAAAAATTCAATACAGCACTAATCAGAAAGTCACACATGGTTTCTGAACAACACCGACTTCAGGATTCTCGAGGTTTGGTTGAGTTCTGGAGAGGCTGAAATGATTTATTGATTTCACGTGGCGACAGTAAAGATGATTCCCCTATTAACCTGTTCAGCCACAAATGCTGAAGCGCAGTGAGTCTTGCCTAACACTCTGTTTTATCGCTCCACTGGGGGAAGTTCATAGTTCACACAGCCTTCACATATTTACTTCATTGCAGATTTTCGAAGTGGAAATTTGTTTGGTTTATCGAGAAATGACATTAATCAGTGCGATTGTCCATCCGTTTCACTCCATCTTTTCTTACAGCCACATGGATAAATGTGACTGTGTAAATAGAAGTGTATTTTTAGTAAGACTACACAATAACTTTCAGAATGTTTTTAGGCTGCCGCAGTGCATTATGGGAATAACAGTGACTGATGCGTCATCAGATTTAGAGATGAGGACTTCTTGTCCGGGTTCTTCTGGTGTTCATGTGTTTCTCAACCACACCACTATCAGTGGGTGTGTAAGTCGCTTTGGATTAAAAGTGTCTGCCAAATGACTGTAAAGTAAAAAGTAAAGTGTGTTCTGATCTCTGAATGGTTAATTATCTATCAGGGTGTGTCTTGGCCTGTGATAGGTTAATAATTTACTAGGGGGTGTGTACCCGTCTGAATTATTCATATTAGGAAGCTTTTTAAATACAGAAAACCAGAGCTAAAACACCAAAATAAACCCACAAATGATCGAAATATAGAAGTGAATTCACAATCTACAGACTTTAAATTCTGAAGATTAATCAGATTAACTGTGAAATTAATGCCTTTGTTGATTCGATCACATTAGCAAGAGCTCTAAATATCACAATTGTGGAATATAATGAACAGCACCAGGCCTAAAGTTCTCTATGGCGTACTCTGTAAAACTGTTTGCAGACAGTCAGCTTGTGTGTCTTACCCAGCATCTTGTAGGCTCTCTTGGGTGTGTACTGCCTCTTCATTTTCAGCGGGTACACGATGCCCTGGTATCTCTCGATGGCGATGCAGGTCATGGTCAGTATGCCCGTCACGATGGCGGTGGTTTGGACAAACGGGACCGTCTTGCACACAAGAACGCCTGCAGTACATCACAAAGCACACAATCAAGAAACTTGTGTTTGTTCTCTGTCGCAGCTTTCTCCTCGAGGTCACGCAATCGTTAACTCAACTGCCTTATCTGCACTCCTATTGGCTATCACGGCTCATTAGCATAAATTTGCTCTTGCAGTAAGTAATGGCCTTTGGTCACTGATAGTCAATAACAGACGTGTGGTGAATTTAGAATTCCTCCTTAAATCCAAAAGTGGCCAATATGGAAAAACGGGAAGTTCTCTGATCATTACTTTTTTCCTATTTATTATTATGTAGTAATAATAAGGGTAGCTTTCGTAGTTTAAATACTTTATTGCAAATCCATTATTGTAATAATTTTGTATTGCATCTTGCAATAGTACAGTTGCAGCAGTATGCATTTTCCATTTAAAACATATTTCATCTTTGATATATTATTTTAGTAATTTAACAATTTGATTATAATAGAAGTTTATATGATGTGCAGTCACGTTATAGTTTGTTGTACAACGGTAATTGGTGTTTTATAACCAAATATAGCATATTCAATTTTAATCAAATGAAATGCAATTTAAACATAAAGAAATGTTTTTTGCATGCTTTTTAGTTTTCGCATGTTAAAATCACAATAATCAATTGAAACTCCCAGTGGCTGAAACAGGCTGAAATGTGTTTTAATATCGAATGCGTTAGTGGTGTTGCGTTAATCGCTTTAGATCATAAGTTAATTGTGAACTCAAATATCACCAGATGATTTCCAGGTGATCTCATTACCAACCCGACTGAAAGATCTCAAAAGTGAAGGTGAAGAGCTCGGGATGCTGATGCTGTCGAGCGCGCGCGTCCGTGATCTCCGCTCTCTCGCGCGCGGGACCGGAGTTTCTGCCCTACCTACCTGCCGGAGCTCGCGCGGATCGAGAAGAGATTCTGACCTCCCAGCCACTCAGACGAGATGTTCTGCAGCAGCGTGAACGGGATGCAGAAGAAGGTGATGAGGAGGTCGCTGACGGCCAGCGAGCAGATGAAGATGTTGGTGGCTGTTTGCATCGCGCGCCTCCGGACCACCACGTAAACCACCAAACTGTTCCCAACCAGCGCCAGCAGGAAGATGATAGCATACATGACCACAAAGGTGGTTTTAACTCCACTCGGGAGTTCTGGGATGTAAACCAGTGGCTGGATGTTGTAGGTGTCGATGAATTCCTGTCGGGTGAGGTTGTAGTACTGTAGGAGTTCCTGGAGAACCTCAGGAGTGATCTTCGCAGTGGCCGTCACCTCCGTGGAGGAAGTCATTTCGACGAAGAGGATAAAACACGAAGGGAAACGTAATAATCCGCGGGTCTGGCGAAGTGACGTGAAATCCCAACGTTCTTCTCAGGATGTTTCCCGCCGTCTCTGCTGCGCGCGCGCTGTTGCGGGGGGGGGGTCGAGAGCACTTGTCACCGGTGGGAAATAAACGCGGTTCGAATGCGGAATATCAAACTTCTGCTTTTTCGCCTGTTTTCTGATATAGTTATGGCAGAATTTTTGTATTCAAATTGATGAAAAGCTACGCATTTAATCGATCTTACAAAATTTTACTTTTGTAATGTAAAAAATATTGTTATCGTTTTAATATTTTCATCGGATAAAGTGTGTGCACATTCAAGAGTTTTATTTCGTTTTTTTCTACATCAAACTCTCACTGCCAATAACAAATCAACACGTGGAACTATGTAAACATTATGAAATAACGTTTTATAGATTCTTCACATTAGACACTCTTTCACGCTTTCGGAAGTGATGGATCTAAATGGAGTCTCGTGGGACTTTTATTATACAAATACAAAAACAAGCCAGCGTTGAGGGTAAAAACACTTGAGCTACAAAAAGATTTGTGAACAAAAATGTTTAGACATACATATTTTAAATATACGTATGTTATAGTGTGGAATTAATGAAGATTCAGCTGTTGAAGAATTATTTGTTGAGCTTCATTGGGTCTACAAAGAGAAACATCATCTTGAAGCAACTAGCGAGATGAGTGGAAAAACACCTTCCACATCAGAAACAACAGATAGATGGAGAGCTTCACTTCAGAATCACAGAGGTGTCGAAAAATCAACAGGAACAAGGAAAAACCGTAAAAACAATACCACAGTCCTGACACACTGTACATTATGTATGATCAAGATCATTTTCCAGAAGCATCTGTGGATTCTGAAAAGCTGACCTTGACCTGCGGGTTTAAGGGCTGTTGAGGGTCTATGTAAATGGGCTCGTAATAAAGCCGTCTGCCAATGTTTTCCAGAAACAGAGAAAACTAACGAGGCGGTGACGGAGCTGAGACAGACACTCAAGGGAAAGGACAAGATCTCAAATATCTTGGGCAAACACAGGCTGCTCTTCAGGTCAGTTACTGTTTGAGATGAACAATGGGGACTATAGTCAGGCACATCTGCACCGGCCTCAAAACCCCTGAAACTAAAGAATGCTTGTGCTGAGACATCCATAAATAACACACAATAGAAGTCAGAAAAACTCTCTCTTGGTTGTGGCCAAGCATTCAGAAGAAACATGCCACCAGCTTAAAGCCATTTGTCTTGGTGTCACTTTGCAGAAACAGAAGAAATGATGAATTCTCCCTGTCACTGCATTTTATTTTCTATTTTCTAGAACAAGCAATGTCTGGCCATTAGGCTGTGTGCTCTCTTCTGGGAACGTTTCTGGGTTAGGGCTGAACTCAGGTGCGATGGATGTCGTGCTTTTCTTCAGATGATGGACCGCGGTGACGTCAGGTGTCATGCTCATTGATTTGCTTTGGTAAACCCCGTAATCAGTTGCAAAATATTCCGTTTTTATTTTGTCTTCAGCTTCATTCAGGTTTTCTGTGTTTAAAATAGTATAAAATGTTTTGTGCTTTTAAAAATAATTGTTCTTTATTTTAAAGCTTAATTTTAAAATGTTCATACAGTAAATAATCTATACATAAAGCTCCAAACTGTATTGTGTAACAGTGAGAAATCTGAGGGATTCGGAAGGACAAAAGAAAAAAATATAAATAGCCTGGAAAAAAAAACAGAAAAGGGTTTTTTTTAGCATGTGTGTAAAAAAATTTACTTGAGGCAAAAGAAATCACTTGGCAGAGGAAATATTTGGAAACAAAAGCGGCAATTTGGAGAAAATAATATGTATTTGTTTTATAAAATGGGAAACAAAAGCAATAATTTGGATGAAGAATCGTACGGTGATTAAACAGTCCAGCGTTTCAGCTGGATTCTTTTATAATAAATTGCGGTGGTGAGAAAAGCAGCACATCAAACGTGATTGTGAGCGGCGTCTGTTTGTCAGGGTTTTATTGTTAAAGAAGCGGCTGTTGTGGTTGAGTTTCCAGGCAACTCCAGAAACAGCAGATCCACACAGAGCAAGGCGTGGTGAGTGTCTCCAGAAACTTAAACCTGTTAAAAGAACAGCATAAAAGAAGCTGTTTAATGGGACAAAATAATGTCATTCACTCTGTTCAGGTTCTAAGGTTCTAGGTTGTTCTTCTGGCTGAAGCTGATGTGATGGCCTCCTCAGAGGAGCAAGAGGAAGTCGTCAGCTTGAGTTCTCTGTCGGTGGCACACCGTGGCCCTCAGATGGCGGTCGGCGGGGTCCCTAGGACAGGCAGGACCACCACTCCAGGCAGCGGACGCTTTGGAACTCTGAGCCATCATTCTTTCTTCTCCAGACACAATCCTCAGCCACACAGAGTCCGGCATTTACAAGGTTAGTGTGTGTGTGTGTGTGTGTGTGTGTGTGTGTGTGTGTGTGTGTGTGTGTGTGTGCTGGTCTGAGAGAGTAATTTAAGTCAATAACCCAAAAACATTTTGCCGAGCTATGTTACACCCGTGCTTTTTTTTTGTTTTGTTTGTGTGTGTATGTGCGTGCCTGTATTTGTTACACTCTTAAAGTGTTAAGTTATTATTTATTTAGTTGTTTACTTTACTTTGCAGTAATGTTCAAAAGCAGCCTAGAAAGATCTTGGTAATTGCGTTCGGTGAAAATCTTCCCACAATAAATGCATTTCCACAGCACACGTTCTTCTCCAAAACACACAGTTTATTAGTGTCAGTGATAGCACACTTTCAAGAAGACGCAGAACAATCATCAGGGGGCTCCGGTGGAGCTTTTAGTTCTGACTGTACCTTTATCAAGTCTTTTGTTTGTGGTCTCTCGTTATGGTGTTCTGTCCTTGTTCTCCTCGCCCTCTTGTTACGTTCCTGTGTGGGTCTTTTCACCCGCTCCCCTTGTTTTCTGTTTCATTTGGTTTATTATTTCACAGCATCCTACATCAGATTGGTACAACAGGTTGTGTAGAAGTAAGATAAAGGTGATGCTGCAGGGTTAACAGGGCCAAAGAATTCAATCAAGTCAGATGGTCCACAATGAGCTACACTGACATGCTGCTAGATTTAATCTCACTCATGTTCCCCGGTGGGAGGATGGGAAATACTAACTGGACTCCTAAATGATTTCTGGTGAGGTACCCCATTATGGAAGAAAACCGGAATGGACAACTGCAACATTGCTGATGTTTCAGTGCATTGGAACTACAGTAGTAAGCAGTCATATGGCATATGGTTTTGTATGGCATACGCAATTTGGAATTCTGGAAGATTGAGTCGTTTAATCTGGTAAACTCTTGACATATTTGGACAGTCCAGGAAAACATACCACAAAAAAGTAAAAGCGTAAATGGGCAACATCTTTAAACAAAGACTTCATGACACACAAGAGATTCTGGGAAATGAAGTTTGTGACACAATGAAACAGAGAAGAGTAATTAAATTAATGAAATTGCTAAACCTGTAATGTTTTTGTAATGTCTGTAATTTTTCAAACTGTAAAAATTACTGTATTTACAGTAAGTGTTTTTATTTTTATTCAGGGTCCGAAATCTTTGCACTTTAGTTGATGTGTTGTTTAAATCTTTAAATATTTACTGTGATATTAAGAATTCAGGAGAACATGGGCTCTTCTATTTTCCAGAGCTGTATTTTGAATCAAACGGCGGTAATGGCATCAGTACAGCGTAATAGAAACTCAGCGTTTCTCGAGGTCGACATTTTGCACAGACGTCAGCTCACTCTCTTATTTTTCAGCTTAATCTCACATAATTGCTGAACTTGTCTGAACAATTCAGCATGTTTCTTTCTGATTTGCAAGAGGACAACAGTGGTTTCTCTGATCAAACAGGAGGTTGTGAATGTTGAATTATTGTTGAGGCTCAGACAGACAATCGTTGGAAATTGACAGACGTGCGATTTAAATGGTAAATCCTGCAGTTATTTGCACAGAGAGATGAAGCAGAACCTGACGGGAACAGTAACCTGAAGCACTGCCGCTTCCTTCAGATTTTCTTGGCGTAAAGTGTGTGAAATGCTTTGATGAATTAGAATTTAATGTTTTTGTATAATTTAAATAATTTTTTGTTAAAAAATAACATTTGTTTAAAATGAATTAATAAAATAATGGCCATTTGAAGCTTTAAACTACACCAGGGGTGGCCAACTAGTCAGAGACTAAGAGCCACTTTTTTCTGTGTTACTGCAAAGATGGGCACACACAAACATCATCCCATTCCTTAATCTTGAATGAATGCACGCACACACACACACACATGCACACACAGACCTCTGCTCTGCCAGATTTAATAAAAATAACTACACCAACATGATAACATTAGTTATTTTTCAACAGTTAACAATGTGTGCATAGCTGACTCACGTCATGTGAAAGCTCCTGAAGACCCGCATGAGGCTCAAGAGCCACGGGTTGGCCACCCCTGAACTACACCCTTTCACTCTTTTCCTTCCTCTTTCTCATTTACTTTCTTACTCTCCATCTCTCTTTTCATTTATCTCTATTTTTCTTTCTCAGTTTCTCTTCGTCTGTCTTTATTTTAATTTTTCTTCACTTTTTCCTCTTAGTCTCTCTATTCAGTATTTTGATAAGCATGTGCCAAATAAAGCCTTTCTCTAAGCGTTTCTTTCATTATTTCTTTTTTATATTTGTTTTTTTGGCTTTCTCTCAAGGCATGAATTTTTTTGTTAGACAACATGTAATTTATGTTCTATTGCCGCAGTGTTAAATCAGCAGAAGAGAACGTTTGACTTCTTCTGGTTCTCCTCACAGCTGGTTTACTCATTGTCCTTTATCTCCAAGAGTCTGTGATCTTTGTATTTTCTTCAGCAGCTGTTTCTTCTGATCTTCTGAAAGTCTGGCTGAGGGCAGAAGAGCAATGCAGTCGCAGCGGGCGATCAGCACTATTTAATTCTTCAGTGAGAAGGGGTCTCCATCCTTCCCTCTCTCTATTTCTGTCTCTCGCCTTCCTTTTTCTCTTTTGCCATTTTTCTCCTTAGCACACACTTATTTTAACTCTGTCTATCTCGTTGTTGGTCTATTTGTCTTGTTTTCTCTGTTTCTCGTTCTCCTCCCACACACACAGTGTCTCTTTCTCTCCTCTTCCATCTTTCACCGTCCCTCTCTCTCACAGCAGGCGTTCACCATAGCTGCTTTTGATCTTGGAGGCCGGTCTTGTGCTGTCCCCCGTTCAACCCGTGGAGAGATGAAAGACAAAGTCTAAGTAAATCCTGAGCTGTTGGTCGCTTTGTTTCCGCAGGTCTGAACGGGAAGCCGGTGTGTGTGGTGAACGACGAGTGGTACGGCTACACTCCGCTCTGTCCGCATCCGCTCATTAGGAGTCAAGTGCCTGCAAGAGTCACACGCTCATCTTCTACTGGCTCCAGCTCCAGTCTCTCCGGCCGAGCAGGTCAAACAGCTTAAAGCCGAAAGAGACCAAGTGGACAATTTTAAAACGCTGTGCTGTTGTGCTCTTCGTGTTGCATTAATAGTGCTGTTTCGTTTCCCCAGCGGTGATTTCTGAGGGCTGGCGTGGGGAACTGAAGGATCTGGCTGACAGAGTTCGTCTGTTGTCCGCCGCTGCCTCTCCACCTGAAGAGACAGAGGTGTGCATACTTCATCATGATGTTCAGACATAAATGAAAATAAATATCTGAAAGCAGAGGACGCCAGAGGTGTTTGATTTCATCTGATCAGATAAAAGGTCACAGGAACTACATGAACTAATCAAACACGTGATGGGATTCAACGCACAAAGTGATCTAATATTATAATATTAGATAATAGTGATATAATAAGATCTAATGGATCTGATGAAACACAAATGAAATGATCTAACGTGTCATCTGATCTGGCTCTAACTCCCTGTGACCCAGAAATGGAGAAGGAAATAGAAAATGGTTTGATGGAGGATGGTGATCAGATCTGAGTAAAGTGTCTTTTTTTAAACACACAAACACACAAAAAATTCTAGAAAATATGGAATTGCCTTTACAGGCAGAATGCTTTTACCCAATGTGTGTGCGCGTGTGTGTGTGTGTGTGTGTGTGTGTGTGTGTGTGTGTGTGTCTGTGCGTGTCTGTGACAGCAGCCTGAGGACGTTCCATGTAGGAAGACTCAGTATTCATCCCAGTCTGGCCGGATCATTCCTGCCACATCCTGGAGAGGAAAGAAGCATGGTGTCCAGAAACAGAGTCCGACACATAATCTGGACGGAGCTGAACTCAGGGTAACTCTGTTCAAACTCACTCTGAACTCCATTCAGACATTACGCGCACTTGCTTTACTTTACAAACCTTGTAGCTCACTGATTTTACACTGAACCTTATATAACCTTAAATTGGTTATGGTTATAATGGGTATATAACCTTATATTACCAATAATAACTTATATTAGTGTATAATACATTCACTTAACATTGTTTAGTCTCATGTATTCACACGCTTTACAATAACTTTACATTCGCTATGTTTAATTTACATTTTTCATTACATTCTCTAAGTACTGACTTTGCTCTCACTTTACAGTACCTTCACACTTAATAATAATAATTTCATTACAGTGGTCTTTTTCCAAGCAGTGAGATGAAGCATTTGAATCAGTGTCATTCATTCACTGAGATTGAATCGAGAGACGCAATCTTTTTTAGACAACATTTATTATGAAATCTTCTTCCAAAAATACAGTCCATTAACATCTGATTAGTGTCATTGAGCGGATTGACATGTCGTGTGAGATTAGAGGACATAACTCTCGACAACCTGCTCCGGTGTAATTATGAGCTCCATAGTGGATAAACAAACTGCCGGTCTGCTGGTTTCACTGTGAGAAAAAAAACTCTGAATGCTCATTGTCAGTCATTTCCATTAGATTATGTTAATCAGATGTTTAATTATTATGCAAATTTGTTTTCCAGAATTTTTCACATTCTTTGTGTTTCTCTCTCTCTCACTGCCTCTCTCTTCCTCTTTCCATCCCTCTGTTTCTCTCTCTGTCTGTCTCTCTCTCTCTCTCTCGCTCTCTGACTGTCTCTCTCTTCCTACATCCCACTCTGGTTCTCTTTATCTCTTTTACTCTCTCTCTGTCTGTCTGTCTCTCTCTTTCTCTATGTCTCTCTCTCAATCGCTTAGGTGCTGGAGCTGTTGTGTCAGATCCTTCAGACTGATTCTCTCTCAATGGTTCAGCAGTGGCTTTTGTTGGCAAATGACAGAGGTGAAAATTGATTGATTTATTCTGTTGGCTGTAGTCAATGTTTGTTAACTTTGGGATTTTAAGTAATTGCAGCTTTATTTGTAGAGGAAACTCGTAATACAGATAGTTAAAAGTCAGAGACAAATCAAAAGCGGGCGGATTTGCTGTGAAATAACTTTTGTCTAGCTAAATCAGTTCTTTCTAACACGACACAGTGTGTGTAATGAGCTGTTTTTGCTGTTCTGAACGTGTTAACGTGTAATTATCACTGAGGTCTATTTCTGATCTTGTGTACTCTACTGTATTAGTGTCTCAACATGCTTTGTGCGCTTTAATCGATACAGGGAAAGCGTGTTTAATTTTCACCTTATCTTGATTTGTTCAAGCGAAGAGTAAATTAATAAAAATGTTCATAAAACTAGTGGTTAGCAAAGTAAGACTTTTTTGTTTTTCTCCGTCTCACATTCACATTGCACTTCCACCTTAAGTTGTGAGTAATGTTTGCAACTTGGTGGTTCTTAGAGAAGTCTCTGGTTCAGGGGTTACTCCAGCAGGCCGTGGGTCACAGAGATTCTCTGAACCAGAGCTGTGGACCAGAGCTCCTGCCCCTGACGTCTGAACATCTGCCCGACCACGTGTTCCTCAGTTCAGCTAGAAGAGCTCCGTGAGTGAGTCATGACGTTTCTGATGCTGAGGCTGGTCTGATATCTTCTCTTTTTCTGCACAGCTCACCGCCTGCAGACGTCTGCACAGACCAACCAGGTGAGCAGACGAGATTACATCACTAACATCTTTACTGATTCTGATAGATGACGAATGGCTCATCCATGTCACCGTGTCTCGTGGATGATGCATGTAATGATTGTCATGAGTGATATGTTTCGAACACATAAGTTAAGAACACTCTTAACTTTCTGCTTTTAATATTCAGTTTATCATGATTTATTTAGTAATAATTGAGTAAATCTTACTGTTTGAATACTTTTTTATATAATGTATTAATACGCATTTCGTTTTTTTTTTCGGGGGTTTTTCACGTTTGCCAACGAGACATAAAGGCCTGGACATGCATGATTTGATTATTCCTCAATTCTTTTCACAGTTATCCTTAAGCATAATTTGTATTTCTTTTAATCTGACTCAGATTTGAATTTTAAATACTAAATCAGCCTGAATATTTGATTAGGAGTAGTGAGAGGAGCATTAATGAGAACAATTACTGTATTAACAGAAGTATTTTAGGTCAAGATTCTAATTATCATAATTATTTTATAAACATTTCATATAAAGTTTTTACATTTTTCAAATACGTATTTACTGTCTATTCATATTCATGTATGTGTATATACATATATCAGTTGTGGGCCACGCATTTCTCACGTCATACTGAAAAAAATCCACAATCTTCTGCAAGATCTTCTGGCGCAGAGTTTGTAGCTTTTACACTTTAGTGTAATATATTTTACACCGGAAAAATTACCTGCAAAAGTGTTACAAAACTGTTAAAAAACAGTTGAAGAACAAATGTTTTCGCTGGTAACAAGTAATGTCAGATTGGTTAAATGCGTTAAAATATGTATGTATATTGTAAAATATGTACGTTAAAAAATCTATGTATTTATCTAAATTTGTCCGTGTGTGTGTGTGTGTGTGTAATACATATCACATTAGGGGGACTAAACCAGTTGTCGTCATTGACTGCAGGAGTTTGAGCACACTATTTCCCAGTGATGTCGTGTGATGTTATATATAGCTTTTCACGGTCAGAGTTAATAGCTGCAGCGGGAGCATCAGCCCCGAACAGGCCGAGGGCAGCGTCTACATTTCAGACTTCTGATTATTTCATTTAAATGGTTCCACTGGTCCTTGTGGAGAGCTGTAGCCCACCTTAATGGATTTGATTTCCTGCTCTGACCCGTGCTCTTCTGTTCTAGAGCGCATCGAAGAGGCAGAAGTTCTAATGCTTCATCCCGAAGAGACAGTCGCTCGCTTTGAATTGGTTGATTAATCAATGTGTCGTTAGAAGACCATCTGCCGTTAATTCTGGTCTCAGAAGATCGGGACTATCTGATCTAAACAACAACAGCTTGGTTGTAAGTGGCTTCTGGTCCTTTGTTCTCATGTGTAAAGTCTTGAACACACAAAGCGAGTCTGTTTATTTCTCCTAATCATCAGACAACAATTTTTCAAAAGGAACAATGTTAACGTCATAATTCTTTTGTTAATGTCACTGTATAATGAGTTAAATAATGTCAAATGAACATGTTCTTGTAAGTTTTGTTCTGTTGGTGGACAAATATTAACCATTAAATTTTCAGTCTATCTTTAAAATTGTCCAAGCTGATGTGTTTCGGTTATTAGACAGATCAATCAATTGTCAAAGCCAAAATTCGCCAAAATGATGAGATTCGGTCGATGACTGAAAGTTTGACAGGGATAAAGAAAAGAAAATACTCTGGCCCGGACACAGCAATGACGGCAAACGTCTTCGGCTTTAAATCAAATCAAATCAAATCAAATCACTTTTATTGTCACATCACCCCAGCATGAGAGCTGTGGTGAGTGAAAAACTTAGGTGCAACCTCCGATTACAGTACAAAACAAATTACAGACAGTAACAATAAGTAACAAAGTAGCAGTGCAAAAAAACCGACTTGTGTGCAAAAAAAGTTGTGTGCAAAACAGTGTACAAAATAGTGCAAATGTATTTAAAATTAGGTGCATATGAGAAGTATGGATACCAATGTATATATATTATATATTATAGATAAGGTGCAGCAGTAAAAAAGTTTAAAAGGTTTTAACAGTTTACAGTGTGTATTGTTATACACTAGCTGTGTTCAGCATCCTGACAGTCCGGGGGAAAAAGCTGTCTCGCAGTCGGCTGGTGCGTGCTGGAATGCTGCGGTAGCGTCGACCCGAGGGCAGCACAGAGAACAGTCCGTGACTCGGGTGGTGGGTGTCACCGATGATCCTCAGTGCTTTCCTCTTGCTACGCCTGCAGTAGACGTCCTGGAGGGAGGGAAGTTCACCTCCCACAACATGCCGGGCCGATCGCACGATCCTCTGGAGGTCTTTGTTGTTGCTGCTGGTGTTGTTTGAGTACCAGACAGTAATACAGCCGGTCAGGATACTCTCCACAGTGCAGGTGTAGAAGGAGCAGAGAATTTGGGGGCTCATTCCAAATTTCCTGAGGCGCCTGAGAAAGAAGAGGCGCTGTTGTGCCTTCTTCAGCACTGCTTTAGCTGCCAGCAGATCCGCTGAGATGATCTGATGAGCCATAAACACCCGACCACAGAGAAACCACAGCGGAAAAGCCTCCAGCAAACTCACAGAGCAATCCAAGAAAGAAAACACCGGCCAAAATTAAACAAAACTTATGTACAAGAGACTAAAACGGAATAAAATTGATCACAAGATGCGGAAGAAAAAAACATTTGTCAGAAGGGTTACTTGACTTGACTGGATTGAACTGTATTGAACTGTAAGTGATCGGATTGGGTTGAATTAGCTATACTGGACTTCACTTGACTAAACTGAACTGTATACTGTATGATTAGCTTGGCTTGGTTTAACTCTCCTGGACTTTACTTGATTTGACTAAACTGGATTCTGATTGGAGTTGACAATACTGAACTGTAATGAGCTGGACTGTACTGAACTTATTTGACTATACTGGCCTCACAAGACTGGACAGATTTGACCGGACTTATCTTGACTCTAATTGACTGGACTGGACTTGTATCATTGAACTGGGATGTGACTATGGCGATGTGACAAACCAAACCCGAAGAGCAAACTGGAACAGAACAGAAGATATAGGATTGAAGGAGGACTAATTAGAGCAGCAAGAAGGGAAAGAGGTGAGTGAAACAGTGAAACAGTAATTAGTGGAAAAAGTGGGTGGAGACTCTGTTTCCCCAATGACAGCAGAGCAGTTGATACTGTCCACATTTACACAAGACCACGCAGATCTTGAAAGTTGTGACATCATTCCGCTGTGATGTGACAAAAGCCAGCATCTTTGTCAGTTAATGTGTGTTCCTGGGCCAAGATTGGACTTATTAGTGAAGGAACTTACAGGGTCAGGGTGACACGGGATCTTTGTCTCCATGACACAAACTTCATAATGAATACAGGAGCAATTGTTGTCACACCGCACCAATCAGCCAGTCTTTGCCCCAACTCGTCTCCTTGCCCCATTAAGACTCAAGTGACGTCCTATAGTGCAAACGCAAATGACAGAACTTTCTCTGTTCTAGCATTAACTTTACCTAGTGGTGTAAAGTACTTGAGTAAATGGACTTTGTAACTTTGTCTGTTTTTTTTTTTTTGCATCTTTGTACTTGTACTTAGTGTCAACTATAAGCAACATGTACTCACTACTTGACTACAGTTTTGACTGAGAATCCATACTTGTTACATTGTGATTGTGCACAACAATTCACATCTTTTTCTACCACGGTTAATTTCTTGGGCAAACGCCATCTGCAGGGTGCTGAAGGTACTGGATGCTATGAATTAACGGTTGCACTTTTTTGCACATCTGCGTTTGACTGAGACTGACTGTTTTAGAATATAAAACCCCATAAATATTTTTTATAAAACCTCAAGTTTTTACTCATTTGTTTTTGTTTACTGAGCCTAAATTCAGTAGAATTAATTAGCAGAGTAAAATACTTAAGTTGTATTTAAAAGGATACTTTATTACTTTTACTCAAGTCTTCTTGGTATTGGTGACTTGCAATGGAGTCATTTTTTACACTAAGGAACCGATTTACTCAAGTATGGTTTTCAGGTACTCTTTACACCTCCGACCATTTCATCAGTATTGGAGGATATTATGCCAGAATTCAGACTTTAAGAAACCTTGGGTAGAAAGAACCAGAAGAGCCTGAAGTGCATCACATCTCAGCCTCATCTTCTGAAGCTAAAAGAGACTCATGCTGTCGTCTCGCTTGAACGTAACAGAGAATCTTGGACTGATTGTTGATTTTCCACAAGATGTGTTCAGCAGATGTTGTTGATCTGGTTCGGATTATGTGTAAGTGCAACCATGGAGACGGCTGAGTTACACTCGTTCTCTCTTTTGCCGTGAAAGGAGACATCTTCTTTACACCAAATTGGCAATCCATGGATGAGCAGAGTGTTGAAACGAACCCTTGGCGTTTCATTTCAGTGCAGGAGTCTGTGATTTCTGTATAATTATCTGCCGTTGTAATGAGGAGCCGAGAGCGCCGGGTTCACGTCGGACTCGAGTGAGGGACGGTTCGTAATGAGGAACTTCAGAGCTTTATTCTCCATTTAATTGAAATGTGGACATGGTTTCCCACGGACATGCTCCCGCCAGAACGTCCTATAAGAAAGTGCGAGGACTTTTATGTGATCACCGTGCAGATCGGATGCTGTGACCATTTTGGTTAAAATCAGTGTGCTACCTTGGATACCTTACATTTTGTGTTATGTATACCGTAAATGAATAAAATTGTGCATCATATCTCTGTGTTATTTTTAGTTGTACAATGTCAACATCACCTGCTTTTACAGAGAAGAACAGAAGAAGAAAAAGAGGAGGTGATGAAGACCTTCAGAGATAAAGATGAAAATGGAGCATGAATGTTTAGGAGCAGCTGTGTAGGAGAGCGGCTTTGTGTAGTGTGTAGGAAAGAACATGACCTTTCCTCTAAATTGGTCAAGCTCATTTCTTCATATTGCTGCATGATAATCCAGAATTAGAAGATCAGATTCAAGGTGGGAAAAATCTCTTGAAGAAAAGACAGAACGGCGACCGGTTGTTCAAGAAGGTTAAATTAGTGGAACAGTTTGGATCAAAACACTATTAGAAGTTATTCCATACCTAGCATAGAGTGTCTGCGTTTGTAAAGTTGCCATTTGCCGGAGGTTATTTGCAGAAGCTTTAATAGCTTCATGAAGTGAAGGTGACTCTCAGCAGTCACCCTGTGTGAGACGCCCTGGTGACATTTCATTAGAACACACACATCCTCTTCTACCGCCCAGTGACGTCATTTACTGATGACGGCACATTATCTGTGATTAACAATAGACGAGGCTAGACGCCGTTTACTTCATGTGATCTTTAAATGAATTAATCTGTACTTTTATTATTCAGTTCCACAGCCCATCTCCATTTTGACATCATCAGAGCGCACCAGTATAAAGCACAACTCACAAGTAAAACAGACCATCATTGCCAGGAAAAAAAAGCAAGCACAGTAAGCAATATAAAGGTCCTATGAAAAAAATGTAATGTTGGCCCTGCTGCTTAAGTTATTATTTGGCTAAGATGGAGTAACCGGACAGCCACAAGCGTGTTAGTACATTTTAGGTGTTCAAGCCCAGATGGTGTAACAGTTACAATGTCCAATTGAAAATGTTGTAATTGTAAGATTTTTTTATTACAATTTTGCCACCTATAATAATCAGCTAAATTATTATGATTATAATAATAATAGTAATGGTAAATAAAAATGTATTCATCTCTCAGTGGGGAGTCGTCTCTGTATTTGACCACAATGAGCAGTGAACATACATACACCCAGAGTAGTTGGCCGCTTCAAGATCTCTAGCCCAGGGGCATGTGGGGTCAGTGTCTTGCTCAAGGACACTCAGTTATAAAACCCACTGGGATTTGAACAGACGATCTCTTAGACACAAGTCCACTGGACCACTACTGCCCACTTTTTTAATCTGATCTGAAATTAAATTCATAAGAATAGTTTTTGAGAATAATTTAAATACGACATTTTGTAAAAATCTAAATCATCATCTAACATTGACTGGTAAAGTATCTGCTGAACACCAGGATTTGACACAGAAAGAGATTGGACGTGATCCAGTTTCAGTGGTCAACAGGTGAAGGTCCATTCTTTGCGTCATTCACTCTCACACACAAGGACACCTGTTCACTCGCAACAGACAGACACACACACACACACACACACACACACATACACACACCTTCTCTTGTTGTGGACCAGCGGTGGCGAGTTGGACCTGCCATCCAGCCGTGGCAGGTTGGAATCTCGTTCCGGTTGGTTCTGCAACTGACACATTCTGCTCACTGGATGGTTAAATGCAGAGCACAATTTTGGTTAATACTCCATTCACATCGCACACAAACATACAGAGAACCCACACAGTTGAACACAGTGAAAGCTGAGATCATATTTTAATATTGTGATAAAGAAACGTAAACGTGTGACAAGATATACATTTCATAATTACTATTTATGATCACAAATCATCTATACATTAATTTACTACATTTTTATTCTACCCCTTTTTCCATTTCTGGGACATGAGGAGCTCCAGTGTCGTGACCCACAATCAGGCGGATCAGAGATTTCACCAAGGACCTCAGTGAATGTCAACCCAGATGCTACTGTTCTAAACTGGCTGTGTCAGAGCTACCCTGCAGTCCATAACCAGATGTTCTAAACCTGTCCTGAGCAGCTGGAATCAGAGGTTTCTCAGTTATCCTGCCATCCAGTGCAGCTCCAGAACATGCTTTCAGTCAGAGAACAGAGCTACTTTAGACTTCACCAGACATCAGACTCTGTCAGACTGACATCAGCCATGGAGGCCGGACTTGACCATGACCGATGGACCGAACCAGGCATCACTAGGTTCTCCAGCCATCCACTCCACGTAAACCCTGTCGGCCCACAGCCTTATCCATCACCTGGTTTCTCCACAATTCTCAAAGAAGAGTTTAATCTCTCTTGTTTATTCTCTAAAAGCACATACTTCATTTTCCATGATCAACCATGGACTCGCACTTTCAAGATTTGCACTGTTAATCAGCACTGGAGACTGGAGTTGGAGTCTGAGCTTATTTTGAGCATATTTCAGCTTCCTTTCTGTCACCAAGACTAGCTAGACTGTCTCAAACAAAACACTTCAGAAAGCTCACCAACAAGTCCTGGTCAACTGCCTATGTTCCAATCCAAACTAAAAGAGTCATTTCAACCAAACGTTTTCAATCTGATCTCAGAAAACCCTAATTCAACTCTTGTTTATTCTGTAGCCTTGAGGGCAGCTGAACCCATCTCGCGTTATCTTCTGCTGTGTCCTTCAGCGCCTCTTATAAAACCCCGGCCGCTCCCTTCGCCCCTGCCTTCCCAGCTGGATGATCATGCTGCCGGCCGTTGTCAAGCTCAGCTGCGGGATCATTTATCCTCACCTCCGTAGCATGGCAGGTGACGGACGCTCTCACTCCGCGGCTCTCCCCGGAAACGGAATGATGATGATGATGTGCTGTGTCTTCCTCAGGACTCCAGCGCGCGGCCACTGCGGCGCTTGCGCACGAGATCGCGCACCTGCAGAGCGCGAGACACTTCGACTTTCCGGTTTGGAAAAGCCTGAGGGGGACCTGGAACACCGAGAGTCGGAGTGAGTCTATACGCTTCTTCATTTTACAGACAGACATGGCCATGATGCAATCAGTTTCATTTTCATCAAGGATTCAGCGTCTGCTGGTAGACTTTGGTATATTCATAGATTACTGGACCAAACATGCAACAAAAATACAATTTATGATAAAAACCCTGGTGCGGCTGGATTTGATAAGTTGAGTTTATAATATTATTCAATGAAATAGAATAAAATAGACAATTTTTTTATGTGTGCAAGTGACAAGTGGGGGGTTAACGAACGCTTCTTCATTTAAAATGTGGCTGGTCTTTTCCAGATCTCGCCGAGCAGACGACACTGGCTGAGGAGGACATGCTTTATCTGCAGCAGGGGGAAAAGGCCCTGAAGGAAGCTCTGCAGATTGTGGAGTCCAAGGATGGATGGAAGACAGAGATGGTGGAGGTTGGGACAATTACAAAACGTTTAGCTGTTTAGATGAGATTGGAATGCTTTGCATCAAGCCAAATGAGAAGGTTCACTGTCTGTGTCCTTCAGAAGAACGGGGATGTGATCTACAGTAAAGTTCTGAAGAACAAGCGCAAGGTTTTCCGGCTGGAGGCTGAGCTGGACGCGTCTCCAGAAGAACTTCATCAGATCCTGTTCCTGCGGGTGGAGGACATGCATGAGTGGAACCCCAGCATCAGCCAGATCAAGGTAAGGCTTTAGTCCATCTTGCAGACCTGCTGATCACGAGTAGAAAAAAGATGACTGGTTGGTGGCTCTCAGGTGCTTAAACAGGTGGACGAGAACACCATCATCACGCACGAGGTCACTGCAGAAACGGCGGGGAACCTGATTGGTCAGCGTGATTTTCTGAGCGTCAGGCATTCGTTCAAACGGCATTCATGTGTTTACTTGGGTGGAGTGGCGACGCAGTTTGAATCTCTGGTGCCGCAGTCGGGCTTTGTCAGGTAACAAACTATAACACGTAGAACAACAATTCATGTCGAAACGTGAAGCTTTGCAGAACCAGTAATTCCTGTGCCAATCAAGACTGATCGATCAGTTGTTCCAGCAGAATAATTATTTCCTCTTCCTCTTAAATCAATATTTACACGTGTAGAGAGCAACATTAACCAGAGGCTTTAATGTAAATGACCGCAGGGCTGAAGATGGACCGACCTGCATCATTCTTCAGCCTCTTCAGGGCCGCCCAGGCAAGACTCAGCTCATCTGGCTGCTCAACATGGACGTCAAGGTCCGAACTTGGTTTCTTTCGACGCTCTGCTCGATTCGACCTCGGTGGAACTCAACGTGTCCTTGTATTTTCAGGGCTGGTTGCCACAATCTCTGGTGAACAAGGCTCTTCCCAGGGGGCAGGTGGACTTCACTAGACACCTGCGCGGGCACCTGGCGGGGGCCCGGGGCCTGGACGAGAGCAGCCGAGCGGCAGTCGAGTGGCAGAAATAGGAAACACTGACATGCAACATTCACCTCAGCAGTTGTGCCAAGACTGAAAGAGCCACCGATGTAGACGTCACAGTCAATAAAAAACATCTGAGTGAACGACGTGTCTGCTTCTGTGCAGTAATTCAGACAGTGGTGACATTAGAATGAGTACAATTTTCTCTCATTGTACCTGAATATTGTTTTGTAGTATTTGAGATGGTTTGAGTGATCTAATGTGACATGATACTGTATAGCAACTTTATCCATGCACTTGTAAAACTACAACGTGTAGAAAGAAGTTATAAATTCCTTTTTATATTAATGTTAATCTCAGGACATGTGGACTGCTGTGTACTGACGTCACCAACGCGCACGGTCATGTGACAGGAGTTCGCGGCTTCTCGCGCACCGTGCACGGCACAACAAGCTGCCGTCGTCTCGCTGAAGTCACTCAGAACAGAAGAACCAGCTTGATTTCCCAATAGAGCTGAACGGAAGCGCGGAATTATTGAAGGCCTCATAAAAGTACAGCCCTGTAATCGCGTCCATCCCGCAAAACAACTTATAAAACCTCATTATTTCCCAGTTGGACGCAGTGAAGACGCCTCCAATGGGATCAATGGGCACGTGACACAGCCAGCACTGAATAATGTAAATCAATTCACGCTATGATGGAGATTGATGTGTTTTCGTCATTTATCAGTTTTATAATGAAAGTATGATTGCAACAGAATCTTGACTTGGTAAAACTCAAATGAGTAATTGTTGAAAAAAAATCCATCAACCAAGCTCCGTTAAAACCCCAGATCAAAGTCAATACGGAAGTCGTGTGTTTGTACAGAGGAGTTGACGTTCTTCTGAATTGTTTTATTTGATGGATAAAAATATGAGCCTTAGATACTAAATTCTCAAATTACTTTAAGGCTCCCCTAATAAAAAAAAAAAAAAGGCAAACCCTTGGAATGGGAAGAGGTGTGTCCTTCGGACACTGTTTCAGGGGGTGTGTCTTTCTTTTAAGCACAACCCCTTAGCCAGGCAAAGAAGTTTTAAGTATATTTCAAAAGAAATTCCACACTATGAAAGTAAAGATCAAACCGACTGAAACATTTTCTGGTCACTGTGTATATTTTAATGTTGTCATCTCCCTACAACTTAAAAATGTAATAAATATCACACGTAAAGCTCTCGATCATGTATGTACAGGAACTATACAACAGAGAGACGAGGAGAGACGCTCTTTACAGTATTTACAGAGAACACACCATGCGATCGTCGAGGTCAGTGACGTCGCATTGGTTCACGGGAGAGCTGAGCACCAGGGGAATGAAGCACGCCGTTATACACAAACATCACGCGTGGTTCTGGTGAGCATCAGTAGATTCTGGTGAGGTCTTTTCTAGTGCTTTCTCAGCCAATGCCATTAATTCTATTGGCGGACGCGGAGAGAATTCTGGAAAATGCAGTGAACGTCACTTAATTCGGTGGGAACCGAGAGGCGAGATCGTTGAGGCATCATGTGACCGGCGAGATCCCACTCTCGGTGGCAGCCGGATATTCCCTGGTACTCCTGGCTACAGCAGCAGGCTCCAGAGTGGAGGTCCAGTTCCTTTCCTCCGGGTATGTGCCGGGTTCTGAGGTGTTCACAGCAGGATCCAAAGGAAGAGAAAATGTGGCTGAGGTGGTGGAGGGGTTAGGGCTGGTGGTCCGGGGCCTCCGCTGGCTGGCTCCGGTGGAGTGATGGAGTGCAGGGGTCGTGGAGGGCAGGGGAGCCGAGCTCGTCTGAAGCAGAGGAGGGAAGGTGAAATCCGGTTGCCAGGAGAACGGAGGCTGCAGGTCTGGAGACATGGTGCCGGACCCCGTCCTCCGGCTGCAGGAGTCGCAGCACAGCTTCTTATAGCCTGCCTTGGAGCAGAGGCGAGCCATAACCACAAATTGACAGAAGATGGACTCTTCACCCTGACAGGGCTTATCTGGAAGACAAGTTTATTTGCCATTTGCACAATTTGGCACATTTTTAAGTAAGTCAATGCAACAAAAATGGTGAGAAACATAAAGTCACTGACTGTTTTCCGGAATCTTCTCATCTGTGGAAGTGAAATTCTCCAGTGGATCTTCAGTTGGAGTGACAACCAGCGGCTCTTCTGAAAGAACAACATCAAGATCTTCTCACACTTGTTGCAACCGTGTGTGTGTGTTCCGATGATGATGGGCGCATGTTAAACCTGAGCAGGGGCGGAGTTTGCATGTGGACACCGATTCAGGTTTGTGGGCGTCGCAGGGGGCGGAGCTGTTGTCTGCTGGTCTACAGATCACCTGTCTCTGCCGAATCCCTTCCCCACAGGTCACCGAACACTGCAGATGACATCACAGTGACCTCATGAGTGAGCCATACGAGAGTGTATACAATATGCTGAAACGTGTTAAATGCTGCAGTAAAAACATAGCCAATCAAAACTGCTTATTTAATCCAGGCCGTGGTCGCCTGCTAGTCTTGTTGGATGAATCTCTGTAGATCTGAGACTGACCTGAGACCAGGCTCCAGTCCTCCACTGGGCCGGACACAAGCTGCTGTTGCAGCTCCTGCGACTCTCTGGTCTTTCCTCACTGCAGTATTTGGCGTGGACGGGTCTGTTGGTGCCGTTGAGGAGCGGCTGCATGCACTGAACCACCCGCGACTGAAAGCCCATCTTACCACAAGACTTACTGCAGGGACTCCACTCTTCCACCACCCACCTGCGGCAAGAGCACATCAACACAAAAAACGTTAAAAACAAAGCTCCACACACAACACAGCGCCAGCCAAAAACACACAACCTGCACTGCTTCTTCTGTGTTGCTGAAACTAATAATACAGATTATCCTAAATATGGCTGCAGAGGCTAATAAAGGCAATTCAATTCAAGTCAATTCAAAGCAGCCAGATTAGTATTACCATAAAGGTAGATTACTGCCATCAAGTGGATAATGAGAATAATTACAGGAAAATATACACTTTCCATTTTTATCCTTTTTTTGACTTGGCACTAAAGTAACAGCGCACACATACTGTGGGACGAATAAAGGACTTTCTTATCTCTTAATGCCTAAACTAATTATGTTGTTGTTTCCAAAGTTATAACACAACATTTAAGTTATACAAATGTTGAGTAATTTTTGCATTAACTAACTTAATCATATTTGACAATATTTAGTTAGGTTTAATAAGTTAAGTTATTGAAATTGTTAGACTAGTTGTATTTTGGGCATAATGCAAATGAGTGCAAATATTTTAATGAGACAATTTTTTAGAACATTTTACTTGACTTGACACTAAATGCAAAACTTGGGTGATGGAAAACCACTTTAAAAACCTTCTAATGTAAATGCATTAAGTGGCGCCACCTTGCGGCCAGTAAGGGTCATATTTTGGCAACCATCCCCTTCATAAAAGGATAAATTCTCACGTTTTTTACAACTTAACATTTGGTCTGCATGATCAAAATTACTTTCAAGCCTTGAACAAGTTATTGTTACAGTGTTTATACTAATACTATTCTAAATCATCCAAATTGATATTATTAATTTGATAAAATGCAAGAAGTTTTGTAAATTACAAATACAAAATTTCTAGGGCTCTTAGCCAAATGTATTGTGAAGATTCAATTGCTTTTGTGACATGATGTCACTTCCTGTTCCGTGTTGATATGCTCTCACGTGGACTGGCTGCAGTTGTTGGTGTTGCAGCGTTTGCGGATGGGCTTGGGCTTCCTGTTAATCTCACAGAAGTTCCTGTGGACCAGTCGGCTGTCGCTTTTCCTCCGGCAGCCATACTTGGTGTACTGGACACCTAATGAAAAAGAAAAAAAGATGAAGATCCCAAGCAAGCCACTAGACACAGAGTGTTGAAGAAGCAGACCTCCCCCACAGGGTTTGGAGCACTGAGACCAGCTCTTCAGAGCCCACTCGTAGGTGTCCAGCTCGGCCAGCAGAACGTTGTTGTTGGTGATGACAGGCAGGAGGTCTTCATGGATTATGTATTTGTAGCTCAGGCAGATCTTGGCCTCCTCGGCTTGAGGAACAACCTGCACAGAGTTGTAAACTTAAGGTCTTTGTTGTACAGACCAGAGACACAGTTTCTTCTCACCAGGACCACAATGGCTTCATGCAGGGGTCCAGTGGTCTTCAGTGACTCTTTGCCATTCACCACAAGATATTCCCATTCCAGACCATTCTCAATGAAGCTCTTTGGAGTGGCTTCTTCACCCTTTGCGTTCAGAATGAAGTTTCCGGTGACCTGGTTTTTGACAGCTGAGAAGAACAGAGAAGATAATAACAGTCTCAGTATTCTAATTATTACAATAGCAGTCTCACCCTCAGCTTGGTGCAAAGTCTTAAGGCTTAATATTTTGAGGCTGTCTAAATACAAAACACTCACTACCCTCCAGATAACCATTGTATCTACATTATTGCTAACTGGCTACAGTCCTGGAGAGTTCACTACACCCTGCTCACTAGATAGTGGAAAGCTATATTATCATTAATATATTATTTTACTTCAACCCAAGAGAATGCACTACATCCTGCTCACTAGATAGTAAACAGCTGAAATGGTAATACGTATCTCACTTTTACTTCAACCCTAGAGAGTGTACTACATCTTGCTCACTAGAAAGTTAACAGTCGAGATGTTAATATCTCACTTTTTTATTGAACCTCAGATACTCACTAGATAGTCAATGCTGTCTCTACACGTTAAGACTTTAAGGTGGGGGATATTAAGGGAACGTGACAGTTCATTAAAGACATGATATCTTCAATCTGCCAATGAAATGGAAAGTCAATCCGTGTATTATCCCTGTAATCTCTAGTGAAGAAATGAAGCTCTGAGCAGCACCCACACAGGCTCAAGTGACTGAACGCAGGAGAAATCAAGCCATAGAACACGCGGAAGCTTCAAGACACAAGGCCTGATGGGAAAGCAGCAACACTCCGAACAGGATGCGGGATTAACGCACCAATCACATGCGGAGACTCTTCATTTTCCTCGATCATAATGTGGCGAGCGCCGGCTGGAATATCAAACATCTTCAGCAAACCTGCCATCACACAAAAATTGTCAAATAGCCAAGTTTTACAAATGAATGGAAAGGACTATGTTGTGTGCAGTCAATTCACCTGTCTTCTTCGGGGTTTTGGTGAGTGTGAGTTTGACGGTACGACAGTGCGAGTTGTCACCCTCACAAACACCACATTTATCTTCCTGCTTGTACGAACCAACTTCCTTATCGCAGCCTACATGCTGAGAGAGCAACCGGGAAAGACAGAAAGAGACAAAAAGAAAGAGAGTTTAATGTATGCTTCTTCGATGTGCTATAGAATTATAAGGAATCAAATTAATCGACTTTAATGCAAAAGCAAAGACGTGATGTAGATCACATTTCAGAAAGAGAGATTCTTATTGGTAGCTGCATCTGTCAGTCACTAGAATTATACTTAATCCAGCTTTTGTACTTTTCCAGCTTTTGGCTAATATTAAGGTTTGCTTAATCGTACAGATTTGAAGTAATTAAAAGGGTTTTTTATAATAAAATATTACAGTATTGTTAAATTTACATTCTGTATTTATAAAGTTACATCCCTAAATTGTAATGTTTGAATTCATTAAATGGTCATGATAATATTTATTCTCACCAGACATTCCCCGCGAGCGCAGACGCTGAAAGGGTCCGAATAACTGCAGCGCGTCCCATCATGCATCACCTGGTTCATGAAGACCACCTCCCCCGTTTCTCTTGAGCGGCAGCTCAGCTCACACTTACTTGCCTCTGAAACACACATTCGTACACATAAACACACACAGGTAGATACGCACACTCTACACACACCATTAGAGTGTTCAGCTAGCATGAAATCGGCAACAGTAGCCAACAAAAGAATAAGATAATGCTCTACAATCATCACATGACTACATGTGATGTCCCACTTGTCACAAATAGATTTTCAAATCGCATGAGCAGATATTTTATTTACTGTGGAACATGGAAAACATAAATGTTTAAACTGAGAAATGTTACATCTTATTGCTAAATGAGTTCAATTAAATTTTGATGCTGATCAATATCACAACATTTGGCAACAAAGAGCTAAAAAGCAAGATTTTTTGAAATGATTACATGTCATTGTTACACGATGCTCTATAAAATGAATAGAGAAGCATAATCTCACACAAGCAGAACACAAAGACTAAAATAAAAAAAAAGAATCTATAAAAAGATTAATATTGTGAAATACATTTCGTGTTGGCTTTCATAAACTAGTATCCCTCAATGTAAAAATGTAAAACTTATTAAATCTCATCATAACATCGTTAAAATATTCATTGTATGAATTGTTTGAAAAAAATTTCCAAGTGCCCATAGATCAGAGAAGTCCAAATTATTTACTAAATCTTGAAAAAAATCGTCGATGCCGTTTCCTTCAGGCCAAAGAGCAGGAAGAGCTTCCAGCGTGTTTTTAGCGTTCAGTACAAAAGCTGCATCTCTGACGTTACAGAGCTCTGACCACCTCTGATTTCAGGAAAGATCTAGTTCATTTCATCAGGACTTCTCTAGTAATTTGAAACCTTTTTATATTTAATTTAATTAAAAACAAAAGTCCAAACTCTTCGGGAATAGGAGTTGTAGATATGTAATTTTGAGTGAAATCTGAATGTATGAAGTCTTACCGTCCGGAGGCTCATACGGCAGCCATGTGTGTTTGACGCCGTTGTGATACTTGTTGCTGCGCTGGACACACTGTTGAGCTCTGAAGTCCTCGAACGGCCCGGGACACTCCTCAGAGTTACACAGCTCATAGTCAAACGCTGAACCCACACAGTCTCGACCTCCGTACGCTGGCCTGTAGACAGTTCAGCAGCATCATAAACATGACTGCTCGTACCCTAACAGAAACTGTACTTATCTTTTTACACTTGCAATACTAAAGCCCACAAATGAAAAAAATCTTTGTCACTTGTATGACTTTAGCATAGTGACTTTTGAGTGTCAGTTGTATGACTTTAGCATACAAGTTCATGAGTTCATGAAAAAAAATGTAACTAAAACAGAATTTCCATACACAAAAAATGTTGGTTCAATTGCAATTGAGCACAACCTTGCTTGATCCTTCTGCTGTTTAAACCACCATTGATCTATAGAACACTTTCAATGTTCTCATACAGTATTTAGATATAGTTTATTTATATAGATAAAGCAGGAGGAAACCAAAACAACTAAACGCTTTCTCCGGATTCAGACAACTTCTCTTAGAAAGTGAAAGAAATCTCGGATCAGCAATCAGGCAAATACTGTCTGTTATTGGCCTGGTGAGTATAAAATATAATTAATCACAGTGCATAATTTCTTATAGTATTTTTAAGCTCTCACTGGTTCAGTCAATCTGATTTTGGCAAAGCTCATTTCGAGAGAGAGAGAGCGATAGAAGGATGGACGGACGGACAAGTTGATTGATGGACAGATGGATGTGTAACTCACGCAGGGTTGCTGCACTGGCGACTGCGGGACCGTACACCACTGCCACATGAGCGAGAGCAGGAGCCAAACTTGCCCCAGGAGCTCCAGCCTCCATCATGACCATACGACTGCTGAGAGGATCTCCAGATGCAGTGACCTTTAAAACACCACTACACAAACACACACATGTGTAAGACTCATAAGATACACTGCTTCTTTTTGAGAAACAAAGGTGAGTCTCACCTTGCCCGGGGAACACTCTGTGCCGTCCACCGGCGGACCCTTCTTAGTCTTACAGAAGTACTGGTTGTCGGGATGACTGCACCACAGCTGCTTACACGGGTCATACGTCCGGAACTGACATACACAATCATTACAACATCATCAACACACCCACAGAAAGACAGACAGACAAACAGAGAAAGAGGGATGAGAAAGTGATTAGGAGAATTCAACTAAGAAATGAGAGACAGAGAGTGAAAGAAAAAGAAAGTGAGGGGATGTTGTCATATTGGCCATTAGTGACCAAAAAGAGAAAGCGTGAGATTGAGAAAGATACATAGAGAAGTAAAGCGAGAGAGTGTGTGTATGAGACAGAGAGAGATAAAAAGGGAGAAAGAGAGACATAGAGAGAGAGAGAGACGGAGACATAGGGAGAGAGTGAGACAGAGAGAAAGAGAATAAGAAAGAGAGGGAGACTCACGGCCGTGCACATCTTATATCCCACGCCGAAGTCGAAGCGACACTGCTCATCCATCGAGTACTTGATTCCCGGCAGCTCCGTCAATTTGGGCCATTTCAACTCAAGCGGGTCGTCCAAAAGACAGTCGTACGAGCTACAGCAGAACATCAGAACCTTAACACTCACTTCACACTGAAGAGAAACGACCGTGATAATTACTGGATGTAGCGGTTCAGCTCTTGCTTGCTGCAGCGTGACCAGTGGTAACGATGAAACGCTGCCTGCACCAGTGGAGCCATGATGCTGCCCATGCTGGTCTCGTCTGAACACCTGTTCCCCTGACCGTCATGTTCCATTCCCAACCTGAAGAACATCTTAATCAATACAAGAATCTGCATCATATTCAAGATAATCAACACCATCCTCCTCAACTTCATCATAAACAAAGTCTTCTTCATCCTCATCCACCATCCTGATCAACACAAATATTTTCATCATCAACATCCATAATATTATCATCTTCCTTATAAAAGGGTGATATTGATGACTATATTGAAGACCCCATCCTCTTCATTATCACCAAAACTATCATCTTCAACAAAACACCCGTAGTCATCACTATACGTAGTCATCTCCATCATCATGTTCAACATCACCATCATCAGAATGTTCAACGTCATCTTCATCCTCATCCTCAACCTCACGATTATCATCATCATCAGCCTCAACATCAATTTCATCATCATCAGCTACACCAACATCATGATCTTCATCTTCATCATCAATTTCAACTTCACCATCTTAATCGTCATTAGCCTAACCATCTTCATCAGAATCATCTTAATCTTTTCTGTTAGATGCTACAGTAAAACTCTCACAGTATCCGCAGGTTGGTACTCCTCTGCTCTGAGCACAGACGGTAATGATGTATTCTGATGCTGTAGCTGGGTCTGGCTGATTACTAGTGAGTGATCTACAGCGTGACCCCTGTGAAGACAGCACTGAAGTTTACTAGTATACACGCACCGATCCTGGCAAATCCAAAACTCTCAGCGAAGATCCCCTGCAGGTCGGATCCTTTAATCCCGATTCTTCACGGACCACTGACTGAATACATCTGCTGCTTTTAGATGAGGATGTAATTATGCGTGATGCTAATGAGTTTTAGCAGTGAAAGGTAAAATTACAACGTTGGTCCTGAAAACCGGCTCATCTTATATATTAGTATAAAAACATAACTTTTGAATCAAACAATTTTACTAAATTGCAAATATATAAGTATAACATTTTTTATATATATTTTGAAAAATGATATTAAATTTAACAGTGAAATTGTGAGTGTGTGGTGAGAGCATTTAACACCGTCAAATTTTCGTATATTAATTGTGTTTTAAACACATTTTCTGACGGATGTACGCTCTAGTTGGGTCACGTGTCATAGCTCATTAACATAAAGCTATCATCATCTTCATAATCATCATCACCATCATTTTAATCATCTTCGTCATGCTATTTATCAAGATCATCTTCATCATCATTTGTATCACTTTCATCATCATCTTCCTCATTATCAACATCATTATCATTATGATCAACATTTATTCAAAATCTTCATCTTAAAAATGATCTTCAACATCACCATAGTAAAACTCACACATGTCCGGTCTCATGAGCGACGACAAATGCGGAGGAGAACCCGTCCTCGTGGTTCAGCGTGCAGCTGCGCAGCGGGTGACACATGCCGGTCACAGGCGCGTAACCTAGACAACAAGTGGCAACGTCATCCCTCTGACATCACTGCATACAACACATAAAAAATCTAGTTTCAAAAGAGTCAATTCACTCAATGTTTAGAACAATTGTTGAATTCCCAGAAATCAGAAGTATAAACAGATTTCAAATGCCAAATGTTATCGGTTACAAATATGCAATGCAATAGTCCTGATGTTCTCCTAAACAGCAGCTTCACTTCTCTGACATTTTAGTAGAAAGAAAAGTGAATTCATGTGGAGGTCAGAAGACAGAAAGACTCGATCAGACATGTGCAGTGTGTGTGAGGGCCGGTCTCGCTCTTCTGCAGGACTTTGGCATGTAGCTGAAGAGCAGGAGATGTGGATCACTGAAGGATTACACAAGCATCACAAAGGAATCACTGGACATCTACTCATCCATCATCCACCCTCTACTGAACAGCGCTTTGTTTTCTTACCAATCCTCTATTCATAAATCAATTACGCATTCTGCTCATCCAACCATCCAAATGTTTTGATGTTCCTCAAGAGTTTTCTGGTGTTGCTGGTGCTTTTTAAAGTTCTCTGAAGTTTTTAGAGAATTCTTTCTCTTAAGGTTGTGGAGTTTTCCTTGGGGTTGTCTTGACGTTCCTAAAGTTTTTAGACGTTCCAGAAGTTTTTTGAGGGTCCTGAAACTTTCAGGAATTCCTGAGCATTGTTCCTGAAGTTCTCGTGACATCTCTGAAACTTTCAGATGTTTTCTGCAGTCTAAATGTTTCAGAAGTTTGTAGAGATTTCTGAAATTACTGGAGTATATGAAGCATTCCTTGAGTTTTTGTGTGTTGCAAGAGCTTTTAAAGTTTTTTTGTGGAAAAAGTGTCATTCCTTCTATCTTTGGTTGTAACTGCCGCCTAAAATGTTCTGTCTGATGGAGACTGGTATTCTGACAGTGCCCATATTAGTTTAATTAGCCTCATATTAAACCTTGACCATCTTTAGAGATGAAGGAAGAGAGTTAGTCAAAAGAACAGGAGAGGAAGATTAGTTGTTTGAAAGGTATGTAGGAAAACACTTCCACCACATGCCAAAAACTCCTCACAACACCATGATCTTAACGGCACCGGTTCCGGGTCCCATGGTCTCTAAATGGCCCTGGGACTGGAAACCGTAATGCCAGTGGTCAGAGAAGGAGAAGAGCGTGGAGAAGCACTTACTCTGCACTGCCTCGATCGAGAGAAACACAGTACCTTGCATACCTGCGGGACCAAAATCTTGCCTGGTGAGGAAGATGGCGTGGTCGTGGTGCTCGGCATGCTGGGGGTCAAGTTTCTGCTGACCGTTTGCCCACCGACACACCTGCTCCAGACTCCGAGACGGGTTCCCGCGCTCAATCAGACTGACTGACTGAAACACAACAATATAGATGTATTAAACCCACAAGCCTCCGGGCGCCACGTCTTAAGCGTGCTCACTGCTCCAGTTTTGTGTGTGTCTTGACTTCACTGTGTAATACAGAGCACAATTTCAATACGGTCCCTAGTGGCCATAGTGACAATCTCACGCCACAGAACCTGCTGCAGCTGTCTTGAAGCCTTCTCTCTTTTCTGAGTTTATATCTTGAGGCATTTGATTAATCAAATTATAAGTTGAGCAATAAATTAAGTTTGGAGAAATTTAACAGTATTTTCAGTGTTTTCAGTTGCGTGATGTTTGAGGTGTGAAGCAAATGTTGTGTGTGTTGGTCTCTCACCTGTCGATAGCCCACCAAGATCATTCGCACCAAAACAATGTTGATGTTTGTTCCCAGAGACTCATCGTGATAAATCTCATCCACCTAAAAATAAGAAGAGCGGGAAAGGAACCTTTCAGTTTTTTCTCCTGAGCAGACAGATAGAGTCAGAAGCGTCGAGGTACATTCAGTGTCTTCGCTTGGGAAATGAAGAGAGCAAGCAGGGGCTCATTCTGTGTTTTTTTCTGAGGAGAGATGAGAGCATTCAGAAACTCTAAGAAAAGTTCAGTAGAGCCCTGAAGAACATTCAGGGTTCAGGCAGGGTCTCCAGAGAAAATGTCGCTGGAATGTCAGTGTGAGAAGATCAAACTTTCCGCTGAATATATTAGTCAATTAGAGCAATAATTGATAACCGGAGCATTCTTCAGATAGAGAGGATTCAAGCAGCAAGACAGGTGTTTTTGATTTAGTCCGAAAGACAGGTGTGATTTAGTGCAAACATAGAGACAAATATGTTCTGGTTTGATGAGCAGCTGTGTCTTGGTTCAGAAAGTGAGACAGGAGTTTTCTGGTTCAGACAGCCGGGTTTTATGTAGCAAGACAGGTACGTTCTGATATAAACAACGGCACAGGAAAGTTCTGTTCCTGTAAGATAGGAGTTGAAAAGACGGGTCCGTGTATTTTAAGATGTGAGACAGGTGAGTTCTGATTTAGGCAGCAAGACCAGTGTTTTCCAGATGTGAGAGAGTTATCATGCAGTGAGACAGGTGTGCACCGGTCATGCAGCAAGACAGGTGTGCACGGGTCACGCCACGAGACAGCTGTGCACGGGTCATGCAGTGAGACAGATGTGCACGGTTCATGCAGTGAGACAGGTGTGCACGGGTCACGTAGCGAGACAATTGTGCACGGGTCATGAGGCGAGACAGGTGTGCAGAGCCGTGGACTCTGGCCCGGGCCACGGCGGATCCTGACGGTAACAGTCTCTGTGGAGTCGGAGTGAGGGATTGAGCTCTGTAAGGAGATTACGGAGGCAGGAGCTGCTGGGACGAGCCGTAATCCAGACCACAGAATCATGGGTAAACACGTCTGATCGCACTTGTGCTGCTGAAACACTGCAGCAGACGCTGGGCCTCCATATACTTTTAGAGTGAAGTATAATTATCTTTACAAACTTCGAATAAACAGAAAATTAAAAGCTAAATCTGAAAAAAAAAAAGTTCCATGTGGACACTCACAATGTTCATGAGCGTCAGGACGTAGTTTTGCACGTGTTCTTTGCCGTGAAATCGCACAACCGAGTCGTCCACTGCCAGCAGAACCTCCATGTTGTAGCTGTGATGCTTAGCGTGTCTGCGCTTCCTGTCTGTCTCCATCAGCTTCTCCTCCATCAGCTCCAGAGCGTTTGGCAGATCAGCCAGACCAAAACCTGATACTGAGACACACACACACACACACACACACACTTATAATTTCTTCTTAACTTTGATTTAATGTTGACCGTTTTTTTTTATTCTGAATATTTTTATTCTATTGTACATTCATCAAGACATGATTTCCCCATACATTTACCATTAATAATACATTTATAGCATCTTAAAGTGAGTGTTATATTTTAATCTCAAAAAGAAAAATGCTTTTATTTAAAAAAAAAACTTAAAAATATGGACACACATAAATTATTCATTTCACACTAATTTCTTCTATAGTAGCAGAATATAAAAAACGTGTTTTAAATCTAAAACATTCCTTTTAATACTGAAACTATGTTTGACACTTAATGACTGACACGCTGTGAGTTGAACAGCCAGAACAGACAGAGAAAGACAGACATATCTCTCTCTAACCTTCATTCAGGAGACTCTCGCTCCGTTGAGTTCCATCTCTTCTGATGGCTGATCTTCTATAGACCACATGGACACGACCTTTGACCTCCACTTCTTGCTGACCTTTCTCCAGCGGCTCGATGAAGAACTCCTCCTCATCAGTGCGAATTAAACCGGCCTACAAAGATCAATGATCAATAATGGCACCAACTTTCTCTGCTTTCACCAGCTCTTTCGAGTCAAAACATGCAGATGACTTCTAAATTACGCTTTGTCATTGATGTCATCACAATATCCTCTGTCTGTCCTCCTACACATCCATCCTCCCATCAATTATACCTATTATAGCCCTCTCTTATTAAAGACACATCTACAGTTTGTCATGAATGTCAGTTTCCCAATCTTCATTCCTCATGATCCTCCAGTTGCCAGCCTCTGCTTGTTTAGTAATGTTTAAAAACGATTTGAACTTCAAGTGAAATCTCAAAATATTCCTTGGAAAAAAGCACTTTTATTTACTGTGCTGCAAATAGACACCGTACACAAAAATACAGTCACAGCCAGAGAGAACAAGAGACAACGTGACAACAACAACTCACATTTACATCAGATTAGTGCAGCACATCCTGCTGTCTAGATAGTGAACTACTATTACTTCAGCCCTAGATAGTGCACTGCGTCCTGCTCACTGGACAGATACAGTGAACATCCCATTAAAAGTGAGGCACAAACGTGACATCACTCTCAGCACAAACACACTGTGAATTTCTCACATCAGCTCCAGAAACTTTGAAGAAGAATATTTATAACGCAGCCCTGAACTTCAGCCGACATTTCACACTCTACAGTCAGCTTCACAGAAGAGCAAATTAATTATAGAATATTCTGTTTTAGCTTCTTCATCCATCCATACATCACTCTATCTATCCATCCATCCGTCCTTACATCCATCTCTCTATTGGTCGGTCTTATTACCTAGTTAGCTGTCAGTCTAGGTTCTTTTCATCAGTCTATATTCTGTCTGTCTGTCGATCAATCTGTCTGTTTACAGTATGTACATATATACGTATATCTAACAGAATTGCGCTGTGTAAACAGACCCTCAGACGTATGGAGCCGTGAACAGGGTGTAAACAGAGTCCACATGTCTAGGTCTGAGACACAGATCAGATCTGTTTTCCCAGCATTCCGGTCAGGAATATAATTCTTCAGCTGTCACTCCGGTGTGAAGGGCCGGAATCTGCAGACAGCTGTTTGCCTGGAAAATGAAATCTTTCTCACTTCTGGTGTTGTGTTGGTCAGCAGAAACGGCTGTTCTGAAATCCACCCTCACACTATCTCGAGAATCAACAGTCGCTTTCTGACAAACAGACACAAACAAAGATGGAAGGACGGCGTGATGGACAGTTGCATCAAAGACTGACGGGTGGATGGATGAACACACAGATAAACAGGTTAGACAAAAGACATTAATAAGGACTTATAGGCAAATGGACTGACAGTCAGATAGATGAGATGAATGATATGCTAGACAGGTGCAAGAGAAAGATTTGATGTGTAAATGGTTAGATAATTGGACAAAGGAATGAGTTGATAGACAGGTGAATATTGACAGATGTGTAGATGGGTGGATACTGTAGGTTGACAGACAGACAGACAGATGAATAAGAAGATAGACAGGTGATTAATGACAGATGTGTAGATGGGTGTATAGGATGACAGACAGACAGACAGACAGACAGATGAATGAGAAGATAGACATTTGAATGAATAGTGACAGATGTTTAGATGGGTGGATAGGTTGACAGACAGACAGATGTATGAGATGACAGACAAGTGAATGAATAAGGACTGATGTGAAGATGTGTGGACAGACAAACTGACACACAGATGGGTGAGTTGATAGACAGGTGTAGGAATAATGGATGATCAATGCATGAATGCATGAATTGGAACGTGAGCATCAATGAGACAGCGAAAGGGTCAAGGCAGAGGTGGTCAGCACGACTCCTCGTGAAGAATAACGTGCCTCTCCACTGTCACCCAGAAAGTAGGACAGAGCCTGAAGTAACATCCCTGGTTGCATAAGCAGTGTAATGGCCAGAACCTGATGATCATTGATGCGTTCCATCAATACCTCCATCCCCTCTGGTTCCTGTTAGAACCAGGTCAGACTGGATCAGAAAAACTGATCAATTCGAGCTGATCAGCAGAGGTCAAGCTAAACCAAAGCTCTGAACATCTCACAGCCTCTGTGCTCTTCTATCACACGTTCAGTGAGAGTGGTGGAGAGGTGGAGGAACTGTGAGGACAACTCGCAGGCACTGTCCATGCTGTAGAGACCGACTGTACTGATTCCAATATCTCAGCTGTTCACTATCTAGTAAGCAAGACTGAGTGCGCTGTAACTACAGAAACATCTCAACTTAGTGCCCTAGACTGTGCACTACACCCTAATTACTAGAAAGTGAACGGCTGAGACAGTCACATCTCCTTTTGACTTTACCACAATAGTGCACTGAATCCTGATCACTAGATAGTGAACAGCTGAAACAATTCCATCTCATAGATGGTGCACTACAACTTGCTCACTACATAGTGAACAGCATACTTCAGCCCAAGACAATGCACTATTTCCAGCTCACTAGACAGTACACATCTCATCTTTACTTCGGCCTGAGGGTGCACTAAATCAAAGTGTACTTGATCCCACTCACTAGATAGTAAACAATGAGTCAGGCACATCTCACCTTTTCTTCAGCCCAAGATAGTGTAGTTCACTATTTCCGTCTCACACATCTCATCTTTACTTCGGCCCGAGAGCGCACTACATCTTACACACTAAATAGTGAACAGCTGAGACTGGATATTAACTTTGGCCCTAGATAGTGCACATGATTCTGCTCACTAGAGAGTAAACAATGAGTCGGGCACATCTCACCTTTACTTCAGCCCTACATAGTGGACCGCATTCTGCTTACTAGATAAACAAAAGTGATCTTAGGTGCTCAGATACACCTTTAGTCATATCAGCAACACAGAAAATACTCCCAGCAGCTCCATCATCCGTCCTGACAGTCATTATAATACAGTATAATAATCAGCATTTACTGTAAACCAGCTGTACAGTACATTCCAATCATTAAGCGCACAGCGTTTAGCTAAAAATCCAACACACGTTACACTTTGTTTCAGAGTCAAGTGTGTTGTTTTGGTGTAAATGACAGTTATTGGGGTTGACGGGAGTTGGGTTGGCGCCGCAGTATCGGTTCCGGCCGGGACAGCGCGTCATTGTGCGCGAGACTCTGACAGTGATTACCTCAGAGACTGATCAATGTGGCGGGATGAATGATCTTATTGTGCGCACGGACGCGGTGGAGAAACAGAGACGCTCTGTGCGCGGCTGCACCGCAGGAATCACAGCGACACATCCGCGATTAAACTGATTCTACTGAACTACAACACGGCGTGCGCGCGCGTGTGTGTGTGTGTGTGTAAGCGAGAGGCAGGGGGTGAGGGGGGCAAGACAAACAGTAACCAGAGATAGTAAAAGAGGGGAATAGAGACAGGCAGGGAACGGCAGACAAACAGAGAGAAACACACAAAGTCAGTTTTTCCAGGGCGCTTCTCATGACAACTACTTAGTGTGCACTTGCTCGTGAAGGTCAGAGTGCAAAAGTTCAACTAACGAGAGAAGAGTTGATCCCCAAAGCTTGTAACCGCACCAGCATAAGGTTGGACTGGACGTCCCACTCCCTGTCCACCGGCAGATTCTGCGACCCACAGTCAGACGTTATTAGTCTAGCCGAGCGGGATCGCTCAAGCGCTAGTGGGAATGTGACTGTTACATAACTTCTGGAACGATTGGAAACCAGCGGGTGCTGAAGGTGTCCGCAGGGCAGCCGAAAATCACTGCGCTTCAGATCTACTGCACACCCAAAACTCACCACCTCTTTCGTCGCAGCTCATCCCACAATTCCAACTTCAATAGTCTCTTTCCAAATTTCCTAAGCAAGTGATGGCTTCTTCACAACCCTGACACGCTCCTCTAGATTCACCTCGAGGGCAAAAAGCACTACTGTTTGCCACAACCCACTCACAATTCCTCAAAATCACATCTGGGTGTTTGGGACAGTTGTGCAGATCTCACCTCTGTGCCTGGACCATGAGCACTTCCAGTCGGCCTCAAGGTAACATCTACGTTAGACTTCTGAAGCCAGACCCCCAAGCGGCCTCTGGACGGAATCGTCCCATGGTGACCCCAAACTCTGTCTCTATGTTTGGAACGTGCCTTGAATTCCACCCAATCAAGCTAAGCCCGGAATGCACATGTGACGGCGATTACGCCTCCCAGAATATCAAGGACCCACAGACTCACAAGAAGTTCAGAAATGTGGGATTTGTTTTACTTACCAGTCCATCACAGTTGCTGATGGCCACCGAGGCTTTGGGCATGTCGGTCACTTCTCCAGTAAACACACAGTTCCTCTGCATCCGTTCCTTAGCACGCTCCTCAAAGTCCTCCTGCCATTGGACGAACGCTTCTGGGGCCACAAGTCTCCTGTTGGCCCTCAAGCGCAAGTGCAGCTCTCTCCCGAAAACGGTGACGTTAAAGAACAGCTGTTGGCCGTTAAGAGCCGTCTGCGGTGTGACAGAGCGCCGTGTTCGCTTCCGGCCGCCGGACGCAGATCCCGCTGACAGCACGTGCGAGACGAACCGGCCGCGGGCGTCGGTGCTGAACGGGACGATTAGGCCGAACTCATTCAACTTACCGGAGAGATTTACAGCTGAAAACAACCCAGATTCACATGTGACTTTTGAGTTACATTATAGTAACACTTTTTGTGCAATACTTTACAAGTAAAATACTTTACATACATTTCATTACATAAATATTATATTTATACATATTGTGTGTATAAAAATTGAGATACACAATTATGCATAACACACGCACACACACACACACACACACACACACACACACACACACACACACACACACACACACACACACAAATGAATATATACAGTCACGCACGCGCCACACACTTTATTGATACTGACTGATACTTAGTCTAAACTTGTTTATTTTAGTTGATCTTACCCGGGTTCTTCGTTGCATGTCTGTAATCCAGAAACAGTAAGTTTATCGTACAGTAAACGAGCAGATACATCAAATCCATCGCAGTGGCAGCGCGAGCTTTTCTTCACGCGGGAAACTTTCCTCCGGCGCGCGCGGCTCATGAGGAGAAACGTGCGCGAGACAGTCGCGCGGCGGCACCGATCATTGCACGGTGACGGCTGGAGCGAGTTCACGCGGCGCCGCGCCGAGCGTGTGTGTGACGACACGAACAAAAGAACTGATGGCTCGTGCACACAAACGTTTCGAGCGAAGCCAGCTCGGAAAAGTTTCCGTTCCGCCGCGTTTCACACGTTCACACATAAAGCGCTGGAGTGGAAAAGTCAAAAATCCGAAACGAGTTTTTAAAGGGGTAGTGCACGCGAAACTCGACACGCGCCTCATCGAGCGTCAGTGCAGTTTACAGATGCTCGTGAACTTCAGTCGGTGGCACGGTGAATTACACTGATTTACACCAATTAGAAGAAAAAGGCAACAGCAGATTCCAGTGAATGGATGAGGGTGAATATCTTATATTGTCCATTCTAATACGTAAACTTTCAACTTTGTTGCTGTCATTTCCATCATAACAAAACACGCCCCACTCACTTTGTTAAAGAACGTCGGCTATAATGAACATCATCAACATTGAATTGATATGAAATGAATTTATTTGTCCCACTGCGAGGAAATTACATCTCACAACAGCAGAAAGGATGTAGAGAACACATACAAACAAAAAGAAAATATGCATGAAAATAAGCAAGTAAATAAAAATGCATGAACAAAAACACAAAGTTGTGTTTTAACATAAAAAGCCAATAACGTTAGCCAATATGACTTCAATTCCTCTTCCCATCTTCCTCTGTTTATTTTCCATATTTAATTTTCTCTTTGAATGGCCGTCTTGGGGACACTAGCAATTAGAAAAAATCTGTAACCATAGACAGCAACATCTCGGTTCAGCAGCGGCTTCTGATTGATCGGTCATTGCTGATGATGTTTTTTCAGGCCATTGGCTTCAGGAACTACATTGTGTAATTGTCATTTAAGCACATAGTGGCTTAAATCCACTTCCGTGGATTGTTCTGCTTTCCATACAGCGCACGTGTGAAATGGAAGCGTGGAACGAAGCATCAGTGAATCAGCAGAATAGTCCAGAACCACGGCCCTGATTCGGAGAGAACTCAATGTGCTTCTTTGTTCGTCCGACTCTTCCCGAGCACGGCTCCGGTTTCAGTATCGTGGAGGCATTTCAAAGCACGTCCGCCCGCGGCTCCTCAGAAGAAACTAATCTGCAGATGCTCTCAGATAGCGACAGCTCACTGGAAGAGTCCGGAGAGAGAGCCACGCACCAGTTATTCCAGCGATAAGGCCGAAGATTAGGGTCTACTGGCCTCTGATCCCCCACACATGGCGCCTGAAGACCCCTGAGCTTCTGTGTAAGCAAAGTCAAGGTCACGGAGGTTCAGTGGAAATAAAAGCACAGCTATATATGGCATTACCGTGATACAGAGTGAATGAACGGCCCAAGAAAAGTCAATCGGACGGTCGTTCTTTCCAATAAAGACAGTCAAGTTCACGTTGGCCTTCTCATTACTGAATGTGCACATCATCTTTGTCTTCTACATCAATAAGGCGTATTCCTGTAAATGCATCTTAATGTCAGTAGCTGCTGAAATGACAGTTAAAAGTGACTCGATCTTGGAGAACGAGTGACTCGTGACTTAATTTCTTTTTTGCTTCTGTTCACAAGCAAAATTCAGTTGGCAGACACCACTTAGATCTTTCGCCCAACGAATGCCACCACAGAAAATGGAATGTTCTGCTCAATCGTCTGAAGTTGACCATAGAGTCATTCTGGCCCTTGACTTAAAAAAAAAAAAAAAAAAGAATCATTGAAACATTTTACTTTCAAATTACTCATTTGATGATTAAATAATGACTATCTGACTCAGCACCTTGTAAAATCAAGCAATACAAACAAGCCAGTAATACAGCAACAATTAGCATTAAATAAGAGTGTTTAAAAGGATGCTTCTGTGTGCTTGGTTTTGAGTTCAGATGTCCGACAGGTAGAGAGATCAATAGTATCACGGTTTCAAAGAGAACTCCATGAGAGACGGCCAGAAACACGAACGAGAGAACCATGAAGAAACAGAAAGATGAGTGAAACAGAGACAAAAACAAGCGGTGGACAGAGTGACATGCAGGGGAGGATATCTGAAAGAAACAATGAGAAGAGAGATACGGAAAGCGAGAGCAGAGAAAGAGAGAAACATGAAGGAGAGAGTGAAGGGAAGAGAGAGAAAGTGACAAAGAGCAGGGGAAAAGAGACAGAAACGTGGAGAAGCTATTCTGTTGTTCCTCAAGACAGTAGACAGTAAACAGAACTAAAGTTTGTACTGTAAGACAGTAAACAAAACTAAAGTCACGTTCTTCAGATTGAACTGTAGTTGTTATCAAAAGTTTCTCATATTAATTACAGTCAAAAAGAAAACCAGAGAAAGTCTTAAATGGTGTGTGGTTTGTGTCCAGCCATGTCGGCACCAGCACAGAAACATTCACTTGCATGATGGGTTTTTGGAAGAGTGCAATCGCAATGAAGGTGGTCTACAGAATGTGAGCGGAATCTGTAAAGCTGGTTTGTGAGCAGAACCAAGTTGATTCAGGCTGGATTCATCAATACTAAGAACGAGTGGAGAACAGATCTTTCTGGAAGTTTGAAAAGAACAACCGCCAGATTCCTTTGGACAAAAAGCTTAATTGTCTTCAAGAAGGGTCAAACACGTGACATCAGGTTAGCAAACCAGGGTCATCTGCATGACTTTTCCAAATGATTCCATTAACTTGGAGTATGATTCTCTTTGATGAAATTAGTTCATTTTTGTTGTAAAAGTTATGAAATTTGCTTAGACTTCATTCCATTACCATAAATGCGGAGAAAATTCTAGAACCTCTGGAAAGTCCTTAATGTGACATGGTAGTGAAGGGATTATAATTGCAATGAGTGACATGCACATTAACTCCGTGTCACAAGGTGGCGCGACTCATTCACACAGTTTTTGTCTGGACTTGTAAAAGAAAATTCACTCTAGTTCTTGATTCCACTGGATCCCAGTCAATTGATAAATTGATTAGACATTCTGAGAATTCTGACGTTGAATTGACTGAGAATTTTACAGACAAACCCCTCAGAACGTCACAGACTCATATTCCTCAGCCAGTTCTGGTGGTCCGCAGAACCCACTCTTTACAGGCTGTGGAAAGTCTTTTCTCTGTCATTGTGCATGTCTGATGGCTTTAAAAAGATCTAAAGACACACATTTATTTGGATTGGCTTTTAGCGGCCAGGGCTTTCTGGTTTGAAGTATTTCTCTGAGATTCATTCTGTGTTTTACGAATGAGTTGAAGGCGTGGTTTTGTATAATTTTACTATACTCGCTTTTTGTTCTCAAATCGTTGCAACTTGAAAATGACTTTGAGATCCGTGAAAAGATCACATACTGTGAAAAAACATCAAAAGGCTTCAATACTGTAAATATCAAACGGTGATATCACACTCTGTTATTACAATATGTTTATTATATCCTAATGTTGTCATATATACAATATTGGTTTTATCAAAAGTTTGTTACATTGAAAAATATACCGTACATCTGTTATATCCTGAGCCTAAAGTTTACTACTATTTGTAAAAACAAATCATTTACAATTGCAGAGAGAGTTTGTAAACTATCCATCCGTGATTTTCTGCTCTCCCTTGGGCATTCTCTTCCTCTCTCACAGAGAAAGCATCAAATATACAATATGTTACGGCTAAACATATGTATTTGTTATTAACGATGTTTTATTATAACTAGATATTATGATAAAGTCTGATTTTGTTATTGGCAAAATTATATTATGCAAGATAAAGGCATTGTTATTTTATTAAACTGACTTAAAAGACGACATTCTCCTCTTGCAGAGCTCAGCGGAGCTCAACCTTAAGGGTCTTTGGTTGTGGCCGTAACAGGTCCTGAAACCAAAGGAAACGATGGAGCCTGTGATGAAGGTCTCAACACTACACGAGTAGAATCCTAATAACCTGAGGAACTCTTTCTAGATTTCAGCCTTATGGAAGAAGAGATTTTGGTGCTTTTTTCCAACAGCCTGGGTGTCACGTCAGGTCTTCACTGATGATCACACCATAACGTTCTTGACCATCTCCACTGGAGTTTTATTGTCTGTTCAGCATCCTGAAGTCCACTTCAAACACTTGAGACCATGCAGAACCATCCTGGTAGTGAGCACTGGATCAGCTCTATACCCTCACAAGGGTGCTTGAGGGTTCCCGAGTTTCCACATCCAGAAAGGTCTTGGAGAATTTTGCTTTTCTTGTAGCTTCAGTGCAGAGCACGTGTTTTCCCAGGGAAAGCAGGAAGTGAAGATGAAGAATAGATGACTTGGAAGAAAATTAAACTGTAATGTAAAAGAAGCTTCGGATAAAAGTGTCTGCGCAGAACATGAAGGTGAAGTAAACCGTGACCGTGTCCCTCGTAGTATCTGGTACTTCAGAACCCTCGGATAATGACATTTTTGAAACAAGATTTTTAAAATGAGCAGATATCCCCTTTTCCAGACAGCAAGGCACTATCCTGCATTTTCAAAAAAGGATTTTTTTCTGGAGGTCTTATTTTCAGTAAACATTCTCATTTTTTTTCAGTTTTCAGTTTAGGGATCTCAATTCAAAGTTAAAGAATTTGTAAAGTGAAACCTAAAAAATGTGCTCTACTTCATTACGCACAAGCAGAAGTGTCTTGCATCGTGACTTTTTGGAAAAGAGATAAGTGATTTATATATTTATCAATCACCATGTATCTATTCTAATTTTTCTTATTTTTTGAAGAAATGCCCATCTGATTCCACTTGAAAAGCAGTAATGTCCTTCATACAAACACTCGCACACACAGCTTTAAGCAATGCTTTTGTTATTTAATGTCGCCTGAAATGAAGCATTCGTTATTTTGAAAAAAAAATCACTAATTTATAAAATATCCATCAGCCTTTTTTCACTGCTTGAAAAACAACAAGATTATGTCATAAAAAAATCTAACGCTGAAGTCCAGTTAAATTAGGTCCAGTTATAAAAAAGGTTAAAAAAGGTTAATAAGGAAAAAGGTCAACACACGGGTGTGACCTCATGTGATGACATCATCTTGAGATGAGGCAGGTTGTGGCGGTTCTGCTAGTTCCAGTGGTTACACCGATGACATCATCAGACGAAGAGGCCTCTGAAGGGCAGGCCGTGGCGGTTCTGTTGGGTCCAGCGGTGACGGAGACGGGACAGAGACGAGTCCTTCAGGCTCTCAAACTCAGAGAAGCACAATCCATTCAGCAGCTCGTATACTCCGGCCTTAGCAGCCACCTGAGACACACACACACACACACAATTTTAAGGTTGGGGACCCTGCAGGCGACATCTGCGTGTGATGGGTAAACACAGAGAGAAAAAAAGAAGCACAGCCGGTTGGGTTTACTCTGGCTGTGTAAAATCATTACGCCTGCAAACGAGCAGACACGGGTCAAGGCCACGCTTGTTAACGCTAGCATCACGCTCTCCAGAAGCAGAGATCTGGGAAAAATAGTCCTGATCCCCTGTGTGAGGAGAAACACAAACTCCCACCTACCAAACACTCAATATTAACCACCGTAAATCTCCTCACCATCACTCCCAACCTTCATGGGAGAGAGAGAAAGGAAATTAGAGGAAGAATGGAAAAGAGAAGGAATAAAAAAAAGAATGAAAGGTAATGAGAGGAGTAGAGAAAGAGAGAGTGTGTGTGTGAGAGAGAGAGAGACAGAGACAGACAGACAGGGAGTGTGTAAGCAAAGTCAAGAGTATGAGAGAAAGTGCGAGAGATGGAGAAATATAGAGAAAGTCAGGAAGTGAGTGTGAGAAAGAGTGTGTGTATGTTTTAGAGAGAGAGAGAGAGAGAGAGAGAGAGAGTCACACTTTTGTGTCTCGGGTGATAAGAGGTTGAGGTGGAGTTTGTTCAAGGACCATGAAGCAGCACAAAACTGCTGTTAGAGAGAATGTGCGAACTGACCTTTGACCTCAGTTGACATAACACTGGCCAACAGATTGACCGTGATGAACGTGACTGCAGGACACCACAAACAAACATCACGCATCATCGCAGAGAGCGATGGGAATATCAGATCTCCACCAGTAAAAAAAGAAATCAAATGATTGGTTCACTTCACACTCTTATTCAGCAACGCAGCTCCACCTTGCTCTGAGAAACACTTTCTCTCTCTGTATGTCTCTCTCTATCTCACTCAGTATGTCTGTCTTTATAATTCGGTCTGTCCCACCTTACTCTGTCTGACTCTCCAAGTATTCTCCAATCATTGTCTTTCTATCCTTCTCTGTGAAGATCTATCTCCATCTCTCTCTCTCATATTCTTAGCTGACCAATAGCTTGAGATAGTCTTTCAGTTTCTCTCTCATTTTCCCGTTTCTCTCTCTCTCTCACACACATGTTTGTTTCTCCCTCTCAATTTATGTTTCTTTACCTCTGTCTCGCTCTTAATGCTTTTTTAACTAATTTGTTTTGTTCTCCCTCGTGATTAGTTTAAAAAAAATTTTTTTAAAGTTTTAAAACTTCTCTCCCTTTCACTTTTCTTTTCCCCACTATGTCGTCTCTTTCTCTGACTTCTGTCTCCATCTCAGTCCGATTTGCACTTTCACTCTTCTCTTTCTCCACCTGAGACTGGGCGTGATGTTTCTTCTCCAGCCTTTCTCAGAGTAATTACAGTCGATGTTCTAACCTGCAACATCCAGTGGCTGAAGGAGCGTGTCCACGTGTCTGGCTTCTCCAGGTGCAGGTACGTGTTGAAGAGGATCAGGTAGATGTAGCGCTCCAGGAACAGTAAACTCTTCAGTCTAAAGGTCTGGACCTCCACTGCCGTGCGGCCGCTTCGGATCTACACAAACACTCACGTCAGAAAGTCACTCACGTCACGTCACGTCACTCTACTTAGAAGGGTTTTTAGACGGTCTTTAGATGTTTAGTCAGAAGAGATGAAGCCGAACAACACTAGGTATAACAAACAACCTTCATTAGCGGGAAGTTTTGTGATTGGTGTGTAAGAATGTCAGTGGATGTGTGTGATGCAACACCAGTTGATTTGTTTTGATTATTGCGGCCTAAAATGCCAAATGTTGCGGCAGCTTTTTCAAAAAGTTGCGATTTTTTTAGACAGATTTTTCTCAACAGAATTGCATTACCCTATGATTTAACAAACATGATGTGAATTTATTGTTACGTCAAAATTGTTGTGTTTTTTGCAAGCTTACTCCCCCCAAAGCACAGGAATTCAAAGATTATGGCAAAATTGATTTATTGATTTATTACTAAGTGCAAAGACTATTGTTCAACCCAGGCAATTCATGGGTAAAAAAATATAAGCCCATATATTTCAACATTGCCCAGTCTAAACAAGTATGAACCAATTTAATGTTCCTCCATACCAGAAAAATAGTTCTAGGGCGTTTTTAAAACAACAAAAATATATTTTATCTTCATAAAAACCATATCCCTCTTATGATGGAAGGAGGAAACATCAGCTCTGCCTAATTAATCACAGAGAATCCATAAACCAAATGCTGGGAGAGTTGATGAAGACGATGGCGATGAAGAGCATCTGGACAGCACGGGTGTGGATGTACAGAACAGAGGTTTCCTTCAGACAAACTTCAGACTACTGACAGTGATGCAACAGACCCGGCAGATTATTGGTGTTGACACGTGACTGATGTTATGAACGGGTTAATGTGTCCTGCAGCGCACGTGACACACACACACACACACACACAGACACAGACATTTATCCAGTGGAAAAGAAGAAAGACATTCCTTCCATTCCAGAGCAGAGATCTGCCACATCAGCAACAGGAGGAGCCACATCTGCCTCATTAACAACAGCTTCACATCCTCATTCACTCCAGCAGCCACTGACTGAAGAAACACACACACACACACACACTCTTTCGCTTCTTGGTACTGCTGCCATTAAATCCAACCAAAAGCAGAAGTAAAGCTCCGAGCCAGTGATGACTGGAGCGCTCCACACTAAATCACTCCCACATGGTGGTGGGCAGCAGAGACCCTCCGTCTCTCTGAGACACTGATTTCCTTAATGACTTCAGCAGACTCCACAACACCTACTCTACCATTTTCCAGCCGCAAATACACTTGTGACGCAAGCAAACGCATAGAGAGAGAGAGAGAGAGAGGGACACACAGGGAGCAAGCGAAAAAAGAGACAGAGCAAAAGAGTCAGAGAAAAAGAAAAAAATAGCAAGAGAAACAAGAGAGATGTGGAGTGCACTTAAAGAAAAGAGAGCGAGAGACCAGAACACAAAGAGTCAAAGAGCAACTTAGAAAAAGACAGAGCAATAGAACACAAACAATCACAGCTACAGTCAAGCTTTAATCAATCCGCAGCTTCTCTCAAGGATTCTTAAAGGCGATCAATAATCAATAACACAGCAGACGTGTGTTCAAGCAAAACAGACAAAAGAGCATATTTTCCCATCACAAGGGCTTTTATTCCGCTTCTCCACGTTTCATTTAGTCAACGTGTGCAGCTTTACTACACCTCGCAAATTAACTAATAAACCTCGCTGCGGGAGTTGGGCGATCGATGGCGGCGAGTGTTGAGACGATCAATAATCACGTGTGTGAAAAGTGTAATTCAATTTGTCATTAGTCCTGACAGGAAGAGCTGAAAGTGCAATCCAAAGTCAGTTGCTCACACGCATGTTTACGGCTTTCTACGGTACAGAACAGTACACTGTTGTAACAAGAGCTTCGCAGGATAGAAAAGTAGAAAATCAATGTTGCAGAAAAATGTGAACTGATGTGAGTTACGTGTACATTTTTGTCAAAAAACAAAACAGAAAACAACGTACTTCTATGACTGATGTCTGGAAAAAAAAGATTATTCTAGTTTATAACTATTGATCAGTTAGCATAATTATTAGTTAACATTGGTAAATAAACACGGACATTAAGGTTTAAAAGGACTTGACAATAAAAACTTTTTGGTAATTATTGACAACTTGACAGTTTAATGGCAAACAGCCAATCAGCTTTCATCGTCACATTTTACCATCACATAACTCACATAATGCAGAATAAAAAAGGTCTGTGGCAAAGTAATGAGATTTAGTGTCAGGGTCACCTACAGGGTCATTGTAGAGTCACTACAATTTAGTGACCAAGTCCACGTGAATGAATCTTATCCCTAAAGATGCTAGCCCCTAGCATAACAGCGGAGCCACACGATCGTCTACAATCTCTTTTTGATCGATCTGATGTACTGGTCCGTGCTTAATTGGAATGAAAAAAAGGGTTCAGACATCTGAATAATTCATTGAAACAAGGAAAACATTGTAGTCTGCTTTATAGCAAAAGTTTTAGGAATTGTGAAAAATTACACTGCCGACATTACATTGCATATTATCACACAGCCTAATACGGTCTCAGTATTAGGCTGTGTGACGTACAGATCCTGAGCGCCCCCTAATGTTGGAGTATTGAAGCTGCATGTCACTCAATTGAACAAACCTTTGTGCCCCTGGTTTGCACACCACTCGTCTTACAAATGCTATTGAAGAAAAGCTTTCGAGGGACGCGTTTACTAAAAGACGGTAAGACAATAATCTAATTAAGAATGTACATATCTATAAATCTAATAAATAATCTGAATCATGGCTTAATGAATGGAGATGCTGGTGGTAAACAGCAGACGCAGATACTGTGGACCTGTAAGTAAGCATCTATAAAACTCAAAAAATATGTTAAAAATTGCAATACATTTTTGTCAGATTATCAACTAGACCTTGAACTCCACCTTCATCTTGGCAACAAGAGCGAACGAACAGAACAGTCTCTCCTTGTCTATTTTTCGTTATGTCATCTCTGTTATGTTTCTCTTTCTGTTCTTTTTTTATTCTTTATTCCACCACCTTTACCAGATCTCACTCAATCTATTTTCCGTCACTCACCGTCTACTTCATCACTCTGTCACTTTTTAATATTATTCTCTACCTTTATAATATATACAGACGTGGACAAAATTGTTGGCACCCCTGAAGTATTTCTCACAGAAAAGTATTACATTAACAATTGTTTTGCTATTTACATGTTTATTCCATTTGTGTGTATTGGAACAAAACAAAAAAGAAGTGGGAAAAAAGCAAATTTAACATAATGGCACACAAAACTCCAAAAATGGCCTGGACAAAATTGTTGGCACCCTTAAATTAATATTTGATTGCACACCCTTTGGAAAAAATAACTGAAATCAGTCGCTTCCTATAAGCCTCAATAAGCTTCATACACATCTCATGAGGAATTTTGGGCCACTCTTTCTTTGCAAAATGCTCCAAGTCTCTCATTATAGAAGGGTGCATTTTCCCAACAGCCACCCAGCTTTCTGACACTGGGCCCTACATTACGACCCAAAATCTTTTGGTAATCCCCAGATTTCATGATACCTTGCACACAGTCAAGATACACCCAGTGCCAGAGGCAGCAAAACAACCCCAAAACATCTTAGAACCTCCATCATATTTCACTGTAGGTACTGTGTTCTTTTCTTTCCGTTTTCGGTAAACAGTAGAATGATGTGCTTTACTAAAGAGCTCCATCTTGGTCTCATCTGTCCACAAGACGTTTTCCCAGAAGGATTTTGGCTTACTCAAGTGCATTTTGGCAAACTGTAGTCGTGCTTTCTTATGTCTCTTTGTCAGAAGTGGGGTCCTCCTGGGTCTCCTGCCATAGTGCTTCATTTCATTTAAATGTGGACGCATAGTTCGCGCTGACACTGATGCACCCTGAGCCTGCACGACAGCTTGAATGTTTTTGGAAGATGTTTGGGGCTGTTTATCCACCATCCGGACTATCCTGCGTTGCAACCTTTTATCAATTTTTCTCTTCCGACCACGGCCAGGGAGATTAGCTACAGTGCCATGGGTTGCAAACTTCTTGATAATGTTGCGCACTGTGGACAAAGGCAAATCTAGATTTCTGGAGATGGACTTGTAACCTTCAGACTGCTGATATTTTTCCACAACTTTGGTTCTCAAGTCCTCAGACAGTTCCTTTCTCCTCTTTCTGTTGTCCATGCTGGGTGGCACACACAGACACACAATGCAAAGACTAAGTCAATTTATCTCCTTTTAATCTGCTTTCAGGTGTGATTTTTATATTGCCCATACCTGTTACTTGCCCCAGAGGAGTTTAAAGGAGAATCACATGCTTGAAACAATGTTATTTATCCACAATTTTCAAAGGGTGCCAACAATTTTGTCCAGGCCATTTTTGGAGTTTTGTGTGCCATTGTGTTAAATTTGCTTTTTTTAACTCCTTTTTTGTTTTGTTCCAATACACACAAATGGAATAAACATGTATATAGCAAAACAAGTGTTAATGTAATACTTTTCTGTGAGAAATACTTGATTTTTTAGAAACTTTTCAGGGGTGCCAACAATTTTGTCCACGTCTGTATGTATATATACACCGTATTTGCACACACACACACACACACACACACACACACACACACACACACACACACACACACACACACACACACACACACTTTCGGCTCAGCTCTTTAAGGTAAAAGAGCAGCTCTTTTGACTCCAGTCTCTCTTTTGAGGCTTCACAAATACTAAACGAGTCACGCGGTGGATTTCGAACGTAGTATTTATTCCCAAAGCACGAGTCTGAATTAGCGCTTGCTTCTCGGGAGAACTCCGACCTGTTTGCATTTTCTTATTTCTTTCTTTTTCCCCTAAAGGGGCAGGGCACGTTTTTAATTATAATGCAACCATACCAATAAAAAATTAAACCTTAAACATAAATTAACGATAACTTAGATAGATTAATAGCAACATAAACAAACATGGTTACTTGATTTTTAGGTTTCCTTTACCACCAAGGATGCCTAAATAGTTTTATTATTTCTATAGAATTAAAGAGCCTCTGAACAGTGTTTTATCATTTTTTCCCTGTGCCGCTTTAGTCTCCCGATGGGCCGACTATATTTGACTTTATATGAAACCCAAAATTGGATTTATACTCATTTCTATTTTTTCACTTTTCTCTCATTTCTTTCCCACGTCTTATAAGCGGGTCTGAACAGAATACAGTAATCCCTCGCTACTTCGTAGTTCGACTATTGCGGATTCACTGCTTCGCGGATTTTTTTTTCTTTATTACGTATATTCGTCCCGACCGTATCTCGGCGGAGGATGCTCGAAGTAGCTCGAGACGGACCTCGCCAGACGCGTCTCAGCGCGGAGATGCGAATCGCTATGTCGGACGTCCCCCCGCGACCACCGCACAAGCCCCAGTGGCGGGAAACATGCACTCGCGCCTCATATCCCCTCATTCAAACACTTTGAAAATTAATATTTCCGCGGGGACGACGCGTGCGGGAGATGTTTGTTTACATTACTTTAATAATAAATACTACGTGAAAAAAGTGTTTTAAAAATCTGAATAAGTGTTAAATAAATACGTAAATGTTGTGCCTCACCTATAGATAGATTTTCACCTAGGTACGTTCCAAGCCCAACCGCGATAAACGGGGGATCACTGTACAGCAATCTCACAACTGAAGTGGGGGGGGGGGGGTTATAAGCGGATCGACTTATAAGCGAGTAAATACGGTATATATATTCATATATATATATATATATATATATACTTTTTTTTCCATCTCTCTCTCTCGGTCGGTCAGTATTTCTCTTTTTTTATTTTAAATCTCTCCTCCATCTGCCCCCCCTTTTCTCTCCAGCAGTTCCTTTCAATAATCTCCGTTTCAGAAAATATTTTCCACAGCTCCGTCCAAACCGTGAGCTGCTCTCATTCCTCGCTCGTCCTCAACAGTGCTGGAACCGCAGAGAAACCTTCACTGTCTCTGCCCTGTCCTTCATGAAGATGACAACGTCAACGAATCCTGCACCCATGACTCCCTGATCACACACACACACTCTGATGCTACCACCTAGAGCACAGACTCTCTTTACAGCACACACACAGGTTCAAATGAGTGAGAAGGGATGACACATTTACACACCAGTTTGGCTGGTTTAATAACTATAATAAACACGAAACAAACGTCCTTATGAGGCTCTTTTAAGTGAGAGTGAAGAGCGCCCCCTACCTGTCTGTATGTGCTGATGATGATCTCGCGCAGATGGTAGTGCAGCGGCGTCATGGTCTCACTCACGCAGTCCAACGCCAAATCTACCTCCCTCTTCATCCTGTGACCGTCAGGAAGCAAACGCACCAGCTTCATCACCACCTGCGCAGACAAACGCAGACAGACCGAAACAAATGTTATGAAACATCCTTGATTCTGATCCTAAAATAAGCATTAGTCACATCATAATCATAAATAAAAATACACAACACATGATAATGCTTTTGGACTAAAGTTTTAATTAGGATAAGATAAGATGGAGTGGAGTGCATGTACACCCCCTAGAGGCTGTACACAAGATGCAGAATAATTCACTTGTTTTGTGGTTAGCGTATAGAATGAGTGTCAGCTGATGTAAGAGAGAGAGAGTGTGTGTGTGTGTGTGTGTCAGCTCACGCAAGAGTGTGTGTGAGCACAATTCATGAGGTCATGACTTGGTCAGTGACTGCTCCTGACATGCGTCATCACCTCATTCTCTGAATATGGGTCAGTAACACAGTTATTAACTGCAGGTCGTAACTAGTCGCTTCCATTTCTGACGACAGCGACATGTAACTGATGTGTTAATGACTTTCACCAGAATAAGGTTCTTATTTAATTACTGCTCTATATAGAGCACTAGGTCATATTTTCAGGTTCAACAGTCAACATTTCGTCATGTCACCATTTTAATTACCACTCTGAAATAATAAGATACAATAAATGATGACAAATCTTATAACTGTCAGACTGCTAATAGCAGAAACCAGACACATTTTATGTCACGCATCAATCACTTTGACATGCATCAATAACACGCAATCACCATGACATCCATTACAACAAGCATCACTAATGATGACATCACTTGTCATTTTGACATGCATCAGTCATGATCACATCATTCATGCATCACGCTCTTCATGACAACTTCATTCCTGACTGGTTCAGCCCTGCTTTACCTCAAACTCTCCCTTGGTATATTTAGCATCAGGGACGCTGACAATTTCCTCCTCACATGATTCTGGGAAACCCTGAGAAGTAAAGAACAGACTGGTGTAATGTGAGTGCACACAGCTGAAAATCTCTGGTCTAAAGGAGGAGACATACGGTGATGTGCCATCGGGTGAGTGTGGCGATCACCATGGCGGTGGTGGTCCGGCATTTGCCATCGCCACAGTTAAACACAAAAGCAGAGTGTGAATCCTCGGCCAGACACGACGTCATTGCCTGCAGTAATCCATCAAAACCCTGCAGACACACACACACACACACACACACACACACACACACACGTTACTTGATTTTTAGGTTTCCTTTACCACCAAGGATGCCTGAATAGTTTTATTATTTCTATAGAATTAAAGAGCCTCTGAACATGTGTTTTATCATTTTTTCCCTGTGCCGCTTTAGTCTCCCGATGGGCCCCAAATAACCAGAATTGACTTTATATGAAACCCAAAATTGGATTTATACTCATTTCTATTTTTTCACTTTTCTCTCATTTCTTTACCCCGTCTTATAAGCGGGTCTGAACAGAATACAGTAATCCATCGCTACTTCGTAGTTCGACTATTGCGGATTCACTGCTTCGCGGATTTTTTTTTCTTTATTACGTATATTCGTCCCGACCGTATCTCGGCGGAGGATGCTCGAAGTGGCTCGAGACGGACCTCGCCAGAATCGCTATGTCGGACATCCCCCCGTGACCACCGCACGAGCCCCAGTGGCGGGAAACATGCACTCGCGCCTCATATCCCCTCATTCAAACACTTTGAAAATTAATATTTCCGCGGGGACGACGCGTGCGGGAGATGTTTGTTAACATTACTTTAATAAAGAATACTACGTGAAAAAAGTGTTTTAAAAGTCTGAATAAGTGTTAAATAAATACGTAAATGTTGTGCCTCACCTATAGATAGATTTTCCCATATCGCGGTCGGGCTTGGAAAGTATCTACCGCGATAAACGAGGGATCACTGTACGGCAATCTCACAGCTGAAGTGGGGGGGGGTGTTTATAAGCGGATCGACTTATTATTATATTATTTTAATGTACAATATTTTTTCTTCATCTCTCTCTCTCTTGGTCGCTCAGTATTTCTCTTTTTTACACACACACACACACACACACACACACAAACACACAATAACATGTCAAGAAATTGAACAGTTACTATATATGTATAAGAACTCGGACCTCCTCGGTGGGAGCGGAGCATTCTGGGAGAGGGATGCGCAGATAGTGCAGCGTCTGGAGGGAGCTCTTGTGATGGATGAAGATCTCCTGAACAGTCATGCAGCTCTTCATCATCTTCATCTGCTTCTCCTGCTCCAGCCTCACTTCCAGACACGTCTGACAGGCCAACAGCTCGTCCTTCAGAGCGGCTTCCAGTTTCTGTGCACACACAGCCAAACAAGCCGTCTGTCCTTCTGAACCATCAAGACAATTCACTGTAAGGTTGTGCAAGTTTATCGCTTCGGTCTTGGAATGTGTGTGTCATCATTTTCATTCGTCCTCTAAAATCTCAGTGCAAGAAATCATATTTAGTTAGATGAGTGAAAGTTGGGTGATTGAAGGGTTGACCTCGATCTCTTGAGGTCGTGACGGCAGGTTGACTGGCTGGTCCAGCGACGTCGGTTCTCTGGGACAGAACATCTGACCATTGGCCTCTAGTGCCAGCTCGTCCTGCAGATTCACCCACAGCACGCGGCCGTGCTTCCTCTTTTCGTCCGTCAGGAAAGACAGAACCCGGCCAGTGGCCTGGAGGACACAGAACCGTCAAGACCAGAAAACAGTCCTCATGTTGCTCTGCTTCCAGAGTGAGAGATGTCTTTCAGAGTGAGAGATGTCACCTCAGACGTGGGCTGTGCCATCCCGTAGATTGCCATTTTAGGAACCCGTCTGAAGTTTGCCACTTTCATCTCCTTGGTGGTGCTGAGAACGTCAGGAGCCAAATATTCATCCGCCACCTGGAAATAAACAGGTGACATATGTATAAGGTGCATTTTGGATAAATAAGGCACTAAACAGATAGTACCAAAACAGTACACTGGAAAGTGTCTAAATAGTACACCAGATAGTGCCTGAACAAAACAGCACGCTAGGTAGTACCTAGACAGTACACTAGATAGTACCTAGGTTCCTCACCAGAACTCGTGTTCCTGCGGTGAGCAGCTGAGCTGGAGCAGTGAGCTCTGATTGGTTCATGCAGGACAAGATGCGGTACATCCAGGGGTGACGACACATCCAGCGACTGAAACTGCAGGAGAAGGCCAGCGGAAACTGAGAACGAACAGACCACACACAAAAAGACTTAAACATTATTATGTTTGTTTTATATTTAAAAAAAAAAAAAATTATTATATATATATATATATATATACCGCATGTGTGTATTCACACACACACACACACACACACACTGTTAAAAAAAATATATATAAATAAATTTGTGAGGCCGTGTGTGGCACGGGCACACAGAGTGAAGTAAATACACACAAACCAACACAAAATAAACACTCATTTAAATACTTTAATATACTGTTTTTGATTAAAGAAAACAATGGGTAAGCCGGTCATAACAATACAAAAAATGTATTGAGCAAAAAAGAACACAGATATGTATTTGTATATTTGTGTGGCAAAAGTATGGCACTGATAAGCGGTCTAGCTGAAAACACTGATCACAAATTTTAATTTTAACACAAATTTTAAATTAAAGGAACAAAACGGCAATCACATATTCATATCAAAAGGAGCAAAACACATCACACATTCAAGGAACAAAACAAAGCTGAAAGTCGACCAAAACATCGCTTTCCTCGTCATGTTTCCGTTAGTTTTCATCATCGTACACAACAAGGAACATACAGTATAAGCATTTAACCAACTTCGAACAAGACGATCGCACCCTTGCATGGCGTAACGTGACAACTGCCAGCCTAAACGGCAGCTCTTTTGTGAAAGAGCTCAGTCTTCATTGCTTGTTTAATTGCTGTGAAGCATATAGACTAGATAAACTGTTGAGCCGTTTACCAGATGCACTCGAGGAGCCGCGAAAGCGCATTTACAGCACTTGAACAGCGTGTTTGCAAACAAGCACGCGCGAAAATGTACAGGCTTACTAAAGAAAATGAACCAAGTAAAATAATAATAAATTAGTAAAATATGCGGCGCGGGTATCAGAGCAATGTTTGCGCGGTCGGTCGCGATGCATGCGTTATGTGCTTACCTCGAGTAATTGTTTCCTTGAGTCTCCTCAAGTTCAAATCCGGCATTTTCCATTAATGAAGTGCGTCCTGATTTGAGCTTTGATAAATACTGCGCACATAATACTTTTGTTCTATCTACGGATTTAACTGGCAAGGTTTTAAAGTGAAACGCTCCGTCAAAAAAAAACGAAAGTGGTGAAAAAACCCGGAAGTGAAAAAAAAAAAAGATTGACGCCGTTAATAAAATTTGACGCGATAATTTATTTCTATTAATCACATGCGTTAACGAGTTAACTTTGACAGCCCTAATATATATATATATATATATATATATGTGTGTGTGTGTGTGTGTGTACTGTAGTTTCTGCAGAACCTGTTCGTGTAGATAGGCATTGAAGACGATCAGGTAGAAGTACTTCTCCAGACTGTGCAGAGTTTGTTGCAGAAAATAATCTTTAGTGCTGCTTCCCTAGAACAAAGGCGGACTTTAAGAACACGGCACACAATCATGTAAAAAGCTTCTTCACGCCATGTGGCGGTTTACCAAGAGTGGTCCAACTGAATGGAGTGTCAAACATGTTTGTATCCATTTGTTAAATTCTGCAACATATTTCAAAAAATGCTTACACCTCTGACATACTGTGTGTATATGTAGTTCCTTCCTACATCTGACGCTGGTTAGCCTGTTAACATCATCTTTAATGAGCTGTAGAGAGCATCAGTGATTGGCTGATTGACCAAAGTGGGAATGTTTGATGAAATAAACATGAAAATGAAATACCTTGATTCTAAATGAATGTGTGCATCTAATAAGAATACAAGATGAGCCTTGGCTGAAGATATATAATACAAAACAAACAAACAAATCACAGCACAAATATGGCAATTAAAGCTAATCAAAACAGCCATCAGTAGATTATAAGTCATTTTAAAATATATGCTAACATTGTAACAAAAGTTTTAAATATTTATAGGTAATTGTCAAATATAAATTCTTGAAATCTAGTGAAAATGGAAACTGTAAAAACAGTGTGTGGCTTCACCTGTATCTGGTAGTCTTCAGTTATTCCTTCCAGCTTCTGTTTGTTAAGGTATACGTTTTCTCGAAGGTCATGCATGTCCGAGCAGAGGTCAATTGCCCGGTCCACCTAATTAATGTGATATACATGAGCGTCTCTGCACAATGACCCAATGTCCAAACGCTCAATCCTCTGAGCAACCCACCTCCTCCATGACCTCTTGACCTCTGGGCAGCTCGTTGATCAACATCTGAATCACCTGGAACTGTGGGTGGGTCTTTGGGCTGATGTCAGCACTACGAACACAGAAAACACGTGCTCAGGTTGACACTTTGACGAAAACGCTAATAACCAGACTCTTACAGTTCTGACGGCTTCAGCGAGGTCCGAGTGAGGTGCATCATTGCCAGACATCCAAGAATCATGCCCAGATTAGTGCGACCCACCCCGACCTGACAGCCGAACAACAATGCAGGAAGAGGACGAGATGCATCACGGTTTAATGACAGAGAAGGGCTCTCCTGAGAGTGTGAGGAAAAAGTGAGAGAGAAAAAAATGTGATTTCATGAGGCATTTTATCAAACTTAACATTGATTTCAGAAACATTTCAGCATTAAAAACCACATTTCAACAACATGACGACAATTATTTTATGTCATTCTTCCTCCTTGCAATCACTACACTGACCACTAGAGGTCGGCCCAAGCTTAAAATCAAATGTTTTAATTGTTGTTCTTTAATTTTAATTCATGAATTGAACAATTGCTAATTTGTTCATCTGGCATTTTGAAATTAACTAAACTAAAAGAAAAAAAAAAACATCCAGCTCTTCTTCATCTTACCTGGAGGATGCGAACGAACGAATCAAAGTCTTCCTCCAGAGGGGCCGAGTCCAGTGGTAGAGGCAAACGATAGTACCTGTACACAAAGATTCCCACACCTCAAACAGTGTGTGTGTGTGTGTGTGTGTGTGTGTGTGTGTGTGTGTGTGTGTGCGCGCGTGTGTGTGCGTGTGTGTGCGTGTGTGTGCGTGTGTGTGCACGCGCACCTGTAAGTGGGCGTGGTGAAGCAGGGTCTCCTGTAAACCTCCTCTGTGACGTGAAGGTCGTCCTCACAGCAGATAGAGACCTTCTGTGGTTCTTCTTTAAAGTGCTCGATGTCGTTATAGACATAAAACACGCTGTCGTTCAACTTGGCAAAATCCAGGAGCTTACATGAGAAATCAAAGTTCTGTTTGTCAATGATCATGTATCACTGAATGGGAATTTAAACAAAAAGAAAAATAAATTCACAGCCACTCTTCCTGTCACTGTCTATCGACTTGTCAAATAAAGTAAACAAATGGTTAATCGGCATTCACTTTCAATGTTATGAAGAGATAGACATCACTGTCTATTGACTTGTCTAATAAAGTTGTTTTAACGAGACTCACTTCCAATGCTACGAACAAGTTATTCTCACTGTGAGACGACTGTGCTACCAAGAGCGCCACCATGTCGCCCAAAACCAACACAGAACTCTGTGGCTGCCTCTCACCTCTTTCCTAATCGTCACTTCCAGACTTTCTGATGAAACATCTTGTCCCAGCTGGTTCAGGTTCTCGTGGAGATTCTCCTTCCTCCTGGGTGTATAGGGAACGAAATCACCCTCGGATCGCAGGAAGACCACAGGCTCCTCACGCAAACACAGGAAAATCACCTCCTTCCAAAAAAAAAAAAAGACAATAACACGGCTGAATCTCAAGTTTAGTTAACACCCGAGGTGTGAAACCCATTTAGCTGAACAATCAGGTGAACCAATAGTAAAAATAATCCAGATCTCGTTTAACAAACGACTCGGCAAATAATCCGATCAACACCACTGTTTGCTCGTGGCTCAGGCCTAATGGAAGACAAATACGGGTCTGCTGGAGATCTGACCTGGTGGGCTTCAGCCTGCAGCCGGAGGAGGACCTGTTTGAAGCCGTTCAGACTGGGCTGACCCATGCCATACAGTGGGAAGCTGCCTTTGCATCGGCGGAAGTTTGGCGCTCCGTAAGAGCTTGTGGTTTGGAGGACATCGGTTCTGCTGGACACGTCTTGAACCATGAAGAAGGAGCCCTGAGGAGAAGATCAGGAGATGTTGCTGTCAACCTGATAAAGGTTTCCAATGGCTAAGAAAATTAATAAACTTTTAGGTATTATAAGGCTGTCTATAGGACCGGAAACTAGATGTTTATAAGAAGAAAGACAAGAGGGCCCAGGACTGAGTCTTGTGGAACTCCTAGGCTTTTGAGAAGAAATTGCAAACAGCAAAAGAATCCCATTTAAATTATCTACATTATAGTCTTCTATACACTGTCAACATGTTCTTTTGACTCAGACGAGCTGTGTTAGCAATACCATGCGGAGTAAAGTAGAGTATTCGCAGACGTCTGACGGAGAGGAAGCACGTCTGCGCGAGCGGCGGGGGAGGATCAGACGTTTCACAGTGAAACTCATCATTAACTCGTCAGCAAACAGAGACTAATGAGGTAACCAGTGTCACCAGCAGGAGGTCTGGAGTCTTCAGAGACCAGAGAGAAAAGTCAAGCGTCTCACAGACAGTCTCTAAAGAGCAACACGCTCTACGTCAGGACACGAGGATCAGAACTTTACCGATTCACCACCAGATATCTGAGAAAGTGATCTCTTCACAAACGCATATTTGATGCCCCAGCATAAAAGTTACGATTCTTATGCTCTTCACAAGAAATATGACGTTCTGCTTGTTAATGACTTTCACAGCAAAAACTTGTTTAAACTTGAGGTTTGAGTAAGTGACATATGTAAGAACATGTTGTGTGTGTCTCTGAGTGTGTGAGGCTCACCTGGACCAGATGATGTTCGGGCATGTTGTCAGAGATCCTACCCACTTTATAGTTTGTTCGAACAACATCATCGTGGATCTGAAACTCTTGTCTGCAGTTATACCTGAAACACACACACACACACACACACAATAAGCTAGCGAGTCAGACAAGTCATGCTGGTGCTGGACGTACGTGATCACCACCGGAGCCACTTTATTGGTGATAATGGATTTGGCTTTATTGTTGTGGATGCCAACCACGCTGCTTTCCAAAGGCCTGACGTCCATTATCCCGTTGCCGTGGAAACTCTCATGCAGTGTGGGCTGAGGGGCAGCACTGGCAGTCGTACCCATAATCCACTATCAACTGTCAAGAGAAAAGAAAAAAAAACATTATTACCATACACATTTAATAAAAGTGAAGAACAAATTCACTCACGCGATTCAATTAGTTGGAAAACACCAAGGCGCTTATATTGTGAAACAGTGTGTTGACACAGATCAGGTCACTGGTGAAGTTTAGAGCACCGGAATTCAACAATTTCAACATCAGATCAGCTCACTATACATCAGTTATTATCCAGCAGAAAGACGCTTTCTGAATAAGCAGAAGCAGGAATTCCTCCAGGAAATCCAATTACAGCTCGTTCTGCGTCTGATCAGACAGGAAGTGGCCTGCAGCTGCAGGAAGCATCTGCGCATCAGGGGAGGGAAACGGAAGGATCTGGATCTGAAGCGATGAAGATCACTCAAAAGAACCCTGGCCCACAACACACTCAGATTCAGAGTCTCCTTTCATGAAACCAGGACATATTCAAGGAAATCAAAATTTTGACAATTGTCACTTTAAGGAAAAACATTTGACAAACGTAAAAACTGAAGTTGTTCTGTCAAAGATGTAGAAACACATCACATGTTTGTGAAATGTTGAGTAGGTTTCAACACAGGCCTGAAACTTAGAGCGACACACCTCACACCACAGGAAGTGTTACAGAGAGGTCACAACAGCGATCGGCATTCACAACAGGAACTGGTGCCGTGTTCTGAGACGAAATACTGAAGAACATCAGAAAGACATGATTAAACACACCCTCCCTCTCACAAACGCACACTCACGCACTCTCAATCCAGCACACACGCCATCTCTCACATCACTTTCATACACACACACACGTTTATGTGGTTGCTGCTGTAAATGTTTAAATTTTTCATTTGGGGGAAAAAATAATGGCTCTATTATCCTTTCGACTATCAAATTTCACACATTCCAAAGTGATGACATCATGAGCGTCACGAGTTGCTTGTACTGAAAATTACTTAAATTACACAACAAACTCACACACGACACAAAAAAAAAGACATGACGCTTCAGTTCTTCACAACTTCCTTCATGATTAACAACGACAAACTTCCCCTTTCAACTTCTTGTGTTAACTCAGATCCAAATTACAGCGCACACTTATACCCAGAGTAAATATAAAAGCGAGGATTAGTAACTTTTGGAATATATATACAATAGGCAAAATACTGTTATAATGCTGTAAATGTTTATAGGAAGCATTTAGCTCTCAACTGCTATAAACATAACACATGTAATGTTTGTGTGTGTGTGTGTGTGTGTGTGTGTGTGTGTGTGTGTGTGTGTGTGTGTGTGTGTGTGTGTGTGTACGTGTGTGAGAGAGATAGAGAGATGAACAGAGAGTGGCAAAGACAGAAAAAAAATAGATAGAAAAATTCCAGTTCCTTTCAAAAATCTTTATATTAAGATACAGCTTGACTTAGAACGGTCTGAAGCAGATATTTCCCAGAATGCATCCCAGGATCAGGAATAGCATATAATTACAGTTATTCTCAGCCTAAAATTACAAATACACGTGGCTCTTGGCGTGGTTCGCTTGTGGTAATCGCAACTGCTACATGACAAATTTTAACAAAACACATTTTCACAGAAATGATGACAAAAAAAGACTCCTGTCTGACAAATACCTCGCTATCAAGATTGGAATTATTTTCAGACTCTTTAAACACAGAGAACACTACAAGATGTAACGCTTGTGACATCACATGCAGCAGCCAATCACACCACAGATGCTTGGATTGGTTATTGTATTACTGTATGTAGCAGTAATGTATTCCGATTGGCTGAATTTGTTCCTCTGCTGTAAATGGTGCTGTATTTTACCACTGATCAACATTAAACTATCAATCAAATGTATGCTTTGTGATAAATTAACTGTAACTCAGTACGAGGATAGAGATGATCTGCGAGAGACTCCAGCATCTGGACTGCTGGTGGATCATCAACCTTCTCTTCACAAATCAAGCCTGGACCAGGCAGAACATTTACCCAAGAGAGCATCACTTGACAGCCATGACAAACTCAAAAAAAACTGACCAGGAAACCCTTGGATGTGTAAAAATCTCCTGCACATTGATTTCTGATCAGACAGAAAATTATATCACAAAGGATCCACTTTTCATTTTCCCATGCAAAAGGGAAAATTATTTTTCATAATTTATAACTTATAGAATTTCATAGAAATTTTTTAGTTTGAAGTATGATTAGAATAGAATAGAACAGAATAGAATAGAATGCCTTTATTGTCATTGCGACACAAGGTTACAACGAAATTAGGAACACTACTCCGTTTGGTGCAATATAGGAAAAAACACACAAAATAAAAAAAATGTAAAAAATGTGCATTGTGTAAGATAAAATATAAATAATATATCTAGTATAAAGTATATAAAATATAAAATGAGAGCAAAAAACATCTGAAATGTTGAAAAAAGGTCAAGTAGAGATTTTTTTTTTATTTAGTTAAGTCAATCCTTAAAGAGTAAAAAACATACTAATACTGTACTGATTTAATGTACTTGAAAAGCACATTGGAGAAATCAATAAAACAGTAACAAATGAAAACATTGAAAAAATTATGAAAAGCAAACATTTTGGTATACGTATGTAAAATGTATACGTATATATGTCCCTTTAGTTGGTTGTAATACATTTGTTATAAGAACAAATACACAACAAATCAAATTACTATGAGAGATAAACAAAAAAAAACTTGAAAACACTATGCAAAATAAATCAACAGGCCACACTAAACACGCAAACGTATCTGTGGACACACATGCAGAACCATTAAATCCAACTCAGACACCACACAGAATGAACTCAGACAGAATGTCTTTAAACTCAAGACCAGCGTGATGTGTGAGTTATGATTCAAAAACGCGTGAGAGATGCTACGTGAAAGAGAGAGAGAGAGAGAGAGCGAGCAAGCATTAGTGAGTGTGTGGGGGGAATTCAAACCATCAGCACACACACATTACCACATTAATTGAAAACTCTGCAATCTGACCAAGAGACTGCATCACACACACACACACACACACACACAACATCAAGACGAATAAACAGCATTTATGTGTACATGACGTAATTCCACACAGCTCTAGTGATTTAACACACCGCACTAATTACTCTATTGGTGAGTGATAAAGGCGCTCACACACACGCAGCTGAGCAAACACAGTAAAACCACTAGTGCACTACATCAGGCACTTTCACCTCATTACTTCTGCTCAGATCTGTGATGAGTCGTGTTAATCTGTGTTCCGTGTCAGAGTCGTGGTTTGCAGTCACGTGAGGTTCAGAGCTGTTTACTGTCTGTCAAATTCCACCTACTCGACCACCACACACACACACACACACACACACACACACACACACACACACACACACACAGAGCAAACATGTGTGCAGAGACACAGACTAATTCCGACAGCACAATCACAGTGTTTCCCTGATGAAGAACACAAGCAGAACCTGAGAGACAGAAGCAGCAGTGTGTTCCTCAGAGAAGGTGGAACAGAAGAGAACAGTCTCTCAGCTTCCTGTGAAACTTCCTCCTCCACTGTGAAAAAGAACAGATAAAGGGGAGCGCCATTCTCCTGCTCACATCTTTTTGTCCAGGCCAAACAACCATATTTGACTTCTCGTAATTGGAATTAATGTTACAGTAAAAAAAAAACTCACCTTACATTTAATACCAGTATAGGGCTAAAGAAAGCATTGTGTCGATCCAAACATTAAATCATGTAAATAGCTGTTTGAATGCGTATAGCGCATTGTACAGACAATCATTTCCCCAACGTTCTGACAGAATAAATCACAGAACCAACAGATACTCAAAGTTGATACAAAACTTGATAAACTTAACTTCCGCTTTTATTCCGCTATAATAAGTTCTGTAATGTTTATTTCACAACTCAATATCACAGGATGTGAAGGTGTTTAGACCAATGAAGCTCAGGCGGTGATCCACAGAAAAAAAAACTTTTCAAAAACTTTCTTCAATGAATCAAACGCAATCACTGATCACAATCCAAATTCTGTTTATGATGATCAGCGTCCAAAACAGCTCAAATTCACAAATTCAGCTTCATCTAATGATCTACAGGAAAGATTCACTCTGAATCACAACAAACGACAGAATCAGTATAAAGTGTTTCAACGAAGCTCCAAGTTCTGTTTCAGCAACAACTATCTGGTTTAAATCACCAAATCAAAGCGTCATCATCATCTTCATCAGCATCGAAACGAACTTCATCACCATTAATCTTCAGCTCTCGATCCGCTCATTAACACTCCTATCGCGGGTATTAGCAGCGTTTGCAGTGATTGATCCGATTTAATGTGGTTTCGTTCCTCTTTAGCAAAGCAAAACTGTTCACACGAATCTTACAGTTTTAAACACGTGATTATCTTCGGATCAAAGAATTTTTTGAACTTATATCCATCGGTAAATATGGTTCCGATTTGCGCGCGACAGATCTAAACTTTCGTTTAGGTTTCCGCATCAAGTGAATCTGTGGCGATTTAGATATCGATATCATGAGCCTATTGTGTCAGTAATTGACTATTTAAAGTTATGTTCTTTAGAAAGATTCACTAAAGCTACTTAAAGACCAAACAAACGACTGAATCGTTAGTCAATTATCGACCGAGTCGATTGATTGAACGAGACGTTTAATTCAGTGGCGTATAACTGGAAAACGCAAGGCATTTGAAACTTTCACGGCTCCCCTAAACATCACAAATGGCCGTTCTAGTCTTTTTTTAAAGAAAATATGAAATGCACACTAGATCATGATCAAACGCATCAGAAGATCCTCGCCATCACAAACAGTTCAACAGAGTCGAGTCGCCGAAAGGATTTGGATTCACGCCAAGATTAAACATCGTGTTAAGTTTCTTCTTTTTGGAGAACTTTAACTGGTCTCAAACTTCAAATTGCAAACTTGTTTCTACACCACAAACTCATTAAAGTTTCATTACAAACTAAAGTCGCTAAAAACTGATTATTTTTACCCACGTTCCAGCGCAAACCAGCGTCTCGCATCTCGTGCAGCTCAAACGCGCTTTCCCGATTGAAACGCACGAATCACTGCAGAACTTCAGTAACATCACTCACCGTCGCCATGAAACTCTGCCTTTAATCACCCGCTAAAATCTGAGCAAACACACTCCTCCAAATCGCTCCGTCTGCGACCGGATTCCCACGGTCACGCCACGAGCAGAACGACGGAACGCGACAGCATCTGAGCATGCGCGAAGTCTGAGCCCGTGCACGCGCATCACGACCGGTGCCAGGCTCTGAGAAACCCTAAGATTTACATTTGTCTGAATTGACCAATCGATATATGTATATATTTGTCGGTCTGTCTCAATGTCTCATTCGTCGTTTTTTTTAATTTAGCTGTTGGTTATATACATATAGTGTCTAGTTTAGAGGTTTCACCTAAAAAAAAACAATTATTATTTTAACATTTTTATTATTATTGTTTTTTTATATTTTATATATTATTTTTATTATAATTATATTTTAACATATTATAAAATTTAATGCAGGTTTATAATTAGGTAGGTATAAGATCCCTGAGGGAAATCTTGAAATTATGATTTTTTTAAATTATGACTTTATACAATGTCTAGTCCTCTAAGGCTTAAAGTAAGGGAAAAGTTGGGAAAAGTAAAATAATTAAGTTCTGCGGGACCATTGTCCAATTGTAGAGGTAAATATTCTAATGTGATGCACGGCTGCAGCTCAGACGGTGTTAAACTCTTCAAAGCGCGAGGGCAATGTCGGTGACGTCACTGAGCGCAAGGTGTTTTAATTGTTCATTGTAAAAAATGCGCCTCATTAGCACATGAACGGATGATGAGCTGTCACTGCATGTCAATTTCCTTTAATGTTTTCTGCCACTTGTTAAATATGCAGAGTGCCGGAGGGAGGGGGTATAAAAGCGGCCAGGGACCCCCAAGCTGTCAGTCGGACCCGCACGGCCCATCATGCGTGCGTTCAGAGCATTACGTCTGGCCTGCGTCCAGATCCTGCTGCTGGAACTGCTGGAGCAATACACTCACGGACGCCTGCAGGACACCAGGAATATCTCCCCTCTCCGGTCTCCTCGGAATCATCTGCCCACCTACATGATGCACCTCTACCGGCATTTTAGAGCCAACCAGACGGACCACACGGACACCATCAGGAGCGTCATGTCGAAGAGTAAGATTACATTTAGGGCTTGTACTTGATGTCGAAACGAGGATTTGGGGGCTGATTTGCGCACTGAGGTGAAAACTATGGGGCGCTTTTGTTGAGGGTCTCGGCGGCTCCGGACTGTCAAATCTCTGCGCCAGACGCGCACAATCCACATCTCCTCATCTCACTTGGTCAATACGGGGCAGAGCTAATGCAGCCCCCACCTCTCTCTCTCTCTCTCTCTCTCTCTCTCTCTCTCTCTCTCTCGCTCGCTCTATTTGTTTAAATTATTTAGTTTTTTTTTCATAGTTCGTCGCCTTTCCGCTTTATCACACATTTCTTGACTTTTTCCATTCTTTTTTCTTTACATTTCACTATTTATCCTTTTCTCTTTTAGTGGCACCTCTTTCTTGTTTCCACGCTTTTCATTTTCTCACACATTCCTTTCTTTTACCTTCTACACAATTACTCATTCTTTCTCTCTCGCGCGCTCTCTCTCTCTCCGTCTTTGTGATGTGGATTAGAGACTCGACCAGACATCTTTAAACAAATCAGCTGTGAAGCTCAAATCAACATCAGCGCGCGGCGGTTCTTCACACGCTCTGATTAGATTATTCGGGACCGTGACGTCAGATCGTGACGCGTTTCGATCCGGTGTTTGTTTTGAGGGGATTTACAGCCCTCTATTACGACTAATATAACATCTAATCGATACAACACGACTTTTAATCAACCCGCGATTCAGACTCGAAACGTAATAGCAGTCTAATTGACCAATGCAGCAGTTGGCTTGCCTCACCCAAGCACAAGCTTTTTAAAGCTTTTATTTCTAAAGTTTTTGAAAAATGTTTTACACATTTGCACATCACAATGATTTTGCTCAAGGGACAGTAATATAAACGGTGGCAATGATGATCTTGAAATAATATTCAGCATCTTTTTAAAATAATAATTTTTTTGGTTTTATCATTTACAGGCTTGACCAGTGAAGGATCGTCTTACATCACGACATTCGACCTCTCGTCAGTGTCCACAGAGCAGCAGATCCAGGCAGCGGAGCTAAGGATCCGTGTTTCCAGAGAGAACCAGACAGATGTCACCGTGGAGGTCTATCACCAGCGGCACGTGCCGTGCTCACAGAAGCGTGACCTGTGTGTGGAAAAGCAGCGACTGGGTCGTCTGAACCACTCTGCGCTGTTGAGCGCATCTCACCACTGGAGGGTCTACAACATGACTGAGGTGCTGTTGAGCTGGATCTCTCGGCCCAAGCTGGCCCACACAACCAAACCAAAAGCACACAAAGCAGTGAGCAGAGCCGCATCGCTGCTCCGGACTCGCCGGGAAGGAACCCGTCACAAGGCCATGCTTCTGATCTTCTCCCTCAGGGCGATGTACCGAGGTGAGCAAGACAAAGCCAGTCTCCTCCACACGGCCGAGAGGTCCAAGTTTCTGTTTGGTGGCGATGGAAAGGAAGTCAGGAGGCAGGAGAAGCGACGGAGAAGGGGTCGCAGGGGTCAGCCGGTTCGGGACCTGGAGCCACTGGAGGCTCTGTCGGACAATAGTACGAGATGCAGGAGAGTGGACATGCATGTGGACTTCATCCAGATTGGATGGGGATCCTGGATTGTCTTTCCCAAGAAGTACAACGCGTACCGCTGTGAGGGCAGCTGCCCGAGCCCCTTGAGTGACCATCTGAAGCCCACCAACCATGCTTATATGCAGGTGAGTCTCTTTCAAATGTGTTTTAGAGACTTCAACAAATTTAAAAGTTCAATTTACTAGTAAATAATCAAAAATACAAACAACAACAATCTTGGAAATGTGCATTGTTTGCAGGAGTATTTAATTGAAATTATTTTAAATTGATATTATTGTACATTTTTATTTGCCAACCAGCATCCTTTTATTTACAGAAGAATGTAGTTGAATTAAAGATAATGTTCCAAGTAATACATAATTGGGAAATTTTGAGAACATGCACATTGAACACTGCATAAAATAAGTAATTAAAATAAAGTGTAATACGTCTAAATTACAATTAAGTGCACTAAATGTTTCTGTGTTTTTTAAAATCCCAATTTAAAAATGTTAAAGTCACATTTATCAGAAGCTTTTATCCAAAGTGGCAGTGATTTACATTTTCAACAAATGTATGGTTATTATGATGGTTTGATAGTCATATATTTTATATTTTTCATAATTCTGGTTTGAAACAGTATGTGACTGTGAGAATTGCCCAAAATAAAATTGAAATGAGTTATGAGAAACATTGGTGGGTTGTGTGCATGACCTTGTGTTTCTTCTCTCAGAGTCTGTTGAAGTACTATCACCCCGGGCGCGTGCCCTCGGCCTGCTGCGCCCCCACGCGGACGTCACCTCTCAGTATGCTGTACTACGAGCAGGGTCGCCTCATCCTGCGACACCACGAGGACATGCTGGTGGAGGAGTGCGGCTGCCTCTGACGCATACACACACGCGCGCGCGCTCACGCGTCCGGAAGGCTCTGAAGCACTCTCACCCAATTCACAAATGTACTGTAAATAATGCATAAATAAAGCTTTGATATGTATTTTCTTATAAGAAATATAATATATTATGTGTTGTACAGAGAATAAAGATCTAGTGATGTTATTTTTGATAATAAAAATGTTGTTTTATAATTTAGTTGATTATTTAAACACGCACGCACACACACACGTACTCTCTAAATTTAATGTTGACTGGAAAACTACATTATTGTAGTAGTAAAAATATGTAAATATCTACATATTACCAAAAAGTATATAAATACTGTATTTACAATCAACTATATACAATATACTATTTTCGTATTATTATTGATAAACTTAAAAACTCTTATAATGAATAATACTGTATAAATAATTAATACAATAATTTTCATGAATGTATCCATAGAGGTTATGACTATGACTCATAACCTTCAATGAAGTCTTCACATTACAACAAGTATGCATTTAGCTTTTTTTTTTATTGAAGAAAGCACATAAATGGCTTGTTTGTAACAATTTATAACCACTTCAAATGATGTGCCTAAACTTTGGGTGATTTGAATGAAAGAGTTTGTGTCGCAGACTCAGTGATTTGAGCGGAATCCTGAAGGTTCGAGGGAACTCAGCACATTCCCGGCTCATTGTCCCGGCTGAAATCCGAGCTGCCCAGCCACACGAACCCGCCACAAGAGGAAACAAACATCGGGCCAGTTCCTTACACTTCTTCCATCATCGCGTCTACTTAACTGTACGTATTCTTGTTTACGTCGTTTCAGAGCGTCTGCTTTCCGGCAATTTGTCAGTTATACGACAACCGAGCGCATAATACGGCACCAATGTCCGCTTCCCAGGCACAGTCAGACACGGTAAACTGTCCGTCCGCGGGATGGACACGGTGAGGACAGCACGCATGGTTTAAAGTGAGAGCTTAATGCTTTTAATTCACTATCTGCTATGTTTTACAGCACGCTGTATTCTGATTACGCATACAGCTTCTCCGAAGCGAATACAATGACGTGACGTCATCACCAGCACGCCGCGTTGTTGTTGTTGTGATTAAGTATTTGGGCGATATGTTTGCGACCAAATGCGCTTTATCGGCACGTCTGTACATGTGTTCAGAAGTTCCTGCCATAAGCTTTCTATATTTATCTCCTCAGCTGTCGCGTTATTTCCGTCTCTTCAGAAAAGAAATAGAAAATGAATGTGAATGCGCGCTTTAAATGTTCTGTTTGCGCCTCAGCTTTAAAGCACGATTGTTGCGTTTACTGCTATATATAGATATAGTTTGATAATTATCAATCTATCCATCCAACCATCCATTCATCCACCACATTTCCTTCATTATCAATTCACAGCAGCAGGGAAGAACTGTTCAGACTAAACCAGAAGTTCACTACTTCTGCCAGCGAATGAATGAATGCTTAAGTTATTGGACACGTGAAAAATAAAACACTTGCATCAATTGAAAGTTAAAAAAAAGAGATTATAACATGCTGTTTACTTTGTCTGTGGGAGTAGATTGTACAGTGTATATGAAAAACAGACTGCAAAATGTTTTTGGAGGGTAGCTTTAATGCAGTGCTCATATGTATACAGTAAGATTAGGTGGCTCCCATCTATAATAAATCTGTGTACACCTGTACACGTGCTCCTAGTGTTGTGATGGTGTCATCATCTGTGTTCAGGCTCTAGCAGGACGGAACAGGATGGCTGAAGCTGTTGCCAACGTTGCCCGCAGGATCAATGCCACCCTAGAGGAGGGTAGGAGCTCTCTAGGTGGGTGGAGCCTACACAACCCACTTAAAATCACTTTCACTTGTTGCTAAAAAAAACCCAAGTTTGAATTGCACGTGGACGCTTTGATGGAATCTGTTGATGGCCAGGCTGGATTTATTACAGTAGAGAATACTGACTCATCACACAGAGCTGAGCAAGATATTTATTATCAGTAACGCAGATTAAATAATTATTCTAATTTCATATGACACAATTGAGTGGAAGAATACTGCCATTTGAATTCTGTTTGAATTGAATTGTGTTTGAATTCTGTTACTATGTTGTGTGGCATCGGGTTCCTCAGAGTGAACATATGACTGAATGAAGTGTGAATAAAAGGCTATATGAATGAAGACAATCTTGATGGAAAGTCATCATAACAGTCATGGACGTTCAGCTGATCTCACCTCTTTCTTCTGATTCCTCAGATCTGTCTGACTGTGGTCTAATCAGTTTTCCTGACGGCGTCTTCAAAATGCTGCGTAGCTATACGGAAAACATCCATAACATTTCTCTGGCCAATAACCAGATCAAATCTCTCAACAACAAGTTCTTCCTCACATTCAGACAGCTCACAGGTACAAGCACGTACACACACTCACACACACACACGCGCGCACACGCCTTTGCTTTTACAAATGTTTTATGTTCATATGTTGTGTCTGTAGAGCTGGATCTGCAGGGAAACTCTCTCACCGCTCTGCCTGATGGTGTAGGACACATGGAGCATCTCACCTCAATCAACCTGTCTAGAAACCAACTGTCAGTGTTTCCTTCATCACTCACTAACCTACAGCAGCTCCAGCACATCAACCTGCAGCACAACATCATCACCGGTCAGTACACACACACACACACACACACACACACACACACACACACACACAGACTAATGGATGGTGTTTCTCTCAGAGGTGCCGCTGGAGTCTCTATCTGTCATGGCTTCTCTTCAGACAGTGGATGTGAGGTCGAATCCAGTGACACTTCAGATCTCGTCTGGTCCTCAGAACTTCACACTTCTCAGCTGAGAAAGAGCAGTTTTTTAAAATAACTACCGATGCTGCTGCTTTGTCTTTTTGGAACACACACACACACACACACACACAAAATCATTCAGAAAAAAGTAACTTGGTCGCTGACGTTCTATTTTAATAAAGCAGGACATTTATAATGAGTGATTATTCGTTTATTGTGTTGTACTGGTGCTTGAAGGGCGTCTTTTGTCTACTGATGTGTAAAGAGTTACTCAAGATTCTCAAGAAAACAAGATTGTATTTGTTTAGGTCAGGTTGCTTTTTGGCTGAATATAAACCACATACATTTTATCAGTGTCCAGTATCTTAGAGAAAAAGAAAGAAGAAGAACCTTTCTGCATGTGTAGGAATCTAATTTCTGAGCTGCTCCTTTATTGACTGAACGTTCAGAGTCACCTCTGAAAAAAGCAATTCAGAAGGTACAGTATTACTTTTACTTGCCAGTTTAATTTGTTATGTGATATATTGTTTTTAATTTACTTGTGTGTCCTATCATAATTCCACATTGATTTTAATTAAAATGAAAAAGAATCCAGGGTATAAGGTACTTAAGTAAATGTACTTCGTTACTTTACTTAAGTATGTTTTTGGCTACTTCGTACTTGCACTGAGATACAAAATATAAGCAACTTTACTCTCTACTCCACTGCATTTGTGATTGAGTAGCTGTACTTTTCACTCCACTACATTAGAACGGACACTTATCGTTACTTGTTACATTATGATTGTGCGCGACAAGCGGGAATCGATTTATACCGCTATAAATTTCTTGGGCGGACAAGGTGAATATCGCCATCTTTAGGCTGCTGAAGGTAATGGACGCTATTTGTGAATTAGAAACCACAAGAACGCGAATTAGGGGCGTGAAAATGTGTTTTACAAATGTTATTATATAATATATAACTTTAAATAACACATATAATATATAATTTACTAATCAGATTAATCATTTTATTTTACATCTACTTGCAACTTTAAGTGATTGAGACTGACTTTCTGTTCTTTTTATCTACTTTGTTCTACCAGTTTTCAAACATTGAGGTTAAATTCTGTTTCTGTCTTGGAAAACAATAGTTTGTTTTCACAATTTTTTTTGAGGGGGGGGGCTATATTGAGCACGAATAAAAATACTTCTCAATACTTAAGTTCTTTTAAAATGGGATACTTTGCTACCTTGACTCAAGTCTTTTTGAAACTGGTGACTTGTTACTTGTATTGGAGTCATGTTTACAGTAAGTATCTGTACTTTTACTCAAGTATGGCTGTCCGGTACTCTTTACACCCCTGAAAGAATCTCATATCTGTTTGGAACGGATTATTCTTTACAAAGCTCACGTTTAATCCATGTGAGGAATGCGAAAACCGCTAATTGCCGCTGGGAGGCGCTGTGACGTCACTGACGTCCAAATCTTATTTTTGCCAGCGTTTCAAATCAAACCAAGATCCTGACGGAGCTCGCAACACGACACAACCTGGTTTTATCCCGGAGACTCGTCTGCCAAGGCCCTCGTAAGTCAAGGTTTCCAATTCTTCCTTTCATTCTGCTAAGTTTTTACACGGATGAGTGCAGTGGTACAACAATCATCACTTTTTGTGTATTTTTTGTTTTCATATTACAACGTAGTTCTGGTGTCTCTTACTCTGGCTCCTCATAACATTTCCTCCAGTAGTTTGTGTAGGCCTGACATTCCACCTGGAAGTAAACACTAACAAAACCAAAGAGAGTGTTGACCTTCTCAAACAAGCAAAAATATCTAGCTGCATCATCTACATTAGGGTGACCATATTTTGATTTCCAAAAAAGAGGACAATCGGCGCGGCCTCGGGACACAAATTCAGACAGGCTTCTCTGAGAACGATGAACGCGCTTTCTTATGAAAATCTGTGAAAACCTGTAACAAAATAATAGCATTTTAGACTGTTGGAAATAAATAATAATAATACACGCACGCACACAGAGACCACACACACACACACACACCACACACACACACACCACACACACAACACACACAAACACACACACACACAACACAAAATTTTTTTTTAAAGTCTGAAATATTACTTTTTAATCTTTAATATAATATCTTTTGTATATACATATAATTGAAGTTTAATATGCTTTAATTTTGCTAAATTAACTCCGGCAATACAATAAAAATACATCTGTAAAAACATGTACAAAAAATTAGACAAAAAAACAACTCTTCGTTAGAAAATTCAGCTTCGACAATATCTCTTGATAAGAAGAATAATAATAGAAGAGTTTTACAAAGATGAGATGAGATGTTTATAATGTGAGCTTATACTTAGAGTCTCCAGCACCCGAAACGACACTTTACACTTGTACCGACCTGCACGTTTATGTGTGCGCGCGCGCGTGCGTGCGTGCGCAGCCGCAGACCCGTCCACACAAGGAAGGCAGCATCTGGGTAATTTCATTGCGTAAAAAAGTAGTGCCTGTGTTCTGTGCGCGGAATGATTCTGAACGCGCGTTATGAAAAAGAGTAAAACCCGGACATTTTCGTGAATTTCTAAAATCCGTCCGGTGTAGGTACAGAAAGTGCTCGGCCTGCAAAAACCGCTCGGGGTCCTGCGACTGGCGATGACGTCACAGTTTGATTGGCCGAAGAATACATTTGGGAACCATCTTTGAGAATCAGTCAAACTCTCCTCCAACACAGAGAACATCCTGAAGTGTCATCAGTCAGTATCTCCTTGGGAAACTTAATACTTTGGAATCAACAGCGATAGATTCTGATGGCATATTGCTTCTTAATAGAGACCATTATTGCTTTCTTTAAAACCTGATGGTTCTACTCCATCACCCTTCAGAACAGAAACAGGCTACAGAACTGCATAAAATCTGATCCAAAATCATCAGGAAACCCACTAGAATCCTGATTCTCCCACATCCATAACTCAACTTATATATATCTTGCTCAACAGCAGCTCCCTAAATTCCCAACAGTGTGTGCAATGCTAAGTTATTGTTAGAATTCTAGAGACATACAATATCTCATGGAATGAGTAAGAATCAAACCAAAACCTGCAGCTCTTTTTTTGCTCATTGACACTCTAAAGTATAATAGCTTCCGAAAAATCATTGTGTTTAGAAAATAACACGGCATTAAATTACAAAACCGGAATTTCTACAACAAGAATTTCTACTCTTAGAACTCTACTTCTACTTGAAGTTTCAACTTGACATAACTTTCAGTGTAGGTGACTGAATAAATGCAGATGATTTGGGAAAAAAAAAAAAAACAGTTGAACTTGAGTTGAATCACAGGTCATTTAAATGATTGACTCAATTTGAATGTGAAGGAATATTTCTGAACCAGTGTGTGTTCACACTTTAACTTACTGTTAATGAACACTGATTTTCATATGATGTTACAATAAATTGGTCTGAAAATACTTTCACAAAATAGGGTTATACACATTTTTTAAAATAACAAAAATCTGGAATATTCACAAGTGCGTGTATGAATCACAAGTAACCAGTAACCGTTAAAATCACAAGTAACCAGTAACCACAAGTAAAATCACAAGTAACCATAACTAATTGAAAGATAACATGTAACATTCACTGCAATCTTCACAACTCCTAATAAAATTTTTATATTTCAGAAAAACAGAAAAATGTGAATCATATTTTGTATTAGAGAATCTTCACGGCAGAGTCCCTCAGATTATTATATGACAGATCAAGTTCAGTCAGACGTGGGTTTGATCTCAGAGCTGAAGTCAGAGCAGAACAAATTTCTTCTGTCACTCCACACCATCTCAACCTGTGAAGAACAACGACACTCTTCAGTCTCTCAGTGTGCTTTATTTATATTTATATTTTATACAATTGTTTCATCTCGACTTCCTATGTCACCATCAGTAGCTTCACACTGTCGCCCCCATCATTCCACCTCACAATTGTCAATCACTGGATAACTCATTTTCCTAGAGCCGGTTTTCAGCACCCCATTTAAGCCATTTAAACTGCCATTTCATGGACTCTTTGTCTGGTGTCGTCATTGGACTTTACTAAAGACTGCGTTTCCCATTGAATTTCCTCAGTATTTAGTCTCTCCATCTCATCCGTCTTTGTTCTCCAGCCACTGTCAGTATGTATTCAACATCAGCCCAACTCAGTGTCACTGTTAAGGAGTTGGTCATGGCAGTATGAGATGCATTATTGCCAACTTCCGCCTCTCCACCGCAACCCAAAAGTTGTCTTTTTGGACAACCCAGGGACTGCTAATGGTAATGTACAAAGTCCCACATTAGTGGACTCCAGCTTGGCAGGCAACTTTATCAGCCCCAGTCTGTTGCGACTACTAAATCTGAGGCCATGTTCGAGTCCTGACCACTATTCGATTCACTCCATCCAGGAGTGTCCACTAGTGCATAGGTAGATCCAATCTCAGTCACCACCTCTATTTCTACACACCTAACAATTTCAGTTGGTGGAGGGTGGGAGGAAGGGAGGGAGAGAGAGAGCGAGCAAGTGCGTAGTAATAATAAAAGTACATTTAGTCCTATTAAACACTTTTTATATATATATATTTTTTTTGTTCTTTTTTGTTTTCGTATTTATTCTATATAATATCTGTGAGTACAATTACCTCAGTTTCTGTAGTTTACCATTAGGATCCTTCAGTAAATCAAAGAGAATCAACGCTCCAGAATCTCTCAGATTATTTCCAGACAGATCCAGGTCAGTTAGACATGAGTTTGATCTCAGAGCTGAAGTCAGAGCAGAACAACCTTCTTCTGTCACTCCACAACGACTCAAACTGTGAACAACGACATTCTTCAGTTTTTCAGTTCAGAAGCATCAAGTTAATAAAAACAAATGTATCTGTGATTACAGATTCAACTGGATCTAAAACGGCAAGATACAATATTTTAGTGCACATTCACATATAAATAAATGTACATTTATACATTAAAATTAAATGTAATTGAAATAATACATCTCGTTTCATTTAATTTATTATATTTTTGTTTTATTTAATGAAAGTTTTCTTAATGTTTTATTTTCATCTATTTGATATCTGAAATTAGAATTACCTTAGTTTCTGTAGTTTACACCTAAAATCCTTCAGTGAATCACAAAGAACCTTCACTCCAGGGTCTCTCAAATTATTTCCAGACAGATCTAGATCAGTCAAACGTGAGTTTGATCTCAGGGCTGAAGTCAGAGCAGAACAACCTTCTTCTGTCACTTCACAACATCTCAAACTGTAAAGAACACGAAAATGTGAATATTGCAACCAAAAAAAAAAAAAAAACTTTCGTTTGTTTCCTAGAGATTCATATTTGATATTTTTGGCACTAATCTGATTCCATACTTATTCAGCATCAAATATAACTAAAACTGTAAAATAAAATGATTATTTTTTTCAAAAGTTAATATATGTACTGGTTTATTGTACGCGATAAAATATCAATCAATACAATTAAAGCATATCTATACTTCATTTGTTTATGTTTATTTTTAATACCTGTCAGTAAGTAGAATTACCTCAAACGCTGTAGTTTACTGTGAGATTCCTTCAGTGAATCACAGAGAATCTTCATTCCAGAGTCTCTCAGACTATTATTAGACAGATCTAGTTCAGTTAGACGTGAGTTTGATCTCAGAGCAAACTTCTTCTGTCACTTCACACCCTCTTAAACTGCGAAGAACAATTACACGTCAGTCTCTCAGTTCAGAAACATCAAGATATTGATGTTAAAGAACAAATCACTATTCACTGACACTTAATGATGTTCAACTGGTACATTCTCAAATTAAACTAAAGTTTGAAAAAAAAAAGTTTATTGCCTTTTCCAAGTTCAAAAAAAGTTACATTATATGCAATAAAGGTACATTCAACACAATTCTAAACACATTTATGTATTTCTGGTCATTTTTAGTTTTATATTTATTCAGGATAATATTTGTGAGTAGAATTACCTGAGTTTTTCTAGTTTAGTGTTGGGATCCTTCAGTAATTCCCAGAGAATCTTCACGGCAGAGTCCCTCAGATTATTATTAGACAGATCAAGTTCAGTCAGATGTGGGTTTGATCTCAGAGCTGAAGTCAGAGCAGAACAACCTTCTTCTGTCATTCCACACCATCTCAACCTGTGAAGAACAAAGACACTCTTCAGTCTCTCAGTTCAGAAACATCAAGTTATATTACTGTAACATGAAATTTGAAATTAAATGTTAAAGATTAAAAGTTAAATGTCTGTTTTATACAAAAACAGCACATTCAATACAATAAAAAAATATTTATTTATTTTTTCAATTTTTATTTATTTGTTTTATGTTTATTCTGAGTAGTATCTGAGAGTAGAATTACCCCAGTTTTTGTAGTTTACTATTAGGATCCTTCAGTAAATCACAGAGAGTCTTCACTCCAGAGTCTCTCAGATTATTTCTAGACAGATCCAGTTCAGTTAGACGTGGGTTTGATCTCAGAGCTGAAGTCAGAGCGGAACAAACGTCTTCTGTCACCCCACAATCACTCAAACTGCGAGGAATAACGACACTCTTCAGTCTTTCAGTTCAGAAACATCAAATAAGATACTAAACAACAGTAAGAAAGGAAGAAGCTTAACAAGCTGGTTAAGAGAGCAGCTTGGTCCTGGGCTGCCCACTGGAAACCATTGAGAAGGTGGCGGACAGAAGGATGCTGGCCAAACTAGCATGCATCATGCCCTCCCACCCCCTGCACAACACTGTTGAGACCTGTCCAGCTCCTTCAGCACCAGACTGCAGCACCCCCAGTGCAGAAGGAGAGATACCGCAGGTCATTTCTCCCCACAGCAATAAGACTTTAAAATAAAACAATTCAGTGACACACACTGGCCACTAGCCACTGCTGCACAGTTGCACCTTTTTTTTGTTTTCCCATCGCCTGGTTTTATTTGTTGTACCGTTTTTCTTTTGCTACTGAAACATGGAAATTTCCCCCTTGTGGGATAAATAAAGTCTCATTCATTTATTTCATTCACCCAAGAAGGAGCTGCTCTGTTCTGTAGATGTCTGGCAGGTATTGCAGTGGTTAAACAGTAAATTGATAAACTATTCATTAAAGAACAAGAGAAGTTTGTATATGTGTGCTTGTTAACACATACACATACTGTGCACACACATACTCAAGTTCAGCAAAAATGACCCAATATATAATTTTGATGGGTTTGTTTTCCCCACATCACGGGCTTATTTTAAACTGGCACACAGACTGTACATTTGATGCCACCTATAAAAACTAATCAACATTATTAGAAAACAGAAAAACAAATAATATAGTTCTATTAACTACGTCTTCACAAATTTACAAAGCACAATATTAATTCTAGTTTATTTCTAGTTTCAGGTGCAATAAAGGGTCAGTGTGACTTACTCGACTGATGTGGATTCCTTAATGACCGGAAGAAGCTTCTGAAGAACCTTATCTGCTGTTGTTTCTGCTCCAATAAACTGGTATAGTTTAAAAACCTCTAACTTTTGTTCTGATGTCAGCAACACAAACACCAAAGCTGACCACTGTGAAGAAGACAGTCTGATTCGCTCAATTTCTCCCGACGTCAGATAATGCTGAATCTCTTGCGTCAGTGAATCATTGCCCAGTTCATTCAGACAGTGGAACAGATTGATGCTTTTCTCTGGAGACTGAATCTCCCTGATCTTTTGTATGATGAATTGAACTGTTTCCTCTTTGCTGTAGGAGAAGCTGCTTGTCTGTAACAGTGTTCCTTGTAAGAGACTCTGATTAGATGCTAGCGACAGACCAAGAAGAAAACGAAGGAATAGGTTCAGATGTCCATTTACACTCTCCAATGCTTCAGTCACAGCCGAGATATGCACATCAGATAATGATTTCACATCCAGTTGATTAAACGATGTGTTAAAACTCATGTTGCTTTGGTGAAACACACTGATGTTGCTGTTAGTGAAGGTGAGATGAACATAAAGAGCTGCAAGATGCTCCTGGATGCTGAGATGAACAAAGCAGAAAACTTTCCCTTGAAACCAGCTTGATTCTTCTCTGAAAATCTTGGTGCACAATCCCGAGTAAACTGTTGCTTCTGTCACACCAACGTCACACTCCATCAGATCTTCCTCATAGAAGACCACATTTCGCTTCACAAGCTGCTGGAAAGCCAGTTTCCCCAGTTTGAGAAGCATCTCTTCATTTTTCACATTCTTCTCATAGTCTTTCTCGTGTGTGATGTTGATCTGAAGGATGAGGAAGTGTGTGTACATCTGAGTTAGAGTCTTGGGATTTTCTCTGCTCTCTGATTCCCTCATCATTCTCTCCAGAACAGCTGCTGAGATCCAGCAAAACACTGGGATGTGGCACATGATGTAGAGGCTCCTGGACAACTTCATGTGTGAGATGATTCTTTGAGACAGACTCTGGTCTCTGATCCTCTTCCTGAAATATTCCTCTTTCTGTGAGTCACTGAAGCCTCGTACCTCTGTTACGCGATGGACACAGTCGCGTGGTATGAGATCAGCCGCTGCTGGTCTGGCAGTGATCCAGATGAGAGCCGAGGGAAGCAGATTCCCCTTGATCAGGTTCATCAGCAGCACGTCCAGTGAAGTAGATTCAGACACGTCAAACAACCTCACGCCACCATGAAAGTCCAGAGACAGACGACATTCATCAAGACCATCAAAGATGAAGAGAATCTTACTTCCACCATTTGATATTTTCATTCCTGCGGTTTCAGGGAAAAATACTTCCAGAAGCTGTAGAAGACTGATCTGTTTGTCCTTTATGAGGTTGATCTCTCTGAAAGGAAGAGGAAACACGAGCTGGACGTCCTGGTTCTCTTTGCCTTTAGCCCAGTCCACAATCAACTTCTGCACAGACACTGTTTTTCCGATGCCCGCGACTCCCTTTGTCAGCACAGTTCTGATGGCTTTGTCTTGTTCAGGTAAAAGTTTAAAGATGTCACAGCATCGTATGGCTGTCTCTTCTGTTCCTGAGCTCCTGGACTGAATCTCAATCTGTCTGAACTCATGTTCATGACTGATGTCTCTCTCACACTCAGTGATGTAGAGATCTGTGTAGATCTCACTCAGGAGTGTTGGGTTTCCTCTCTTTGTTCCCTCGTGTACGCACGAAAACTTCTCCATCAATCTCGATCTCAGTCTGATTTGAGGAAATAATGTCAATTCATTTTTTAAAAACATTTCACTACATATCATACCATGTATGTATATGATGAATACAATTTGAATTTGACTTTATGTGACCAACACTGAGGTGCTACTTTACCTCACTGATGTTTGTTCATATGTTACAGAGTCCCTTGCGGGCTGATCCGTCACATACACACTGACAGATGCCTCTGGACTCTCACTGTCAGAAGAATAAAGATGGAAACAATTTGATTAATATTTTAATTAATAATCTGTGTGACAATCTATGCTGATGACACAGTGCTCTGTTTCTATTCTTCCTCACTTGATCAAACTCTGGAACATTTGCAATCTACTTTCATTAATGTCCAGTCTCGTCTACAGGTTTTCAACGCAGATAAAACCATAGTTTTTTTTTTCCCCTTTCATTGTAAAGCTCCTGAAAATCTTGAGAGAAGGAAAAGAAAGATAAATGGTTACATTTACTTCTCATTTGTTGTAGTAATATAAATATATGTATTTATACATTTATTTTTCACTAACGCATTTCCGCATTTGTTAATACATAAGTACATTTATTTCCTTGTCATTTATATTTGATTTTGGCGGTTTTGGTCCTCCATACTACACAGGCACAGATCAAAAGCAGGAACAAGAACCCAGACATAAACAGGGAAGACGATGCAATGATCGGCGCCCCTGGATTGACGCGCATGTTCTTAAATACTTGCTGTCTGATTTCTGACAGAGCAGTTAATCTTCAGTTTCAGTTCAGCCTTTACCTTAATTCAGGTGATTTGTGTTCTCCCTTAAACCATAATGGTAAAAACGACATCGAGCGGTCACTTCTCATGGATATATGGCTGAAACCTGGCGAGTCTGATCCCTCCTTCTGGATTTGATTTTGAGTTTGTCTGTCCATCTTTCAATTTTGTCTGATGAGAGAAAAACTGACAGACATCAGATGAAGTTCATCACAATGTCAGTCTTTTATAACATACACTCAAACTAAACCTAAATGTATTTTTGACAACAACAACAAAAATTGTAGATAATTAGCACTACAAATGGGAAATTTAAAATGCTGTTTGCTGTAATTTGATAAAACAAGTATTCTTAAAAATAATTGCTAACCTGTGTTTTTATTTTTCATAATTAAACTGGTTTATTCAGAAAAAAAGTTTTTATGGATCAGTAATATGAAGTTTTATTCAGATGTCATTTGTCGAACAATGTTGTTTTGTTTTGTTTTGATTTAATCGATTTAAATGTAAATGTAAAAATTAATGACATTGACTTTTATTCCATTTTTATGAAATACACTGTCAGCTGGTCGATAACAGATGGAAAAATCGAGACTGATTTGTTTTATAATAACGTCGACTGAGCTCAGAAAAACACTTACCTCGATGAAACAGTTAAAATAGAGTCTTCTCTCCAAAATGTTTCCTCTGTAGCTTGCGGATTCTCGTAAAAGAATATACCAAAACCGTGTTAAAGTCCTTCAAATACAATCTTCAGATCAAGACAGTGTTTATCCTCATCCTTAAAATGGCGCATTTGAAAGTATAAATTTCATTTCACTTTCGTTTACAAAAACGGTAAAAAAAAAAAAGCACAATTCATTCCATTATTTTTTTTCAAATAATTTTATCATATCCACAAAATTTCCACATTTCCTGTGTATTTTTAATAAAATAAATTGAAAAATCTTACGTTTAATTTCTGTGGTGCAGTCAACAATAACTTCAACATTCACCTGTGTGTGTTCTAAACAACGGGTTTTGCGACAAACAAGAGAAGATTGAGAGTAGGTAAGGGTTAACTTTGACTTTCGGTTCCAAAAATGAAGGTACATTTCTGGGTGTGTATCAAAGCATCTGATATTACTGTGCTCCGAAGCAGGTTTCTGGGTTCAAGAAACTTCATTTCTCACGGTTTCTGAGGGTTGCAAGTGACCTGTCAAGCTGGCATTCACAATTATTTTGCGCACGCGTATAGAGTACATTCAACATAACACCAAATTATTACTGAGGTTTAAAAATAGCATTTCCGGAATAGTAGAAAGCACCATTTCTTCATTTACGGTTTTGTAAAACTCTGATGTGTATTTTTCCGAGTTACTGTAAAGCCAATTGTATATTGTGTCATTATTCCGCAAAATAACTTCTATTGGTGGCAATTGGCCCGGTGGCCCGGACGTACGTTTAAAACCAACCGGGCCACCAAATCGGTCCGCTGGCCCTGTGGGGCCAGTAAAAATGATTCGATAAAAAAAAATCAAATATCTTATTGTTTACCTGCATTTATGTTAAATCGTTTCGCTCGCTAACTACCGCTAACGCGTCATGTGACCCCGACAGTCTTATTATGCAGCGAGTTTTTGGTGCTCCGCCTCCGCGCTCGCTCCTGCTCAGTCCCTGGCCTGTGCGTAACACAACTAGCAACTTCCTCGCGAATAATCTCGTTAAATCTTGGAAATATTGGAAACACCAGATTATGGGTTCGATTCCTAGGCAAGTCTTAATAAAATAAAAGTTGCTTTGGATAGAAGCGTCTAACTGACAGTATAAAAAATGGTGCAGTATTGGGCCAAAGACACAAAAATGTTTCCCAATAGGCGCCACTGAGCTTGGTTACGTGTTCCAGGAAGAAAATGAGGGAAGCAAAAGAGAATACGAAACGAATTGGCAGGGAATTGCACTTGTTCTGTTTTTGTTTAGTTTTGCTGCACTTAGCACTAAACCTACATTAAACAAATTAAATGATTTTCATGTTGTTCAAGCAAGAAGTTTTTTTTTTGTTTGTTTGTTTGTTTGTGATTATTAGGATAAATACACAACGCGTCGACCTGGGCCAGTGGTTTTGATATTCGGGCCAGTGAACTTCAAAAGTTACTGGCCCGGAGAGTGAGTAATATGATCTGCATATTCCGTACTCTACAACAAACTGTACATGATGTAATTTTCCCTTTTTAAAAAAATTTCCATTTTCCCTAATTAAAAAAATATTTGGTGGCTAGACATGTGTGACAGCTCAGCAGAGATCATCTCTCTCCAGATTCGCTGTTCCCATAGTTGTAAGTCGTGAGGCTGCACATACTGGCAGCCTGGCGCGTGGTGGTCTTGACGCTCTGAGTGGTATCATCATTCAAATGTCTTAGTGTGGTGGTGCTGCAGACTCAACCAGACGTCTTTATTAGTCCCACGCATTACTATAAAACTGCTATTAATATAAACACTGGCAATTTCATTCTTGCTTGCCATAATGTCACATGATCGGAATATTTGCGATTGCAATGCGTCATGCTGGTTTTCGTTTCTACTTGTACTTGAATGTAGCTTTTCAAAAGCACTGAAATGCCCAGTGATGAGCCACAGGACTGAAACCCCCAGCCTATTTATTTAAAACCCAAGCCTAAGCCCTATTTAATGGCCAATTTTGTGTTTCTTCCCTCCTTTGGAGAGCGGCATACTGTACACGTGGACACAATACCTCTAGTATTGTGGACCCTAATGTTCATGACGTAAAGAACCACTGGTGAGGCTGATTGTGTTCATGACTCAAGAAAGTCCGGCAAAACAAAGTGCTGATTCAAGCGTCTGAAGCTCTCAGTTCAGTGGGAGTTTATACAGTTCACTGTCATAGAGATAGGACAGTTTACGTAAAAATTATTTCATGGGGATCACGGTCATTTGGTTTCAATGTTTGTCCTTTTTGTTTGTGTGACGGGTTTTACAGATAAATAAATAATAATAATTCATTTAATTTATTTTTCACCTTTCAAGACACTCAAGGTCACTTTACAAGGGAGCACAACACACACCATTAGCCCGGCAGAATAGCGCCAGGCAAACGCACCAGCGTCCACGACATCCGGGCATCACAATTACACAATTGACACACTTGCACACACTCACAAACACGGCCGAATTCACCTAAAACATGTGTCCCCAACACCCTTCAGACTGTGGGGGAAATCAGAGCATCCGTACGAAACCCACAGAATTGAACTTTACTTTTTCTGTAAATAGAGAGAGAGAGAAAAAAAACAGACCTACACTGAAATGTCAGTATTTATTAAACACCTTTAATCTTTAATCTAAGCAAATTGTAAAGTCATTAAATATCTTTTTTAACACTTCATTAGTTTGTGCACAAATGTTAGTAAACTTGTGTGAAACGTAAACCAAAACAAATGTAAACATTAAAAGTGTGTTACCCTGCACTGTGTTTTCTTGTGTGATTAACAATGGAAATGTGATAAAATACGACAAGAAGCAGCAGCGTCCGTCACCAACTCGAAATGTGTTGAAAACACCAACGACAATAAATAAACATGACAAAAGGCTCAACTGAGCGGCTTGATGATCTTCATTGAAATGTAGTTCTGTAAAAGAGACAGAAGATTAATTTTAAGAAGGTAAGATCTTAACCTTCTTTAAGATAAGCTAATATTTTTTCATGTAACGTACATGTTGAAATACAATCTTAAGCATCGTGTCATGCAGGGGATTTTATTAGCTATATAAAATGACTATTTGTTAAGCTAGAAATTTAAGGACAAGTGATTTATTACAAAGCGTACTACACTTTTCCAAATTGTATACGTTGCGTAAAAGTTTTCATAACAAAATCATTTTGTAATTTATTATTTATTATTATATAAAAGATAATTTTATGTGCGGAATGTAACTTTAGAATCTGGAAAATAAGACTTTCAATGTGCCACTCAAGAAATTTTATCACATGAGGGATTTATATCATAAGGGATTACTACCCAAACAATTTTGAGTTAAGATATATGATAAAGCATTTTCTTCATTAGTACAGTAAATGTTTCTTACCGGTAGCGAGTACAGGAAGATTCCCACGAACAATAAAACCAAGAAGAGAAGAATCAGGCAGATGAACAGGCACCTAAACTTCCTCCACACAATGAATTTGCAGGTCTTGCATGGATTAGTGAACCAGAAGAACGAGGTTTCAGGTCGCCTGTGATGAGCAAAAGAGGAGCAGGAATGAATTTCAGACTCACAGAACATCAGAATTGTTCAGTTTGTAAGAAAGTGAAGGTTTATCCAGACTTTGGGGGATCCAGCTTGGGATTCATGTTGGGCTCATCCCGGCCTTTTCCAGCAGGTCTTTCCTCTGCTTCCTTCTCATTCACAATTTCCAGACTCAACTCAACCTTTCCCTGAAACCAACGCAAATGAAATCAGCATAGACACAGTCAACCTCTCACAGCAAATCTTTCTTCAGCAAAATGTATCTGCGCTTACAGCAAGTTCCTTCTTGCCATCTTTCTCCATGTAGCAAGGCCACCATCCTTTCACCGACCTCTGGTCAAACAGAGACGCTGACTGGCTGGAACTTTGAGGTGCAGGTCCCTCAGAAACCATGTTGAGATGACACTTCTCTGCCGTTTTAGCAGGGTTGATGAGATGCTGCAGATCCAGCTCAATGGCACCTATCGAGAAAAGACAACATGGTTGAAGAGACTGTTTGAGTTCAGAGAACCCAAACTCACCCAGGTAATCGTCCATCGAGAACTTGTCATTGTCCCATATTTGAACCATCAGCTTGGGTGGAACTCTGAATTCACTTTTGTCGAGACTCCAGAAATGCTCCTAGTGAGGTGAAAGCGTCCAGATTACTGAGACATAAAGAAGTTCTGCTCAAAAGGAACTAACCAATAAAACCAATTTGTGCTTATCACACGAAAAAACAATTGTTGTGGTGCAAAGTTTGATGGACAGAGAGAAAGATTAAGAAACAGGTAGAAGGACAGCTTTTTAGAATATTATTGCATGAGGACATTTTGATGATTCATGAACTTTGTGTTTAAGAATGAACCATCTATTTATTCAACTGATGCCAAGTACAGAATGATTGACTGTCAGAACATTTGTGTTTTGTCTCAGCAGCTCATTAGTGCTTTGTCTCTGCAGCTCATTACAACAGACATCTTTCATCACCTTCCTGGACACCAGACAGAGCTGCTCCGCAGGCAGAAAGTCAAATCCAAAGACAAATCTCCAGTTGAAATTGCCCTCGCCATCCAAAGACCTGTAGTGAACATCGGTTTTCTGCCTGTCGTCCTCCATGCCCGCCATCCAGCTGAACAACAAGAACGGTTATGAAGAAAAAAAGTTCTTCAGAGATGAAGCCCAACATCTGACAAACCCCTTCACATAGATGTCACTCATTTTTTCTCCGGTCACGCTGGTTTCATCCAAAATGACATCAGACGTGTTCCACACAATGACTCGCAGAAAGTGTCTGGCGGGAAGAAAGAGATTTGTGAGACTTGTGAGATTGTGTGGGGAACATGAATCTGGATTTTCCCAGCAACATCATCTCACTTTTTGGGCTTGCGAGGTGCTATATCAAACGGAGGTCCAGGCGACCCAAGACTTTTGGGAAAGACGTCCACCCACATCTGCAGTTTTCCCTATAAAGCAGCAGCATGGGCAGAGGGATGGCGGACAGATGTGTGGCCGTGTCTCACCTGTGGAAGAGTCGGCTGGAAGCTGCTGTAGAGGGTCCTGGTCTCCACGTGCTCCGGCACCAGACCCTGAGTTCTCAACACGTGAAGAGCCATTCGTTCACTCGGAGGACCCAAGTGCTCATGAAGGTTCTTGTTTGCTTCTAAAAAGAAATCCCATCTAGAGGTTACTATTTGTCTTACTAATGGCTTTACCATTATCCTGTTATAACAGACTTGGATAGAATGGAACATCGGCTATAACGGATCAAGTAAGTTGTTACAGGCTGTACACCACTTAAAAAAATATACAAAACAAAATCTGATATAAAAATGAGCTGAAAGCAATCACAGATAAGATCTTCAGGAAACCATTTTTTCCATTATAAAGCTCTTGATCGTCTGTGCATGAAAGATTAAATTAAAGAAAAATTAGTTTTCTATTTCTGAAATTTATTATATGAAAATCATAAAATTATAAGACAAAACATTTAAACAATATGCTTTTTTTAACAGAAAGTTACAGTAGATTAATTCAGTAGTATAAAAAAAAATTAAGATGACACGTTTCAGCGGATTAAAAAAAAAAAAAATACATCGAGGGCTCTTGATCATCAACAACAAACTTTCATCAACAAACTTATTATTTGATGAACTTTTAAACAAAACTATTTAATTCCAAATAACTGTATTGAAGTTACGTATAAACAATTGTTGCCATTTTCACTCATAAAATTCTTTCATTTAATGTGCCACGTAACTGCCTAATTTCTGCACAGAATGTCACAGTTTATTACAGAATTACATTCTCTATCCACAAAAACGTCATCACACACTGTCCCTTTTTCATCACCATCTGTGTCTGTAAGAGGTGATTATGGCATAAACTATGTTTTTTTTTTTTTAAATGTTTGTTTGTGGAGTTTATTTGTCAGAGGCTTTTGGGGCGAAACTCCTGCAGGAATCAGAGCTCCATTACAAAAGTACTAGTTTTCTTGAAGACACGATGCATTAAATAAAATTCTTAACACTTAACACAGAATAATCAACAGTTTAAACAATCACCAAAGTCGGAGAGGGAATAAAGTTGTCCACCAAAGGATAAAGTATTTCCATTGTCCTCAGACCTGGGTGAAGAAAAGCCCTTTAACCGAGCCTGATGCTCCAGAATCTGAGATGGTTTGAGTTGATCTCGCCACTGGTTTGACCCAGAACTACAGGATACAATGAATTCATAATCAGTGAATGTAAAGTCACACAGAAAACACACCAATTGAAATGTCAATATTAAAATACTTTTCTAAATGTGTGATGGAAACCATTAAGTGTGGTTTCTTGTTTTATGTGGATCAAAAAGTTTTCATTATTCCATTTTGATTGGGAAGTCACTTTTGAGAAAATTAGTTCAATGAAAAAATAAAGTAATTATATTACATTTTGTACAGTATACGAGCCTCCCACATTGACATGCAAAGGATTCAAACTGTGTAAGAGTTCTGTGATTCTCTGGAGATACAAGTAGAGTACATTTTGATTAAAAAAGACAATATCATTGTCACGTGATAGCTTTATATTCCCTCTAACAGTTTTCATGTCCTCGGGTGAATTGGAGTCTGGAAAATTAATCATAGTTGTGATTGAGAATGTGAAATGTATGTGTCTTGCTCTGTGATTGGTTGAAATACTGGAACGATGCTTTGAGCTCTTCAGAACGGCTGAGAAGAATTATACACACCACAGAGTCTATACATTAACACTCACATGCAGAATGTTTGTGGTAAACCACAGCAGGATCCAAAGCGAGAAAGAAAGCGGTTTTCCAAATCTATCACAGTCTCGCCAACCTTCTCATCACGAGTGAGAAGATCAAAATCATAGATGGAGATTTTCAGGTCTTTGTCTTGCGGGAGGAAGCAGGTCATCTCAAACATCCTGCATCAGCAGAAAACCGCTGATCAGTTCAGCTTCAAAAACGAGTCACCTTCTTTCTACCTTCCAAACACTGGGCAGAGACAACAAGGTATGTAGTTGTCTCGGTCATCAATGGTCTTCTTTCCCAAAGATATTTTGATGTAGGGGTCACACTGGAAAGAAACGCGTTTTTGATTAGAGTTTTAAGATGGACTGAAAGGCTGCACACGCACTTTGCCATTGTTGTCCTTGGGTTGTAGGTCAAAGGCCTGAAGGACATAGATTCGGACCACACACTCCTGTGGAACGCTGTCAGGCAGCTCTCGGAACTGACGCGGTGGGGGAGTCACACTCGGATCATCGGGGAGTGGGTACACCATAAAAGAGCCCTGGGAATCATTACAGGTTATTTTACACACAGCTATAAACAATAGAAGGTAACAAAAAAAATTGTGTCCTTTCTAAAAAAAAAAAAGCTAATATTTAGACCCTCAAAATCAATCCTAGTGAAAATGAATGAAGTGCGATGTGAAGAGAATGTAGCAATGTGTAAAAGGTTTAATTCATTAAAGTTTGGGAATTTTACATGTTGACTAAAAATGCTAAAGTGTTTTGGAAAAAAAAAAAAAAAAAAAAAAAAAAAAAAAGTAAAACCTGGAGAAAAAATGACTTTAAAAAATTATATATATATATATATATATATATATATATATATATATCTTCCTTTAATCTATCTTCCACTGTTCATATACATGCCTTGAATTCACCAACAACAGAAGGATCGTCATGGTCGCTGTCAGTTTTTCCGCGCTGTAGCTTGAAGGTTTTGCAGAAATCTGTAAAACCCCTGAACTCCTTCACATTTTCCAGCTCACTGTCATAAACCTGGAATATGGAGAAAGAAAAAAAACATGACCATTTAAATAAGAATGACAACAAATTCAGCACCGTTTTTGTGAGGTCTCACCATCAGTGTGTCGTAGCCTTTCTCCAGATACGGTCGGCACTTCTCGCTCTCGCCAACAGAAGCATAAAACTTACTCCACCAATCAACCGTCTCCTTCTCCTTAAAACCAATCACCATACAGCATTAAGCACACAATTGAGACAAAACTTGATATGAAAATATGAAAACTCACTTTCTCGCGCTGATGGAACCATAACAGTCAGGTGAAAATCCAGATTGACGGGATAAAATGAGACAATATTTTATTACTATTTAATTAAAATAATTACGACTATTATAATAAAAAAAAACAAGGCTCCACAAGCAGGAAAATCAACTTAATTATAATTGAATCAACAGGACACCAAGGGAGAAAATGATTGCATAATAAAAGCAAGAAATAAAAATGCAGAAGACAGCATTTTCCACTGCTCAAAGCTAAGCTGCTTTAATTTCAGAGGAACAGATTTAATGCAGAGGAAACATTGGATGATTATATTTTCTCCAAACAAAACATCAAATTTTAAAGAACATACACTACCGTTCAAAAGGTTGGGGTCACCTTTTGTACGCTCCATAAAAAGTCACACGTTATTTTCTTAGGATATTTCTAAGGATAAACTGTCGAGTTTCACACGAAAGTTCACTATTTTTGGCCATTTTGAGCTTTTGATCGACCCCACAAATGTGATGCTTCAGAATCTCAACCTGTTCAAGGCAAGGTCAGTTTTATATCTTTTTTTAACCAAAAACGTTTTCCAGCATGATCAAACAAGGGTTTTACAATAATCTATTATCCTTCTGACTCAATTATTATTATTATTATTATTATTATTATTTATTTTTTTATTTTTTTATTAGTCCTTTATTAGTCCCTCTTGGGGAAATTTTTTCTCTGCATTTAACCCATCCAATCAGACACACATTGAAAAATAAAAACACTGACGTGACAGTTGCTGGAAATGGGCCTCTATACAATTATGTAGATACATTATGTATTGCACCAAAAACCAGACATTTACAGCTAGAAGAGGTATTTGCCACAGTAGCAATGTATAGGGTTCTTTTTTTTATTTATTATTATTTTTTTTTTTCAAAAGGACATTTCAAAGTGACCTCAAACTTTTGAACGGTAGTTCAAAATTTAGCGCACATAAATTAAAATCCAATTATCTAATTATATAAATTAAAATATATTTACACTACTAAGGCCAAGTATGAAGAACAAAGTAAACTGGCTTAAAAATTTCACAGGATTAAAACATCTGCTTGAAAGTAGAAAAAATAACATGGTGCTTCAACTTTAATTCAAAATTATTTAAAAAAAGATCTTCCGGCCAAACGGTTTTCATCACATGCTTTATCTCTCTTACATACTTGAACAGAACCAGCAGCGACCATTTTGTTCACGGCCGCGGAGATGCCATGCACAAACTGAAATTCACAAGGTCGAAGGTAAAGCAAGTTCGTCTGTGACCCCTACAGAACCAAAATCTCCTCTCCACAAAAACAAGAAAATCTAGAAGAACTGTACCTGAGCTTCCAGAAGATGTTCTCGTTCATCCTCAATTTTCACTCGAATGTCTCTCGGAGCTGTTGCCATCAAAGCCACTGCAAGGAAAACCACATTGATCACACATTGAGTTTAATTCCATCCAGAATATTCTCTTAAATTAAAATGAGATGGCATCAATAACAGCACTTGCCTTTGGAGGACACAGCGACCTCAGCAGATGTGACGTAAGGGTCACAACGAAACTCTTCCAGCGAAGTGATGGTGCACTGACCCACCACCGGCTTCCGTCCGAACGGCCTGTGGTCAATGACCTTTAGCACTACAGGTGGAGTGTACATCTCTTCTTTAGGAAGAAGCTGAAGACACAAAATAGAATTTAAACAAAGTTTTACTTAAACTCCCATATACTATAAACATTTTAGGACCATTAATATTAATTCAAATACTAATGTATACCCATTAATATAAATTGATTGTTCATTAGCATTGATTTCATTTTATGAATCAATCAATTAAAAAGCTAATCATTAAATCCCTAGAAGCAAGATCCTCACCACTTGTAACAAAAGGACGTTTCCAGAGAAGTTGGGGCTTTTCTTCATGTTTTTGATGACCGCCGTCTCAACGCGTTCTCCTCCACACTCCACCACCAGACTGGGTGAAGCTACAGGAGCAAGCTGATAGGTCTTCATGTTACGCAACCCCCAAACCAGAACCTGACCCAACAAAACACAACAATTACTCCAGAAAATATTTTAGTGATAAGAATAATGAAATCCATTGTCTTCTAAAGAATTTACGGTTAGTCATCATACGTCATTATTGCAGCTAATTGTTAGTCATGATCATTTACTTCTACAGTATTTTAATTATATTCTATATTTCATTAAATAGTCGTGTTGGGTCTGAAAATTAGTAACCAAACAATGGTGGCCAAACCAAACACAAATTGATTTACCGGAGCTCCACAGGAGTGGGTTCTCAGTCCCGCTTTACATTTATTCAACTTATTGCCATAAAACAAAGATAGGTCGCTCAAATGATAAATGTTGCTGATGATAAACTTAAAGTCTAGATTGTTAGCCAACAGAAAGGAGATGAGCACTCCAGATGAACCTGACTGATCACAGGTAACTAGCAGCAACAAAATTTCCCTGCAGTGATGGATCAACCGAATACATAGTTCAAATGGCATTTTTTCACGTTGTGCAATGAAGGTGTCCACACACCTCGATGGCAGTGAGCTGCACTACAGGTCGAACCCCCTGAGGAACCATATAGAGCTTCTCTCTTCTTATGGGGGGCATGAGAGGAAGATCAGTCTCATTTCCCTGAAAATAAGAACATCAATTACAAAATCATTTGCCAATTACTTTAAATCAAAGCAGGCATTACCTTGCTCTTCAAAATCAGCTCTGCCGACACTAGTATTTCTCCAGCAGAGAGGTTCTTACACGTTACAGGCTCCCACATGAGTCTGGGAGATGGATCCATGCCTGCTGTCAACTTCACCATGGGTAAACACACACTCCGGCCAATCATTTCATCTTTACCCTGTAAGAATGCATGTTTAGTTAGACTTGTCCAATACATATCTCAACAGTCAAACCACTTTTTCAACAGCAAGAAAATTAGTAAAACATAAATATGTTTTTTTTATGAAACAAATTATTTCGTATGTGAGTATTTGTATATTTACTACTAATCTCTTGTTAAACTAATTAAACTCCTGAACTTCTCAGGATAATGAAACTCAAACCAAGGTTCAACTGTACTTGGTTGTGTTTTTCAACTGATGTGTTTTGAGTAAATTACTTTATTATTGTTACAAAAGTCTAAAACATCTAATTTTCTCTTTAGAAACATCATGACATACTCACTAGAGTCTAGACACACTAAATTTTATATTATTTGTGGGGAAAAATGTAAAGTTCTAAAATCCAAAGAAAATAAAACTGCGGAACTGTCTGTTTCCCCCACAGTAAAATCCATTCATCCATCACTTTATTTATTTAACCATCAGTCCATTCATCCATCAATCGATCCATCCATATGTTTGTCCTTAATGAAATGAAGCAGAAAGACAAACCACTTGATCACTGTCAAATATCTCCAACACGACTCTGGGTGGATTCCGGGCAAGATACTGGGGATCGCCACAAATTTCCACGTTTTTAAACACGAGAGTTTGATCCCACATTGGATTCAGAGTGCTTTTGATTGTCTCTGTTGTTTGACTCTGATGCAAGAACGACACATGAACATATGGATCTGCAATAAAAATAACAGTATATTGAGTGAGATCATGGAATTTGAGAGAGAATGGAGATGAGCACCTGAGAAGCTGTCTTGATCCAGAGCAGTGAGGTTCCTGGCCTGATATACGTAGACTCTCAGATGGTAGGAGTTAACGTCTGTAAATCCAGGATTTAAAACGGTATAATTTCTGGGACAGATGATCACCATTCTGGTGTCGGACTCACGATCAAACGTGCAGGACACAGTCGGTGTGTTGGCTCCAAACTGCTTGACAGAAGAATCTGCTTTGGGCCCCTTCTCGTCTTTAGCCTCCATCTCAACCCCCTGTCATGAACCAGTAAAGGACATTCACAATCACCAAGATTAAAATAAGACTTCTTTAATTTAAAATATTCACTGGAATTAGGCCCCCAGTGAAGAGATGAACAAAAAACGACAATGACAAACAAATTCACTTTTCAAATGAAGTTGAGGTGATAAATAAGCACTATTGACGCTGCAGAGAGCAAGATGTAAAGAATGTGATAAATTAATGAATAAAACAGACTGATAAATGTAAAAGATATACTAAAGAGAATTCTGATGTTTGACTCTGACAGACACAACCTGTCTGCAAACCATCACCAGCTTGGTGTTCTACCTCTATTCTGAATCAGAGTTTGATATTTTTCAATATTTCACAGAAGCACACTATAAGAATTGAGAAACGTGCTCACCAAAGCTCCTTCCAGCTTGAAAATGGCAGATGCTCCGACTCTGTCAGACGGCGCCATCTTGCGTCTCCAGCGTCGCCGACGAAACGTGTCGGAAGATCGCTGCTGTCGATGGAACTTCCAGCCAATTAGAGAGGAGTATTCCCATCCCTCTGAATCGCCCGCATCTTTCTTCTGCAAGAGGAATTGATCTGTTATATCATGACTATACGAGTATAAACACAGAACATTTGTGCAACACTACTTCAATATGGTGAAGAAAAGAAACAAACAAGAGAAATTTACCTCAACACTGGGTTTAGTGCCTGGAATCTTTTTCCGAGGCCTGATCATTCTCCTGCGGCGATGGACATGGTACATCTTCTCAGTGGCCACCCAAGATTTTGGCTTATCATCAGGTGGAATGGTGATGCCATATTCCCAACCTAAACATCACACACACCACATGTAACACCGCATGTTACCACATGTAACACTGTTATCAGCTCAGTTACCATTTCTGCTTTTTACAAACTAAAAGTCACATTTGCTTAATCATCAAGTTACTGCTGTTAATAAATGTCATCATTTTATGGCCGCACAAAATAAATGTGTGAAACAACGTTAACCCTAAACTTTTGCTCCAGTATTTCGATCAATAGGATGAATAAGGATGAAAAAGGATAAATAAACTAAATGACTATTGTATTCGATGGTAAAACACAGATCTTACTGCTAGCATTTGAAATTAAAAAGATGAGAAACAGATGCCTCAAATGAACCGGACCCAATGTTCTCTGATCAATTCAAAGAACTCAATTTGTAACTGTATTATTAATAATTAAGATTTTTACTGTGAATCACTGCCGATAAAAGACTATGATACCGCTCCTTTAAGACTATGGGTCTATGCCAGACTGATGTCTTTCTGACAAACTAACCTTTTTCATCAACAGCCCTGTTCCCATCAAACGACCAACTGTCTTCCCACTTCCAACCTGCTGGACATTCGATCTCAGCCGCGCTGTGCATTTTTTCACCATTCTGCGAGTATGAAGTAAAAACAGTGATGGGGCAATGAATTTTGTGACGACCATGAGCAGTGGTGAACTAGAGTTTTCAGCGTGGTTATTCTAAAAAGATATTATTTACACAGAGTATGGTCAGAATTGTAAATCATTTATAGAACACACATTTATAGAAATCTTCGTAGAAACAAAGAACTAATCACAGACACTATGTTTTCCTTTGACATGTTCAATGACTGTTGTTATACAAGGAAGCAGACTGAATCCAGTTAGACTAAAAGAGATGTAATTGGCCTCACCACGTCGGTGTAGGGCTCAGCCGCCGGCCTCCACTCTCCTCCAGGAAACCGGGTTTCATTCTCATATACCTCGTCCACAAACTCCACGTGTCCTGCGTCGGCATCAGCCAACAAACTGGTAACAACACACAAAACAGCATTTCATCATTTTCAAGATTACACGGATATTATTGAAAGTCTTTACACTGTAGGACATAATCTTTCTGATTAACCGTCTTGTGAGTCATTTAAATCATCACGCACGTTCTTTTTCAGGCTCCCACAGAACAAGCAATTGAACATCTTCACTTTTATGGAGGTTATTAATTATAAAACAACACCTTAACTTCTTGACATGAACAAGAACTAAATTGACTAATTGAATAATAATAATAATAATAATAATAATAATAATAATAATAATAATAATAATGACATGTTTAGAAAGTCAAAGTTTGTGGCTAAAACGGACAGTGTTCATTTACAAATTTGTTTATCATTTATCCACAAACTTAGTTTCATTATTTTTGAAAAGCATAGGGTATCGTTACACCTTTGTTAGACATTTAAGGAGTGGCTTGACATGTAAATGAACTAAAGTAAATTTCCAGACCTCCTGGAAAAAGGAAAAATGCAAAAACCAGACAACTAGCTGTCAGAGTTTTGAATATACAGAGGTCACATGTTTACATTAACATTAAGACATTGCTTTTACTTTATATATACATATGCATTCATGTTTGTTTTTGTGTGTGTGTGTGTGTGTGTGTGTGTGTGTGTGTGTCTCCTTTGAAACACACTCACATATGCTAAATACACAAACTTTCTCAAAACCGAAACTGAAGCAAGATCATTACAATAAGATTTAACACATTTTTATTACATTTATTGGTATAAAACCACCGGTGTAACTTTTTAGTGTGTATAACTTTATAATTAATAAACTTTTTGTGGAGCTTACGTTTTCTCCGGATCAACCAGCCAGTCACCTTCCCACTCCCAGCCAACAGGGGGCAGGAAATACTCATGCTTCAGTTTGACTTTTCCAGTGACATCAGTGAATTTGCCGCGATTGAGGAGCCCAGCTGTGCCCCACTTTCCGAGCACTTGTGCCTGGTTTTCATACTGTAAAACAGACAAACCACCAACACTCACTCCACAATTACAACCTTCTATGAACTAGAAGATGATCAAAATTACCAATTCTGCAAACACGTTAAACATTCCTTCAGAAAAAGGATTAAACTTCTTTTCATCCGTTGCAAGCCCAAGCCACATGTTCACTCGTATCTGGGCAGGAATCTTCAAACCTTTGTGCTTGTCCATAGGATACTGTCAGGAAAAACATCAGTTGACTCAGATGAAACACATCTCCACTGTAAACAGGTGATAAGCCTTCTGATAATACCTGCATGAAGATGGTCTGAGTCTTTCCACAGTACTGACCACAGGCCTGCTCACAGAACGAGGAGTACAGCACCTGATAGGCCGGGATTCGGGCATACGCCAATCTCTTCTCACCTCTCAGCATCCAGATAATTACGTCAGGCATGCTGTTCTGAGGCTTTGAAAACAAGAAATAATTCCCATTTATTACAATATTCTGTACAATTTTTTAATAGAAAATTGTATTGTAGCCAAATTCGATGTTCGCCTTTGGTTCTTGAGTTCTAGTTTGAGCATTTATGGAGAAGAGATTTTATTGAGGTGTTGAGCAAATTTCATAATCTTCCGTTGATCCCTAAAGTACTGAATTTGGTTAGAGCCAAGGCTCTGTGCCCGGCCCTCTCGAGTTTCTCCAAGCCATGGCTTTGTGATATTTGCCCGAAAAAAAATTGTTCTAGTAATCAGTTAAACTGAACATACCTTTTCAGTTATTAATAGAGATTTTTTTTTAAATCAAGGGAATATTCACTGGGTCCCTGCAGGTGATATGCTCAAGAATGAAGGTTGTAGGATAAATTAGGTTGACGTACCTCCTCAGCGAGTTGACTGAGCTTCTCTAACCAGCCCTCGATAACCCCCAAGCACTTATTCACATCCGTGGCCTCTTCAAACAAGTGGTTGGCTCCATCCATGATGCTTTGCAGGGCCCGGTCTCTCATCTTCTTCAGCTGAAGATCCAGCTGCGTGAGGTTTGCCTTTCCCTCCAGGTCAGGGATTTTAAAACTTAAAAAGGTCAACCATCACAGGACACGTGTAAATCACAGTGTGTGACTAAAAAGAACACCAATGCTGTGAGGTTTTTACCTATTCAGATCTTCTATTAACTGGTTGATGAGCTTCAGCCAGATCTCCACAAGTTTGGAGTCTGAGGCTTTGGACAGTATTGCAGCTTTTAAGGTGGAGAGGTTTGCTTGCTGTATTAAGGAAAGACGACAGAATGAAGACCAAGGTGGAATTTCCTTTAGATTACATTATACTTTATATACCGTATTTACTCGCTTCTAAAAGTCTATCCCCTTATAAGTCGACCCCCCCACTTCAGCTGTGAGATTGTGGTATTCTGCTTACACCCGCTTATAAGACGGGGGAAAGAAATGAGAGAAAAGTAGAAAAGATAGAAATGAGTAGAAACCGAATGTTGGGTTTCATATTAAGCCAACTCTGGTTATTTGGGGCCCATCGGGATACTACAGGGAAAAAATGATAAAACTCTTTAATTTTAGAAATTAAAACTATTCAGACATCCTTGGTGGCAAAGGAAGCCTAACAATCAAGTAACCCTGATTGTTTACGTTGGTATTAATCTATTTACCGTAAGTTATTGTTAATTTATGTTTAAGGTTTAATTTGTCATTGGTGTGGTTGCATTAATTTTGAAGAATTGTGGTAAAAGTGCCCTGCCCCGGCTAATGCTAACTCGTATTAGCATAAATATCTGCACACTGTTCTGAGTAAAATATATTCTATTTCGGCAGACCGCGCATATAAGTCGAGCCCCCCACTTTGAGCCCGAAATTGAGGAAAAATCCTCGACTTATACATATACTTTTCTTGACTAGATTGAACTCTCTGAAACATTAAACTAAATGTTCTTTTGTCAAATACACTAAGAGCCTACTTTTCATGGCTGGTTCCCTTTTCTTTAAATATTAAATGAACTGTCATGCATTTAAATGCAACTATAATGTAATAATACTTAAATCAACTGTGTACAATACGTCACATTTAATTCACTTATTAATTGTCCATTTAACTTTTGATTCGCAAAAAAGGTTGGTCATCACATCATTGCGTGTTGTGATGACAAAAATTATATATAACACACACCTTCTAGTCTACTTCTGATGGTCAGCATCGCCTTATCTATACCTTTACTTCGTATGTTACTGTGAGGAGCTTAAAATACAAGAGCATCTCACCAAATGGTTGCGGATATGAAGAATAATGTTCAGAGCATCTAAACGATGACTGATATCCTCCCAAAAGGAAGTGATTGCCACCACAGGTTTGGTGTCGGCCCACGGCAGGTAGTAGTAATTATTTCCTGGAAGGCAGGTTTAAGAACACGATCAGCATCAGCCCCGTCCACACCTTCAGCGCACAGGAAGTCCTGACCGTCAAACACGGCACAGCTGTACTGAGTGGTGGAAGCCAGAGGTTTGCAGGTCAAGTCCATCTTGTTCCCGTAGTTCCCAATGCTCACTTCAAACTGCACGGGCTCGCCAGGTTCTCGGATCATGGTTGCGCTGTGAAACACCGCACACAGACAGAACTTCCTCCTGCGCTGGTACTTCTGCGTTCACAGAACATAGAGCTTTACATCCAGGAATTCTTGTGAAAAAGCTCCACAAAAATGTCACCTGAACTACGAGGACATCATCACTGGAGATTTCTTCTACCGCCTTTTCCACTCGTCCATCCAGTTGGGAGGAGAGCTCAACCAGGACTCTTCCCCTGTAGGCCGCCCCGTCCCCCTGCCGTTATTCACAAACATCACGTGTTCTTAGGCACATAGAATAAATTCTAACAATGTGAAACAATTTGTTGATTATTTTTGAAAGAAAAAAAAAAACACTTAGCAAACTCAGAAAACATAGAATGCTGAGTAACTTCCTATGCCATAAATGGAAGAACATTTTTTTAAACATCTGTGTAAAAGGTTGGGCACCCGTTTCAGATCCAAGGTCTCAGAAAGTAATTGATGCCCACAAAGCTGGAGGAGGCTACGATTGATAATTGATTGTTGTCAACTTGCAATTTCAAAGAAACGTAAATACTTAACCATTAAATCAAGCTGCTTCATGTCAACAGCTGTGATGTTTCAGACATCAGCAAGAAGATTCAAGAAGGTACTCGCCTTTCCCAAGTTCAGCTCTTCGTACGGATCAGAGAAGCTGGAGAATTCTCGTGGGCTGCCGTACAGATTGATGTAACATGGACCAAATGTGGGCAGGAAGCCCATCTCAGGCTGACCACCTTCTCCTGCAGAAGAACACACCAGTCTGTGAGATCACAACAAGGTCAGAGTCGGACGTGTCACTAGTATGAACAAGTTTACGGTTGAAAAAAAAAAAAAAAAGAGAGGGTGAGACAATCACAATAATTTCTGTTATACTGTCATTTCTGTCATTAAGTCATTATTACAATGCATAAGAAGTACACATCACAACACACTTTAAAGCAAATCAGAGTGATATCATGCAGTGAGTTGAGGATTTCGTTTTTTTTTATTTTATATTTTTGTCTAATACGGCTCCTAATAGAATGAGTGCTCCACCAACTCATCCCTGAAGAGAGGTGAACTCACACATATTTAGAATTAGTTACACCAGAATTAGTTGTGTTTCCTACTGCTCTGGAATTCAAAACAATGGTCTACAATTTTATCCCATATTTCTTTTACAAGATTTTTTTCTTTTACAATATTTACACGTATAAAGTTTTAACCTTTATATAAATAGTTGAATCTAAGCATTTAGCAATAGATGTAGCAGCAACTAGCAATAGTTGAGTAAAGAAATGATTTTTAATAGAAAAAGGTATGAATTGTCCAAGGACAAATTTTTTTTTACATATAATTAAATAATAACACTAGCTCTGTAGAGCTGCTGTTTGCAAGGATGGCATTATTTGACTACTATACTGTAGTCGCCATGACTCAAAGCATCAAATTCATGCAGAAAAAAAAATGTCAATTAAAATCATGGACTAATGTAAATGTCATTACATTTATAGCTATTGTTCAGAATATTATTGTTCAAAATATATAGCAGCGGGTTAGTCAAGTGTGAAGCAGAACAAGTATCTGTGGGTTAGTCGATCACTGTATTGCTCATGCAAACATTAAGAACGCATTTCGACCTCTTGGTGCAGAAAATCCACATTCTAGATGATCCTCTAACACAAAGAAAAATAACAAGGATAATTCACACAAAAGTTAACATAGTTGTCACACAAATACATAAAGAATAAAATTTAAATGTCACAGCGTAAACGCCACAAAACCAGCGATCCTTACCTTCCATTTCACCACCAGGGGACGCTATTTTGGTCAGGTCCAAAAACGTGGTGCCAATGGCATCGTTCCTGGAAAGACGATCCCTGCAGGAAAAGAGAAGCAAATTTAGCAATTCACTCTGTTCTCTGAGCATTTTGTGTATTCATTACATACATGTTATTCTAATTTCAATAAAAGAAAGAAATGTAAAAAAAACAAAAGTCTGGAACCATTATTTTGTCTGAAACAATTAAATTGTTAACATTAGTGGTATTGTTTTTTTTTTATTAGTCAAAAAAATAACTGTAAAAACTTTTTAAATAAAAAAAAAAATCTTTAAAGATTTATAAACAAATTTCTCTTAAAATAAAATTTCTCTTTATGTTCTGTCTAAATAAGAACATTACATTTTTCATGTGAACATTAAAAATATGACATTCTTTAAAAATGTGCTTTATAGTTTAAGTGTTCCTAGTTATAGTTTCTCTTCCGGTTGCATAGTATTAGTATTAGTTTTCAAAATAATAGTTCAAGTCATATTGTAAGAAGCGTGTACAACTCTCAATATAATCTGAACCCGAGCACTGACCAGAGATCAGTTTTGAACCAAAAACTCACCAGTCAAACGCTGTCAGCTTGATTCTTTCACACACAGAGGGAAACTGAAAAGCGGTAAAAGGTTGATCTTTGTGTTCAGAGAAACGTTTTGAACAGTGTGAAAGCACAAGCATAGTGACTCACCTTGACCTGTAGATTGAGCTGTTGGTTCCACTCTGGGTTTGCATTCTTCTCAACAATTCGTGTGCACAGCTGAAACAGACGTGGAGATGAAATTCAGACTGAAAGATGAGGAAAGAATATGAAGCCAAAATGACAAAATCCAATGAGCCTGGACACTACACTAACTTTGTGTGATAGTGGTTTGTGTGTGTGTGTGTGTGTGTGTGTGTGTGTGTGTGTGTGTGTGCGTGTGTGTGCGTGCGTGTGTGTGCTTCAAGTTATGTGGTTGTGAACCTTTTTTCCAGCAAACCAAGCCTCCAGGAACGGATCGACCAGATTCTTCTTGCTCTCGTGTCCTCCAAAAGCCTCTTTCAAAGACAGAGCGATGGAGTCGTCCACTACAACACATCAGTGTCCTTCAGGAACTCAAGGACCATTTGAGGTTTGAAAACTGGACCATTTGAGTTGTGTGAAGAATGAGAGCAGTACTTTGAGGGAAGTCTTCGGCGCGGAACACCTTGAGCTTCAGCGTGACCAAGCGGAGACTGACTCCGGCTGGCAGCAGTAGGTTACTCTCCACATCATCTCCATCACTGTCCTGCTCCTTCTTCTCCAGCTAACAAACACAACATTCATCCACAGATTAGCTGGAGTTTTCCTCGTCTAGAAGGGATACAACACACTTTTTTTGACCCACGTAAGTTCAACATTATTGGATTTTATGCATTTTCTAGAATCTGAAACATGGTCTTTTCCACATTTCATTAAATGTAATTAACTTTCAGACCAAATTTCAGTCATATTTTTATATTACTATATTGTGTTTTTAAAATGTTTTTAAGATTATTACTGTTACAACCATCAAGGGTAGTCGTACAAAACAATACACAAAGAAAGATTTTTTTGAAGAGCTATTATTTTTCTAAGGAACTTATGAAATATCTTATGAAGTATTTATCTAATTTAGTTTTTTTGTAATATCAAGATTGGCGCTTTGTAATTTGGCCGTTTGTGTGCTTTTAGTTAATGTAATTAAAGCATTTCCATTAGTATTCAAATAGTATTCATCATTGCTTTAATTGTACTGTTTTGATAGAGACAACAATTGATGTAATGAAACAATTCAATTCATTTTGTTTGCTGGTTTTAAATATTTAAAGTGGCCAACTTCATAGACCCAGTTATCCAGAAAAAAATGGACAATCTTTAAAACTCATACTACAGTGACTAGGATTATACGTAGTGGCTTTCACACCGGATCATGTTATGTGATGTGTTCTGTGGGACAGTCACTCTTTTGATCAGAGAGTCAGAGAAGCACCAAGACCAGATCACGTTCTGAAAACATCGTAATAGTCAGTTTCAAAAGCGCCTGTATCTATACATTTTACTCTGATATTCATTGTGGTCTCATCACCCTTAAAAACTTTCACATCGGTTGCTCTTCATACACATATGCGTCTGGACACAAGGTTTGACGTACCGGCGGCTCGTCTCCTGCTCCTAGCACGATCATGCTGACTTTGAGATAACCCTTCGCTCCAGAGCTTGTGTCGTCAGGATCGCTGAGAAGAAGCCACTTCTTCATGATGCAGTGAGCTGGGAAGAACAGAACCCGTCAGATTCGACGTCACAGAGCCCAGCGGTCAAGACCGTCACCTGCTTCGCTGTACACGTATCCGATGTCAACCTACAAGGAACCAGAGTTAATTTCATGCCAGAAACCAAAAATGAATCTGACTTCCAGTGACAAACCTTGAACTCTCCCATCAGACAGTCGGCTCTGAATGACGCCGCGTTATAAACCTGCGGCAGGACATGATGACTGTCACTGACCGTTCACTCTCTCTCAGGAACAGCGGAGAGCAGTAAGGTCTTACCCGAAAGCTGATCTGCTCATCAAACAGCTCGGACGGAAGCATGTTCAGGTTAAAAAAGAAGATCTGCAAACACACATTTACTTTAGACAAACAGTAGTTTAGTCAAGAAATATTTTACGGTTTACATTTGTTTCAGGTTATAATTACTTTAAGATGCAATTGATCGAAGCAACAAATAATTGAAAATCAGAGTAAAAGCAGACAATCAAATACATACAAATAAATACACAGATGCATACACATGCACCTCAAACACGCTCAACACGTTGACACGCACACACACGCACATGCGCACACATGCACACACACAGGAAATACCTAAATAACTAATATCCTATCATGTCTGATGTTCTGATGATGCTACATTGTAAAACAATTTTGATGTGCAATCCTAATCCATGACACAGATGATCCATATACACAAGACAAATAGAGAATGGGAATAAATGGGATAAAGAAAAAGAATGAAAACTGAAGAAATCGGACTTTGAGTTAACATGCTCTCAGCACATACATGTACATCAGTGGTTGTAAAGAGCTTCACCTCATCATAATAGGGGTTATTTCCTTTTCTGATGCGCGTGCGGTGTGTCTCTCCGCACACGTGAACCTTCACCACAGGCTTGATGTTGTTTCCAGTCAGCTGACGGCCCTCGATCACCCGCACACGGACCTTCAGGACTAAACAATATCACTAGCAGTTCTGAGCCACCATTTGAAGTCAATCACTAACATTGTGATTATTAGTAAAGATGGATAGTAGGGAGGAACTCGGAAGTTCATGGGTTCCTTCTAGGTTCACCAAAACGTTCCTTATACGTGTTCCTAGCGTGAAGATGAAATTGGCACCTGAAAGTCCTGAGGTTTGTTGGGCAGTAGAGTCTGCTTCCGGACCTTGAACGCTGGGACATTCTGGGCAGGTTCAAATCCTCTGATCCCGGAATCAATGACGTCTCCGTCTTCAGCCACACCTGTGATATTTGTGATATTAAATCTTTCTACAATCGCGTATAAATCGCAAATTGAACATTGTTCGTTTTACTTACATCCGTTTTATTTAGCAATTTCATTTGTTTGATTATTTTTGTTTATTTTATGTAATTATTATAATCAAAATACATGATATACTATATTAAAATAATTTAAACAACATGATTACCAACCAGTGAAATGTGGTATGGTCTAGTTAGTACAAAAAGAACTAGTATTTATTTAGAACTAGACGATTACGCCATCAGTGTTTATGACATCTGACTAAAGAAAAGTAGCAAAGGAAAATCACAGCTAAATTCCTTCTGAAAACAAAACAATAACTGTCTGTTTGAGACAAAATTTGATTTAGACAAAAAGAGTAAATCCAGAAAATTTAATAGACCCGTGTTCCCGCCTCCATTGTCGTCTGATTGGTCAGATGGGTTGGACAGAGCACTAGCGGGTGGCTCATAGCCAATCGTCATGCTTATGGATCCCTGAAAGACACAAGCAGTGCTGTCATTGTCATCATCATCATCATTATTGTTGTCATCTTGTGACACAAATATTGTGATTTTAAGACCACAGTAAAAAGAAATACTTTAAACATTGTCACTAATATGATTATTATTAAGATCGACAGATACAGAGCAAAACTTGTGAACAAAAGGTTGCAGATTCGGATTCAGAAGGGATTCAGAGAAAAACTTACGTCTATCTTCTTGCCCGTGTCATCCACTAGCGAGAGGTTTTTCACAGGGAGAGTCTTCACTTGACTGCTGGCCAGATCTTTCAGAGAGACTTTAGCCAAACCAATCAACCTTAAGGAAAGAAAACATGTCATCAAGAATTACTTCATAATCCTCTGTTGTTTTTCCAAGAGAAGTCGGAACCACAGGCAGTAGTACCTGACGCATTCGTCATTTTACGATAATGGCATTTCACTAAAATGTTAAATTTTCAAAAAGTGACTATAAAGACTTCTCTCAATAAAAACAATAAAGCCTATAATATTATATCAAAAATTCTTGCTGTGCAGTTAATTTTGAGATTAAAGAAAAACCTCCTCCATGAGCAAATAACGCCACCCATTTACACACATCCCAAGGCTCCTAGAAATCAAAGCAGAGGAACAGTGTTGTTGAGCAAGAGAGCGGCCATGACAGATGAGTCTCTGCAGTTAATACTCCTGAAACGCAAACAGAACTCGCTCAAGTTGCCTCCATGTTTGACCACTAATTATGTTTGCACAATAAAAGTATTAGCCCAGATTATTCTATTGATCAAAACCTACAGTATTTAGGTAAATGACAAACAGAGAAAGCAACAAGTAGTTTTCTGCACTTGATCATGTGACACTAATAGTGGGAACAATTCCATCAAGAGACCAGCACCAGCTTCTTTCAGGTGTCCTTCTTTGCTTTTTATCTCTGGCCCACTGTTGCTTTGACTTTTGTGGGTTTGTAATATATAGACATAGATATTGATTTAACCGCCGTAAAAAAAAAAAAAAAAAAGACCTAAAAAAAAAAAAAGACTACTTTTAAATACGTATTGTACTTTACTATTAAAAGGTATAGATACACATATGTGGTTCATTGATTCTGCTGTTCCGAAGTTTCTACATCAGTGACATGATGCTCTTCATTACACCATCCAAAAAAACATCCTCGTGTTCATCCACGTGCAAAAATGATTATTTACTTCCATTCAGCCAAGAATCGCTACAGTTCTCCTACAACACATAGAGAAAGTCAGAGAGAAAAATCACAAGCTTTGAATTGGAGAGAACCACACCAAGATGACCTGACAAGATGATATGAGACAGAGGACTAGAGCTTCACTAACCAGTTCTGGTTGAATAAGAATGAGAAAAGATCAGATAAAGATTTAATTTGTCGAGTTTAAGGCAAACCGAAGACGGGAGAAACAAGAAGGGAAGAAAAAAAAAATATCGATCACAAAAACAAGTAAAAACACAGTCCTCAGATACTTTACAAAAAAATTATACAATACTGTAATGTACAAAATACTCAGATTGATGAGAGACGAGACAAGCTTAGATTCACAGAAGACAAAAAAGAAAAGAAAAAAAAAAGAAAACATGTTTTATGAAAATGAGACGATGCGTTTCACGACTGCAAGACATAATGTAATTTACAACTGGAAAAGGAAAGTTGGACTAAGAAAAAGACATTTACAAAAAACCCAAAACTGTTACTGAAACAAAAATTTAATTTTCATCAATACAAAAACACCATCGATATCAAACATCAAGGTTTGATCCTGTTGCTCCCAGCTTAATGGGAATATCCTAATAAATCAAACAAAGATGTTGATCCAAGAACAGGTTCTGCAGATCAGTCACAAAACATCAAGACTGAGGTATCACAGCTTTTCCTTCAAGACAACGCCTCGTCTGAACAGAACTAAGATCCAGACAGAACGATTTCAAGATCTAGTAAGAATTAGTTTGGCTTAGACACATTAACTTGTGTTTTTGCCAGTGAAGAGATACTGTAACTATGACTGTTGCAACACTCTTTTAAGGGAATTTAAACTTTAAAAAGTAGTATTACTTTAGTCCATCCCTGATTTTGTAAATAAGTGGATGGATTTGATGGAGTAATGTTCAAAGCTTTAAACATAAATGATAACTAATGCTTATAGTTACATGCAGCGGTGCAGAAATCACACATTTTTTTCATTTGTTGTCCATATTACACAAATGTTCATGGTAAAATAATTTCAGAATATCTAACCAATTATTTGTATACAGTTCAAGAGTAATTTGCATGAATGTAAATATCAGCAAAAGATCCTAACTATCTAGATGACATGGATTTTCATCTTGAACCATTGGCGTGTTTCTTCTTTTTTAAATGTTAAACTCATACACTAACGGCGCTTCCTTCTCATTGCGGTTGGAGATCTCACCGTGTGTTTGGTCAGGGAGGGAAGAACCTCAAGACTGTTTGTCTAGCTACTCCTCGTGTTCTACACAAAAGTCCGTGAATGTGAGAACACTCACTTGTCCTTGCCGATAGTCTCGTAGTCTTTTACGATCACGTCGATGTAGGACGATGAATCCAGAGCCGTTCCTTTCAAATCAAACTCCAGCGTCTGCACGTGAAGAACACACGGAGAAGCTCCTCAGACGCGAGAAGGTTTAAAACCGCAAGAGATTTACACACAATCACACCTCATTCCACACCGGATTGACTTCATTACTGATGTGCTTGGTCTTCTTCCTCTCATCTAAAGTGAAAGGAAATCAAGCAGGTGACCGACAGGAGGTTAATCCGTTAGAGCTGATTGGAAGGTGGACTTACCTTTAAACACTACTGTAGCAACCGGGTCTGGACTGCCCAGTTTCTTCTTCGGCAACGCCGCCGCTGACTCGACTGAAACACGCAACATGACCGACGACCATCAGCACGTTATCGTCGCCAGGAGAAGATCCTGTAATGTTCTGGTGATTTGGACAAGATCCGAAGAAGTTCCGAAGAATCTGTAGAAGATCCGAAGAAGGTCTGCAGAGGATCGATTGAGTGTGGAGATGATTTAGAAAATTCGTTGGCGTGTTCCTTTTAAGGAGAAAGTTTGTGAAGGGTGTGGACACACACGTTACCTGTTCCGTTGCTCGCACCAGCCGCAGCCGGAGCGATGCACACGTGTCTGATGTTCGTTTACTAAATATAAAATAGTTTACTTTAAACTACCGGTATTTAAAAACAAAACTCGAACGCCATCTAGCGGAAATAGACGGATTATTCTACTCAAACGCGAAGAAAAAAAACAAACGTTTTAAAAAAAGACGGGATTTTCTGATTTCATCTGAAGCTCAATGCACATGGCCTTGAAACATTTTTACCCTGAGCAACCTGTTGTTGTTCATGCTTTTCCTGCGTGTTTTCCCTGCGAATTGAACTAATTTGCATCGGTTTTGACTAATTACTATGGGAATCAGTATTTTTTAATAGAATAGACACGAGCTTGTGAAGCTTGACTCTTCTCTGTTTAGTGGTTGAATTATTGTTATTATTATTATTATTATTATTATTATTATTATTATTATTATTATTATTGTGTTAGCCCATTAGTGTGGACAGATATCATTACCAGACAGAATGACCAAAATTTGCTGGAAAAGTTGTTCCTTTGTTTTATAATAAATGTGTAATTTTAGTCAGAATATATGTATTGATATAATGAATACAATTGTTATTATTTACATTATTTATTGTATTGGTGTCTTTAATTTTACTATTCTGATCAATATTTTTACAGATGGTGTTTACTGTTTTTTATTATTGTTTTATTATTATTAATAATAATAATAATAATAATAAAAAAACTATTGTAAATGTATTACTGTAACAAAGTCAGAGAGGCCAGACTGAGATAATTTGGACATGTGCAGAGGAGGGATAGTGAATATATTGGTAGAAGGATGTTGGAGATGGAGCTGCCAGGGAAGAGGGCAAGAGGACGACCAAGGAGGAGATATATGGATGTTGTATGAGTAGAACCGAAACAGAAGTAGTAGATTACTGTTATATTACAAACAATATGTTCCAGTGGTTAAAAAATAATAATACCACTAATAGCAGAAGTAGTACTAGTAAAACAAATAATAATGGCTACTAATAAAATTAATAATTATATATTTTCTTATGGTTACTTCATTTGGTTGTTGTCATTATTGGGTTTGGTGTTACTTTTTTTTTTTTTTAATCAATTCGTGTGTTTATATTTACTCGTGTTTGGCAATTAGATTATTAATATCGTTGTTGTTTTTAATATTCCGTATTATTATTTATTCACTTCCGTGTTTGTAGTTTGGGTGTTGGGCGGTTTTCGAGGCAGTTCCTCGTCAGTCTGGGAGAAGAACGGAAGAAGTGAAACTCCTGTAAGTTTCTCTGACGTTTTAAAAACGTGTTCGAAAGACTTTTAGAATAAAAATGGATTTAATGCAAAGTTATTGCACGCAACACGCCTCTTTGCCGCAGCTCGGCAGGAAATATAACAGAGCGCAGTAAATGGTCATTTTTGCTGGTCGTTTACTGGAAACATTTTCGTCTTTTCCAGAACTGTTTTCTCTACCGACCCGGGGACCGTGACCAGCATGAACCCGGTTCGACCGCCAGCGATCCCGCAGACGTCACCCTTCAGAGGGATGAGCAGCAGCCCGAACCAGCACCACGTAAGAAGAACGCGCTTCCAGAACTTTCGCTTCCTCTTCAGTTATGAGTTTACGCGCAACAAGTAATCACCGTTTAAAAGCACGGTCAATTTCCCTTAGTTCAGACAACAGTTGTGTCACGGAAGTAAACACACAAACACGGTTTCCTCCAGGTTTCGTGACTTTAAGCGCGACGGTGAGGCCCGTGCAGGCAGAACAAACAGCTACTTCCGCGTTGAAACGCCCGCATGCTCTCCTCCAATGACCCCGCATGCTTTACGTAAATAACCTCACTGTAAGAAAGTTTTTGTTTAGCTTGACCTTAACCAACTAGTTAGTTTGACCCTAAATTAACAGAAGAATTGGTTAATTTAAAATAGATGTTCGTTCTTAAATTAAGACTTGGCATCTTTATTATTTGTTGCAATTATTTTGTGGGTAGAGCAGAGGCATGATTTACTTAGTTTTTGTTTTATTAATGTTTTCAAAACACAGAAATTGTTGGAAATCCTGGATACATTTTACATACCTAGTGTACATAATGAGTCTGAATCAGTGACCTTTATGAAAATTGAGGTTTTTGCAAAATTCAAAGCTTGAGATTCTGATGACTGCAAAAGTCTAAAAAGATCAATACCATTAGAATTACAAAATGTATTAACCGGTAAGTACATGTAAAAAGCATGTATATTTATTTTAATGCTGCATTTCTTTTGCGTCATTTTCAGAAGGTATACTTTTTTGTCAATAATAGTTTGTCACTTTTTTTGTTCGGTAAGCTGAACCTTGTGATTTGACTTGAAATCAATAAATGAAATAAAATGTTGTACTTATTTGAAACACCGTACTTGTTAAAACACTGACGTTTCTTCCAAAAATAGTATTTGTTTATTAATCCTTAATCTAATAATATATAAATATTTTAAATATTTGAAGGTGGAGTCAGACTGTGGTTGTGTTGTTGTTGTTGTTGTTGTTCCCTAGTTACACTCCTGATGAAACCCTTTGTTCTACCAATAACCATGAACGTAAGATTTGAACACAACTTTCAACTGTGTATATTATATCATATTGTGGACCATATATGGATGTTGTAAGGAAATTCTAAGAGGAAATGAGGTTGGCTGGGGTCGGGGTGGATTAATGCTCAGATGCTCAGGATTAAATTGGAAAAGGATGATTCGCTGTGGCGACCCCTGTTTTGGGAAAAGCCGAAAGAGAAGTTGTATCTTATTGTGTAGTTTATAGTTGTGTTTTGTACAATCAACACGAGAAATGTTTTCAGACTAAACAAATACACGCCTCAAAACTATGGTTAATAATTATTTAGAGTCTGTTACAATGTTAAATGTGCAAAAATATAAAGCATGAAGACAAAAAAAAGTTGGAAGTCTTAAAGTCTTTAATAAGCCAGGAAAATATGAGAGTTACGTATGTTTCATATGTGAAGTATGTGTGACAGATATTGGTGACAGATTGTGGAAATTAACAATCACTGGTCGAAGTGAAGATCAAGAGTCAAAAGAATAAGTGCACCAATTACAATCACAGCGCACTCTTCTGCACTTGTGATTGATTAATCTAATTGCTAAACTGTACATTTGTTTCGCAGTACTAAAGAAAATCATGTTGGGCTGCCGGAAAGCTGACACAATCAAAATGTTTAAACCCGCAGCGTTCAGGTTTTCCTCCAGGCCGAGGTCTTCCCATGGGGGGCATGAGTTCCATGGGCCCATCCATGTCTGGCCCTTCTTACAGTGGATCCATGCCGATGCGGCCCGGGATGCCTCCAGCCCCAATGGACCCGATTCGGAAACGTCTCCTCCAGCAGCAGCAGCACCCTGGGGGTCTTATGAGCTCCCGGAGGGGGTTAGTGTCTTTATTAACTATCCACTTCTGAATCTCTGATTTAAACTCTGAATATAAACATTGTAACATCTTAAACTCGGCCTGATCCTCACTGTCCTGTTACTCACAAGTTCAATGTATTTATGAAATATTTATCTTTTTATTATTTTTTTTCTAATATTTATATTTATTAGAGTGCGGGATATACAGTACTGTGAAAATAAGCTTTAAATGCTGCTCCTTATAACCAGGGTGAAGCGGCGCAAGATGGCAGACAAAGTGCTGCCCCAGCGGGTGAGTCAGAGCAGAACATTTTCGATCTTTTGCATCATGCTGAACGACTGACATCTATGATGTTCTTCAGATCAGAGATCTAGTGCCCGAGTCTCAGGCTTACATGGACCTTCTGGCTTTTGAGAGAAAGTTGGACCAGACTATTGCTCGCAAACGCATGGAGATACAAGAGGCCATCAAAAAGCCAATCACGGTATGTGTTCAGATGATGTCCTGTGTTCGGGTCTGTGTTTTGTTGTTTCCGCGTTTGGCTTGAAGTGGCCCTGAAACTCTGCGCGACACCTGCCAGCATCCCATTGGCTCATCCTGCATAGGGCCGGCCCATAAAAGACGGAACAACTGTCGCGGAGCTCATACTGTGTGTAACCCTGTTCTGTTAAGAGCTCCAGGTTACTCGCTCCCGTGTTTACTGTGTTACTCTGTGACAGAAATTCCCGACCTTCAATGCAAGAAAAGAGTTGTGTGTCCCGCCCTTTTTATTTCTGTAAACTACCCGTTTGACTTTGTTTCTGGTAAGGGAGTTAGGTTCATTATTTGGTATTTATTTTGTTGCGGGTCGGTGCAGGTTATTTAGTTACATTTATTTTCCAGTGTGTTTTGTTTGTTTTTTTGCCAATTGGACACTTCTTTCATTTATGCTCACTTAGAAAAATAAACCACTTATTTACGCCACATTTTCGGTTAACTTTTTTGCAACGAATCGTGATAGTTGTTTTGCCCCTCCAAGAGAGTCCAAAGCTTAAAGTGGACGTCGTTATGACAAACTCTAGTCTTCGCATCCTCCTCTCTTACAGCAACGTCACTCTTATTTGTGCAGTTTTAGGTTTGGTTGGGTGTTAACTGTAGTTAAACATGAGCCTACTGTTTATATCATAGTGTTTCCCGCAAAACCAAAAGTTAGTTGGACTCGAAGTGGCCTGTTCAAGCCTGTTTGTTGTATGTCTTCATCTGACATGTTCTTCTGTTGCAGCAAAAGCGAAAGCTGAGGATCTACATTTCCAATACCTACACTCCTGGAAAACCAGAGGGAGAAGAGGCTGAAAGAGTCTCCTCCTGGGAGCTGCGAGTGGAGGGGAAACTCCTGGAGGACGTGAGTGGGGCGGCTTCATCCTGTCATCGACCTGAGAAGATCTTTCCTGTTGCTGAGACTCAAGTATTCCACTGGCCTCGTTGTCCTTTATATTAAATTTCTATTGTTCTTTTAAAAATCAATGTTAAAGACAGAAAGATTCGTTTAGAAAGGTAAAAATAATTAGTTTGATCTGTTAAGTAGTTTTTTTGCTTTCAGACTTTCACAGCAATTCATTTTTGCTGGGGAGAGGAGAATCAAACCGCTAAAATATTTTAAATTAATGTGCAAAAGCCTTTAAAATCCTTAAAATGGCTGTATTTTATAAATGAGGGAATGTGTATGTGACAATTTTCTTCCGACTTTTTTTTTAGCCAGGGAAACAAAAGAGGAAGTTCTCGTCGTTCTTCAAGAGTCTGGTGATAGAGCTGGATAAGGAACTGTACGGTCCAGACAATCATCTGGTGGAGGTACCGCACGTTTTAACCTTCAAAGCTCTGGATGTATAACAAGCAGTACACAAGAAAAGACATGTTAATTGGCTGTAATTGATTTATTCTTATTGTCTGTCTTTTTCAACAAACCAATAGAGTGATTTCAGATGTCAAGCTAAATTTGTATTAGCAATTGTTAAACTATGAAAACACTGCAAAACTAAAACTAGATCTACCAAACAGAATGTGAGTCAAGACTTGACTGTCTTTGTTGTGCTACTGCAACTTGAAATGGCTACATTTTAAAACAAAAGTATTTACAATACGTATTACAAATGCTAATAACATTTTTCAAGCATCAGCTACTTTGCAGTGAACTTTTTTAAAAGGTAATGTTATATTTACTGTAACATGGTAGTAATAAATGCAAAATGAAATAAAATCTAGTGCTCAAATAAAACCATTGGTGGAAAATATGTCTCTTCATAATCAACGTGAGGGATCTCTCTTTTAATGTTGTGATATCGCCTACCCCTGATAAACTTGCATGCAACACACGCACAGAGCATGTTATATTGAATATTTTCATATAAATGAGCTTGACCGCACAGCGCACACCAACATTTCTTTTCTATAGTCCAATGTTCGTCACTAAACACTGCAACCCTCGCCTCACCGACACTCATCAGAGACAAACAATATCAGCACACTTCAGTTTCTTTCTGGTGTTTGTGATAACAGTGGCACAGAATGCCCACAAACCAGGAGACGGATGGATTTCAGGTGAAGAGACCCGGGGATGTGAACGTCAAATGCACGCTGCTGCTTATGCTGGACCACCAGGTATCTCACACAACTGTAGCTTTATTATAAATGCACAAATCATCTATTTTCAAACTATAAGACGCACCAAATTATGAGGCGCACCATCATTAAACATTAATGTTTTGTTATGTTAATTGTTAATCTTCTTTTTCATAAAGAAGATTAACTCCATAAAGAAGCTCCTTTTACTCTGGAAAATACAGTAAAATATTTCAAGATGCTGCTTCTTCTACACAGCCCCCGCAGTATAAACTGGACCCACGACTGGCTCGTCTTCTGGGCGTCCACACTCAGACCAGAGCCAGCATCATGCAGGCCTTGTGGCTCTACATCAAAAACAACAAGCTGCAAGACTGCCACGAGAAAGAATACATCATCTGCAACCGTTACTTCAGACAGGTGAGGGCGTGATTCAGTCTTTACGATGAACGGCCTGTCTGATTATAAACCAATGGCCGGGGTCACTCCACAGATCTTTGGATGTTCTAGGATGAGATTTTCCGAGATTCCGATGAAGCTGGCCAGTCTTCTTCAGCACCCCGACCCCATTGTCATCAACCACCTCATCAGGTGTGTGCAGAGCTGATTTTTCACAATCTGGCCCATCTCCTTTCAATCTGGCCATTCTCCTGAATGTCCATTAATATGGCATTTGAAAGGATAACATCTATTGAGGTCTTTTTCTTAAACTTCTGTCCTGACGAAGGTTGCTCAGAGGAACAGTGTATTTGATCTTCATTCAAAATGTTTTTGTCCTTTGACATCCTTTTAACTGCAATGTTTAGCCCAATATGTAAAAAAAAAACCCACAACATTCTAGTGTTTTAATGTCACAACCATGTTTTACGTGTGTGTTTGGAGACAGCGTGGACCCCGGTGATCAGAAGAAGACGGCTTGTTTCGACATTGATGTGGAGGTAGACGATCCGCTCAAGGCTCAGATGACCAGCTTCCTGCAGTCCACCACTAATCAGCAGGAAATCGCTGCTCTTGAGATGAAGGTGTGTAAAGCAAAAAAAAAATGATGTAAAGTGAAATTAAAAAATACTTTTAAAAGTGACATTTCTCTAACCACAATTGATCCCGCAGTTATATTCACAAATATGAGTATTGTTTTTTTTTTTTTTTACTTTTAATTTTTTACCACATTTTAAACAACAGTACATGTATTTATGTATTCAATCAATCATGTGTTTGGATATCTGTTTCCCTTGTGATTTTTTTTTTTTTTTTCCTCTTTTTTTCTCACATTCGTTCTCTTCACTCTTTTTTTTCGTTCTCATTCTCTCATTCATTTCTTTTAGTGTATTTAAACGTAACTTATATTGTGAGGTTAAAAATGCTGCGTGTGAATGATTGTGTAAAGCTGACATTACTGTACTTCTTCATAAGATCCACGAGACCATTGAATCCATCAACCAGCTGAAGACCCAGAGAGATTTCATGCTCAGCTTCAGCACTACCCCGCAGGAGTTCATCAAGGACTGGCTGAAGTCCCAAAGTCGAGACCTGAAGGTGGAGGTCACGCTGCTGTGTCTGTCATTCATGATGAGGAACTCAGGCTGATCTATCCCAATATCTGTAGTTGATGACGGACACCATGGGGAATCCAGAGGAAGAGAGAAGAACCGAGTTCTATCACTCTCCATGTGTCCCTGAAGCTGTTGGCCGATACATATTTTCAAAGGTAACTAATTTCAGGACACAGGTTTTCAAGGTGTCATTTAAATTTGCGAGGCTCACTAAAGAGGAAATTATTTGATTGGTCTTGTTTTCTCAAATAAATAAAAAATGAAAAGTAAAGGCAAGATTTTCAAGTACTGTCTGTTCATAGTTTGTTAGCGTCTCATCATTTGATGCATTGACTTTTTATTCTGATGAAGATTGTTATATAAGCTGCCATTTTTATGCCACTTTCATTGAATGTTTCGCAGTCATATACTGTACTGTAGTCATATACTACAATTATTACACATTCTTTTCCTTCTATACCTGAAAAAGATATCCCATTAATATAATGTAATTTCTATCATTTTTATTTTTGGGTCCATTGTGATGAAAGTCCAATGTTCTTCACAGGTCCAGCAGAGGAGACAGGAACTGGAACAGGTTCTGGGAATCCGACTCGCCTGAAGAGACCCTGTTCAAACACAAGTGAAATGGCCTTTTCTCCTTATTTGCAGGAGTGTTTCAAAATTCTGAGTATGATTCCTCAAAACAAGCCATTCTGCTTTTTCTTTATACTGCAAATGTATCTTCCTCTAAGTGCTTTAGTTCTGTGATGCAGAAATATCCTCTTTCCTGTTACATTTCAGTCGATCATTAATCCCTAAGGTGTCTAAATAAATATGCAGGTATTCGATGAAAATACAAGCAAATTTCTCAGGAACATGTGATGCTCTGTGTCCAAGAGCTGTGGTAAAATCATCATTGTCAGGTTGCTCACTTTACTGTCCTGGTTTTTACAGCACAAATGAATGCACAAGCCCATACATAGAAGATACTCTACGGGTATTGACATGAAGATGTGTGGTTTCCCCATCAAATGTTCAGGTTTTCAAAAGCCATTATTCATCAAAGATTCATGGTTAGTTTTCTAGAGCTCTCTATGTTCATGATGTGTATTAATAAATTGTAGTCTGGTCTTCTCTTTAGACTTGATGAAGGAACTTGTGGATCCCAGTTAAACATGTTTACAGCAAAAATAAAGCCATGTTTTACAGCTAAACTCACTTCATTTTGAAAGCTGTAAGAAATTGCATTTTACTTGAATGTAATTTCGTCAAACTGGATTCCTCAGTATTATTACTGATGCAGATTGTTTTTTAAAGACCATGTCTTGGTGAGTTCAACATACAAAGCTTTTTTTGTATTCTTTTTATTTTTCCTATTTTTTTTT
>CM051500.1:11653319-11692542 GCA_028031935.1 Paedocypris micromegethes
TTTTTTTTTTTTTAATGATGTGTCTGTCTTCAGGGTGTTCTGCTGTATGGACCTCCTGGTACAGGAAAGACCCTGTTGGCTAGAGCAGTGGCCCACCACACTGACTGCACCTTCATCAGGGTGTCTGGATCAGAGCTGGTGCAGAAGTTCATTGGAGAAGGTCTGTGCTCCTTGCTGACTTTAGAGTAATTGGAGAACACTGATTCTAGCTGACTGTTGGACTGTGATGACTTCAGGCGCACGTATGGTGCGTGAGCTGTTCGTCATGGCGAGGGAACATGCTCCCTCTATCATTTTCATGGATGAGATCGATTCTATCGGCTCGTCTCGGCTGGAGGGAGGATCCGGCGGTGATAGTGAGGTGCAGAGAACTATGCTGGAGCTTCTCAACCAGCTGGATGGATTTGAGGCCACCAAAAACATCAAGGTGAGAAGAGGTGTCACTCACAAAGTCACACCTCAAATAAATAATTTGTTGTGCAGCATAAATCCAATGCAACCAGAAACAGATACATTTTTCGATCTATTGATTTCGCTTTTTTTTTGTTTAATATTGGAATCTTCATTCAAAAGAAATATTCCCTAAAACATTGCTGTGGCTATTTATTTAAATGTCTACGCACCTCTACTAGGGCTAGAACCCACAGCCTCTAGGGTTGCGAACACCAGCCACAGCTTGAGGCTCAGGAAGGTCATTGACTAAAAACTCAAATAAAAGAACCAGCGCAATGTTCGATTACATCGTTTTACTAGTTGAACATAGAAGTCAATTTGGCGATTGGCTGTGTAAAATATGATACAAGTTATTTAGCGAGACTCTTCTATTGTTCAAAAATAATATGTGCAGAATACACAAGACGTGAAGAAGCATTTAAAAAGATGTTACTTGGTTGAGTGATTCAGAATTGTAAAAGTTCTGTTAGAGGTCCAGAGCTTGAGACCCGCTGCACACGGCAGGAACGCTACCAGATTCACCATTATTAACTGCACATGTTTCCCTGCACACCGAATCTTCACCATTAGCAGACATCTTTGCAGTTTTTCCACATATTTGAGCGTGACTATACTGCTGTTTAGTGAGCAGTGATGTCACCGTAACTGTTTCATCTCTGGCTATTCCAGGTCATCATGGCAACAAATCGCATTGACATCCTCGACTCGGCTCTTCTGCGACCAGGCCGCATCGACAGGAAGATTGAGTTTCCTCCTCCCAACGAAGAGGTCAGAGTCACTAACTGTCAGACATTCACAAACATTGATTAAAATGTACTTACTTCAACTGAATCCGCAAAGTTGTTCTACTCCATACTCTACATAATAAGTGTGTGTATTTGTTCATACAGGCCCGTTTGGACATTTTGAAGATTCACTCACGTAAAATGAATCTGACACGAGGCATTAACCTGCGAAAGATCGCTGAGCTCATGCCCGGAGCGTCTGGTGCTGAGGTCAAGGTGAGCAAAACGATCTAGAGCGCTGTGGAGAAGCACATCTCGTGTTCTGATGGAGACTGATGTTCTGTTACGCAAAACTGATTTAATAATGTCAAAATAAGAGTCCCCACGAGAGGTCAAAATAAGAGTTTGACAGCATCTGAGCATTTGATTTTAAAGTTGATGACAATACGTTAATGTTTGTTGTTTTCATTGTGAGTGTGATAAAAGTGAAACATGACTTTTCTTTATATGGATGATGACTCGGCTGTAGAACCAGGCAGAGTGAGATTCAAACCTGCAACTTCTTAGACACAAGTCTAATTCCCTTCGACAATTATTCCAAAACATTGTGATGGCCAGAGAGAAATTTCTTTTTCAACGCACTTGATTCTGAATTGGCTGTTGTTTAGGGCGTGTGCACTGAGGCAGGGATGTACGCGCTGAGAGAGAGGAGGGTCCACGTCACACAGGAAGACTTTGAGATGGCCGTCGCAAAGGTACACAGGCCTTTCTTCACACTTTTATTATTGTTATCTTTCATGTCTAGTTTCTGCTGTGTCGCTCATGCAAGACGTGCTGTTTTCACAGGTCATGCAGAAAGACAGCGAGAAGAATATGTCCATCAAGAAACTCTGGAAATAGTGCCAGTTATTTTTGTCTTTGGTTTGTCATCAATATGTAATAAAAATTTCTTGGTTCTCACTCTGAATCTGTTTTTTTTACTATATAATTTTATGAGTGTTTTAACCAGGAGGGAGGCTCTGGGCTGTCAGTGAGAGATTGAGGTGGGACATGTTATGGATCTTATAAATTATCAGTGTAAAAGCAGGCAACTCCTTGAATTTTGAAGTCAAACCTTCAAGGTTTGCATAATTGTTTTTTAATTATTAGTTATAAGGAATAAAAATTATGTAATGGTGAATTTAAATACAAAATGTTAAATAAAAGCAGCACTGCAGATAAAGTGCCAAGTTAATTGTACCTTCCACACTGATAAAGGTTTGTTCATATTTAGTTGAAGCCCACTTCTCATTAAACAATAACACTGTTGTGTTGAGTAATTTTAATTCCTTGTTGAATTGTTTCACTCAGAGCTCGAGATGTGATGAAAACTCAAAACGGCCCTCAGTTTAATTACAACTAAAAACATTTTTTGAAGATTCCAGAACAATTCGACCAATTCGAAGCCTCTTATGCAAACATTACGTGAAAATGGGAGGGAGTAAAGATAAAAAAGAGATAAAACAGAGAGAGACCGAGTGGAAGAGTAAAAAAATGTGAGAGTGAAAAGAAGAGTGATAGAGTATAAACAAAAAGTGAGACAGAATTGGAAACAGACGGAAAATGCCAGAAAGAGTGAACCACTGACGAGAGAGACAGGGTGAGTAAGAGAGAGTGAAAAAAGTTGGTAAAGAGTGAGACAGGGTGAGATCACTCCAGATTCCAAAGATTTATTTTATTTCTTTGCTCTGAAACATGTAAAATCGACAAATTTATTTTACAGGTTTGCTGTTTGGTTTTATGGTTGCGGTCAGCGTGCAGGATAAAGGCGCGAGGCGGGCTGTGTTTTATAAGTCAGTGGTGTCAGTGTGTGTGTGTTCAGCTCAAAGTCCTGTTGAGAAAGTCAGGCAGAAGTCAAGTCACCAGCCTGAGAGAGTCCCGGCTTCAGACTGTGAGTATCTCACGCTGAATAATCCAAGTCTTCCTCACTGCTTTACATTCTACAGCAGCTCGTTATGTATTTGATGGTTTTATGAAACCAAAACGGAAGCACTTGTGTCTCAGTTTTCCATCTGACATAAAATCTCACACACACACACACACACACACACACACACACACACACACACACACACCACACACAGCGTAAGCTCTACCGAATCCTATAGCTGCTTACTGTGTGTCTTTTTCTACCTGTATGTCTGTAACTGTCTGTATGCTGGCTGCATATGTATATGACTTTTGTCTGTCTGGTTTGTCTGTCATATGTAAATGACTTTTGTCTGCCGGTTTTGTGTTTGGTCGCTCTTTGTCTGTTCTTCCTTCACTTTATGCATTTTCTATTTTCTTACCTTAGATGATAGTTATAATAAATCTCTAATTTGAAATTTGTTTATTTATCCATAAGTTATTTTCTTTTATAAATAAAAATGTATTCTGTTGTATTAGTATGTAGTTATCGTATTACACTATCAGGTCAGTGTCTGAGGCTTGTTCTTGTCTGTCTTGCTGATTTGGCTTGTTTTTCTCTTTTCAGGCGACACTAAATGGCTGATTTGACCTATTATTATCTTAAGTAAGAATTTATCGCCTTCAACATTAATGACCTGACAGAGTATCAGTGACGACTGTGTGTGTGTGTATTTGCGCAGGACGGTTCTGTCTCCTCTTTTGGCTCTAGCTGTGTGTTTGTGTGTGCTGAAGTTCTGCTGCCGAATCTGCAGGAATCACACACACACACACACTGATCTGGAATTGTCGCACAGCGATCACGTCTACGTCATTCCCATTCCCGTCAACGACACACAAGAGAGACGGGACCTTGAGGGTCCTGACAGCAGACCACCGCCATATGAGCTAGTGTCCCCCTTGCCAGCATATGAAGAGGTGCTAGATCTGTCTGTCTGTCCAATTTCATGTCCATCCATATATCTTATTTGCAGTCTCTACAGTTGTTTTTTAACTAGGTGTTACACGCAGACAATTAGAAGTTGTGTGTGTGTTTGTGTGTGCTTTCAGTCCTGCTTCAAGTCTCGACTCCATGATGATCACGTGTTTGCAGACTCACAGTTGGATTCTCCTCCACCTCCTTACACACCTTCTCCAGCTCAGCACTTCTACAGTCCACCAGCAGAACCATAAGCTCCAGATCACACACTCTACTCACTACTGTACCGGAGGAATGTTTAGGAATTTTGAAACTGCACTAGTCTTCTGAATTATTTAGCTGAATTGTACATGAGGAATGCTAAAATATATTTTTCCATTTGAATAAACTGTTTAACCATCATTATTTCCATTATTCACATCTAATCTTAACTAAGACTTTCTCAGTTCCACAAATACAAAATTAGTGCAAAATGCAAAGAAGCTTTATTTTCATTTTAACAATTAGTTAAACAATGCTACTCTAATAACCTGGTTGTGCTACAAACAACACATTATATTCCAGGGTGGGTGCGCAAAGTGCGAGTGCAAAGGCACACACACACCTACACACACACTGACTATAGAGAACTGTGTAAAACAGACAATCACTGGTGCAGAAACTGCAAAATGTGCAAATGTACAGCAAATTAAATTAATTGAAAAATAGCTTACAACATTATTATGGTGTCTGTTTTTTGGCATGACTTATTAGCATGAAGATTTATAAGGTTACAAAGGCCAGAAAAATACATTTGTAATTATTCAGTGTGTCATTGCTGCTTATTTTCAATCAACTGATGATTGAACAATAATCATGTACTTTGGAAATGAACATGACAACGTAGATGTTTTTTGCGAATTATTTTAGGCCTCACTAATGAATCTGAGTTTAAGGATATTAGAACTAGGAACACATTAGTGAGAACTTCAACATTTAAAAAATGTAGTCTGTTTTCACATTTTTGTAGGAATTTAGTTTCCAAAAAAACTGAAAAAAAAAAAATATATATATATATATATTTTTAAAACAATGAAATGCAGACTTTGCAGTACACTGGTCATGATTTTTAGGGAATTTGTATGGAGTATTTAACAGGTAACTAGGTTAGAGACAGTCAGACAGACAGTTAGATAGATGGACAGACAGACAGGTATGGTGTGTTTCACAACTAAGTCTCCAACTAAGACACTGACCCTCACATACTCCCACAGGGCTGCCCACTGCTCCGGGTTTGTATGTGTTCATTTCACTGTGTGTAACTTTACTGGAGGGGTTAAATACAGAACATAATTTCAGTATGATTCCTAGTGGCCTTCTTTATAATCTCACTTGACTTTTTCTCCTTGGGTTCATTTTTTAAGCTATTGGTTATTTTTTCCAAAACTATTTTCATATCTCCCCATATTTAGAGACCCAGATTACCTATCAATGTATACTTTCATATGTGTGTTCTATCTGCAAATGCATTTTTTTTTACCATCATTGTGATTTAATCTCATTTCATCAATTCATTTACGACTTATTTTGTATATCATATATCCTGCATCCAAACCTTTAAAACGATGTTTGATTAAATATAGATTTAGGACAGGTTCAGGTTAGAATACTTTTATTTATTACAGCATAAGAGAAAAATGAAAAAGTTGTGAGACGTGGAGCCTACAGGAAATCAGCTGCATATCACCGAACAATCACAGTGAAGAGCAGAACCACATGTCAGTGACGCACCAATCACAGGATCCACTGCATGTAATATATGAAATGGAATTATCCAACACTGATTAAAACAAAGACTGTTTTAATTCAGCCATGACCGTTGAAACAAAACAATTACATCAGTGACACTTGCTGTGACTATCCTCCTCTCTCTAAAGCAACTCACTTCACAGTTCTACACTGAAACAGCTTGATGCTTTCTCCAGGAACCAAACCACAGTCCACGGTGTTGCAAAGTCCAGCCCTACTGCTCAAGCCACAGGAAGTGTGTTTTCATTACTCGCTAAATCAGTTTCTCCAGTTTCTATACAAATATACAATCCTACCCTCACAGAAATGACAAACATACATACAGCACCGTGCAGAACTGCTGGAAAACTAAACCAGATATGAAGGTCGGCTCCTTTACAAAAGAACACAGCTTGTTGAGTTGAAACGCTCTCAGAAGACCCAGCTGACAGGAACCCAGTGTGGCTCGCTGCTGAGTCTGTCCAGGGCCCGTCGGAGGCTTCGGTACGCGCCGTCCAGGTTATCGTTCACGATGCTCAGGTCAAAAAAATGACCGTAGGCCCTCTGGATCCTTTCACTTTCATCCACGGTCCGTTTCAGCTCGGAGTCCTGGACAAGCAGAGAGTTTGAAGATACAGCAAAGATAAGAAAAATGAAAAATAGATCAGAAAGTGTTGGGTCGGTCCGAGAGAAAGAAACACTGAAGCACTGCAAGATGTTGGTGCGAATATGAACGGTGAACTATTCGCTGAATGTGACATTGTTTGATTTGATTGATTTTTGTGTAACAATGGCGTGTTAAATTTACACGAACAAGAAAGTAATGAAAATAAAACATTTTGGATGCCTGCTTGTGACTTTCGTGGTAAACCAAGATCACAAATTCGTTTTTTCCATCATTCAGACAGAAATTACGATCTTTTTAAAATGTACTTTGCTAGTTGGATTTTTTGATGCACAATAAGTGTAAAAATGAAGCGTAATTTTATTACATGACTTAGTGTTGGAGATACACGAGATCAACAACAGATTATCAGAACGATCAATGATCGATCCCTTTTAGCACGTCAGGGGTTAATACAGAAGTTGGGAAAATTTTGTGACGTGCAGTGACCAGACAAGGACACTATGGAGCCAGACAATGACAATTCTAAGACCCAGGAGGCTATAAATCTCAGAAAAGTCTCAGGCAGTCTAAAAAGAAAAGTTTAATAGCACACACTTTACATTCTAGTCTAATCCGTTACCGCTTTATGTGTTTATGATGCATTTATAACAATCTTTTTCAGTGGGACACTTCCAGATGAAGAGGACTCACCGTCAGCTGTTTGGTCACAACTCCAGCCTCAATGGCAGATCTGTTCATGTCCTTCAGAACCTCGAAATTTGGGGCTTCGATGAAAACTACGTACGGCAGAAACTCCGCTGTTCGCAAAACTTTAAGAGCCTGACAGAGGAAGAAAAACATAGGAGTCTTATGTATGAAAACCACCCATAAGAATCATTAAAATTAAAATTAAACCAAACACTTTTGTTCTGAACAAACACAAGGCTGCGAATCACCATGCAGATTCATTTACACATTTTCAAAAGAATGAAAAGACATTAATCAGAGTAGATTGATGCTGAGTAGACAGGACACTTGATGCTGTCTAAGAATAAAAATAAGGCATCTTCTGAAAAAAGCCCTACCTGGGGATTCACATCCAGGATGCAAATCTTGCCCGAATCAACAACCTCATGGATTGAGCCGATTTTGGTGCCATACAGATTTCCATCGTATTCCCCGTGTTCCAGAAAACGGCCACTTTTGACGTCCGCTTCCATTTCACCACGGGACATAAATAAGTACATCTGACCCTCCTTCTCGTCCACCTTTGGTTTCCGGGAAGTGTCTGTTCACAGCAGTGAGAGAAACGCTTGATGAGCATCACAATATTAGAAGTACAGTACTTATATATACATTTATTAAATTAATTGTATTAGTTTCAGACGTTAGTATGTTTGCGAAATGAAAATTAATTGACGCAATTTAGAGACCCAGTCTGCCCCAATTTTGCCCCCTCGGAGAGTAGGCTTCTTTTTGTTAATTTTGCCCCTTGTGGCTGTTTTCAAAAGCCCCAGATTGACAAGCTCTAACTAAAAATGAAAAAGACTGTCAAGAAGTACTGACATGGCGTGGTGGTTCCGTAACGGTGCGGGTCCGACACCAGAAGTTTATTCTTCAGACTACGGCGGCCCACTCCCTGAGCTCCGATCAGAACCAGCGTCTTCCTGCGGAATGGAGGCACTTTGGCCACTTCCTCATAGATCCTCAACTCATGACGGTCAAACTCTGGCATAGTCAAAAAATCTCAACTTTTGTTATTCTGATTCAGTTTGTATACAATCACATTATTAGCTACAATCAAACTTGGAATGTTCAGACGTTTGTTCAATATTTCCCACCAAATAAGAGCAACTCAGAACTCGGCTCTGACTGGGATTTAAGTTTGGTTTTGATTATTGATGTGCCATTTTTAAATGTTTCATGCTTAGATTAGATCACTTTTTCTAGCTGCCACAGGCTAAAGACAAGCCCTAGCCAAGCGCTAAGGCACAAATGAGTTGCTCTTATTTTCAGTAGGTGACAACAAACATTTCACATGTGAAGCACAGTCAGCGGTCACAACAGGAAGCAGCACGTGCAGGTGAGAGACACAGAAACGCTTCTTTACCCGCATTCTTGGTGGTCAAGTACATCATCTTCTTCTTCTTTTTACCTCCAATCCCTGCACACAGAGGCCCTGTGAAGATCAGCACACACGCTGGTAATACAGACGTTGTCCATCACTCTCCGAAGCTGTCTGTCTCGCGCTTCTCACGCCGCAAGATGCTGCAAAGCCTCTCTGAGCAAACACTCTTCTTAGTTTGATAACACTCAAAGACGTACAGAGAGAAAGAGAGAGAATCAGACAGATAGATGTGCAGAGAAAGATTGAATGGACAGATAGACAGGTACACAACAAGAGAGAGAGAGAGAGAGAGAAATAGACAGACCTACACAGGCAGAGGGAGAGACAGACACACATAGACAGACAGACAGACAGACAAATGTACAGAGAGAAAGTGAGAGACACAAACAGACATAAAGACAAACAGACACACAAACAGATAGATAGAAAGATAGAGAGAGAGAGAGTGAGACAGACAGACAGACTTGTAGTACCTGTGTTAGACAGCTCCAGGTCTCTCTTGACGAAGGCTTTTCTCTTTTCCTCCAGCAGTTGACTGGGGATCAGACCTGCGCTGCCTCCTTCCAGGTGACACGCCTGTACCAGAGAAACACTGCAAATTTAACACACACACACACACACACACACACACACACACACACACACGCACGCACACACACACACACACTCACACCTGCCACCAGTTGGTATCCTCCTGGTTGAAGATCTGGAGAATGTCTCCACTGCTGAACTTCAGCCCGGCTTCTTTACAGGGGATCAGGTTGTCGTTCGAAGGGTCGTAGTCAAAGTGACACTTGACAAAGGCCTGTGAAACACAACCGACAGAGTTCAAGGCTGCCCACTGCTCCGGTTTTGAATGTGCTCACTTCACTGTCAAAACACTTCATTGACAAATCTCACTCAATCCCTTTACTTTACATTACTATTTTTAGGGTCATTAAAACTACCATAATCTGGCACTTATTGGCACCCTATAATTTTCTATAATTGTATTACAGTATGTTCAATGACAAGTGTAATTGAAGCAACCAATATGCATACAAAACATTACTAATCAAAACAATTACTGACAGAATAAATATCATTGTTGAAACTATGACAGAACAGATTATGAAAAGCGCAGAAAAGATGCACTGTGATATAGTTGTTTACATTTGTAACACGTTGTAGATCCTGATGACCACTAGAGGTCACTGTCTCCTGAGGTTCAGTACTACAACTCCCAGCAGACACTGCAGAAGCCAGAACTCCTTCAAGAAAATCCATTAAAATGTCCTCCATCACCAGTAAGATATTCCCTTAGGAGTAAAAAATTCTGTTGACATGGCAACCAGTGTCATCTTGAACTCATGTCATGATGACATAATTCAAGCATTCCACAACAAATATTCCACACTATCTGCCACTGCAATTACCTCGAGGAGACAATTCTGTAGTTCAGATTTTAAAATGTTTCAAGAATTTCTAAGAGAATGCATCCAAACGCTTTTGAAGATTTGAAATAGTTATTTTAACAGAAACTTCTTCAGCTTTAACTTTACTACCTGATACTAGATGATGTAGATTTTGTGCTTTTCTGATAATAAGAGCATGTTTTTTTTATCATTTATTTTCAACATTTGCTCCAAAACAGACTCCAAGTGTTATTTTTTAAAAGTTCTTAATAATGATGTTATTTTCTGGGTAAATACTTTTTTCTTTGCATCTAAAGTCCATTAGAATAAAATGTACTTATCTTTTTTTTATTTTTACACTTATTTACTTATGTACTTAAAATTACTAACCATTAATAGATTATGAATACTATAAATTACCTTGCTCAGTGAGTATTACCTGTGTGTACATCATTTATGACTATTGTATCTCTCTTACCTGACGTGGTGTGTGTGGCTCCTGGTAGCTGGGCAGGATTTTGAGAACAACGCTCCCACTGGACTCCTTCAGCATGTTCTGGAGAACCTTGGGGTCGCTCCCCACCTCTTTTCCATTCACTTCCTTGATGATATCTCCCACATGCAGCAGACCCTGCTGGTCGATCATTCCACCATGCAAAATTCGAGCAATCACCAGCTCTCCACCTTCCACCCGAAACGTCACACCCTGCCAATGGTTTTAGTTTAGAAGGACTGAGAACGTATGTTTGTACACGTATGTTTTAGCTGTGATGCTACTGTTGAATTGATATTTAAAGCTTCTGTACAGCTGCTTTGTGACTCACAGTATAAATAAATGCAACTTGAGGGTGTGAGGCTGTGTTTTTCTGGGTTTCTACAGGCAGCAGCTCAGCACATTTGTTCTGACTGACGTGAGACATTATCATTCAGATCTTTGGCCTTGAAAGAATTTCTGATGCGTGAATGAAAGTCCATGTGACACACGTGTCTGGGAACGATGACGCATAAATGAGTGAACCGCGCAACTCATGGTTTTATTTATCATAACCCACTTGATTCTCCATTTTTTTTCGCAAAATCACTATTTCGAAAAAGTGATTTTGCAAAATCGAAAAATGTTGCCAAACTAATATGATGTTGTATGTTGTAGTAGTGAATAGTTTAAACTCACCAGGTGTTCTCCCGAGACCTTGCGGATCCCCACCATTCTGACGGCGTCAGGGGGAACTGGCTGGTTGTTATAGGCCGGGTCCATAAAGGCGCAGGGACTCGGCGGAGGCGTCTCGTAGCATTTGGATGCCACAGAGTCGTGAGTTTCAAGTAAAGACTACAGAGAAAACATGATCTGTTGTTAAAGATTCTCCCAAAAAAACTGGTAGGTTAAGTTTGTTACAACAGAACATTCAAAATCAGTATGTTTCAGCATAGTGCATGAAATGTGACTGCGTGATGTAAAATTGTATTGATCATATACATCAATATACAGTATGACCATAATGTGTATACACACACAATGTGTTTTTCATTTTTATATTTTATATGTAATTAATATGCTAAATATTTACTGCATTACATATACAGTTCATCAAATAATATATTGTAAACTGTACAAACAATACGTATACAAATTGTTAAATTTTGATCTAATTTGAAACAGAATAATACAGTATTTTGTACTGTATGTTGTAAGTCATACACTGTATGTCAAGTATACAGTACATACTGTATATTGATGTACAGTAATATAAAACTATACAAAATACGATGTAATAGGCAATATAATGTACATCCATTCCAGACGTTAGAAGTTGTGGCCACTCATCTATTTCTTTTTAAAAACGCTTCAGCCTAATAACTAAAAGATGTCTTAGACTGTTAGGCCTCTGGATGTTGGATGGGTCAATGGACCACAATTTGAAATCGTGCTATTGTAAAGAGCGCTTTATAGTGTGCTGTAGGTATCAGTTCTCACCTGGAAGTGAGGCTCTTTGAGAATGCACGTCAGTTCGTTTGCTGCTTGACTGTGAGCAGTCAGCTTGGTCAGGTCTCGCAGAAGGTCCTGCACTAACTCCACATTATTATCTCTCACGGCTTCCAGCTTGGGCTCTTCATAGTGCTCGCGAGACTGCAAGTGCACGTAAGATGTTAGAAGCGACTGAAAACACCCCAACAGTCAGCGTTATACAAACCATACGCAGACAGTAATGACCAGACCCTGATCTATAATGGGCTTCATGATAAAGGTTTTAGCAATATGGATTAGTACTGGATGTGTTGAGATATTAATTCTGTACGGAGCCGCGGATTTTCCTGAGAAGACACCTTCAAATTGCATAGCATTTGTTATCATATGACTATATGTTATAATCAGAATCCAACAAATAGATGTGATAATACAGTAGCGCTGCAGAACATAAATTGGCCAAGAATAGTAATGTAGAGCCTTGAGCGTGTCTTGTGGATCTCACCACTGGACTCTCCATGATCCCCTTCAGGAAGATGAGGTCCAGGTCATTGGCTGTGGTGGAGCTTGTGCTGTCGCTCAGAGTGTCCAGAAGACTCTGCATCGCTGAATATTCATGAAAGAAAGATATTTTAGGAAGAAACAAAGGCCTAAATATTAACACTATTGACTGTTTCACCAAAATAAAACTTTTGCTTTTGAGTTTTACTGCTGAGAGGCCAAACACTGTCAAATCAGCATGTCACTGATATTTAATTGGTGCATAAACTGCTTCATGTATTTCTGGGTGATGTAGAGCTGGACCAATCCCTGCATCCAGTCTGGACTGCAGGAGGAATTCACCCCCTTGATGATCAGCCAATTAAAGAGCAGGACAAACATTAAAACACACATAAAAATTTAAGTCTCGGATTCAGTTAATGTTCATGGTTTTAGACTGTAAGTGAAACTGAAAAAACAAATGACAAATGCATCTCACACTTTATTACTACTTACATTGATGCAGATTAATTTGTGAACATTTGAGCAGTACAAAATCCCTCAAGCTCAACCATTCCTCATGGTTTCTCCCACCCACATCTATTCACTTTATATAGCTGCACATTCCTCTGGCCTCATTGGGGCTGATGTGATTTCTTCAAATCTCCGGTGCCTTATTTTCTTAAAGTTATATTTTATTTGAACCATGAGCCATTTTGTACTTTTTTAAAGTTTTGGACATTAATCCCAGGATGTTTCTGCAGGTTTCTTTTTCTTTTTTCAGGTTTTGCCTTTTTAACACATCCTATACCAAACACTGTGGTATTTATTATTGATGCATCTGAAGCAAGATCAATATAAGATGGTGGAGATATCATAAAAATTCTTACCCGAGTCCGAGCTGGCAGAAGCCACCGGCATCTTTCTCTGCCTCAGTCTGCGTATCAGAAAGGTCAGCTATAGAGAGAGAGCAAGAGTGAGAGAGCGAGAGACATAACCCAGTATTAGAGAGTGAATGTGTGAGAGAGAAATAGAATAGAATAGAATTGAATAGAATAGCCTTTATTGTCACTGTGCACATATACAATGTAAGTCATATAAATGCACAATGAAATTATAACAACTTTCTATCCAGTGCAACACGCATTGATAAATCTAGTCAAAATATTACAATAGTACAATATAATACAGACACAGAACTTTACAGCAGTTATCAGGATAGAGAGAGCGAGAGAGAGAGAGAGAGAGAGAGAGAGAGAGAGAGAGAGAGAGAGAGAGAGAGAGAGAGAGAGATGGCGCCCATAGTTAAAGATACAAATGTATTCACATGACGAGAGAGTGAGAGAGTGTGAGTGGCAGAGAGAGTGAGTGAATGAACAAGTAAGACAGTCTGTGAGTGTGTAAGTGAGAATGAGGGAGAGATACAATATATGATAGAACGAGAAAGATAGTGACTTTGTGAGCAAGAATGAGTGAGGAGATGAGAATGAGTGAAAATGAGTGAGAGTCAGGCAATTTGAGAGGGAGTGTGTAAGAGTGAGTGAGAGAGAGCGAGTGAGTGAGTTTCAGCCTGTGAGTAGACAAAGTTAAGTGGAATTATGAAAAGTGGAATTATTCATTAACAAAATGGAAAGTACATGAACAGAAGAGAGTCAATAACCGCAGCTTAAAAAGGCATCCGCATCCAGAGATTGAGGTTCTGTAGAATCAGCAGTGCTTAACCAAACAGATCTGAATGATAGCGCATCAATTCATTTAAAGGTTAAAACCGTGAAAATTGGTGAACCTGTAACCGTGCAGCAACTAAGAATGTGATGATTAGTTCAGACAGGAAATTATAGTCATTAGCCAATCAGAGCAAGGCAGACTATACTATACTATGCTTCATGCTGTAAAAATATATATTTAATATCGAGGCCTTGAAATGAACCATGTCCACTCTGTATTTATCTTGTGACTGACAATTGCGGCTTTTAGAGAATACAAAGTTCGAGGTGAACTTGAGAATCAGTTAAAAAAAGCTAAAGTGTGTCTCTTTAACAACCATCTGTGATGTGCTGCAGTGATGGAAAAGGTCCAAGTGAAGAGAAAGTGCCGAGTGGAATGAAGAACCTGCTGCGTGTGAGGTTCAGAGTCAGGACAAGTACAGCGTCAGTACTTCCTGTAACATTCTTAGTTTGACTTTAAAGGACGACCGCACTCTTATTTTAGTGAGATCAACAATATGTCAATAATAGGTGGATGGATGGGCAGACGAGAGAAAATTGAGAACTTTGTAAAGCAGAGGTTTAAATAAGAACATGTGAGACAACTGAATAAGTCAAAAGAGAAAGAATAAAATCAACAAAAAAAATGTGCCACATGAAAACAAAACTGACATGTGCACAGAACACAGAGATTCTGAGGGAACAAGACCTAGGAAAGATTCCGTTCGGCCGAGGACGCAAGCTGAACGACTGCAAGCCAGTCTGGGAAAGATAGCCTGGTTTAGCTTCAGCAAGCTTGAAGTTGACCTTCTCATTACTTTTCATGGGCAAACTGTGGTAACCAAGACAACCTGAATGTCCCATCACCAGCTTTAGATCACACAATGCGATAACTGCGGTCAGCACAAGCCCTGGCGGTCTGGGCTTTAACACTGCTGGAACTAATGGCGTGTGTGCGTGTGTGTGTGTGTGTGTGTGTGTGTGTGTATAAAGTAATATAGGAGATTCATAACAATGAGGGATACAATACTGGTAATCCAACTGCTGATTACAAAATGTATGTGCAACATTTACATATCATGAATTATTCATGAAGAATCTTTATCAGATGAACTATGGCTACACAGTTGTTGCTTCACATCTTCGTTTTTTTTTAGCATACATTAAAATTAACTTCTTTAACATTCATTAAAATTGCATTCCTTGTGAACGATCTTCAAACTCACTTCTGCCACAAGTCTCGATTTGTATTATGAAAATCTCCCCAGGTTTTTCCCGTTGTCTCTTGCGTCAGTGCATCACTATTGCAGACAACAGGACATATCAGTACACTTAAGCCATTTTCAAACGAACTCCACTTTTTACTTTACTTTACAGTCATTTAGCAGACTCTTTTATCCAAAGAGACTTGCAAGTCATAACAATTTGTTTTTCAATTCAACAAAGTTTTTCCAGCTTTCCCTGAGAATTGAACCCATGTCTTGGTGTTCCAAACACCAGCACTCTACCGACTGAGCAACTGGAAATGCTTTTTTTTTTATTTTTTGCATTTTTGTTAAACTATCCGGTTCGGTGACCTCAGGATCGAGGCTCTGCTTTTTGCAGATGATGTGGTCCTGTTGGCTTCGTCGGGACGTGATCTCCAGCTCTCACTGGATCGATTTGCTGCCGAGTGTGAAGCGGCCGGGATGGGAATCAGCACCTCCAAGTCCGAGACCATGGTTCTCGACCGGAAAAGGGTGGAGTGCCCCCTGCAGGTCAGAGACAGGGTCCTTCCCCAAGTGGAGGAGTTTAAGTATCTCGGGGTTTTGTTCACGAGTGGGGGGAGGATGGAGCGGGAGATCGACAGACGGATCGGTGCTGCGTCCGCTATAATTAGGACGCTGCATCGGTCCGTCATGGTGAAGAGAGAGCTGAGCCAAAAAGCAAAGCTCTCGATTTACCAGTCGATCTACGTTCCTACCCTCACCTATGGCCACCAATTGTGGGTGGTGACCGAAAGAACGAGATCCCGGATACAAGCGGCGGAAATGAGCTTCCTCCGCAGGGTGGCTGGGCTCTCCCTCAGAGATAGGGTGAGGAGCTCGGCCATCCGGGAGGAGCTTGGAGTAGAGCCGCTGCTCCTCCGGGTCGAGAGGGGCCAGATGGGGTGGTTCGGGCATCTGATGAGGATGCCCCCCGGACGCCTTGCTGCTGAGGTGTTCCGGGCATGTCCCACCGGGAGAAGACCCAGGGGCAGACCCAGGACGCGCTGGAGAGACTATGTCTCCCGGCTGGCCAGGGAACGCCTCGGAATTCTTCCGGAAGAGCTGGAGGACGTAGCCTGGGGCAAGGGAAGTCTGGGCCTCCTTACTGAGGCTGTTGCCCCCGCGACCCGGCCCCGGATAAGCGGCAGAAGACGGTACGGTACGGTACGGTATTTTTGTTAAACACAATGAAACTGAAATGTCTGAGTGAAAACAAGACGTAGACGACATCAGCGGCTAGAGAAAGAGTCACGTGATCTTAAGAACTAGTCACACTCAATATAAATCTTTGTCTTCGTGTGTAGACGGTTCAGACAAAAGCACATATATATGGCATGCAAGTTTTGAAAAGCCTGAATTTGCCCAGAGCTGGTTTGAGTGAATGTGCACGTCACTCTGTGCAACAGCCAGAGTGTGAACTTAAAAATAAAGCCCACCTTGAAAAACACAAAGAAAACGTGTCACGGTACCAAAAAACAAAGAAGCGTAAAAATCCACTGCAATGGTCGAAGAACACACACAAAAGAGAGCGGCAGGTCGCAACACTGTTGCATTTGCTCTACGGCTGCGCAGCTGCAGGGATGGTTGCCTGGCAACACACTAAATCCCAAGAGCCTCTGCTGGGCATATGTGAACACAAAAACAAGACAATTGCAGGGAGAATCGTGTTAATAGTGCAGGTCTGAAAACGTTAAACTTCTTTGAGAGGCTGTAATTATCTGAGGAACAGAGAGGAAAACCACTGATTTATCACTTGGGTCTTGTGACTGCAGTTTATAATATGAAGGTGTTACGTATAAGCTTTTTCTCTTAAGGCTTCAGAAGATTCCACTAGGACTTGTTGTTAGAGAAAATCCACAGAACAAAATGTGAGCTATTTCCTCTAAAAATGTTTCAGTTATTTCATTATAACAACACATTCAGATTTGATGAAGAAGCTTTTTATTTTTTATTTTTGTGGATTCAATAAAAATGACTTATAAAAATAACTTTAATGATTCAAGCATAATGAGATACAGAATTATGGATTCTTAAGGTGATTGTTTTGTGCTATGTGTGTGTATATGTTTGTAAAACCTAAATCATGGTTGAATTGTGCAAATGCTTGAAATTTTTAAGCATTTAAAAAAATAGTCTATTTCAAACATTTCTTTTATAATTTGACTTTAACCAATTATGTTTTATATAATCAATGGCATGATTTAATTCAAGGTTTTAGGTCATATAAGAGTTTTTTAATCTTCAATTAAATTAAACATTTATTAAACAGATTGTACCGACAAGCTTAATCTTAAAGCACCGTCTAATAAAAGTGTTTACTGCTGATCTCTCACTTGTTGATAAATTGTCCAGACATTAAACTATCTAAGCCACTTCTTCAATGTCTGCATCGTTTAGGCATGAATCAATCAAACCAGTATCTATGTTCTGAAGGCAAGACACACCCCAACAGGGTCAATTAATGATAAAGCCAGTACACCATGACTTACATAATTAACCAATAAAATGGCTAGACACACCCTCAGGTAATTAACTAAACAAAAAGGAACAATCCCAATTAGACATGTAACCAATTACAAAGCCAGATACCCTCTGATTGACGATCAACCAATTTAATTACGACTTATCAATTTTAACTGTTCTGCTTTAACGCCATTAAATTCATTTATCACATTCTATTGAGAGAGAGAGAGAGAGAGAGAGAGAGAGAGAGAGAGAGAGAGAGAGAGAGAGAGAGAGAGAGAGAGATTGTGAAAGAGTTTGATGTTTACATCATACAACCATGCATTTAAAATATTAGTGATTAGTAATTACATGTAGTGAACTTGTAGTGACAAGTTTTTCCCTTTCTTTTTCATTTGTAATAGACAATTCTTTGGCATTTCGTTTACGAAAAAAGACGTGTCTCTAACTGAAACCCCTTGCCGTTTTCAATGTTTGATATGCGCCTTATCGAAGGTTACTGTACATACCCCATCACACCGACGCCCTCACAACGACCCGGTGTTTATTCGCGATCTGTGGCTTTGGACTCACCTGTGATGGGCGTCGGATGGAGGAGAGCAGGTGTCCGTCTGTCACTGATCGCAGTCACCGGTCACGGTCATGTTCGCTGAATACAGGTGTGGAGAACCGTTCTCAGATCAAGCAACTTGTGAGGCCCGTTTCCCCAACGCGTTTGCGCAGGATGCTCGTTAGACGTAATGAATGGCGTTGAATCCGACACGCAGCTGATAAGTGAGCGATTTAAACGCGTCACGTATCTCTGACCCGCGGCAACGCGCTTTTCTTGTGCGGAGATGCTGAGCGTCTTAAAGGGGCAACGCTCCCCACGCCCCACTGCGGACCCGCCTGGCGCGCTTCTGCGGGTATTTTCCACTTTAAGAACGATGCACGCCACCGTACGTCGAATCATAGTCCAAGACTGTATGGGTCCGCAAGAAAAATATTTTTTGGGGCCGATAAAACTACGAGTTTAATGTTGATTCATCACACATTATTAATCCAAGACACCGTAATAGAACAAATTAAATTTCCCCGCTGTGGGACTGGAGTAATTCATTCAGAACAGTACCATTTTGAATTTTGATTTAATTCTAGCAATGTGTGTTTTTTTTGTTATGTTTTTTTGTGCGCGCGCGCACACATACTGCTAATATATTTGTGAAAATCAATGTCACCCAATGTCACTTTGTTTGAAAAAAAATCAAAGCTTTTTTGATCACAAAATGTACATGACGTCATTGCTCAGCATTACATATGCAATTCACGTGGGCGAAAAACTGTTGTTCGCGTGCGTCACCTGGCGGTGTTAAATGGGATCGCTCCTGCAAGAGCCATTTTTTGAAGAACACAAGACAAGCGATCAATAATCGGTTATTCTTTATTACGGTCCATTTGTTTCAGTAAATAATCAATTATTTACAAATTTCGTTCCACAAAGCATCATGTCATCAACAGAAAAAAGAAAAGGAGCGGGAAATAGGCCGGTGCAGCTGGACGGGTCGTGTCTCAGGAGGTGGGGTAGAATGGACTGTTTAAGCCGGCGAAACGTTACCATAGTAAATCCTCCATCCTGCACAGAAACACAGACGGACACGTGTGGTTGAGCGTGTAAGGGTGGCGTGTAGTAGTAGTAGTCCGGTCTGGCCTCAGGTCACGTACCGCGGTCGTTCGTCCTGCTCCTCGTCCCCGAACAGCAGCTCAGCTGCGGCCGCTTCGGAGGTGGATCTCTTCCCATACCTGAAACAAATTGCCCGTGAGTCTGTTCCGAAATCTAGGTTTGATCACTCATATAAGCTTTTACGGTTTCATTAGACAACAACGCCCCACTGCTGTGACACTCGATCGATGGCGAAGTTTTATTAAGTTTTCGGGACAAATTTGTGCGTCAACTTCATGCGGTTGGGAATCGAACCGCTGAAGACCAGCGCTCTACTTTTCGAGATAATTCAAATAATAAAAAGCAATAATTCCAAATCAAAGTAAGAAAGATGACCAAATGTTGTTATGCTGGAAATAACTAAAATAATTTCTAAAAATAATATCAGTCATTTGGTTAGGCCGTGTTTAGGAAAGCTAATGCTGTATTAATATGACTTGTTTTTAATAATAAAAAAACATTTGTTTTATAAATAGATTTGAATTATTCTGATGTCTGAAATGCATATGGCAAATCTGTGTGGGAAGTAACAAACTCCGCAGACGCGTTAATGACGAGTCACTTTCAAACTCCCTGAAGTCCATTAGCTCGTTTGATCAGTCATTAGGATTCCGTCTAATCCAATCCCAGAATTTTACATCGGATTCTCGGGTGTAAAATGAGCCGTCGCGTATTTAAAAAGCTGCGTTTTGAAACACAAGCTTCGGGAAACGAGTTTCTAGAACTGACAGGTTCAATTTAGTGACGTCAATAAAAACGTGTCTTATTTGTTCCAAGCTCACGACGAAACTCGATTTCGAAACTCGAAAATGTTTGCTAAATAAATAAAAAAGTATATTCATTCTTACATATGCGTTAATCGGCGGTTTTGAAAAATCAAAAGAATTGATGATTTACCCGATAAACGACTTATAACAAATATTTGTGCTGAGTACTGTTCGAAAGTTTGTTAATTATTTGCAAGTCAAGTGTTTTTGAACAGTCATATTTGTCATAATAGTGTGTGTTTCCTGCAGTATAATCAAGCCAAGGTTGTGAGCTTAATTGATTCCCAAGCAGTGCTGGAAGTTAAAAACCCCTGTACACACTGTAAAGCAATGCAAGTCGATTCATATAAAAAGTTCTTTAAATGCTAACACACGTTTGCGTCTCACCTCTGTCGCGTGATGAGGTTGATGTAGTGTCTCAGAGCCGTGTGGTACTTAGCCATTTCTTCCGGACCCACATCTCCAGCCGGTGGTTCTGGCTTGGGTGGGTAAGCTTCAGTCAGGCTGCTGAGACACACTATCACACACAGCAGCAGAACCACAGGCAAGATCCAGGACCTCTGTGTGTTCACCATCTGACACAAACATAAGAACGCCAATGCTCAGAGATGCTCACAACACGCATCAGCGTAAGATGAGTGGAAATCTGTACCTTTGCTCAGTGAGAGAGTGAGTTCAGTGGAGTTCAGAATAATGTGAGCTGATCTGCTGCTCTCACTGAAGATCCTGAGGCTTTTATAGAACCGGGGGGAGGTGTGAGCCAACCCAACACCAGACACAAAAAACACTAGTTGCACAAACACACTTACTCAACACAGACACACACTAAAAATTCAACATGAATTCTCTGTTTACTCACCAAGCTGTATATTGTAACTTGAACTGAATAACATCAACATTTTATCAAAATGTGACTATTCAATGTAACATGTTATATATGTTTGCCTGGTTAATCGAGAGTTACGGACCAAATTTTAATAAAATTGGACATTGGGAATGGGAAGTTTAAAAAAAACTATTGAAAATTCTTGTAAAACAACAAGTCATTCAATTGTTTTTAGTGATGTTCATTTTCCACTTGATGGCAGTATTTTACCTCGCAAGGGTTAAACTTCATATTTGAGAACAGCTATAGTTCTTATATTTATAATAATCAATTGAGTTTAAGAAACACTGTTATTATTTACATTGAATTTCGTTGTACTCTACGAATGGTTGCTGAGATAGGCGCTAGCTCCACGCGACCCTGTAAAGGACTAAGCGGCAGAAGATGAATGAATGAGTGAATAAAACAAAGAATTAATGTATTTCAATGTACAACTGTTTCCTTTCCTTTTGCTTAGTTGGAACAGGAAGTGCAGGGACCAATGAGTTAAAGATCTAGACCAGCATTGATTCCAACTGTCATTAGGGGATTGTGAGGAATAAGTCAATGTGGTCTGTGAATTTGAAAACAATAGTGTGGAACTGTAGGCAGACATCAGTCACTTTTAAAAGTGTAAATCAGGTGGAAGTTAACATTAGAAAAAGCTTTAGTTTGTAAATATTTCTCGCCAGTCATGTTTCCAGCATCATCCAATGCTTTATCTCAGATTTTCTGATCAACTATGAAAATGTTTCCTGGAGCTTCTGTTGTAATGCGTGTGATGCTTCAGCACAATAAAAGTCATTGAGGAGAAACGGCGTAGATATGGAGAATCACTCGACGTATCAGTGTGAACAAACACAGAGAAAGCATCAAGCTCAGATAACTTCACTATCATCTTTCTCCCGATGAAGAGCACAGTGGCTCTCGAATGGAGATGTTTGCTGACGAGAAGGTGTAATCATTTCCTGTGGCGTCAAATGATATCAGGAAGGGTCAAAAATAAGTTGCTAATAAATGGTTAAAAAGGCCATAAAAACCCCAACAGGTGTGATGTATAAAATACAACTAACATATAAAATATAAAAAACACTTAAGTTCTTCAAAGTATTTTTACTGAATTGTATGGACAGATGTAATGAGATGTAACAGCGGGTTAAAACATCTGTTTGGACCTTTAGAATCATTTAGGAAACTGGACTTTCCGCTGGTTATGATTTGTACTAAAGAAAAATGTAAAAATAAAGCTACGATTAAAATGTTAGCTTGGAAAAGTAAGACATATTAATTCTGACTAAAGTAATTAGTTAATAATAATTACAATACACTACATGTACACATTGATTAAAGTGTTTAAATGTTATGTGAATCTGAACTTTTTACACAATAAATCCATGTTCTGTCTCATGTCAGGTGTGATCGTCACGCTTGGCTAAGACTCTTTGAAGGAGAAAGCTAGCAAACAGCCGAGGCAAACACAAGCGTCTCTCAGACGCCATAACGTTCAGGCCGAAGGGCCGTTATTACTATCGCTATTATTTATTAAAAGCGGCATCATTCTGCGCTTGATCATGAACAAAAAACCAGCGATTTCCTGTGTTTATGACGGCGGGTGATATTACAGACAGCCGCATTCTTATCGGCCTCATCATGCGTGCGATTGCCTGGCTAATGTGAGCAGAGTGCCTGGCGTGTTTACATGAGCGTCCAACCACATGTCTGAGAGTCTGACGATAGAGAACTAAGAGCGTGAAAAATAACAGCCTCCCCAAAGAATATCTTACTTTACTTTTTATTTAGATTTGATAGAGATCAAAGAGCATGAGTAATAACATCCTCCATGAAATGTACTATTCTACTTTTTATTCAAGTTTCCTAGAGATCGAAGAGCGTAACCAATAATGGCCTCAACGAAATAAACGGTACTTTTTTTTTTATTCTGCATTGATAAAGATCAAAGAGCATAAAAAATAACAGCCTCCCCGAAATACTTTTTATTCAGATTTGATAGAGATTTTCACAGAGTGAAAAATAATAGCCTCCGTGAAATAGTGATAGCGATAACTCATGGAGAGATATCGCTATATTTCTGCATCTTTCAACCCTGATCAACTGTAAATCTGAAACCTGCGGTATAGTTCATATCAGCCAAACATTGACCACTTTTATTCGTCACCGTGTTCCAGACACGCGTCACGAGGAGAATCTGACAGAAGAAATGTCTGGACCGTCGTGTCTGAGAATGATAAAGTGCAGCAGGTCGGTTTGTAATGAAGCTTGTGATGCTGATTTCCCATGAGAAGCCCCCTCTGGTTAAAAACACATTACTCTTTCCCCCTCCATTAACAATCTCTAATTAAAATGAATAAATATCTGTCGAGCTGACGATAAAGATTTAGATGTTGGAGTGTTCAGTCACTCTCATCGACGATTTCAACAGCTGAGTGACAACAGATCAAATGATCAAAACAGTAAAAATACATTCAAGCGACTGGTTTCAGTTCTGAATCGTGGCTCTCAGCACATCCTAGACTTGAGGAGACATACTTCCACATCTCAAGTCGTCTCAATGTTCTCTCACAAGTTTAGTTTGAGATCATGTTCACCACAGTTTATTCTATCTCAGAGAACATCTCAGAAGACGGACTGAAGACTTTAGGAATCTGTTTGGGAAGGGAATTCAAGGTCACTGTGTCTTTTCTGTCAAACACTTAGGGTCAAGGCACGCCACTGATTCTAATGTTTGAAGGCGAAGTGAAAGGATTTTCTTTGATACATTACATTGTAATGATACACTATTCGACAATTTACTTTAAATGGATGAACTTCATTTGTCCAGACCTTCAATCGTTTGTTTGTTCAATCAGCTCACTATTGCCATAAAACATCATGGAATGCATTTATAAAAAGAACCCAATCCTCACTCTACAACCCAGAAATAGAAGGGGATAAGAATGTAGATGGATATTTCCTCACCATATTTGGCTGACAAGAGAACAATGATTTGAGTTTTTCAAGCACAATCCTGCTTCTGATTCACATGTCCTTATTTTCAGCACACAGTATGGATTTGTCTGTATAGAACACGTTTTAATATTGTATAGCTTCTTGAATTTATCAAAATAAAATCCATTAAATATTCTTCAGAACGATTCCAGAATCTCCTTTTGTTTACATTTTTCTATCAGAACGGATGAATTTCCCATAAGCGCGACATTTATGCAATAAAGTCATCATGCGTGTTTTATTACCGCCTGGATTTCATAAACCACCATCGACACAGATGCGTCCCGGTTGGAGGATAAGACAAAGCTTTACGGTCTTAGAGTGTATGGTCGTATGGTCTACAAAAAGGTAAAAGGTTCTGTGCATTTGAGTGCAGACAACACGAGGCAGAGTCTTTCTCAGTTTCCTCATGACACAGCCTAATGAAGCAGTGAATCTCAGTGTATTAATTACAGTCATTTATCTTGCCTTCATGTGAGCTTCACTATCTATTTAAAGTGTCGTACAGCATCACACCACATAGACCGTAATTACACTTCACTAATGTCCATCGGGACTTTTTTTTTTAACTTGGCAAGAACCAGTCGGACATTTAATCACAAGAAAAAAAAACTGGAAAAGGGTCACCGAATAAAAGTCAGAATCACAAGCAAAGTCAAAAAAACGAGATATAGACCATTTTAAAAATGTTGCGTTGTAATGTCTAAAGTTAAGTAGTCAGAATTGCTAATGATAGTCAGATTTGTAAAATAAAAAGCCATAATTTATACAGTCAGAATTGTAATAAAAATGAAATTCCAAGTTCAATTCAGAATGGCAATAAAGAGTGCATTGCACAATATATATTCAGATTGGCAATAATTACCAGGACACGGTTTTTAATATTCTATTGTCGGATTGTGGCGAGTCTGTGAATTGTAGCAACATGTTCTTAGCTGCTCTTCAGTCAGCATTCAACAATTATTCATCCCAAATATTTTTGTTGTTTCTTTTAGTCTGTATTGTAACTTTTGAAACCACTCCTGTCGCTTGACACCAGACTTTTCCCTGATTTGTATTTAACAGATTGTCCAAACACGATTGCACCTCATAGAACAGATTAGTATGCCTTTACTGTCACTGTGCACATTTACAATGTAGATTATCTCTCTTTCGAACAGGTTCTCCATACTTGGGAATTCACCGTCTGAGACGCCTGTCAAAAGTGCCTGAGTTAAAGGAACGTGAAGATGGAAACCACAGCCATCTTAGTCCTGTACGCAACTGTCTGGCTATCAATCACGTGATCACCGCTCTACAATCCTCTGACCACTTCTTTGTTCAATTCACTGTTTCACTAACACAAATCATGAAACCTCAACATAACAGTCTCCTTTCGTCGCAATCTCCGTTCCCTGTCTCCAACCCACTTCTCTCTCGTCACTAATTCTCTACCTCCTCTGACACTTTCAGCTCCACCCTAACAACATGTCTTGATAACACCTGTCCTCTCATCACTAAACCAACTGGTTCTAAACCTTCCTGTCCCTGGCTTACTAACACCCTTCGCAGCTTTAGAGCTGAACTCAGGGCTGCAGAAAGGACATGGCGAAAAACCAAAAACCTGACCTGAACAGCTACCAAGCTTTACTTTCATCTTTCTCTTTCGATGTCTCAGCCGCTAAGATCAGCTTTTACCAGAGTAAGATCAACAGTGCCTCAGACATGTGGTAAGCTCTTCTCTAACTTCTCCTCCCTCCTCCACCTCCGACGCTAAAGAGTTTCTCAATTTTTACTGACAAAGTATCAACAATTAGCAAACAGTTCTCTAATCTGATCTCTCCGCAATATACACCTCCTACTGCAGGTACTGCATCATTTGAAACTTTTTCGCCTCTCTCAAATGAGTATGTCACTTGTCCAACTGATCCAATCCATCTCATGCATTCAATCTCTTCAGCTGTTCTTCCTACTCTTACTAAGATCCTTAACAACTCTCTATCAACCGGAACTGTGCAAAGAATGTTCAAACAAGCAGTGGTGACCCCACTACTTAAAAAAACTACCTTGGACTCAGACTCACTTCCCAATTATAGACCAATATCCTTACTACCCTTCATGTCCAAAATTCTCGAAAAAGCTGTTTTTCAGCAATTGACATATTTGAACATATTTGACCAACAATGACCTTGACACCAAACGATCCGGATTCAAGAGTGGGCATTCCACAGAGACTGCACTTCTGTCCGTCACTGAAAATCTTAGATTGGCTAAAGCAAACTCCAAGTCTTCTGTTCTCATCCTTCTAGACTTATCAGCCGTCTTTGACACAGTAAACCACCAGATCCTACTATCTGCATTGACAGGAATGGGCATCACCGGCACTGCTCTGGAGTGGTTTCGATCATACCTTCACCGTCTCCTGGAAGGGTACAGTATCTGATCTATTACCTGTACCTACTGGTGTTCCCCAATGATCAGTGCTTGGACCTCTACTCTTCTCCATCTATACAACTTCTTTAAGCAAGGTCACTAACAAACATGGATTCTCTTACCACTCCGACGCAGATGACACACAGCTCTTCACGTCTTTTCAACATCACCTACAACTCAACCTTGACAAGACCGAACTCTTGCTAATTCCTGCTCATCCATCTATCCACCACAACATTACTGTTCAGCTTGGCTCAACCACGTTAACACCAGTCAAGACTGCCCGAAACCTTGGGGTGATGTTTGATGATCAACTTACTTTCTCTGCACACATCTGTGCGACAGCCAGGTCATGTAGATTTGCTCTCTTCGTCACATCACAAAGATACGACCTTACCTCTCACAATACGCCACTCAGCTTCTAGTACAGGCTCTGGTGATCTCAAGGCTGGATTATTGCAACTCTCTTTTGGCAGGTCTGCCCGTCGCCGCAACACAGCCTCTGCAAAGAATCCAGAATGCTGCAGCACGACTGGTCTTCAAACAACCGAAAATGACTCATGTCACTCCACTGCTTGTCTCTCTGCACTGGCTGCCAATTGCTGCCAGGATCAAATTCAAAGCTCTATCACTGACCTTCAAGACCATCACTGGTGCGGCACCATGCTACCTCAACTCCCAAATTCAGGAATACTCTCCCTCACGTACTCTACGATTTGAGAACGACCCTCTGGAACGCGGCTTGAAATCCCTCACAAAAACCTTCTCTGGTTCGGCAGCTGTCTGGTGGAACAATTTACCTATTCCTCTAAAAAAGTCTGCAACCTTCTCAACAACGTTTAAAAAAGCACTAAAAACTGAGCCCTTTCACCAGCACCTTAACATGGATTTAAAAAAAAAAATCCTTTGTCTTGTCTTCACTGTTTTTGTTGACTGTCATGCTGTTCTGTCTAGTAAGTTTCCTTATATAGTCTGTGTAGACATCTGCTGTAGCCTATTATAGACAAATTGCTTCACTTGCTCCTCTTTTTGTAAGTCGCATTGGATAAAGGCGTCTGCCAAATGACTGTAAAGTAGTCACATGTACTCTTGGAACCAGTGTGTTGAACATCTCAAAATGATGGTCATCACTCTCTTCTGGACCACTCAGGAGAGAGGCGATGTTCACCCAGCCTCCAGAATCACCATCACCCAAAACACTTAGTTGGAACACCAGAGACCACACCAGTCTTCTGAGTGTGAGAGAAAGAGAGAGAAGCAGCGAGAGAAAGAGTAAGCAGAAAGAGAGAGAGAAGCATCAAGAGAAAGAGAGAGAAGCATCAAGAGAAAGAGAGAGAAGCCGGAGAGAAAAAAAGTGCCGCAGCTGCCGTTTCTGGTGAGAAAGCGTTAAAGCAACAGTTGCTCAGCACAGATGACGACAGACTCACCACATGCTCATGACGCTGACTCAGACTCACACCACTGGATGACTGACTACCCTTTACTAGCAAAGCTGCAGCTTTCTTAAAGAAACACAAAGACAAACTTTCATTTCAAACATTAGTTATAATACAATTGCTCCATTTACAGTAGAACCAAAACAATCTGGAGGAAAAACAACATTTTCAATGAGTAAAACCAAACATGCTAATCTTGTTCTTCTCAAATCATAAAACTATTACAAACTAATATTCTGTACCCATCAAACTAGAGGTTACTTCAAATGTGTTAACAAAACAATGACCTCAGTCCACTCAGCAATTTCTGCTGAAGAAAACAAACAAACAAAACAAAACAAAAAAACGCCATTTCGACCTTTACAATATTTCCGTGGCGTTCTCTGCCTTTCCGAGAGCGGTTTCAGTCATTTTGGGCAGGAACAGCTCGAGAAAATGCAAGAAGTCTTGAAAAAGTCTCTCTGTGCTGTCGCTGGGCTGAAAGCGCAGAACCACCTTGGTATTTTCATTCCACCCAACAACTTTGGCATCTACTCTGAAATCCAGACGCTGCTTGAGGTGTTCCTCTCTGGCCAGGATGGCCCTTGTCACTCTGATTTCTGTGTCCACGCAGCCCCCTTCAGGCCTGGAGGTCTCCTCACTGGTTTTGAACAGATCTCTGCGGACCTTACGCCGTCCGGCCCAAACCCGGTGTGTCTGAGTCCAGCTCCAATGGACGGCCATCGGCTTCTCCGTCTCAGCATCAATTCTTTGCCTTTTCGCCTGTGTGGGACTGGACGTGGATGGACAGTCTTCGGTTTCACGTGGTCTCTTCTTACCACCTTCGGTTTTGTCGGGGGTGCCACCATCTTCAGGGCTCTGGTTGTTATTAACCTCCATTTCACTCGCTTCACCATCTTTGTCCAGACTTGACTCTCCTTGAATCTCCTCAATAGCAGAACAGTTCAGAACGTCACGAAACACCATTTCCACGGCAGAGCAGACATTCCTGAACCACAGACCCCTGAAGTTTCTCCCAGCCACAGCTAGGTGGGCACGCAGCGATTCAGGAAGAGTGGCTGCTTTGAAGGGGATGATGACTTCCATGTTTTTTTCGCCCCCCACATGGAAAGTGGATCCGTGTTTCTGATGCGACGAGAAGAGCCACACAAGGCCCCAGGACTTGCCCTTGGTGGATTTGCGCTGGTACTGTAAACTACGGCAGTATTTCTCTGCATCGCAACATTCCTTGTTGAATGCGTTTTGCGTTTGCTCATTAACGTTCCCTGCCACGTTGTGATTCAGCTCGAATGGATCCTGGACGTTCAAAGGCCCCAGTTTTAGAGCAGAGGACTTCGGGGAACTCATTACTGCGCTCGCTTCGTCTCGGCGGAGGAAATCTGTGATGGGCAGTGAGCGGCCTTCTCTCAAAGACACCACGGATGCAGGAAAATCGAACTTTGAATAGAAGGTGAAGAAACCAAAAAGCAACGTGCCTGTTGAGAGAAAATGAAACGTTACATAGTGAATACTTTAAAATCCTGTTAACGCAGAAGATCCACTGTAACAGACAAGGTCAGCTGGTCTGGACGCCATCAGTAGACACCAACATGTAGAACGGTGTATGGTGGAATTTTGCTTATAGCTGTAGTTTGTCTTCAGCTGTACGGACACAATGCACCTGTTGTCTTATAAATAGTTTTCAGCTGACATTAATACAAAAGTGTGTTTCCACAATGCACATTCCGGTGGAGATGTTGTGTCTGTAAATGTGAGTGAGGGTCGCTAATACTCACTGAGGTCTTGAGTGTTTTTGCTCGGCGTGACTCTGAAAGGTTGACTGGGAAAAGTACAATCCCACTCTTCAATAACACACTCTTCTTCTTCACCTGTACACAGAACATGACATGACACAATTCCATTCCTTTTGCTCTAAAAATTATTATATTCATATTTGAAACTTGTTTAAAAAATGAAACTTTGTAAAAGGTTTGTAAGACAAAAAGGAGAAATGTGGCATAATTCATGTCATGCAGACAATTTGACTCCAATAATGAAAGATGTAATTTCAGTTTTGCAATCCTTTGACCATTTCAATCACTTGCGCATTGTTAAATCCTTCCACTATGTATGAATTTTTTTTTTTACAAAATACAAAACAATAATTTACAATACGCCAGCGGGAGGCGCTATAATCCCTGCTCTCGAAAACACGCTCTCATGTTACATGCGCCGCATTCCTGGTCCAATAAATGTTGTTTTGTGCTGTTACGACACACTTTGTGTTTCACTGGTTTTTAGTGTTATTTTGTGTTGTAAGAGGCCTTTTAGTGCAGAGTTTTTGTTTGTTGTTTCCGCACAAGATAATGTATGTCAATCGTCTAAATTTGACAATAGTCTAAGGAAAGTAATATTTTGATGTTCTCATTATAATTTTATATGCATTATATGTGCATTGCTAAAATAAAATCAGCGTAGTACACATTAATACAAACCTTTATATTACTTGAAATATTGTATATTGTACACTTACACCTGACATATCATAGATTGTGCTAATAAATAACAAGTAGTAGTAATGGAAACATACAGGCCATGCTCTTGAGCTGCTGGACTGAGGGAAGCACAGGAACATCTCCGTTCTGCAAGAAGAAGATCACCAGCAGCGTCAGAGCGTAGTTATTCAACAGCGGTCCAGCACCAGATGGGTTTCCTGTGGGAACAGGCCTCAGAAAATCGGTATTCAACAGATGGTTTGCATTGTGGAGCAATTTTGTCACAAACACCAGTTTTTCAACCACCACAAGAATGCTATCATTACCTGCTAGCTGCTTCTGCTTAGCCCACAACCGTATAGCGTAAACCAGCGGCCGCAGCCTAGAGTCCACACCAGAACACAACTGCAGAAAACGTGTGTTTCTTACTGCCAGTCTGGAAAGAAAAAGAGGAGTGTTTGTTTATTAGTCGCAGCTCCAAAACATCTTGGTTGAAAAATAGGTTTGTGCTTCAGTTTTGCCTGATTATGTTAATGAATGAAAATTAGTCTCTGGGCTGTGGTGGAATTGACTAAAACACCGAAACCAGTTGTTCACGAATGACAGAAACGTTGTCTTTTTATTTTTTAACAAATGTTACTGGATTTTTTGTTTGCTGATTGTGTGTCTGTTACTGTTTGCATGATATTTGCAAAAGTATAAACACTAGAAGTGAGAAAAGAAGTGTGACACAAAACAGTTGTAATTTACGGACATTTGCTTTTTGGAATGTTAGTTTAAAAACATTGTAAAATAAATAAAAAAAACGACAAACAAAAAAGACAACAGAGCTTATATTCAGACAAGCAGTATTGCAAATGTAAAAATACGACAATACGACATGACAACGGTAACCTGTTATTGATGGTGATGTCTCCTCTGAGATTGAGCTCTTTATGACTGAACTTGACCACAGGAAGTCGGGCAGAACTCAGCACCTGGACTTTATGAACACCCGGAACGCACTTCTTTAAGATGGCTGCTACCAGGTCCAACACCTCGGCCGGGCTGGCGGTGGACAGGTCTATGTCGGACAGAATGGAGTCTTCAGAAGCGCAGTCCTCACGAGGATTCTCTCCAGCCTGCAGAAGAAACCACAGTGTTTTCCAGACACTGACCGGGGAACCTCCGAGGACAGACTGTCAATATCTCACATTAACAGAACACTTGGATCTGGCTTGAAACACTTTGGTGTTCTCCAGGTCCAGGAACAGATCCAGGTCGCAGCCATGAATCCCAAAAGTGTTGACAGAGGAGCCGAACGGCACAATCTGACAATCTATAACACAATTTCAAATGCTGAAAACTTTTTACAGAAAAACTCAGCTCAGACAAATGAGACAAACAACTACTTTCCCAGACACTACAGTTCAATTGTTTTGCAAGAAGTCTCTCGCAGAGAGATTGGAGAAAAATTCTCACTTGTGAAACCAGAAATGCGACGAGTCAATGAAAAAAAAAACAATTATACTTCCACAAACAATCACATTCAAGGTGTTTGGTTCAACTTCACAGGTGACATGAAATCGATACAAATTCTACACAAATACGCAGTAATTACAGCCTCGGTTTCTGAAGGTAACGCAGTGTGAAAAATCAACATTACCATCTCCATTCTACCTCTATAGGAAATACACATTTGAAAATGTTATGATATGTAAAATACAATGTTTCTTTTGAAAACCTGCAAGATCTACGACTTATCTGCCATTGAAAGTTTGCTGCGGTGCATATTTATGTGCAACTCAGTTTCGATTTAGATAAGTTGAAAAAAAATGTAGAAACTATTAATTAAAAAAAGATTTTTTTTTAAAGAAAGTTTTTTCGTGTGTGTGTGTTTGTTTTATTTAAATCAAGGTTAAAAAAAATGTTTAGGACAAACCGGGAAAAAACTCTGTGAGCACTTCCTGCAGCAGCTGCATCAGAAGTTCTCGGGATTTCTTCTGACTGTCTTTTAACTGGAAGATCTCCACCAGCTTCAGCATCTGCTCACTCACCTTCAAACAAAAAACATTGAGCAGATCTTTAGCACACAGCCATACATATTAGTTTCAATGAGTAACAAAATAATACCTCAACAATATTGTTCATGAAAAACAAAAAAAACAAAACAAAAAAAAACTAGTTTTTGACACACGCGCGCGCACACACGCACACGCACGCACGCACGCACGCACACCACACACACACACACAACACACACACACACACACACACACACACACACACACACACACACAGGCATTTAGGTCAAGTGAGGCTTGGTTGTGAGGTTTTGATACTGAAGTTGGGCCCTATGGTCACTTGCGGGGACTTTTGTCTGGGCCCGACAGTTTTGAAGGCCTGTTTGAGTCAAACAGTTTCTCAATGGCATTTGTCAGTGAACTTTTTATTATTTTTTCATTATTTATGTGGTGTGATGACATCACGGGAAGTGTCCCGGTTGTGATATGTGTTGGCGGTGAGTTCTTACGGATGCAGTCCTGCAGAGCAGCATGTTCAGCTCCTCCGGGCTGACGGGGGCGTCCCGCGCCGCGCTCTTCCCTCTGCTGGCCACTTTAAACTCTTTCTTCTCCCGGGGCTTGACGCGGAGCTTCAGTCCGTTCAGCTGATGCATCAGTTGTGCCAGAGCAGCTCCAGCGTGTTTGGGCTCGCTGAACTCCACGATAGCATACACACCCTGTGAAAGCACAGTGGACTCACAGTGTCTACCAGGCAAAACACAGCGTCGCACACTCAAAACATACTTGCCCTCGCTCACACACACACACACACACACACACACACACACACACACACACACACACACAAATAAAAAAAATTAACGAACACCCAAAACACAGTGGTCCACTCACACTAACACACACTAATTTACACACACTTAAGTCATAATTACATTAGATGTGCTGTGGAAACGGTCTGACTGTGAAACTCAATGGATGAATACATGAATCTTGAACCTAAAGGAAAACAAACCTGCTTCTTGTCCATAATGACGTCAGACACGGGACCGAACTGAGTGAAATACTCCTTCAGGTGGGTCTGAGAAGTGTCTGCTTTAAAGCCGCTCACAAACACACTATTCTCCTCCTGTGCTTTTCTCTGAGCTCGGAGACGCAGCAGATGCTGGTGGCTCTTTCCCTTCAGATGATCTTCCAAGCTCGGCCCTAAAAATTATCAATACCGTAAGTTACCGTCTTAAATCTTATTCTGCTACACTCATTACTTTTACATTTAAAGTATTAAACACTTCTGAATGACAGACCATGACGTAGTCCATGATTTATTTTGTGCTCAACTGTTGCCGGAAAATCACGAGCAAACTGAGAGCACAAGACCATGTTCATTTTCTTTTTTTCATGGGGAACTTTATTGACACCAGTCACTAGGGGATCATAGGTACGATGTTCACGTTGAGCGTCTCGCGCTCAAGAGTGACGTCATCGCGCAACGTGTGTCGAGCAACCAAAACGGGTAAAAAGCACGTGTTCTTGCGAGTCGAATTGCACAATTTTCTTTCATTTTCATTGTCTGATTGTTTAGTATTGTTGTTATCTATTTCCAAGTCCGCAATTGCACAAATACCACCGAACAACAAAGGGAATGACTTATTTCAGTGTTTTGCTTCACCATGCGAGTACTTTACAACACAATGATAGACAAAAGACAACTTAAATCTTTAAAAGATGTGCGTGTCCACACAACTCGTGTAAAGCACTGCTATGTGCGGCACAAGAGCCTGTGAACTGAAATACGCCATTACACTAAGAGAAATTGAGCAATGTCGGCGTGAAACTTACTGTTGGGAATATTGACATCGCAGAGGTTGCAGTGGAATCCTCTCGGGATTTCCTGGATGTCTTTATCTTTATCCATCGTGCTGTCGGGGGGGGGGTGGCAGAATTACAGTTCACCCCCAAAACATCTCAAATCTGCCTCCGTGCCGTGTCCGTCTCTGAATGCTTCCGCTGTGAACGACGCGCGAGCCACTGTAGTTCCGCCCTTTAACAACGACAGGATTGCGAGTTTGTAGGTTCAGTGCCTACTTCAGTTTGAAACTTGGAATTAACCATTATCAACACTTGAAAACGAGAAACCTTTCAAAAAAAATAGTTTGCGTGGAAATTTACTCTGATCGTTTTAGAGATTCATAGTTACGAAGCGTGGAAACACGGAGCACTGGCGACACCTGCAGGTTAAATTCTGTGACTACACAAATTCTTACATTAGAATGCTTGTAGAAAGAGACGCTGTATTTATTTTGCCGATATATACGTCACTTTGTATGCACAAAGCATGCTAGGAATTAAAATTTTAAAATAAATAATTTCAACTTAAAATAACTTTATAAACTTAAAATAAAAAATACAGTTCATTGAAAGAGTTCAATATTTTAATATAGAAAAGATCACTCTGGTTTCAGTATGTGTACACACGTGTTTGTCAATATAATAGAGTGTGTTCCAGCTATAAAGGAATCACACCCCTGAACCTCCTTGGGAAGTCTATGCCATGGTGCTAGAGAGAAGGAATATCTTTGTGAGACCTCAGAATCAGGAGGAACATCAGTTTTTGTCCTACACTTTATTAGTAACTAGAAAAACGAGTTAACAACAAACACTGAAAAAACAACACACATTGTTACAGAACATGTAAGAAACAAGTTATAAATTGTAAAGCTCAATATTGCTCAACGACTTGCTGCTAGAGTAAGTCAGCAGATTTTGGCTTTCTTGATGAAGTCTTCCACAAGAGCAATCGTCCGCTTCATCTCAGCCTCGTTGTCCCGGATGACGTCCTTCTGTTTATCAAATTTATTTTGCTGGTTTTTGCAAAACTCCTACAAGCCAAAAACACAAGTATGGGTGTTAAAAACTTTCAGTGCTGGAGGGAGAGAAAACAGAACTTCGTACTTCAACGGCACAGAGGTGGTTCACTGTGGATGTGTAGATGTCCATCAGGTTCTTGAATACCATTCGGCTCTCCTCTGTGGTTTCCTGCAGCACCACGTGATACCTGGAGATGTTCAAGTGCACACACAAACACAGAAAAATATGAAGTCAATGCACAAAAAAGCTAAATGTGGAGTGTGTGATGTTGCTGACTGTTGCTGTGCAGCTTTGAGTTCCTCCGTGACTTCTTCATATCCCTGCATCACGTTCTTCTCCAAACGTTTCTTGTGAGCTTCTGCAGAATCCATTTCAGCTGCCCACTTCTCTTCCTCTTGAGCCATTTCCTACACGGGTAATCGCGTCAGCAGTGTTTACTTCAGCACAATTCGATTTTTGGGACTGACCTGCACATCATGCTCCATCTCTTCGTCCAGCCGCCGCATCTGTTCCTTCAGTTGTTTGATGTCATTCTGTTTGTCCAAGACATTGAACTTCACCTGATAAGAAATTACAGAATCGGTTTGAGCTTTTAATGAAAAGATGGTTCACTGACGTCTATTGGCACGTCTTTAAACTATAAAGCTATACACAACATATAATTACTTTATAAACAACCCCTAAAGCTTCCCAGAATAAGGCCTTATGAGATTATGGCCTTTAGGGAAGATTGAATTTTGTAGTTTCCACAGAAATACACGATACAAGCTAATTTCGGGAGATTTAATAATAATAGAAAAAAAAAAAAAAATGAAACGGATCTTTTCATTTTCCCCACACTGTGTTTTTTCTTCTTGCAATAAAAAGGTGAGCTAGGTCGTAAGCGTTGTTAAATACCGTATATTCAATCAAAAAACAGTTGTTTACGTTTTATGATGCTGTTTCTGTTTTGCATAAAAAGCATTTATAAAGCATAAACAAAGCTCCTGTGACCTTCAATTTGTCAATCGCAGAAAAGTGACCCGCCAATTTCCAAGAACTCCATGTAAAATATCAGTATAAAAATGGCCTGTAATCTCGGAAAACCTTCAACACTAAAGACACAACCAGCTCAAAGTGTATAATAATCCATTGATAATGATCTCATAGCTCATCATTCCCCTTCACAACCATAACAAAAGCCTGTTTACCCAAACCGATTTGAGAAAAGCCGTCTAAAGCAGAACTACACTGCCACAACCACCAACAACAAACCTGTTCCAGCGACTCCTCCTGACTCAGCTTGTTGTTAGCGAGCCTGCTGTACTCATCCTCAACATCAGTCATCATGCTCTTCAGAGGATTCTGCAGAAGAGGAGAAAAGCAGATTAGCCTGAGCTCCGGTGCTGCTGCGGTGAGACGAGATGTACCTGTATCTGTGACTTGTACTGCATGCGAGTAGTGGAAATGTAGTCGGCTCTGATCTCAAAGTCATGTCCGCAGGCGTTCTCCGCCGTCTGAGGTATGAGTTTCAGCTTTCGTCCCAGTTTATTAAACTCAGCAACCTTCAACTCCACCTAAAACAACACAAATCATTGAAGAATTGTATAGACTGATTATACTCATGTTTAAATTGCATGTGAAAAGACAATAACAGGATTGGTCCTGCTTTGAACCTTAAACTAACCTGAAAATAAGCCCTAGTGAAGCTAAGGAGAGTTAGAAGGAAATGTGTCAATGGTCAAATGGTCAATCATCGAATCAGAAAAAATGGAATCGGCGATTCTGCCATGCCCCCGTATCACGTGGTGTGCCACGCTGCGAGTGCTGCGAGTGAAAAAACAGCCAAAAGATAGCATACCACCTGCAGACGCAGGAGACCCCGTCGTCAGAACTTGAAACTCCTGTTTCACTGACGTCAGTGTGGAAGTATTGTGGATTTCCAGTGAGTTATGTTGACAACAATCGTATTGTCGACAAAATTTTTTTTTTCGGTTTTAGGCATTAAATTAGCATCCTAGAACTTTTTATATGGCATAAAAGTCGTAAAATGGCACAGCTTATGCTTTCAAATGTTTCTTTAACTAGAGAACTGAACCATGACTTTAGAATTGAAAATGTAATCGAATCGAGGATTTGGAGTGTCAATATCAGTGGCTCATTGTTCCGTCTGACCTCCTCTTTGGTTTTGGACAGGGTGACCTCCTCGTTCCACACCAGCTGCTCGGTTTCCTTCAAGCTCCTTGACAGACTCTGAACGGTCTGCTGCAGCTCATTCCTCTCTCGGTTGATGCGCTCAATGTCAGCTGGAGTAAACTTCTGGTTCTCCAGGATGTGTTGCAGGCGACTTCTTTCTTGCTTCAGGCCGTCCAGCTCCACCTCTGAGCAGAAAACACTTGAATTTCTCCACCTTCAGCTTTTCTGCGTGTCATCACTTACCAACAGCCTCCAGCTCCTGACTCAGTACAGCTGTTTTGCTGTCCAGTGAAGTTTTGTGAGCTTCTAAAGTACAGTGATACTGTTGCATTTTCTGCAGATCTGCCTGTAACCGCAGCTTCTCTGCCCTCTTCCCTTCCAGACGGTCCTGTTCACACACACAGAAGGAAACAAAGATGCATCCTCCTCTACAAGAAAGCTTCAATGCACTAAAACTTTTACTAACTGCAAAACACACCGTCTGAGATTCTCTTTCCAATGCCTCCACATGCTCCATCATCACCCTGTGCTTCTCCTGCTGGGAATGTAAGAGCTGCTCATCCACTTTGTACAGTTTTTCTGAGGAAACACACAAGAATGATGACCATCATGCTTAGAGGATGTCTGATAGTCAAAAACATTTTCATTGTGCCGCTGTGTCTACTTGAGCGTCGGAAACAAAGTCAACTGCTAAACCCGAGGTTCTCACATGGATGTCTTTCCTCAAGGGCTTTTGTGAAGTCTCCTAATCTTCATGCAGTGAAATTCCTTCTTTAGTATCTTGGGGTTTTGTTGGCTTTTTTGTTGACTCGGTAAAACGAAATTGACATGACCCAAATAATTAAAGGCAGTTTAAAAAAACTGATCAACAGTCCAAAAACCATTTATAAGGATAAAAAAGTATTCCGATTCTTTATAGTGTTGTCACACTGTGAACAAACATACTCAGCTTGTGGAGTAAAGCTTCGTCTTCCTCTTCAAAACTATCTGCTCCCTCCATGAACTTTATATAGGCTTCACAACTGTATTCCATTAAAAGCTGTGGAGAAGACAGAAAGATGGATCCTGAAACAGTGGAAGGTTTAGAAGCAGCTCCCAGAAAGCGGGAAATGTAGTTCCAGTGTAGAATTTATGCAATGGAAGTGGTTTAGATTTATGCTAAAATTATGCCCAACAATGAGGTGATCAGGCTTGACTGTTCACCTTGTTAAACTCGGCCTCTTCTTCCACATCACACGGTTCACCGGAGACGTCCGAGAAGAACCACTCCTGTTCTTTCAGGTGACACATGATCTGCAGGAACCAGAAATAATGTGCCATGTTCTATTCCGGCATATGATCAACCTGTGTCATGTTGATGGAAATTATTCTTCTGAGCCAATGACAATATTTATTAATACCAATTGGGAAATCAAGCTCATGGTGGAATTAAGCACGTGAACAATTATTCCTGCTTCCAATACAAGATTTGGTGTGTGTACAACGCTTTTAATCACATCAGCAGCACTATGGGCAAATCTGAAATGATTTTCTCACTCTGGGAGAAATTTTGCAACTTTACCAAACCTTTTAGTTGTCTGATTTAACTGAATTAGTTAATTAAATTATTAAAAAAGTATAAAATAAAGTATTAAAAGCTGACTATGATTCCTCAAGCTCTAGATGGAAAAACGGTAAATGTGCCAGTTAAAAGAAAAAAGGAAAAAAAAAAAAAAAAAAAAA
>CM051500.1:11692557-11846022 GCA_028031935.1 Paedocypris micromegethes
AAAAAAAAAAAAAAAAAAGAATAAAGTTGCATCGTGAAATAACATCTTCACTCTCAATTTCAATTAATCTTTTCGGGAATTATAAAAAGGATAGCCTTTTCGGTGTATTTCACACTGCTTTTTCCTGCTAATTGGTCATAAGACTACAACAAATCAGTTGGGGAAAAAATTAAACATGCACACAAGAACACTGGGATATCAAACACAACGCATTGTCTGTGAAAGAAATGTGCAGGCTTGTGCAACTTTCAATTAGCATTAGTTGGATTTTGATTGTGGTTATTTTGTCAGTGACAGAAGTAAATTACCTTGACTACGTCGATGAGCCAGATGAGAGCTCCGAGAGCCTGAGGCCACGTGTGAGGAGCCCCGACGGAATACATGGAGCTTTTAGAAAGAACAAAAGGATATCTGAAACAAGAGAGTGAACCATCAGTTGTCTAAACGATGCATTACACAGGCCGATGCGCTTGTGATGTCCTCACCCCAGATCTTTCAGTAACTTTGGGATCTCCTCCTCAACTTTATTGGTGGGGATCTGAAAGGATGGCTCCAGAAAACAATAAATAAACTCAAAGACTTTGAGAAACTCTTTAGTGGATGGGGACTGGAGGGTCTTCACAGTGATGGTCCCCGGGAAGCCTTGATCCAGCAGAAACTTAACAATCAAGCAAAACAGATTGTTTTATTTCTACACAGACTTATTAACACATGTGCAACACTCCTCTCTGAACCTTTTGTAAACGGTCAATTAAAAGACACCTTTGCTCAAGATTTGGAGAATTTCTGAATTGGATTATCTAAAACTTGACATGCTCAGGAAAATAAATAAATAAGAGAGCCTTTTTACAATTATTTCTATAAGTGTCTGTACTTTCAGGATTCAATCAGGTTCTCTTTAGTTATTCTCTTTAGAAATGTTCTGACTGAATCTAACGTGTCCTGAGGCAGATGAGACTTGCACTTACTTCATGAAGCTGTTTAATACACTGCTGCACATAGCCTTTGTCATGCAGAGGTCTGGAGTCCTTCATCTTCTCTGTACCAACACATGACCCAAACATGCTCTTCCTTCCTCCAGACACAACACCTCTGTGGAGGTCGAAAAAGAAGAAAATGAAAACGGGAATCAGATGGGAAAAGAGAAAATGAAAAGATTAATTATAATGAAAAATAGAATGAGACAATCAGAAGAAATGTATGTTTGTGTGTGTGGGTGCAGGTCAAAGTGAGAAAGAAGAAACAATTGAAGAAGTTGACAGAACAATAAATAGAGATCTGTAATAATATATCAGCAATGTGGAGATCCACAAAGCAGAAAGATGCCTGAAAAACAAAAGAAAAAAATAACGACACGTGGAGCTGAATCCTTTAACTGACTTTCCAAAAAAGCTGGTTCTTCTCTCGGACGTGCTGGACTGAGGCTTGGGAATGTTCAGCTTGCCGAAGACGTTTTCCTTGCTGGAAGACAAGAGCAGAGGTGAGAGACATGGAGCTGTGAGCGGGTGACGGCTGAGGAGAATAACGGCTGACAATACTTCTGAGGAGTGGCGTGGATCAGACTCATCCTGCCTTCTGTCACACGCTGCGGAAGCTCGGAGAAGCGCCTGCTGGGTTTTCGGCTCATCCCGGCAAATCTAGACACCTACACGTATGGAGAAAATACGGTTCCTTCTGCAGCAGAAAGAAAGAACAGGCACTGCATCAAATATTACAGAAAGCTCATTGCTTCTGCTGCCTACATGTGTGTGTGTCATAGACGGTGTGAAACTCCTTTTGTAGAGCAAAAGATGCTGGGAATAAATATTGTTAATTATGCTGCACAAAATTTATGAAAAATTAACAACAATATTTTGCTTTTCTTATCCCTGTGTGGCTCGAGAAATAGAAGGGTAACGATGGAAAAGACAACACAATTCCATCAACACTGTTGCATTATAAAATCGTTTCTATTTTTCCCGTGGGATTAAAAATAAGGTAACGAACAACAAAAAGTCGAACAACAAAAGCAGAAGTGGAAAAAAACATAATTAAACTAAACGCAGTGACAAATTGAAACGCCAAACGTTTCCGAATGAACATTCAGTAAATTATACTGTGAATGGATTAAAGAGTTCAGAGATATAAACGACGACATGCGTGCTCCTGTCGTAAAAAACGAAAAGAAAAAATAAACTCGAAGAAAACGCAACGGTGTGTTTAAACAAGAATGCGTGCTCGTTTTAATATTCTTACTTGGAAGTCTAAAGAAGAAATCCTGAGGCGAACTACAAACAGAGACAGAAACGACGTTCTTTTACTTCCTCCAGTTTGAATTCAAAATTGTCCGCCAAACTGTCGAACGCGTCATCGCAGTGACATCATCAACCGAGCGACACAGCGTCATCTAGTGTGAAGGCGGATACATTGAACCGCCAGATTCGATTATGCGGGATTTCAGCGGAATTCATTTGGTGTGATTTTTATTTTTCCTTCATGTTTCTGTGCTGGCTTGCACGAACCTTTTAAAAGTACATTTTAGGTCAACTACTTTGGTTATTGTAAATTAGATTTACTCAGAACTATATAAGTACTTGAAAAGGTGTGGGCAAATTGTTACTAGAAGTCAAAAATGTTTAACAATAATTTCTCCAAGTATTCTCGTGATTTGCGTTAACGGAAGATGTAAATAGCAATTAATCGAAAGTTAATCAGCTTGACAGAATTTGTAGTTTTAAATCCTGTCGATAATATAAGCTTCTTGAATCTAGTAATTTATCTGGCTTTAATTTTACTGAATCACTTTTAATGCTTATTGCAGTGATTGCGTGCATCAAATCACGGAACCTTCTTCTTGGGTAAGGGTCGACTCGAAACCGACCCGTTTGAAATGCAAAAACCTACCAAAAATATTTTGTTGATCGCTTCTAGACTTTTTTACTTTGCCAGTAACACTTTAACAACAACAAAAAAATTCCAATTATTAAAATGTTCTAACTAAAAAAACAGCACTGGTTGTTTCCGACCAGGAGATGAGTAAACAAAATGATAATGAATTTCTGCGCAAACTGACAACCAGCTCATCTTCCAATCATATGCTGTTTAGCTGCCCAAAAACAAAACTAAAAACAAACAAAAGTGGGAATGTTTAGACCAGTAACATCAATACAAAAGTAGTGGTGTGTGTGTGTGTCTTACTCCATACATCTTCTTGAGTATCTGCATCTCACAAATTCAAGCAAAAGTGAAAAATAATTGACAAGTACCCAAGATCTAAATGTTATTGTTCGAGAAAGTGAAGAAAAATAATGAAAGTGATAAAAGACAACTTGTATCCTCCAGAAGACACAAGACACATATGGGTGTGATAAGAAAGTCACTAGAGGGTAAGAAGCTCCAGAAGAGAGAATGATGTCCAAGACGGAGAAACAATGTCACAACAACCTGAGCAGACAGAGACCCCGCCCACTCTGAACCCAGAGACAGAGATGTCTTCTGGCCAACCAGTACCAACAGAAAGCAAGCGAGCAGTGTAACAACGGCAAGAAATATATTTGCAAAGAACATTTTACAGTTAATCTGTAACTGTAGGAAAGAAAAAAACAAAAAAGCTTTGTAGTTTTGTAGCTCCGGGTCAAAAATGACCCTAACACATGAACTTTGTAAACGGTATATAATGTTGATTATAATGCTGAAACAAAAAACACAACAAAATTAATAAAGATGTGATGTGCGCTGTAATGTCCCTCAGTAATAGTGAGGTGAGACAACAACTTATTTTGTTCAATTACTTTTTAAGATACATTTTACCACATTTCTCGAGTTAAAATTTAGGGGTGTGTTGTAAAAAAAGGCCCAAAGACCTAGAACAAAAAGCTTTTCAAAAATAATTTGATAATAACAAAATTTAAAAAATAACAAAATGGGGGGGAAATGGATGATAAATAATGGTTTAGTGCAGTGGCTCCCAACCTTTTCTTGTTTGAGGCACCCTTGGAAAGCCTTTCAAAAGTTCCCGGCACCCTTATAAGGAAATAGTTATTTTAAATCTTCGTAGCTTTTTTATTATTGTTTATTTGTTTCATTTCGAGAGTTTGCATGCAACAACACCTTATATCTAGTCCTAGATGATATGAGAATACTGTTTACACTGATTCTGCCTTAATAAAAAAAAAAAAATGTTTTCCCCGAAATTTTGGCGGCACCCTCAAAAGATCCTCACGGCACACTGGTTGGGAACCACTGGTTTAGTGTATTCTATAGCTTGTATAAAATGCGTGTCAAAACCAACCTGCTAACACAAGACATGTACAGTATTCAAAAATCTAACACAGTACGAATGTTAAATCATCCTTAACAGAAGGTAGCTCTAGCTTTCACCACTTCACTCTGCCACTCATCAGTACCTTGGCCCCAAAATAGTGAAGATTCATTCTAAATGCATGATAAATAAATCTAAGTATTTATTGCCGGTGTTGCTGTCTGTATCTTTAACATGAGGCAAAATTTTGATTTTAAGTGTTAAACAACCAGCAGCTTCACTTCCTTTTCAAAAAGCTGCTGAAATTAGAATGTCTTCACCTTTGTACGTACATGACACTTCACTGAATGGTGCTTGGCTTCCAAATCCACACGGCTTACAACCGGTAGCTTGCCTTGTTGATGTTAATACACTCAATTTCAAGTTGCTTTGGCTAAAAGTGCCTGACAAATGGTGCAACTGTACATTTATTGTCATTTTGTTTATTGCAACAGCCAGAAACACCAAAGTGTGAGTCAAAACAGTAATATTTTTAATGAAAACTTCAGCCTGTAAAAAAAGATATGAACATTACATCTCTTTTCATGGTGCCATGGTGAATTTAAATTTACACATTAAAAAAAAGGTAGAAAAAACCCCACTGTAAAATCAAAAATTCCCTTTGTTTTAAAGCGTAATAACAACCAAAGGGGGCTAAGAACAAGAAAATGTAATTAAAATTAATTCCTCTTAAAAACTTCACTTCCTCCGCGTTCTCCTGACAGGAAGTGCTTCTTTTGGGACTTCCACTTTATTAGAGCTTCGTGCTTTTCGAGTGTTGGCAACTGTAATAAAAATAAATGAATAAAATAAAAGACGTTAATGTTCCACATTAAAAGTTACAACTACTCATCATTGTACAAAGCATAAAATTTAACCAAAATTAGCAAATGTCACTAGTCTGTAAAAGATGGTACTTCTAAAATTGTAATTTAATGATAGTTGCTTTAGATGACTGCATACAAATAAAGCACAATTGTAAATTATTTGTATAACTCATTACAAATGAGAACAAATGCAACCCAAAAGAGGAATGGTCAAGCGCCTCTGAAACATCTACTGACCTGCAGCGGAGCTCCCAGCCTCTTGTGGTGAACTGACTTCAGGGGTAGTTTTTTTCTGCCCTCTTCCACCTCGTCCTTGCTTCTTGGTTTCTGCTTTGTCTTTCTCTGCACTAACTTCAATGTTTTCGTCTTTGTTGGCGAGCTCAGCAGAATCTTGAGTGTTGATTATCCTTCCTCTTCTCTTGGCCAAATGCTCCTTCTGAATGCCGTCATCAGCAGTGGTCTCCAGCACCTCATTTCTCTTCCTTTTCTGAGGGGTGTACGCCTTAACACTGGGCTCTGTTACCGGAACACGGGAAACAGTGGACTTTCCTCTCATGAGCGGCTTAACCTTGGTTAGAGCTTCCTTTGCAGAATCATCAACAGTGGAATTTTCCACTTTCTTTGCTCCGCGTCCTCTAGAGGTTTTGGCCAGCTGAGTGCATGACTGATCTGATGAATCCGATGCCTTTTTCACCGAGAAGTTGCCCAACCGTTTGGATTTCTTAAGCTCGGGTTGTTTAACGTCTTCAGAGGATTCAGTGCGATTAGAATCTGTAGAGTCGATAACTTCTGGGCTCCACTTAACAGACTTTGCAGGTTTCAAAACGCCGACTTCAATGGATCCATGAGCTGGGCAATTAGGATGATCAGTCAAAATTCTCTTGCCACGCCGACCTATTCTTAACTTCTCCTGTGTCTCTGCTTGTTCCACAACACATTCAGTCTTTTGTTTACTGAATGAACATTCTTGTTTAGATTCAGACACTGCGTCTAATGGTACCAGACGTGGAACAGCAGACTCTGCTTTGGCCCTGCGTCCTCGAGTTGACGCCACAGCAACTGGTGGAGGGAATTCTGCCACAGCACGTCGGCCTCTTGTAGTACGAACCTCTTTCTCTGTATCAAGACCTTTTGTACCAATGGTTCTTTTACGTCCAGTCTTCAGGACAGGAGGATCTTCTGGGACGACCACAGCATCACTGATCTTCTCTGGCTCGGTTGAGGGCTTTGTGCTCGATTGTCGTGTCTTTCTACCTCCCCTGGAAGGCTTAACCACGGTTTGATGAGGCTCATCAGTCACATTTGCAGATGTGCTTCCATCTTGAGCTGGTTGATCTTCTGCTTCTGCAGTTGGCATGAGTTTCTGTTGTTTGGCTCTTCTTCCTCGGACCGACTTAACTACTTGAGGCTTTGTCTCCTTGTTTTGGACTGCTTCCTCAACCATTTTACAATCATCATCCAAAGGAAGCTCCTCAGAAAGTTCTTTCTTTGTACTTTTTACCATCCTACCTTTAACCGACTTTGCGGCAGATGTAACAGAATTCTCCGCCACAAAATCAACGCGGTTTGTAATTTTGTTTTCCAAAATAGGACAGGGGGTCTTCTGAGGTCTTCCCCTTCGAGCTCTAGGTGCAGGAACCGGTGCAGAAGACTCTTTCTTGAACGATATTTTGTTGACTGGTGCATCCTTTTCTTCTGAAAGCTTTTCAGTTGTGCTTATGTCATGCTCTTCTGTGGACTGGGTTTCCAGAATGGCTTTGAGTTTCCTCCTTCCACGCTTCAGATCAGGGGCATGTACATGAGAACTGACATCAGTGGGCACCTCAGCTGCTTTTCTTCCTCTTCTGGCTTTACTTGGTTCTGGAAGACAATCTGATGTCTCAGAAACTGATGTGTGCACGGGAACTTGATCCACGGTGGTGTCCCTCACATCATCAAAACCTAGCTTCACTGTTCTTCCTCGAGAAGATTTTCTATATGGCACAGATGACACCTGTGGAACAGTCTGAAGCGTTTTACCTTTCCTTCCTCTGGTTGATTTCAGTGGTGAACCAATTTCTTCTTGAACTGATGGCTCCAACTGAAGTACTTCGTTGACAACAATGCTTTCATTGGATTTTTTGATAGATGTTCTTTGACTGCTGTGTTGGGTTCTGGTGACTGAAGTTCTGCTACGTTGTTTCGGGGTGGCTTCAACTGTTTCCTTGGTCTTTTCCAGGATACGTGGCTCTTCAGCATCAGAGGGACAGGTGTTAATGAGCTCAACAGTGGACACAAACCTCTGATCTAAAAGAGGGAATTCTGTCAGTAGGGGAACAGATGGGTCAAAAGAGCTTTCTGACTCTTTTGAAATGCCAGTCTCCGTATTTTCCAGAAGACAGATGTTTTCATCAACAGTATTCTCCGTGATTCCTATGAAGATGGGGAAAAAAAAACAAAACAAAAAAAACCAAACATTAAAACAATGCATTACAATAAATACACGAAATACATTATTGACAAACACAATAGACTTAAGTCAAGATAATAAATAATTATTTTCTATTTCTATTTATAAAATCAGACAACTGTGAGTAAAGTTATAGAATGATCAATTAAACAATTTAAAGTGCAGGAAATTACTTTATTCACATTTACCTTCAACCGGTGTAGAAGCAGAGCCACTCTCAGACTCTTTCATCTGAAAATCAAGCAAAATGTTAAGACACATTTTAGTAAGCAGTAATTAAAACTGTTACAATCAAATACTGACTATTACAAATAATATTTAAAGCATGCCGATTGAGCTCAAAAAATGTTCACCTCAGTCTCAGTGACGGAAGCTATGACAGAACCAGCATTCTCTGGTTCCTCAAAAAGTTCTTTAATGCCAGAGAAATCCTCCTCAACGACAACGCTTTTTTCTCTTGGGGTCTTCATGAGCTTCTGGAGTACAAACTGATTGGTTACTGGTTCACTTCTTTGCTTGGGGGTCTTCAGCAATTGCTTGACACCAGTCAGATCCTCCACAACCTCAACCTTTTCTTTAGGTGTTTGCATGAGCCTTTTCAAGCCCATGTGCTCTTCGACTGCTTGTCCTTTGTGTTTAGGAGTCTTGAACAGTTGTTGAACACCAGTCAGACCTTTTTCAACTTCCGTATCAATTATTTCAGGGTCTTCCAATTGTTGAACATCTGTGGTCTGATCATCTTCAACTCCATCTCTCTTCACTTCAGGCACTTGAATTGGTTGTTGAACACCAGCGCCATTTATTTCTTTTTCAACGGTCTCCACTGACCTTTCCAGACTAAACACTTTTTCCTCTGGCACAGTTTGAGCAATTGGTGTCTGCAGGAGTTCTTTCACACCAGAGAGGTCTTCTTGCTGGTCAGACTTCGGCATGGGAGTCTTCATTAGCCTTTGAAGACCTGCAGCACAGAGTATGGGGTTGTTTTCTTTTGGGGTCTGCATCATTTGTTTCACTCCAATCATGTCTTCTACTGGCACACCCCTATGTTTGGGGGTCTTCATGAGCTCTTTGATCCCCTGAAGACATTCTTCTTGAGGAGGCTTGTGATGAGGCTTGGGTGTCTTCAGCAGCTTTCCTCTTATATCCATGATAGGTTCAAACTTCTGTTTGGGAGTCTTCATGAGCCTCTTGATGCCAGTAAGGCCTGAAGACGGAGCAGTTTTCTGGTTTGGAGTTTTGATAGTTTCAGGAATCGATTGCTCTGTTTGGTCGCTAAGGGGCATCTCCAGAGAAACACTCTCCTGAGTACATGCTTCATCACTAGGCTCAGAAAGACCTTCATCTCCCAATAAACTTCCATCCTGAGTCTGAAGAAGACGGGTCACGGCCTCGTTGTTGTAGTGGCCACATTCAGTAGAAGCTACACTCAACGGAGACACCATCATTTCTCCTGTAGGAGAAAAAAAACAAATATATATATATATATATATATATATATATATGTGTATGTATGTATATATGTATGTATGTATATACATATACATATATATATATATACATATATATATATATCTCTTTGGTTTGCAACACATTTTCAGAGAGTCATTTTATTAAAGTCAGAATCTTTTTTAAACACAAATTCTGTCATCTTCAAACAAAACATCAGAGTAATTTGTAATACGCTACAGACTTGCAGTTGTATAGGGGAGGTCCTTTTCTTTCAAAGCTTGAGATTAGCAGAAATGTCACAACTTTTGTGCCATGTTCAGCAGATATGCGCTTTAGACATTTTGAGAAAATGCAAGACTTTTGTTCAGTTAAACGCCCAAACACGGGGAAACGCTTTACAGACATTAGCTTTTCACAGCGTGGCACTAATGTTTTTATGACATGGACATTAATACACATGCAAAATATACCTGATTCTTCTGGGGTCTTCATGACTGAAGTTTCATCTGAGAGAGCCTCAGACCAGTCATTATTCAGAGGAAATACATTCTTAGATTTGCTGCAGGCCGGAGTTTTAAATATGTCAGGAACACCTACAAAAAAAAAAAAAGTAATTCAGTTATGACGATAGGGATTCTAGACCACATGTGTCAAACTCAAGGCCCGGGGGCCAGATGTGGCCCGCCATGTGATTTTATGTGGCCCAGAGAGCTTAAAAGTTTTGTGTGTCTTTTTAAAAAAATAAATTAAGTGACCAAAGCTTCATTTCTCACAATGCCGTATGACTACGGTTGCTGTGGCAGTGTTTCCACAATTTTATGCTACTTTTATTCATTGACTTGGACCGTTTGATCCTTCATTAATGGAGTTATGTGGTGTTTTCATAAGCTGACAAAATGTAAAAAGATTTGTTAGAGCAACAAGCAAACATAGATTTTCTACGCAACTGCAATTGTCACTTATGTTATGATAAATAATGAGTCTGTGAGACACCTGGCCATTTCAGGACCAGGGACAGTGCTCGCGGATGCTGCAGGATGGACAGGTGTCTCACAGTTGTTTAACATTAAAGAGTAGTTATTTATTTTACATTACATTTGATTACACGTAGTTACATTTATAAGTTACATCCGGCCCTTTGAGGACAGCCGTTATGCTGATGTGGCCCTCGGTGAAAAGAAGTTTGACACCCCTGTTCTAGACTATGACTAAAATCACCTGAGTTCAACCAACCTGTGAAATCCTCATCCATTTTTATGTCCTTTTTGAAAACAGTGATGTTGGGAATGACTTTGGGTGCCGCTACGACACACTGACTCGTCCTTAAATGTGCTTTTCCAACAACTATAGTAGCTGGAGATGCTGCGTGTCCAGTGCTGATGCTGTCCCTCAGTCTGCGAGTAGGCGTCTGCAAATAAAAAACACCAACCACGTTTAAGATGCTCACTGACAGTAAAACATTTCTCTTACATCTGTGATTTCAAACAACGGAAGGTCCAAAAGGCCATGTACTTTTATTATTATCGTTATCATTTAACACAAGTAACCAAATTACCCCTGTTACAGTAAACTTTGATAAATGCTTTAGTGCTTTTTTATGCTTAAGTATTAGCCCCAACATTTCAAACAATAAATCTCGTCGATTTCACTTTTGTGTATATGTACTGAAAATAAATGAAACATTATTTCTACAAGTTGTACAAGAAACTGATTTGCAATTTACCTTGGCTTTTGGCACAACAGCTTTCTTGACCAATCTGCCCTTGGTGGTTTTTTTCACCTTGGCAACATCAGCTTGAGGTTTAATTTGTCCAAACTTCACAATATCGGCCCAGGAATTCAACACTGGAGAACATGTGACAAGGGAAAACCATTGATTAAATAATGCAGATAGAACATTAAACAATTATGTGTATTTAACCAGCTACCTTTCAGATTAGCACGAGATGCCCCGCTGCGCCTAGAATGCATGACAACAAGTGCACTTTTAAGTGCACTCTTGGGAGTTTTCTTTGCAGAAGACTTTAGGCTTTTTCTTTTCAAGGGAATCTTTGGGGTTGCACAGATGCTTGGATCGGCTTTGCTCTCCTCCTCCTGGTCCTGGATAGGTGATGGCGAGATGACACGAGACACAGAAAACCGGCCCCGAGTTCGGGGTGTCTGGTACTCCACTGAAGCAATTGTGGGTGTTGCATTCAGAGATGTTTTGAAAGGAGAAGGAGTTTTAGCTTCTGCTTTAGCCCGCTTTGGTGAAGGCGTTTTCACAGATGCCTTTTCTTTAATCTGAGTCTAAAAGGACAACTTATTACAAGACTTAAACATTTACAAGTAACTGCTTTAAAAGGACAAGCTTGTGTAAAAGTACCAGAAGTCCGATGGTGGACGCACGGCGCAGGAGAGACTGGGGCTTCTGTGTCAGGCCCAGACTGCGCCGCGGGGTGGCTCCGCGCCGAAGAGGAGAATCAGGAGGAAGACGCTTGTCAAACAGCTCTGGACTTAACTGACCTCCAAACGAAACTCGCTTCCGTTTCAATGTTGCCTTCGTTTGGACGTCTGATTGCTGATTTGCTGAAGTTTTTCCTTTAAGACAACATGAGCATGGAGGATTTGAGAAGGAACAGTACACTAAAGAACAAAAGCATGCCAATCTACGAGGATTATGAGGAAGTCAATCTTAAACCATTATTAAAACTTTATAAAAAAAATAAATAAAAAAACCCACACACCCTTTTTCCCAGATGCTGAGGTGGCCGTCTTCATCTCACACAGAACGTCTTGAGCTTGAAATCGTTTCCCAGCATTGCTTCTTGGGGATGTTCTTGGGGACATTTTAACCTCTTGTACTGGAGTCTGAATAGCGATCAGATCACTTTTTTTCTGAGATTGAGGCTGAGCCTGGAAGAGAATTTTCTGGACTGCACTGGCAGGGCTTAATGCTTCACTGGCCTTGGAAAGCCTTTTCTTCTGAGAGTCCGGCGTTTTCTTAGTCACAGATGGCTTGCTGCTCACAACAAATGGCACTGTGGCAGATATTTCCTCTGGTTCAGCGGTATCTTGGTGCGGGGGATCCACTGTTCTGGTCTCATCTTCGTGCTGGACTTTAAAAGATCTCCGCTTCTTGGATGTTGGGGTCATGACAGGAGTAGAAGCACGCTGAACGTCTTGAGAAGCTTGAGGTCGTGATGCAGGCGTCTTGGGTAAACTAGATCTCCACGGAGACTTTGTAGCAAGGTCCTGCTTAACCATTTGGTAAAGCTCTCCGAACGGAGACATTGTGTCTTTTTTGTTGCTTGATTCCTTCTCAAGCAGCTCCACAGATTGAGGAAGATTGGATCCATCCTTCAAACAAGTGTCTATAAAAACGCATTAAGCAAACACTTATAAATGGAAAGAAAAATAAATAAATAAATACATTACAACAGCAAAAAAAAAGCCCAAAAATATTCATGTCCAATAAAGCTGCAATATTCTGGACCAAATGAGAATCACAATTTTTTTCCCTTCACAATTCTGGATATAGTTTTTTTTTTTATTTTAAATATTTAATCCTGAAAATCAGGTTGTCAAACAGCAATATACATATTACTCTTCGTTTAAAACATTTTGAACAAAAAAAAAAAAAAACCTGTCTTCAACCTTTAGGCATTTATAAAGGTTCCATATATCAATATCTTAAATATCATCAAAAAGATCAATTCTCATGCCTTGTTGGCCGAGAGCTCTGTAACACTTTCGTATAAGTAAGATGACAGTGATGTCTTATTGACTTACCAAAGGAAAGTTCTGACTTCTTTTTATCTCCGAGAAGAAGGCTGTTGTTTTCCTACAAGATAAGCACAAACTCACAATCACCCACAGGAGCAATTCAAGGCGACGACAATTTAAAATCTTTACACACACCTCAGTGCTTTTCTCCTGTCCAATGGAAAGCTTTTTCTTTTTCGGTGTCTTGGGAGGTGGATACTCAAACCTAAAACGATGGATCACAAACTCAGATGAAAGATTCATTAAAAGAAATCAGGCTGAATCTTAGAACAGACTCACCTGAAAGAGCGATCAATGATTGTGATAAGGTCTCCATGCTTCAAACGCTCAGACTGATTGATCACATCTCCATTAATGCGCGTCGGGTTGACTGAGCTCAGATTTGTCAAAATAAGCTTGCGGGAAAAATACAGAAACATTTTTAAACTGCAATTTATAATTATACTTCTAGATCTATAACGGACTAAAACAACAGTATTTACCACGTACAATAAAAGCAAGTTTACACTGCATAATTACCTCTTTGTTTTCATTCAGCTCTATACGACAGTGTTCTTTAGAAACCTGTGGCAGCTGAATCCGAATATCACAGTCCAGCTTCCTGTAAAAGCAAGCAATCATTTATCTCGCATATCAATAGTATTAAAATAAATAAAATCACACAAGCATGAGCAAGACAAAGACAAGTAAAAATACAACAAATCAGAAATCAACATGTTTGTGCAGACGTTTCTCTGCTTGTTCTAGTTCAGGAACAATAACATACATTTATTATTAGAACTTTACTTCAATGGTTTATTTGAAGACATTATAAATATGTATATACTCTCTCTCTCTCTCTCACACACACGCACGCGCACGCGCACACACACACACACACACACACACACACACACACACACACAATATGTAATTGATAAAGACTACTACAATAGAGATAAAGATTTTCTTGGTAAACATAATCGTGTTGTTGAGCTTAGAGTAGTTTGAAGTATGATATATCACAAATAAATATCCGTAAGTATTACGATCTAACGAGGTCGGACGTGTACGTCACAGTGACGTCACAACGTATGTGCGCAAATTTTTTAAAACATTTTAGAGAAGAAAGCTCTTGATATTAAATATGCAGTTGGTGATTTAAGAGAACCAGTTGACAAAGCAATCGTTAAACTGCTACAAAAGCAAAGGTCGAGAACTCGTTTGATAAATTACGCTTTAACAATTCAAACACGCGCAACTCTCTCTCTCTCTCTCTCTCTCTCTCTCTCTCTCTCTCTCTCTCTCTCTCTCTCTATATATATATATATAAATAATGTGCATATAGATAGATATAGATTTCAAAGATAAAATAAAAATTCTGACCTTCCGAAGAGACAGGCTGCGGTGAGTGGAAATTCAGTTCCATCGCCTCCGTTTCTCTTGATTACCACGATCTTTCCCAGCAAAGGCATTTTACAACGAACTTACCTGATTAAAAACATAAACTATTAGCGTGTAGTTACAAAACGACAACTGGACGTGTAAAATGAACGTCGCTGTGACCGATCTATCACAGAAACAGATGAGCACATGGCCACGGTTAAAATCTTAAAGATAACACGCTTTCCAGTAATTGTACTAAAAAAACAAACATTTTTCCATCGACTACTAGGTATACTTCCACGTTATTAGTTTAATTTACCTGTGTTAATACTGCATCAATCCCGTTGTCTTGATCCTTCTTGCTGTTCCTCGCTCCGAGTCCGACTATCAACAAAAACTCAAGCCCCAGTCAGGCGCACGCTCTCGTTTATCACCAATATCCCTCCGCTTGATAAATGCGAACTTTAATAAACTATTATTACCAGAGATAAACAGAATATAACATCATAACTTCTAATTGAATGACTTAAAGACGTTGTATGATTATTGATTTCTTTTATAAAAGGCAGTTAATGAGGGATTACTTTTTTGAACATAAGCGGAGGAATAACGGCGGACTAACAACCGCCGTTTGAATAGTATTTAAAATCCCCCGCGTAGACTGCTGATTGGTTGAAAATAGTACGCGTAAAGAGTTGACAGCCAATAAGATGTCTGGCTGACTTAAAGCGACAGTTGCTGTAAAATGTAGTTAATTAATTGCACAATGCACATTCCGTTTTTAGCATAGTGTATAGTGCTAATCATTTTACTGTGACGTGTATTTACAACGTGGTAGTACAAAACTGAATCATACAAAAAAAGACCATGTAAAACATATTTTCATGACAAGTATTTATATTTGCGCGGTATTTATATTCTCCTATGTACACTCAGTGAGTAGTAGATGGGATACGTTTGTCTTTTTTATTATTTAAACAAACACTTCTACATAACAAAAAATAAATCATAAAACTTTGCTACAGTTTTATGTTTAATTATTTTTACATGTGTGCAACGTACAGTACAGTGTGTAATCTAGGGAGATGTGTTGGTAAAACCAGTAGAGCGCGCCAGAGGGGAGCACAGTTTTACGCTGGGCAACATAAATACGCATGTAATCGCTAATCACTTATTTAATTTATTTTTTCAAGTCTAAAGCTTATTAGTTTCAGTAGAATTTTTTTTTTTAATCAAATTTTCTTAATGCACAGGGTTCCTTTCCCGGGATGGTCTCTCGTAATACCTTTCACTACCCTTGTAGTAGTGACTCAAAATACACAAAAACCTGATGTGAAAGAAAATGGCTGAGCAAACACAACATTCCAACAAACTTGTACTTAGTGCACAAAGTGCAATGAAGATTAAAATCATTCAAAAATTCAATAATTTCAAACATTTACTGTCCTGCACACAGGAAGAGTAGAAAACTACATACTGCCAGGCATCCACAACAGATTTACACACAGAAAAAAACATGGCATCACCTGTAAGATAAATCTGGACACACAGAATACATTCAGACCTGTACATAAAGATGGATCGGACTGTTCCTTCAAGACTCCACTTCTGTGATCACACAACTGATCTGAAGATTTTGTCATCTGAGTGTTTGGTAAAGCTAAACAGTTTTAAAGATTTTGTAAGCACAACAAGAGATTAAAGAAGATTGAGGAGCGCTCAGACATTGTCACATGGAACTGGCTGCCATCTTCAACCACCAAACTACATTACCCACTGTCCATCCCTTTTTAGAGAGGTGATATTTAAAAGTTGAGCTGCACTTCATCCATCTGTTTTCTGAACTGCTTTGTGCATTTCTGTGTCACGAGGACACACTCCCAGAGTGAAGATTAACCAAACACAATACAAGACAAACCGACATTCTCTCAAACATGCGCGCGCGCACACATACACACACACGCACACACACACACACACACACACACACACACACACACACACAAGTGATGTCAAGATTGAACACATTATGAAGGGGACTTGAACAGTCTGTATTATTAAAAAGAAATTTTCTCTACTTGTTCATGCACAACTCGATAAAATCTGTGCATACATTCCATCGTTGTTTAGTGCCAACTAAGGATAGTGCCTTAACTTGAACAAAATCAAGTTTCCTTAAACAATCATTTCAGATATATCTTCAGTAATTTGAAAGAACATTCGTGAAAGCCCAGTCTAGAACTCGGTTCCAGTGCCCCCCCTTCCCTCCCCCTGAACTGAACTCATGTGAGTCAAAGATGGCAGCCGGAGATACGGGACACAAATACTCCACAAACCATTTCTCCAGTTCAGCCGGGAATAATCCTGTCTTTGTTTAGGTTTGACTCTAGTATAACTAGTCTTCTGATCAACTCACTAAGAATGTTCATGCAACGTCCAAATAAATCTCACCAATAAAAGGCACAAAACACGGGCAGAAACAGGGAGATTGGAAAAAAAAAAAATATATATATATATATATATATATATATATATAGAATTTTAGTAAAACGATCCAAATTCTTGCAAAGAATGTGCGATGGCATGTGTTGGTCTGCTACACATTAACAGAGTCAGCCTGCAATGCTCAACAAAAGGCAGACGTTGTCACCCGGGACAATAGAGGCATTGACGCCGTCCGTCCGTCCAGGGGCCGCAGCTGCCAATACATGCTAATGAGAGCGGACGATTGACTCCTCGACACTGGTTCAGTGTTCTTCCACCGTCACCGAGCCAAAACACACACAGCACTGCCACGATCGGCTTCTTAGAGTGTGAAATCATCCTTGAATTGGCGTAACATCCCAAATTAACTCGGTAGATGGGAAATCATGGCCACTCCACGAGAGGGAATTCCACACACACGCCTAAAAACAGGAGCACGAGATAAAAAGTACTTCACAAATTTCCAGAAACGTCCAGATCCTATTGAAAACAGATATGATAACATAATCTTGACGTCCCAACAGGTGATGAATTGTACCGATTAAAGCAATTAAAATATATCTCGCATTATGTACACAAGTCTTCAGTGATATAAAAGTCCTAAAATGTTGGCAATCTCTTTAAAAAACACAATCACTGAAGTCAGGATTCAAAGTAAAATGGACGTATGTGATTGGATTCTTTCCTCTTTACACCCATTAGCACAACCACTGCCGTTATGAAGATTGTCGTAGCTCTGGTGTTTAAAACAAACTTATCACAGTGCTTAAAAATGTGGACGAATCCACAAGAACTTAGTTTCTTGAATTGGTGAAGTTTTGCTGCCTTTCAGAAAGTCAAGTTCTCTGTCCAGTTCTCTGTCTGGTTTTCTGGTGGTCCAAATCCATGAAGATGCTCAATGTGTGGAAAAGTCTTGAAATAATAATGTTTGACTTGAGAATGCTACATCAGGCTTGGAGATGTTGTATATAAAGTCACGAGAGAACTCAACATCCGTCTTTCAGGAAATATGTCTCTTACTCACTCACACGTCACAATAACATTCAGTTTTCATTTAAGTCAACTCCATTTGCCCGCTCCATGTGTCCGCTAAGCCCAAGTACTCTGGGTTTTCTGCGGTGGGTGTCACATAGCCATTGGGGGGCCGGGAAGGACCTCCACTGGAGGCACAGGCGGCGGCTTTGGCAGTGATGTCATGATAGTACAGGTTGTCAAAGGCAGGAGATGTAGGTGAGATTATTCCTCGTGGCACCAGGTAGTCAGGGTTCTCTGTGCCATTTCCTGTACATGTACCGTTGACCATCTTACGCTCCGTTGCCTTGCGTGGAAGAGTGCTGGGACGCTCCGATACAACATCCTGGTTCACATACTCTAAAAGAGATACACAGACAAGTCACGTCAAGACTAAAGACAGTGGAATAAGCAAAAACCAGCACACAGCTTAATACACAATATCATTATGAGATGCAGTTAGCCCCACCCATGAACAATGTAGGCTTATGAATAATCATGAAGAATTTGTGGATGGTGCCTTGGTTCTGCTTTGACAAAGTGAAAGTCAATGTGGATTTAAAAACCAAAACGTTAAAAGCACATATTCATCACATATTTTCAACACAGAACTGCTTTGTTTCACAAATTCAAAATGAAATTTTAGGATAAAATTGTATCCTATAACTCAATTTTCCCCTGCTGGAGCTATCCTTTTCCCCGGCAGAGAAGTTAGTGACCCCAAGACTTTCCTCCTCCTTTCCTTCCAAATGAACACCAGGCTTACAGAAATCATATTTAAGAGCCTGATGTCAAAAATACTTAGATAACTGAATAATATGAAAAACTTACAAAGAATGAAGACAGAGTCTAAGACAAGTCTGAGATCTGCACTGATGTCTTAATTTGAGTTGTAATTTATATTAAAGTGGCCCGAGCATCAACCTTGTGCTTGCTTTCTAATTTTTCATTCTTTATACAAAAACCAGAAACCCACTCACCAGGTTGTGTGTGAGCTCCACGTGGTAGTGTATGTGACAGGAAAAGTACAGGGCCGTCAACCTCAAACTCTCCATCAAGACCATAGAGGACGGTGGGGTCTTTAGAATAGCGACAGGGGCTTGACGGAGGATTGTCGTCCTCCACGTAACCATCCAAAAACACAGAGTCTGACTGAGCTCCGGCCGAATGGTGCAGATATGCTCCTGGCCCAGTCCACAAGCCATTGGCACCCACAGGTAGGGTGGGGTACTGGTTCTGCACCAGTTGGCTTACGGAAGGGTATAAATCTCTTGCTACCAACATCCCATCCACTTCCAAATTTTGATCCGTACTCTGTAAAAGAACCAGAAATAGATGAACAAGCTTTACACAAAGGGAAAAGAATCTGACAAAATATCAAAAAAGAAAACTCCAAATCATGAGGTTCTGCTTTATTGACCAATAGCGCAACTGGAATCACTGCACTAGCACAGTGTCCAAAGAGTGCATCTAAAACCTGTATTCTGAATAAATTATTGATGAAGATGATAAATTGGGCTAGATGAAGAAAAATCTGACCCGTCAGATTTTATGTGATAAAAACACAAAAGTGTTATCAAATCATTCTTGTTCAGTACAATACAGTTTAATTAATGACTATTCTTCAATTTTAGAAAAGTTATATTTTAAGTAATAATCCACATTTTACATGTTGACAAACTCTATAATCGATTGTTAACTGACCATAAAATCGCTATAACTGATTTATCAACCACAATTGAATGTTCTTGTGTGTGAAATCAGAGAGATCCAGAAATACAGGAAGACACAGCTAAAGGGAGAAAAAGAAGCATCTCTGACCCGGTGAGAGTGGTGTCTGCTGGGGCCGTTGACTCGACTGTCTCCGGACGGGCTGCTGAAGAGGCCGGGCTGAGGAACCAAATATTCTTCCGCATCCAGTAATTCTCGGACATTGCCTCCCTCCTCTGCCATCAGTGTGCGGAAAAATGTGCTGTCCAGCGGACTCATCTGCTCATCGTTCTGCGAGACAACAAGCATTTACACACATTACCAATCACCCATTAGCTGCAGATCATGTTGGCATTAAAGCGGAGTATTAATTTCACCGCATTTGGCAATTATTATGACAACATAAAATATTGGACACACAACTAACTGCAATGAAATAACTGAACTTTCTTGACTGAGATTCACCACCAAAAGTCAAAGCACAAATAATTAGAGCCAATGCAAACAATCAAATAACATTTAGCCAACTATCTTACTTTAACCGAGCTTTACATACCTGAATGACGACGTAGCGCGGCGGATCCCGTGACATAATGCTGAATTGCTCCACTAGCTCCTTAAACCGCGGTCGACTATCAGGATCAATCATCCAACCTGCGTTGCAGCAGCAGAGTTCTTTTGCAACTTATGTTTTAGCAAGGACAAATGTGTTTAGAGTTATGAGAACAGAAATTGTGTTTTGTGAATTGTGTCTTCATGTGAAATGTGTTTATGCTATTGGAGAATGAGGGTTAGATTTGGTAAATGTGTTTAGACGACTGGTCATTTGGTTTAGGGGACTGGCTTTTGTGTTTTAGCATTTGAGAAAAATTGTAATGTGGGAACGACCATAAATGATTACTTAAACTAAATGCTTTATAAATGCTTCACTGATTCGTTACTGATGCTTAACTAATAGCTCATAGTATATAGTTACTCTAAAGTGTTATGACGTGAATAGATAAATAAATAAATGAATTATTTTCTGCTGGCTGCACAGTGACGTCAACCAGAAGAAATCAAAATCTTGTGTTTGCCAAATAAATGTAAATTAAAAACTGAAGCATATTTTAGTGAAATGTTTAGTTCCAAAGTGTCCTTTCAGTTTCCTAGACATAAGCACCACAAAATAAACCATGAATACTTTTAGTAGAAGTAAAGACTTACATTTGACCATGATCATGTAGACATCATTGGTGCAGATCATCGGCTGCGAGAGTCTATCCCCCCCCTCCAAGAGGTCTGGAATTTCCCGTGCTGGTATGAGGTCATATGGCTTCATGCCAAAGGTCATCAACTCCCATACGGTCACGCCTGACACAAACACAGACTTAATTCTGAGGTTCACCATTCCACCAATGGACAAGTCAAACTGAACAACCAGAGTGAAACATACCATAGCTCCAGACGTCGCTCTGGTGAGTAAACTTCCGGTGTAATATAGACTCCAGCGCCATCCATTTGATGGGCACCTACGTAAAACACACAAAAATTATTTCAAAGTTGGGCAGCATTAAAGAAATTCCAGGCATGATAAATGGGTCTAGAGAGTATCATCTTTATTCACTTTATCCACTCAGCTTCATCATATATACATTCATGCTTTTTGAGCTTTCAGTTTTAGCTTTGGCTCCAGTTATCACAGTTAATTGCTATTGCAGTTAACTTTTTACCATCTCCTTGTTTATACAAAGGTCTGCTTTTATCTTTCGTAAACAACATTACACAGACACTAAAGGGAAACTTGTCCTCTTTCTGGAAATGTGCACAGCATTATAATTGGACAAACAGTTTTAGACTAACATGACCAGCTTTCCAAGGTAATTTCTATTTGAAATGTATGGACACGTGTAGTGTATTTGGCTGAATTAACTTGATTTATTTCAATGTTTAAGTGTGCTTTTCATTTACCGACATCTATTGCAATTTCACAACATCGTTATCAACACAAGTCCTTCACAAAACGCCCCATACCTGCCATGCATCAATCAAAAGACATGTGATTCCACACATGCTTCATTCTCAATATGCCTCATTCTTAACTAATCACCACTAACAAAATTCACATGTAGTTTTTTGTACACACTTGACATTCACCATTTGCATTGTAAACTCGATTGTCATCGAACCATACCTATACATAGCCAGTACCTAATTTGACACGAAAAATAATAAATCACTGTCTTACTTTCTTGTAAAACAAGTAAAAATAAAGACAAAAACGTGTTTCACAAAGTATGTTAACAATACGCCACACGCACTGAAACCTAAAATACACACCTTTCCTCCATCAGCATGGTATTCTTTCTCATCTATGTCCAGCAGTCGAGCCAACCCAAAGTCTGTAATCTTCACGTGGTTTGGGTTTTTCACCAGAACATTCCTGGCTGCAAGGTCTCTGTGAACCAGTCTCACGTCTTCAAGGTAACTCATTCCCTAACATACAACATTTGAGAATGTGAGACAGAACACAGTTCATTATGTAAAAAGCCAATTACGGCACACATATATAGCCAAATTGTTTCTGAGCCTTCTCAATATTTGCAACATTTACTCAAAGTGCTATTAAAGCACATACGTGCGGATATATCTCAAAATATCTATTTCCTTACATTGACCCAATCACTTTTTTCAAGAAGTCTCACCTTCGCAATTTGCACACACCAGGTGAGCAAGTACTGAGAGCCAATGCAGTCTTTGTTTTCCCTCACGTAATCCAGCAAACATCCGTACGGCATGAGCTGCGTGACAAGCTGGACCGTTGACGTCAGACAGATGCCGAGAAGACGGCAGACGTATGGACTGGCAACACCAGCCATCACGTACGCCTCCTGTGACAAACACGTGCATGTGTAAATGAGCTCTGATGACCATCAATGCGATTCTTTGTTGAAAAGTGGCTGCACAAAAACAGTGGCAACTTGAACTAGTAAACAGATGTCACCAAGATAAAAGAATCGTATTTGTTTAAACAACAAAACAACATCGCAAGTTCTTCCTGCATGTTTTCATACATAAGGCAAAATTAAGTTTTATTTTAATTGGTGACATACTGAAAGAAGATGGTAAGATTGGGGTTAAAAACGAGATAAGTGAATGTGTAACCTGGGAAAAAATAAAAACAAATAAATACTGGTAATTCAGTTGTACATACCGTATATAATTGGGGAAAAAAAAAAGAAAAAATGTATGTATTGGAAATTATTTTGTTTTTTAACATTAACATTTTTGTGAAGACTTGAAGAGGGAGATAAATAAATACAACTTTTGTAAAACTCACATCCAGAATTTCCTTGTTTGCTTTAGGTGATGTGTTTTCACGCAAAACTTTAATGGCGACAGGAATTCGAATGTTTTCTCCATCAGGAGCCCAGACACCCTACAGAAAAGACAAACGTTAAGTTTAAATTGTTCTCTGAATCACATTTGACAGTGAAATTAATTGTAATTGTTGCGAAGACTGAAGGAGAGGCAGCGCTGAAAGGGGAGGAGCTTTATGCATGTTCTGCGAAGCTATTGGTTCTACTGTGCAAAAGTGGGACATTTCTTAAACCATAGAAATATTTGAGTGGAAGCGCAATTTGCACACGCATAAACACACATGTTTAATGAACATGTTAATCTTACAAATTAGATTAAGGGCATAATAAAATTATTTAATAATAAAAAAAAAAAACTAAATAAAGCTTGCATTTTAAGATCTAGAATTTAAAGTAGTGATGGTTAATTGTTTTCAGCAGTTCAAACGAACAGATGTGCAGCACAAATACAATGATAAAACATAATCTGCATCACTTGACTTCAATCGTTTGAGGTTTCTGACCTTGTAGACAGTGCCAAAGGCTCCAGAGCCCAAAACTCTAACTTTCTTGAGCTCGGTTTCCTTCAGGATGCGCATCTGAGCCTGATTGGGAACTGCTCCACTTGGAGTCAGTGGCTCCACCAGCTGCAGGAAAAGAAGAGTCAGTCTTTTGAACATGGGTTCATTCAGCAAACCATTATACCTCGTTCTCTTGCTGAGTTCTCCTCAGGTTTTCCTTCTTTTTCTGGTGTTTCTGACGACGCACATACAACACCAGCAGTGCCAGCAGGATGATAAAAAGGAACAGTCCACCCACTGTGATCGCCACCGTCGTGCCAGAACTACAGAATTTTAACATAAAGCTATTCAATATGAAGCTCCAGTGGTTTGACACAAGCATATGACTTTTGATTAAATTACAATTATAGCTGGTTTCTAGCCCAACTTCTAATGAATGAGCCTCATATATGTTATTATCAAGTAACTCAATCATGACACAACTGATTCCCATGAGATCAAACCCACAACACCACAGACTGAAGCACAGAAGAGCAACCTGAATGATCTAACAGGCAGATACAGTAAATAATGACTCAGTCAATCACAAATGAACAGCAACGACAGGCTAAGCACACACTACCACTTTTTTATGTGCAATCAAAGTAATGAGCAAATATTTAAGAACAATTGAATTTCTAATCTAATAAATTATATTTATTTATATATTATGCATTTAAAAACCTAATATTTCAATACACTTGTGTATATTTTATACATATAATAATTCGCAATATATAATTATAATACAATATTAAAAAATATAATATTTCAGTTTCATTTCAGGATAGAATAAAGTGGTAAAGAATGATTCTCTGTGGCGACCCCTGATAAAGAAAAAAGTCGGAAGAGAAGTAGTAGATAATATTTCAGTTTCATTTTTTCAGACATTATAGTAAAGGGTTGTCCTAGACACTATTCACGTTCTTGTGCGTCTTTTTGTAGCCGTTAAATTTGGACACATCAGACGCACAATGCGACTTTGTGTCTTACCTGGTTTTCTGGCGAATGGGGCAGCCTCTGTCGTCTAGTGGACACCTGACAGGAAACACAGCACAGAAAGTCTGAGATAAAGCCAGAGCAGAAGTTGGATGTGGAGCAGGAGGGACTCACGATACGGTGCAGTTGTTCTCACACGGCAGACAGTGTCCGGAAGAGTTGAAAAACTTCCACACTGTGAACTGCTCCTCTTTCACTCCGCTGGGGCAGCGCTCCACACAAAAGTCCCCATCCTGGTAGTGCTTACACGCCTTACATTGATCGGCACCCTGCACAACACACACAGAGGGTGTACATTTTCAACAGGAAATTGTAATTTGTTTTATTTCACTTGTATTATAATCACAAATAAACAAAGTTCAGCCTGACCATTATATATAATCTCCCAGGCAAGATATACAAAACTGTATTTGCATCCATGTTAATCTGTTAACTATTCTTAAGGAGTGAACCCACATCTTTAGGTTTTGCAAACACTATGATCTACTGATTGAGCTACAAGTAGCAATAATTTGGCAAAAAAAAAGCAAGTTCCAAAACAAGCAAATTTCCAAAACATTTTTTTCACATTTCTAATTAAAATAAGTACATTTTCTCTTAAAAAGATGCAATAATTGTCTTTATTTAACTGGATGCAATATCATGTGTCTGTTCAAATATTAATCCTTGAATTTAGTTTGATCTTACTTCTTCCAGTGTTATTTTGTCCCTGTTAAATCGTGGTGTGGCTAATGTTTCATTATTTCTGTTATAGTTTAAAGAAAAAAACAGGACACAATGCACATGCGCACCGCTGCTAAAAGACAACGTGTTTCCGTTTATTTGTGATTGATCCTGACTTGAAATATGGAAAAATGGGAGCTTATATTTACTCATATTTGAAATCGGCAATTATAAGCACACCCTCAAGATTTTGAGTGTCAAACATTGAAAAAAGGGGTTTATATTTTATATTTACATAAATACAGTAATATTATGTTTTATTTGAAATGTGACATTTGAGACCCTTTAGATCGCTGAATATAACATAAGGTAACAAATAAGGTATTTAATCGTATCTGGAGGTGAGGGATATTTTAGTCTTACTGGGCCTGTACAGGAGGCAGAACCGTTGATCGCTCGACACTCTGGGTGGCAAGAAATACAGTTGAAATCGTCCACAAACTCTCTGACCAACCTGTGGGAAAACCACACATCATTTGGATTCCAATCACAGGAACTAAAGCAAGAACAAACAGGAGGTAGAATTCAGTTTGTACCCACCCGTCAAAGACATTACAGTGCTCCACACACTCCACACCACGAGTGTAGTTCACACAAGACACACACTGACTGGGCCCCGGACCCCAACACACTGCGTCTTCACACAGGGGGTCACAGACTCTATCTTCGGAGACTGGGAGAAAAAAAAAAAAACACACACACACACACACACTTTTACCAGAACCACAAATATGTAATTATTTTTGGAGACAACTAAAACTTTTTTTTGTAACAACTACTTTTTGGAGTTATCCAGAGCTTTTACTAGATTAGATTCATAGTACCCAACCTGAATCATTGCACGTGTTGTCTATTTTATTAGGACTTTTCTGTACTAAAGTTGAAACACTTGTACAAAGAGAAATATTTACCACATGTTTGGGGGTCTTTATTGGTGTTGCTGATGAAATTGGGACCCTGTGTGGGATGCAGCAGGGCGGGCCACGGCACAGGAGAGGTGTAGCACAGTCTGGAGTTGTTATAAATCAGAACTAATCCTCCGCTGACGCTGCGTAAGGAGCGCAGGCCTAACGACTCAATCTGCAATGAGCGAACTCCCAACGAGAAAACACTTCTGGAAAGGGAGAAGAAAAAGAGTCATATCTGAAAACAAACTAAACCACCAACACTACATTAGTACATCTGAAGAGTCCGAATTTATTTTGATAACTTGTTGTTAGATTAGATTATATTAGATTCAACTTTATTGTCATTGTGCAAAGTACACGTACAGAGACAATGAAATGCGGTTAGCATCTAACCCAGGGGTTCTCAAAGTGGGGGGGGGCATCAGCAGAAAAAAAAGTAAACGGCCAAAGTGAATGATTAATTTCAAGTCATTCAATCATTTTTTTTACTGAATGCGGCGCTGTTTATTTGAACAAATTGCGAATGATTCTTCTCGCTACAGTCACGTCACAAACGAATCGTTCACTGAGGAGACTCGTTCATCCCGACTCCCGAGTCATATAAAAAATTCACGAATGATTCAAGAATCATTCACGAACCGATCCGTTTGTAAGGGCGCTTTCACATCTGCCACTTTCGATTGAATCGCACCAGAGTTTGTTTCGCTGTTTGGAACTATTCGTTTGAGCAGGTGTGTGAAGCTGCAATCGAACTCGGAGCCGCACCAAAAGCGGATCAAACAAGCGCACCGAGAGAGACTGCTTGAAGAGATGGTTCCTCTCGCGCTGCTTCCAAACAAACTTAGTGATAAGATCCCGGTCCCAACCTCCTGAAGTGAAGTGCGACGCGCCGTCGTCGTGTGCAGAGCAGAGACTCTCGAAATGTAAATGTTTGTGTGTATACTTATTTGGTCAATTGCGTTTTTCTTATGCTTTTGTTCTCGTATCTTGTTATATCTAAACAGTTTCTTGCCTTCTATATTTTGGACCATATTTTAATATATGGTTGTTATTTATTTTGGCAATGAGTGTGAAATGCTAGAAAAATGCAACAATGGATAATTTATTGCCCTTGGTTGCAACCAACTGAACAGAATCACAGGTGTGAAAGTAGCCTAAAATTTAAGGGAAAAGCCAGTGAAGTCAGACAGACTCAGGCAGGCCATTCAAAAGTTAAATACGGAAAATATGATGAAGCAAATCTTGCTCTCGCCTTCACTAAGGAAGAAAGACCAATGTGTGTTCTGAGCCTTAAAACGCTGGCAGCGGACAGAATGACACCCGCAAAATTAGGAAGACACATTTCAAGTGATGCAGGTGTTTTTATTTACTGCAAGTTGTTCAGATTTTTAAAAAAATAATTAATTAGTTCATATGTGTAGTAGAGACATTTTTGGTAGTCTGAGGTGAGTTTTATTTCTGTGTGTGGGTGGGAGATGCCGGGGGGGGCGGGGTCCTATAGGTTAAAAGGGAGGCTCGACCAAAAAGGTTTGAGAACCACTGATCTAACCAGAAGTGCATATAAGGTTTTTTTTACAAATAAGATATAAATAAATATAGGACATAGAAATATATAGGTAGACAGTGCAGTAATGAGAAATATACAGGCACATGGGAATATACAGTGGTTGGATTATATACAAGTGAATAGGAAGCAGAGTGTGCAAAAAGTGGCTAACAAAAAATAAAAAAAACGTGCCATGAACTGTGCAACAATTGTAGCAGTGCAAGTAAAAAAAGTGGCAGTGCAGTGAAGTACAGGCTGTTCAACTGCTGTTTAATGCAGAAACAGCTGTCGGGAAAAAACTGTTCCTGAGCCTGTTTGTGCGGGCTCTCAGACAGCGGTAGCGTTTCCCTGATGGGAGAAGTGTAAATAGTCTGTGGTTGGGGTGAGACGGATCTTTGATGATTCTCTTTGCCCTGTGAAGACACCGAGTTTTGTGAATGTCCTCCAGGGCGGGAGGTTGAGATCCGATGACTCTCTGGGCAATTTTTACCACCCTCTGAAGAGCCATTTCGGTCTGCGACTGTACAGCTGTTGTGCCACACTGAGATGCAGTTTGTCAAGATGCTCTCGATGGTGCACCGGTAAAAGTTCTTCAGTATCCTGACAGAAAGATGAGACTTTTTGAGTCGTCTCATAAAATACAGGCGTTGTCGTGCCTTCCTGATCAGGATCGAAGTGTTCAATGTCCAGGTGAGATCCTCTGAGATGTGGATTCCAAGGAACTTAAAGCTGGGAACTCGTTCAATGACCGATCCATTTATGTGAATGGGAGTGTGAATGTTTTTCCCAGCTCGCCTGAAATCCACAATGACGTCTTTTGATTTCCTGGTGTTGAGTTCCAGGTTATTGTCCTCACACCGTGTCACCAGACGCTGAACCTCCTCCCTGTAGGCCGCCTCGTCGTTTTTCCTGATCAGGCCTACCACTGTGGTGTCGTCTGCGAACTTGACGATGCTGTTTGAGGCATGGACAGGCACGCAGTCATAGGTGAAGAGGGAGTACAGGAGAGGGGACAATACGCATCCTTGGGGGACGCCGGTGTTGATGGTGAGACTGGAGGAGGTTGCAGTGTGGAGTCGAACATTCTGTGATCTGTTCGTAGGAAAGTCCAGAGTCCAGTTCCGAATACTTGTTGATCCCAAGGTCTTGCAGCTTTTCGATTAGCTTTTGTGGGCTAACGGTGTTGAAAGCCGAGCTGAAATCAACAAAGAGCATCCTCACATAGGTGTTGGGGTTGTCCAGATGTGTCAGGGCGGAGTGAAGGACTGTAGAGATGGCATCTTCAGTCGACCTAATGGCACGATAAGCGAATTGGTATGGGTCCAGGCTGGGTGACAGGCAGGCTTTAAGATGGGTGAGAACAAGACTCTCAAAGCACTTAGAGATGACAGGGGTGAGAGCAACAGGGCGGAAGTTGTCAAAGTGTGCAGCAAAGTGTGTGCAATTGTTCTATCATATTTATACATTTATAGTGCTGTTGAATTTCAGAAAGAAGAAACCGAAATTGAGGCTCGTTGCAAGGATTTCTCATAGTCCAAAAACACGCATGTGCTCATTTAATAAAAAAAAGTTGATTTGTCTCAACTGATAAAATTAAGGTGTGGAGCTTAAAACATCAAATTAACCCTGTTAGTCTCGCACCATTTTTACCAACTTGCACACGGTCAATCCCAATTAATCGGAACATTTTGGTCCCGTTTACAGTCTTAATGATACATTATTATAAGTAATATGAAAACGTTGTTTATTATTAAAAACACACATATGCGATGCAAAAGTTCAATGTCACACAAATATGCAGAGGTACACCTTCCGTCAAGCTTTGCATTCCGTGAATCTAATGAAACGTTTCATGTGCTTTTCATTTCTTCATCAGTTTTTTGGTCCAGTTATACAGAATTTTCATTTGCGTCACAAACAATGAAATCATATGCAACACAACAACTGAATAAGATTAAAACCCTCTTTAAGAGTCGGTTTGAACAGAACAAAAGGTTCTTGTGCTGCCACTGAAAGACGATAATCATTAACTTTTATAACTGAGAGGTTTCAGACAAGCAGAATGGTTAGTAAACAGTCCAGACAAACTCACTGGTAGAGCGTTCTTCCTCGGATCACCTTCAGATTCTCAAACACACTCAGGTCAGTCAGATCTTCTGGCCAAGCCTCAATGTACAGATACCCTGAAACACAATGCTTCCTCAGCGGTGCATCTTTAAACCCATGAGAAGTGTGAAATCTGCCCACCTGTGATTTCCTCCACTGTTTTTAGCACGTTTAGGTCGCAACTCTGCAGGCCAGAAGAGTTACTCTGCATGTTTCTGTAAAAAAGGATTAAACCTTTGACTTCTCTCTTTGTACAACAGTGTTACAGACAAAAGAGGTGACAAAAGAGAATTGTGAAGAAAAACACTTTTTTCATTTCTTCAGTAAGGTTAAAGTTTTCATAATCTGACACAAATCTTCTGTTGCGATGATTAAAGGGATTACAGTTTCCCAACAAGAAGAAAATAAATTTAGATTTAAACGATGGTCAAAATTTGTTTGGAAAAATCCTGAATCTTTTTAAGAGATGTTTTGTGCTACACAGTCCACCCCAGTTTAATTGTGCCCTAGTTATTGAATGCCTTGCTTTAATAAATCGAGCCTTTCATCCTCCTCATGCACACGCAAACGTACACATACACACACACACACACACACACACACACACACACACACACACACACACTTTAAACACAAAACAACACCGGAAATGAAAAATCAAGTTGGTTTGAGACCATCATCTCTCTGCAGATTTTCAAAAGCTTTTTTTTTATTTAGAAACCCAGAGTTCATGGTTATTTCAAAGCCTCTAAATATAGTTGAGGACTAAATGATACTCATTGATAAAATTGATTATCTGATTTCCCAGATCAAACAGTTTTTAGATTAGATTAGATTAGATTACTGTAATTTCTCTGCATGGAGTGTTTCTATAAGTCTTGCACTACTAGATGAACAGTTTTTGTTGTTCTGGCCAACACCTTTAAACTTACGATTTGAAGGAGTCTGGCAGAAAAGCCAAGCTGCCGTAGATCTTCTTACAACCAGCGAACATGCCGATGTTGGAAGCATTCACCACTGAAACCCCACGCAGAACCCCCATACCAAGCCCATAACACACTAACAAACACAAGATCATCCCACGTTAAACACAAGTCTGCGCTTCTTGGTCACACCAGAAATTTAACCTTAATTTCTACATTTCACCTTTTGGACATTCTCCTTCACACTTTTCACACTTCTGAGTTTCCTGGCCGTCTGGCAGGACAGTAATGACTTCCTGGTTTGATTTGGGACAGACCATGGTGCAGGCCACATCCATGGCTAAATAGTTGTCTAAAATACAAAGAATACAATTCAACAATTTCAATCTCCAGCACCCACAGACGAGATCCTGTCGCTTAACCTACATGGACACTGTTTGACACACGTTGCGCCGAAACTGAGCTTCTTGTCCTTGTTGGGTTTGGACTGGTAATAGATTATGTTGTAGATGATCGGCAAGGGGCAATTTTCCTTACAGGTGCCGCTGTCGTTGAAATGACGACAGGCCTGAGAAAGCAGATAGCATTATGTACTACAGATATGTTTATTGAAGTCGAGGTTTAGAATGTCGGGCTACCAGACAATCTGAGTCCCGGGGTCCGGTGCAGCCCGCAGCACACTGCAGATGACAGCAGTCTTTGGAGTCCGGACCCTTGCAGCGCAAACAGCCGAATGAACAGTTCACAGATGTCACTGGAAAACAAAGAGAGACTCAAAACTTACAATAAGAACAACTGTAATCATCATTGTTGAAATTACTACTGATCATCTGCCTGGACACATAGAAATGGCACAAGAAAGTGTTCTTGTTTTCTGTTTAGGCCCAGACATTAAAACCACACAATTTTTACTTACAAGTTTGGCAGTCTTGCTTTGCTTTCCCCCAGCATCCGCCTGACATCATACAAAGTGACGAACATAAAGGACCTTGAATTTGGTGAAAGGGAATGTTTGTAATACACTGAACAATTTAGAGTCACATTTAACTTGAATTTCAGTTGCTTACAATTCTTGGGTACGTCCTGCAGATGCAGCATTTTGCTTTGATCTTTGTTAACAATGTCGTCCCACCTTATATTCTGAGGAAAGCAGAGTTGAGGATTCCCCCAAATATAGACCCCACCGAGCAGGATTTCTACGGAACACAGCAGTGATGAGTCAGATGTAGTAACCTCGCATTTTGATTTTTAAAATTGTTAAGTTCTTGAATTAATCTGTCAAAGACACTTATTTAATTTTTAGTTCATACAATATGCTTTATACTTTTTCAAATATTTTGTACGGGAAAACTAAAACTACACTTGTATATTATAATACACAATTACACATTTACTTTTCCACTCTTATTGTGTATACTGTCTTGTGTGGAAAAAGCATATAAAAACGAAGAATTTTCTTTTTTTTTTTTTACATTGCAGGTATTTCAAAAAACAAATGCAGTACAATATCCGTGAGAACAGAGGTATTGTAGGAGATAGGAATTCCTCCATAATGAAGATTTGTTGTCTGTGCTGAACACGACAAAGTTCAATGTCAATGTGTTCAAGAAAGACTTAACCTATGCATCACTATCTGCAGCAATCCAGCCTAAATAAAGTCATAACCCGGTAACCCTGACTGGACTCTAGAAGTGAATAGTGGTTCACCTGTGAGATTGCGCAGCTGTAGCTCCTTCAGACCAGGAGCTGTGGGACCCAGCTGGACGTTGTCGTGCACGGCCAGAGCAAAACTGGTGTTGTAAAGCTGACTCCCCCGAATGACCCTCAAATTATCCAGAGAAAGAGAAGGTACCGAAACATGAGCCACCAGTACGTAGCCCTGAACCTCCACGATCCCCTGAAAACACAACTTACTTTTATTCTGCACACTATTCAGAGTAACACACATGTCACAACACAACTCACATGTCGAGATAATCTGTATATCTCGATTTAGTCTGCATAATATACAATTCAGACAATATCTTGAGCACAAAACCTTCAAATAGAAAATACGTAAATATATACACACATTTCTTTAACCCGTTTAACATGTAAAACAAATTTTACATTGTGATTTATCTAAACTATTTCTGGGTCAACAAAAGTTTGTAACTAAAAATGCAATAAAAAAAATAGTAATTTATTAAATAACCTTCACAAAAGGTAAAACCTTCAAAATAAATGTTATAGTCATAAATAAAAGAAATAGTCATTTACCGTACATAACTGTCTAAAAACGAAATGATTCAAGCTATATTTGTTACGTAAAAAAATCAAAGAAGTTCAGTCATCATAATGGGGGTACATATATAAACATGATGCAGTCACGGACCTGCAGGAAGGAGAGGTCTGGAGACCCCTGTAGATGTGTGATCTCCAGGTTACCATGAACCACCTGACATCCCGTGTACAACAGCCTCAGCATCTCGTAATGATTCTCCAGATTCGCAGGCAAAGCCAATTTCATATCTGTGCCGAGACACACTGAGAAAAGACACACACAAACCATCAAACATTCAGCAGATGATTAATGTGTACAGTTTAATGACAAACATTTTAAAACTACAAACAAAAAAGAAAGAACGTGAGCGAGTGTTTCACTATGGCCACTAGGGACCATGTTAAAATGATGCTCCACGTTTAACCATGCAGCGTAGTTACATACAAACACACACACACAAACACACACACACACACACACACACACACACACACACACACAGTAAGGTGACACGTAAAGTAAGATTTGTTCTAGTGGACGTGGAGAAGAGGATCTTTCTGATGTTGAATCTCCAATGATGAACTAACGAACCAAATGAAAAATTCAGTCTGAATATGAGCAAACGTGTAAAGAAGAAATATGTTCCTTTGTGACACTCCCTGAAAATAAGACGCAGTGGGTCTTTGGCAGCAAAACATAAAATAATGTTTCTTCAACCAGCTTCTGACAGATTTGAAATGGAGTACTCTGATTGCAAATGCTTGAGTTAAAATTTCCACGCAACATGAATTATCCAACTCCACATTTCCTATAGCACCACGTTGGACACTGGAAGGTTGAGGGTTCGGGTCAGTACGTAGATATTTGTAATGTATGTAGACGAGAGTGAAGCTGCAGCTGGTGTTAAATAAGTTATTCTAGAAAAAGCCATCGAACACATGAACTTCCTGGATGGAAAAATAAGCCTCTGTGTTTTCCCCATTAATGCGTCCCGTCCAAGTTCTCATCCTCATTCTCTCTCTTTCCCTCATTCTCTCTTTTTCGATACTTTTGTTTGTTCTGTATTTATTTATCTCTTCCATTGTCTCAGACATTTTATGTCTCTCAATGTCACACTATTTGCTTTAAATCTTTGTCAACATCATGCTGGTTTAGATACACAAACTCTGTAAACACATGGCAAATAGTGCAGGTTAATACCATTTATGAAAGAGTATAAATTGATTCAGTGTTAATTTTTCATAAAGACATGAGACACGTAGACTAGGTTATTATACAATGAAACGATTGAAGATATTGGTGTGTATCTGATCCTATCTGAACCAATCAAAACAGTCCATTTAACAGTGCTGGGTTATGATTGGCAGAGGAAAATTATTATCAGAATTTTTTTCATTATTTCAATGAAAACATCTTGGTTGTATGGTTGAAAAAGCGTTTGAGCGGACTGCACCACACACTCCTGGAGTTCAGCCAGACAGGAAGTGGGGTGTGCAGATCTCACAATAGACCTGCTGCTGCCATGAGAGACTGATCAGCTGCTTCACACCTCCGTCAGGAGACCAGACACTGGACACGGGGTTAGCACAAGGCCACAGAAGTGTGTGTGTGTGTGTGTGTGTGTGTGTGTGTGTGTTTTACATTCACATGTGTCCTTTGCACATAAACTGAGGTCAATCTGAACTAATAAATTCACTGTCTGAAAATCCATACTATGCTCTGATGACACTTTACTAAAAGGGGTTTTGGAGTGAACGTAATGATTTTCAACTTGACTTTAGAAGCAACAACCGTTTAAAACGACACTAGTCAATAAAGTTGGACATTTTGAATCTGTCCACTTGGTTTGGATGGTGACGTAATGCAGCTGGTGAAAAACATCTGCACACATTTGCACAGTTGCTCACGGAACAAACACGAATTACCCACCCAACAAGAAGAACCGGATCGGGCCCTTTTGTCTCAGTGTGTAAAGCATGTAGTGTTCAGTACTGACACTCTGCAGACGTAACCAAATATTCACGCAAACATACGCAAGCAGACATGTTCAGGACTCTGAGGTTGACAACTGAGGTTTGCCACACACAAAATTATGGTTCTTTTCAGAAATTTGAAACATGCCAATGCATGGACTTTAGACGTATATAGATAATCATCTGAATCAATATGAATTCAAAAGAATAAATGAATAACACTTGAAAACCCAATACTATTAATCTGATGATATTGCAGTCATATTTCGATAACCCAGCAGGAAAAATACCAATACAATTCAGCTTTTACCTCTGAGCGTGAAGCAGAGAAATTAGAACTAGTAGGAGCATAGTAAATCCAAAATGAATCATTGCAGTGAAACTTGAAAAAGAAAGAAACCTTTCAGTACTGAACTGTTTTCCGACATATTATTTTGGAAACATAGTATATTAGACAGTATGAACAAAATTGGTCATGATAATCCTTTGTTCTTGTGCTACCACAGTAGTCCATTACAACTGGTTACCAGCCTAAATTAATAGCAAATAAATCCCTGGGGACCCCCTAGAATCAGTGCTGGGTCCATTTTTCTTTTCAACCCTTCAAAATAATTATATGCTGTATAATAGTTTAATACTCTCCTGTACACCATTTGTTACATTTTTCATTCTAGCTAGGTGCATAATGATTTCAGTTGAACTCAACCATGTGTCGTTTAAGGGCATTTAAAGCAATGTATACTAATTTGTGAAATATTAAACTATGAAATTAAATACTTCAGACATCCACCTGAACAACCAAAGTTATTTCCAATCAATCTGAGCGTTCTGACTATGCTGCCCCTCAGAATGAGCTACATAATGCCATTATAAAAAAAAAAACATTATAACAGGCAAAATATAGAACCTCTCTCTCTCAACTGACCAACAACACTGAAACAGTGACAAAACATCAAGAGAACTTGAACAACCTCTCAGTTATAACATTGCTATACTGTACATAGTACGTAAGACTTCAGAAGGCTGAGGAAAGCGGTTGTTTTTGTCCAATAAATATTTGGCGCACATACAGATTCAACATTCAAAGTTCTCCGTCAACTGAACACAGCAAATGAAAACCTCAATTAAACTGTTTATTGGTTTCTCACTTTAAAATGAACACAAGTGATTTACAGAATGTATTGTCAATTTGTGAGTATTATATATTGCAATCCAAAGTGTGAACATACAGTACATTGTATTGTGAGCACTACAATTAAATACATAGTGGGCACAGTATTTACATAAATGTTTCTTATTTTGATATATAGTATCAGATTATTTATTATTATTATTATTATTATTTGGTATTATTATTATTATTGTACTGTGAACACTATTGGGATATATCCTGCATTGCATTATTATATTATGTATCGTGAACTTTACTTTGAGATTATCATCTTATTGTATATTCTGTGTTGAGATATACAGTTCAGAGTACATATTGTGAGCAAAAATAAAAACAAATCTTCAATGATAATCACCAAAATACAATACTTAAAAAACAACATTCTACAGAAATTAGGTTGAAAAGTTGCTTTATGGAATTAAATTGCAATTAATTTTAAAAAAGCATTACCAAATTATTTCAAAATAGACATTTAACAAAAGATTCTTTTTTTATCTTGTCACATTCGGTGAAAATGAAGTGGAAATACGTTTTCGTTTCTTAAATCATATTCAGCATCATTATTGAGAGATTCATTGGTTTGTTCCTCTGACATGAGCACAGGATTGTTGTGGTGTTGTGAATTACAATGCAAAAAGTATTGTACATTTTTTTATTGTAAGTATTGTCAACAGTAGTACAGCCTTCTGCAAAATGCACCATTTTATACACTGACCAGATCATCAAATGCTGAATTCTTCTAAATCAGAACAACATATTAAATTATGAAATAGAAAAAAACATTGTGGTCTCCAGATTGGGTGTCAGAACAGGAATGCCAGTAATTCTTCAATGGTCTCAACCTCTTAATATCAGGCCAGCAGCCTTGACTTCACCACAACACTAAACTAGAGATCAGCAAAACCAGCACGCGTGTCAATGACACCTTCAACTTCTTCAAGCCTCCATTAGAAGCAGAGACCCTCGACCATGACGTGTGCAGGACATTTCTGCCCACCGTCACTCTGCCACACTCGACCAGACACTTCATCTCTTCAGACTCATGCTCGTCTGAATCTGAACGTCTGTTCTTCCTGAAGGCGTCATAACTATGTTCCCAAGATGAAAACAAGCAGACTGTAATCTCACCATAGCACAGAAAACGACCTTTGGATCGATTTCAACAAGGAAGGAGTGCAGGAATCTTCACAATATGAAAAAAATGTTTAAATATTACACAGGAACCGTTTCTTTTCCACAGAATGAGCATTTCAATTATTAATATTGTTTCTATAACTTCAACTATGATTTACAGCATTATAGTTGCACATGTTTCTGTCTTCATTTAGAAATATTTCTCAACATTTTTTCCATGGTCGTAATCTTCATTGCCCTGGATATTTTCAGTTGAACAAAAGATCTGTATTGAGTATGACAACAGATCTTTTGTGAGTTTTTATTATGCTTCGTTCTGTTTCTCCTATTTTGTGTAACAGAATATTCCCATAATGATCTAGTTATACGCTTTTGAACTAGATGTGCTTAAAAAGAGCCTAAAGAGCAGTTCTTCGCTTTAGTTTGTTTAAACAAGACTGAATTTAACTTACGGTAACTTAACTTTGGTTTAAGATAAACTTAACTTTAAGTTTGAAGTCATTGTCAAGGTTCCTTGGTAAGCAGAAGCATAACAGTCTCGCTACTCTGGTAGAACACATACACGTTTATAAAGGTCTCCATTCTTTGAATAGAATGACTATTTCTACTTCATTATTATTATTATTATTACTACAACTATTATTATTATTATTATGAAAAATGATTAATGCTTTGAATGCAGATAAGAGCGGTTTCTGTTGTGACTGGTTCACTCTGACAGGCCTGACAGGTTTCTGCGCTATTGTCACAAGCTGTAAATCAAGTTTGTGTTTGTGACACACTTCGCAGTGAATTTGTGCGCGGTTTTCTCAGCAGAAACGCGGGGTTTAAAACCCACCCGAATGGTGGAACCTTTAAAAGGGTTTGCGTCTGACAGCTTGTAAAAAAAAAACACTCGACTCAAAAGTCCGAGCTCGAGACAGCGGCGACCACGCGCGCCGACCGGGACTCCAACGGAAACCCTGTATCGACACTGAAAAGTGTCGACGAAACTTCATCGTCTCAAAACGTCTAAGATCGGTGTGTTCGGTAGTTTGTTCGGTTAAATGGACCCACCTTCTCTCCCTGCGCCGCTTGCAATGCCCCAGAGGAGCAGTGGGACCCACGCGAGCCTAAAACTTCCGTCCCGCTCCATGGATCAGTCCATTCGTCTAGTCACTCACTTCATCTCTAGCTCCCCGAAACTTTGCGCAACTTCCTCACGTCAGGTTCCGTCGCGTCCAGTGCCGTCTGCTGGATTAGGTCACTCTTTGTTATTTCCCGGACAGCAACAACTTCCTGGCAGGAGCGAGCGCGCCCGTGTCTCCTGCTCTGGCGGAGTGACTGTGTGTGCGAACTGCGAATGCCACAACATGCGCGCGCCCGCGGGGGAGTGGCGGCGCAGATTTGTAGCCCGTTTACGCGGAGTGGAGCTGTCGGTGTCGCGTCAACCTCGACTTATCTCGGATCGATTATTGGGAATTTTTATGAGAAATAAATAATGATTTCGATTGAGTTTATGCTAAGATGTAAAGATGCCCCCCCCCCCTTTTTTTAAATGACGTGTGACTTAACATCAAAAGCATCGGCCAAGTTAGACGAGCAATGACTTCTATTCAGCCTTGCTCATTTTGTAGTATGTAATATGACAAATACATACAGTACATTTTTTTAAACAGTGTTTCACAAAAATACATACATAAATTATTGCAATTTCTCAGTCACAGCCTGACTGTGTCTTGAGGTTCTGATGGCTATCGCTCAAGCGAGTCTAAACCTTACCCTATTGTTCTCAACACAAATAGTGTCTAGGTGGGGGACTATTTCACGACCCGAGAGATTGTTGACCCTAGAAACTTAGATGAGTTTACATTTCAGACATTTTTGGGGACATCGTTGTTGACGCTATTTGATATTTTTTCATGAAAATAACTGTGACGTGAAACCACCGTATTATTCGGTTAGCAACGGAAATTGCTGCGGCTTCACTTTTTTATGATGCTGCAATTCTGTACTATTGCATGTTAATTCACTAGGCGCTCTCGACGGCCCCCTAGCGGTCATTCTGTTTCTCGCGCCCATGCGACATTATGTCTATGTAATAAGAAATCGAGAGAAAAAAGAATTGTAAATAGGAGAAAAGGAAACGGTAAAGTTGTCGTTTCCAAACGTGGGACAAGAAACGAAATTTTAAAAAACTGTTAACAGACAGAAAGCGCACACTTAGTGAAGTACTTAAAATTATGTATATTGAAAGTACATGCATAAGTACATTATGCAATACATAGTAATATATTAAATGTTATATATAATAATATATCAAATATTATATACTGTCCGTTATTCAATGTTTTGAAATATTTTATATACAGTATATACACAAGACTCTCTGAACATTAGCAGAAATCTGTACTGAACACAATTTTTTGGAAGTATAAAAATATAACAAAAAGTTTTTTTTCTCTATTTGTTCATAATGCATAATATGAACAACCATATTTCATTAATGTTTTTTATTTTTAAGTTTAAGACACTGTCTCGAGTCGCATCAAACCTGCAGCGTAAACAGAGGAAATGAAACTTAGCACAAGATATTCAATTTTGCAATCCAACTCGAATCAGGACTCCCTTTATCACAGGTCATCACTGGACAACTTCATCATCAGAGCAAAATCACGCAAGACCAACATGTGTTGAACAGTAGGTTGTTTAATGACAGACATGATTTGTACAGATGGAAAAAGGTGCTAGAACAAGGGAGAAGAAATTCAAGGGAGTCTTTTCACAACATGAGCAACTCCATTATCCACAAGACACCTCTGCTTTACATTCATACTCTGTAGGTTATTTTACATGATGATTGGTGCTCTGAGAAGTGAACTGTGCCTGTAAACACTTTCGGATACACTCACACACACACACACAGCGTCTCAACATACTTGGTCACACACACTACACAAAACACACATTTCAAAAACAAGCCACACCCACACAGTACGCACACAGTTTGCAAACACTCCGTCCTTGCACACACAGTCACACATATGCACACACCACACACACACATTCACAAGTGCACAGGTGCTGAGCTGGTACATGTCGCATAACAGGCAGAATGGTTGTGATTGGCTGAATCAGTGTGTTGCTTTACAGTGGTAGTGGAGGATGTTCTTGAGAACTACCTTGTAGCATATAACAGGAAGGCAGGCATGAGGTGATGTGCGCTGAAGGCTGAAAAACATAACTAAAAATCACAAAACAACAAACACAACCACGTTCTTCAGTTTCCATTTTCTTTTCACTTCATTCATAAAATCCACATTGTCCACATTATCCGATTGTCACAAGCTAATGTGACGCAGCACGGCAAAGGCATTACTGGTGAAAACAAGGGTGTAAAACAATTCACAATAAAATCAAATAAAAAAAAAGCACAAAGTGACTTAAAACAACACACACAGCGACGCGTGCAAGTGTGTGCGTTCTTTATCCAAAAAAAGATGAAAAGCAGCAAAAGATTAAAATCTCAAGTCTGATTTGACACGAATCAAAAGAGTAAAAGAAAATAAAAGCATATTTTCTGGGTTCCATCTTTGTAAACACTGAAGGTCTGTGTTTGAGGTCAGGCAACAGGAAGCAGTGTAAGAGGACACAAACCAGTCTCAGAAACTCTTCATCCTCCGGAACACAGACCTTCAGTCACTTCAAACCCGCACCGCACCTCAGAAATCTTCACTACTGAAGGCAAAGCTCAGTGAAGGCAAACATCAAGTGTCATCACGGCAAAACAACGGAGGTGATTGGCGGAGGATGGGAGTGATGTCAGAGTATGGCTCCGGGTTCTGAGACGGGTTCCCCCTAGTCCAGCTTCACTCCAGGCTTCTCTGTGTTGAGCAGGTGAAGGCTGTCGTCTATGAGAAAACTACAGACACGCAATGTCAGGAAGGCTGACCAACAGACACGCCCCCGACAGACAGTTGATCAATCACATGCTAACAATTTCGTTTCTGAGACACTGGTGCCACACAGAAAAACTTTTTGAAAAGATCCTTGCTGCTATATATACACATTCATTCATGTATCATGTGAAATAATGTGCTTCAAGTATAAATCGATATTACTTGAGTCTAAAAAAATATTTAAATAGGTAAATATATTAAAAATATAAATGGATAAGTAGTTTAAAGTTTGTTGTCCATTTACAACGGCGTTTGCTTCAGACTTATGATCATTAAGCTCTGATTTTATTTCGCTCCAACTCTATAAATAATTTCTCTAACATTTCTGTCTCAACATAAAGTGCATATGTATATTATGATTATATTAATTATTTGAGACAGGAAAAACACATCAACTCTAAATTCACCGTGACAACAACTCGCATAGGAAGGTCTGAACATTGACACGCACTAACACTGGGCCACTAATGTTTCCTGACGTTGGCTTAAATGCTTTAGAACACATACAGGGGCCCTGAAAGGTCTCTCTATTCTTGAAGGGAACAATCAGTTCTCTGCTTCTCGTGTGCACACAAACTTTTACCTGCATCTGTGACTGGCAAAGCATCCTGAATCCACAAACCCACAACCTTTGCACTTTTAATAACAGACCAAAAGTATTGACCTTTTACAGTACAAGTACAGACCCGAAGACTTTTACCTGTAAAACAGGAAGTGGACGGGCACAGTGCTGAGGTGCCAGACGGCATGAGCGTCCAGAACCCAGAAGAGCGGAGGAAAGTCCAGTAGCTCCAGCAGCGCCAGGCCATGCAGGGAGAACACCACCAGTACACACTTCCACCAGTACGGCAGGATCCTCCGGTTCTGCCAACACCAGCACAGCCACCACAGCAGGTTTATCATTCCTGCCACAGGAAATATGGGAGTTAGTTCAGTGCTGCCACATGTCATCAGGTCAAAATACTCAAAAATGAAAACACTATTTACAGCTATATCAAAATGTGCATTTAATATGAACAAGCCATGCATTTCAAAACACTCTAAATATTGATCATATTGCGACAGGATCAGACAGAACCAAAGTTGCAGTTGTTTTTTACTTTTCAGTCTTTTAACAGTTTGTAGCAGAGCTAACCAGATAATAATTGCAGATCTTAATTTAACTAACTTCTTCCAGCGTTAAGAATAATAGATAGTGGATAATGTTTCTGTTATTGAGTCAACAAAAGCTTTGTTTATGTCTGCCTTTGCTTTGTTTAACGACATTGCTTATGTCTGCCTCCAGACCAATTATTTAAAGAAAGAGGACACAATGCACATGCTGCATAAAAACGATGTGTTTCAGTTTATTTGTGATTGGTTCTTACTTGTAATATGGATAAATGGGCGCTAACATTTACGCAGATATTTGAAATCGGCTGATTTAAGTACCCTTCAAGTTTTTACTTCTAAAATTGAAAAACTGCTTTTGAGAATTCACTATCAGTTTTCTTACCTATGGTGGCATTGGCGACCATGTTGTACCCGTAGTCAAAACTGATAAAAGTAAGATAAGACACGTGAGAAGTGAAGGCCAGAATTAGCACGACTCCCACCAAGCTGGAAACAACAGGCCGCCGCAAACCCAAAGTCCTGGAGCACAGAAAGACTGAAACTCAACACATGTTCACAGACACGGTTCAGAGGCTCAGGTCTTCGCAGAAAACGGACCTGACACAACACAAGTAGATGGAGTAGAGGATGACGGCGGAGGCGCAGAAGTAGTCCATCTTCTGAAAATAGCACAAAAAATATGTCCTGTTTCAAAGCGTGTTTTCTTAATAAGATCTCTGTCCATTGAACATTGCCTTACCTCTGTTAGATAGGTGTCTCTGGTGTGAAACACTGTGGACCAGAACCAGGCCTTCAGTGAAACCTGCAGCAATAGACACAGTTTTTTTTAACCTCTGGTGTAAAATTATTCACGTGTAGCACGTGCAAAAAGGTATTTAGCAAAGAACATGATGAAATTTCCGACTTAGTGTTTGTGTCATGTTGTGTGTATACAGCTGCTGCAAGTATTTATAGCAGCCCAACAAAGGGGCCTGGCGGTTTGAAACCTCTCAATCACTCTGTGTTGAAAGTGTGTGAACAAGGCATTTTGGAAAAGTTTCCAAATTAAATATTTCAAGAGGCTTTGAACTGAAACTACAGTGAGAATGAGTTAGCTGTGTCAGTAGTTGGGAATTTAAGATTATTCATATTTTTATATGCCATATCATTGGTGTCTCAATATTATAACTGTGGGGATGATATAAAAGATACAGCACAAACCTTAGTTTGCGGCCTTAGTTCTAGAGCTGTGGCTTGTTCTCAATCGAAATATTCATATATGATCCAACAAAAACATCTCTCACCAGTGAGAAGGCTGTGATGGTGTTGTACATGGGGCTTTGACGTGGGACAGCGCTACGGTATCGCATCAGCATGGTCAGACAGGCCAGACCGTTCAGCAGCGACGCCAAGGCAGAGGCAGGCTCCTCAAAACACAGGAACCGGGCAAACGGCCACTGAAGAAAATCACAAGACTGGTTGAGTTTCTTTATCGTGATAACCATGAAATAATATCAATTTCTACAAAGACTGAGTTTTTCATCCATCCTTTTCTACAATTTCTTCCAACCTTTCCATGGAACTGTGGAACACTGTAGCCCTCCGCCTGATACAAGCCCACGGTGGTCCACATGCACTCGTACCGGCAGTCATCGCGACACGTCCAGCCTGAAACCACACACATGACACGCCCACTCACAATTACACCTGAAATTATGTACTATTTCTTTAAATTGGAACCAAGATTAGGATTTTGTACTATCACATTCAGTACATTAAAAGGGTTTTATCAAGACTTAGATACAGCTATAAATGTGTGTCATGTCGGGCATTCAGCATTTTGGTACTCCAGTCCAAATTTGACTGCTGGAATTTCTCCATGTAAAATAATAATCTGTTAGATTTACACATGCAAGACTTTCTCAACTAAAATTCTGCGTTTTATTACACTAAATCCAGTAATTAAAAAAAAAAAAAAGAAAGCAGACAAATTACCCAGACAATAATTACAGACTGGACTGATGTTTAGTCAAAAAAAACATTCTTGTCTCTTGTTAAAACAATGTGCTACTGCAGCTTCGTAACTTAATGACAGAATGAAGATGGGATTGAGTCACACGAGACTCAAAAAATGAAACTTGATTACTGGCTGGAGCAGTCAGATGGGTGAGACTAGCAGGTTATGCAGGTTGGTTAGTTGATCTAAAAACATCAAACTGGACAGACCTGCATTTAAAAGAAAACTCAATCTGAGACTACTACTACAGCAACTCTTTTATTACAAGTTTCATTCATGTTCTAAAGAGCTTTAGTTTCTGGATATCTAGATCGATCGATTTATCCATCCATCCATCAGTCTCATCTGACCACATGACTCTCTCCCACGACTCCTCTGGATCATCTAAACGGTTTTGAAATCTTAAGATGGGTCTTGACATGTGCAGGGGAACATTCCATGACACGCACATTTTCAAACCATGACATCTTAGTGTATTACCAACTGTAATCTTGGAAACAGTATTTCCAGCTTTAGTCACTGACTGGTAGTCCAAGTCAACGACCACCGTCTCCCGTTTAGTTCTGGGCTGATTCATAACCTTTCTTATGTCACTCACAGTAGACATGTACCTACGATGACAATTTCAAGCCCCTCCATGTTTTTCTATTTGGAAAAATTTTCAAAACAGCGTGTTCAAAAACTATACACACTGTATATATGTATATATATATATATATATATATATCTATATATATATATATATATATATAGTATATTATATGTGTGTGTGTGTGTGTGTGTGTGTGTGTGTGTGTGTGTGTATATATATGTGTGTATAGTATGTATACACTATTTTGTATATAATACAAACACACACCCACACATACACACACCCACACACCCACACACACACACACACACACACACAAACAACAACACACACACACACACACACACACACACACACACACACACACCCACACACACACACACACACACCACCACACACACCACACACACACACACCACACACACACACACACACACACACACACACACACACACACACACACACACACACACACCCACACACACACACACACACACACCCACACACACACACACACACACCACAACACCACACACACACACACACACACACACGAGTCCCTCTGTACCTGTGAGCGCCATGTACGGTGCCTGAGCAGACTGGAATCCACGCAGCCGGGCCCCGGTGCAGTTGGTCCGGACACATTGTTTGACGCAGTCTCGGTAAACGGGCTCTTTATCCCCCTGAGAGGCGGCGGCGGGAGCGGTCGCGAGCAGCACCGCGCTCGCGAGAAGCATCAGGGGCGTCATACTGCTGTCGGTCCGTCCGCTCGTAAGGCACAGCAGCGCAGCATCCGGCCGAGTTCGAGTCTCACTGACGGGACATGACCGCTCGTTCACTGCTCGCTCTCTCCTCTCCCGCCGCACTATTTATCGCCACGGACCTTCTCATGCAACAAGTTCCACTGACACGAGCGTGAAGTTACACTTCAGGTCAGAACAAACCCGGAAGTGTAACTGTCACGCACATGCGCAGAACGCTCGTCCATATCATAATTCATGCATGCGTTTAAATGTAGTACTTTAGTAATTACAAATTATTATGGTGGTCTTAAACATGTCTAATAGAAACCATGTATTTATCATTTAGAAATAGTGTGCTTGTAAATTGTTACCATTGTCAATACTCTGTATTGTTTACACCATTGGTTATATATTAAAATTTTTGCGCTTCACTTTACGTGTCACGGTTAGCTTTTATCTTAAACAGACATTTAATACACAAAACAGAAACGATTTTTCATTCAGGCATCTAAAAATATAATGAAATAGAAATTTAGTAAATAATACAATGTGTATATATACGTATACTACATATACCATATATATAAAACAGTAAATACCGGTATATTACGTTTTTGAAACAAAGTAATTACTACAGTTTATAAAAGTACAGTACCTTGTAGAATTAACTTCAGATTAAAGAAACATTGTCTTGAAGCAAACATTACAAATGTATATTTTGTAAAAACATTTAAATGATACTAATAAAAATTATCTTAGCAGATCCTTTTACATTAGACATTACATTAAATATCCAAGTATATTTGTTTTGCCACACACTGATACAGTATATAGAATATATTGTATAATTTCGAAAATGTAATTTACGTACAACAGAAATATCATATCTATAAAAAAAGAGAATACAGTAGAAACAGAGTTTTTTGTCAGTGTATTGAAGTACAGGACTCATTGGTCACAAAATGAAACCATGTAAAGAACTAACCATGAAAGTTAAAGCATTTGTGTAATACAAAATGATTAATCAGCCAATGTAAAGGGAAAAAACTCAACAAATCCTTGAGATTTACCCTTGAAACATTTAGAAAAAAAAAAAAAAACCCAAACTACTTGATGAAAAACCCTGAAGGTTTAATTCCTCACAGTGTGTTTTTCTAACTTCCAGTTTTGCGTTTACACCCTCGGAGATGAAAAAAATCCACAGCTAAACATAAGAAAATAATATCTGCAAATCAGATTTCAAAGAAGAGAGATGATGTTCAATTATTTGATTGGTTTCAAATAAAAAACGGCGAAAGAGCATTAGTGTGGACAGTATGGTAGTCTACACTAATGAGAAAGAGGGTGTGGTAGTCCCTCTTTCCTGGGCTGTTTCGTCATCATCAGGTCCTCTCCACCACACGATCGAAACTCATCCGCTCAGGCGTAAACGCACTTGTGCAGCTTGAGATTACGGGGGTCGGCGTACCTCTTCCCGCATTTGTCGCAGATGTACTGCTTCCCTCCTCCGTGAACGTGGCGTTTGTGCGTGCGGAGGTGGCTTCCCTGGCTGAAAGACTTGCCGCAGTATTCACAGTTGTAGGGCTTCTCGCCGGTGTGAACCCGCTGGTGCAGCTTCAGGCTGTTGGTGTTGTTGAACCACTTGTCGCAGTAGTTGCAGCCAAAGGGTTTCTCCCCCGAGTGTGTGCGGCCGTGTGAAATCAGACTGCTCTGCTGACTGAAGCTCTTCCCGCAGTCTTTGCAGCTGAACGGCTTTTCTCCCGTGTGGATGCGCTTGTGGATTTTCAGATTAACCGCCTGCCGGAAAGTCTTGCCGCATAGGTCGCAGCTGAAAGGCCGCTGGTCTGTGTGGATGCGCTCGTGGCTTTTGAGGTTGACGGCGTGGCGGAAAGCCTTCCCGCAAGACGCGCACGAGTGCGGCTTCTGCCCCGTGTGAATGAGCTGGTGCGTTTTGAGCGTGATGGCCCGTGTGAAACTCTTCTTGCACAAGGAACATGAGAATTCCTTCTCGCCCGTGTGGGTGAGTTGGTGTCTGTTCAGATTTTGTGCAATGTTAAAGCGTTTCCCGCAAACGTTGCAGCTGAAGGGTTTTTCGCCGGTGTGGATGATTTCGTGGGTTTTGAGGTGCGCTGCTTTCCTGAAGCGTTTGCCGCAGACTTTGCACACAAACTGCTTTTCTCCAGAATGGACTCTTTGGTGGTCTGACAGACTCTGCTTGTGTGCAAAAGCTTTGCCGCATAGGACGCAACCGAAAGGCTTTTCTCCCGTGTGAATGCGCTGGTGAGATTTGAGGTTGCTCTGAGACGAGAAGCTCTTGCCACACTCGGAACAAGTGAATGTTCTTTTTCCAGCATCAAGAGGATATTCCTCGCCATACTCTTCCATGACAACTCCTAGTCCGTTTTCTAAAGAAGGGTTTAACAAACACTTATTTTGATGTGGGTTTCGATGCATATGATGAGAAAAGAAATATGATAAGAAATATGATGTCAGAAATTCAGTAGATTAATGTATTTTAAAAAACAGAAAGTGTGTTCAATCAGACAAAAAAAAATGTAATAGGTGAAGCTCGAACATCGCAAAAGGCTAATCAGAAATCCATGTGACATTTTTTAAACCATGTTTGCCCATACAAGACTTCACGATTATCTGCATTTGTAGGACTATGTTTAACTTAATGCTTTGTTAAATGTATTGTTTAAAATAATAAAATAAAAAAAACAAGTATAAATTGAATACTCCTCTTTTTATTTACTCACTAGAAGCAAGTCTGAAACAAAATGACCCAACATACTTTAACTTCTTTATTGGAGCGATTGATGCTCAGCACTCAAAGGGGCCTGTACCACTGGTGAACTTACCATCAGCGATGGACTTCACGTTTCTCAGCTGATCTCTGACACTCACGGCCAAAGTGAGCGGTGATTCAGGCCGGTCGTCTGCGGCGTCAGACTGCAAGCAAACCTTTACGTCAGATTCAGAGAACAAAGGGCTTTACTTCCCACTGCACATGTCACTGAGTTTACCTCGCTAGCTTCTTTGAGCTCCAGGTTTTTAGTACTCCCGTCATAAGAATGTTCCTGTTCTGAAATGAGTAAATTCAGGAACATTGTGTAAAGGATGATTCTAGATGAAACTACAGTGAATCTTCTTGCTCACCAAGTCCATCCACTGAGAGAATGTTGAGGATGCTGCCTGGACTCTTCGCTCTCTTTCCAGCAAATGTTTTGCACTCCAGGTCCAGGAGAAACTTGGTTTCATCAACAAGCTTGATGATTTTTCCCAGAGCCTCATTTCCTAAAACCTCCATGACGGAGGCAAATTGCTTCTGAAATTTTGAAATATTAAGTACATAAATTAAAAGAAAGGTTATAAGATCTTAATATCAGAGAATATCTGACATGAAAAAAGCAATAATCGCTCAGAGCATTGTTTTATCTCATTTGCCTAAATATTATACAACAATTAATCCTCCCATATCATATAACAATTACGTTCCACACTGATCATACATGTTTTGCTTTTACATTCCTAAATTCGGCTGATTTTATAATCTTTTCAGCGTTTGAAGTTGCTTTCATGGTCTCTTAAGTTAATTGATATTTACCGTAATTAAAGTAGTCTAACTTCGAACATTAACGTCAGGCTATAAATTAACTTCATTCATAAATACAATATGTGGTAATAAATTGAACGTTTAGACAAAAACGTGTATTAAATTTAATTTGATCTAACCAGTCAGGTAATTTAACTTTTAACTTGATAACGTGATTTATCTTTCTGTCGAGCGCTTCGTGAAGTCTGGAGAACAGATCTGTAAACTATATGCCAGAGTCACGTAATTTTATTCGGCTGCCCAGACTCTCACCATCAGTTGTTCTTTCGTGTTTACCATCCGTAACTCCGGATCGCAGTTTGAACACGGATCGTGTGGAACGTCCAAGCAAAGAAGCTTAAACGTCTCTTCCTGCAGAAGTTTACACATTTCTGAGATCGAGGAGTGAACAAACGCCTCTATCACCGACGCCAAGTGCGTATGCAACGCAACGACCCGAGACATTTTGCTGAAAACTAAAGTTCATAGGTTAGAAATTCGTAAAATTTGTATTTTATTTTACAATAAAAAATATTGGTGATAAGGCGATGAAAGCCGGCTAATGTAAGCCGACACGAGCATATACACTGTTGATCAACGCTAACGGGAAGCACACAAACTCCCGACTGTTACTTCCGGGTGCCACAACGCAGAATAAAAGTTGTTTTTTTCGAGTCTACAAATCTGTCCTATATTTAGTTCGTTTTAATACATATTAATTTAAAGAGGTTAAAACAATCCCATACAGTGTTATTAAAAATATTTTGAAATTCAATTAAATCAACGTCCTTAAATGACGACTTACGTCATGACGTTTTGTGACGTGAGCGAACCGGCGTCACATTTTGGCGCGACTTGTCTTGGAAACTGAACGTTCTAAAAACAATCGTCTGCCAGACGTTTCTTTCTTTGACGCCGGTTTTTTTTTGTTTCCACTATTAATTTCGGTAAGTAGTATTATACATTAGAGACTCTAGACTTTGCCTTTTCGTCTGTTCGTTTGCCATTAAAGACAGTCTTTGTAATGCATTGATAACTACTAAATTCGTTTAATAAAAAACGAAAAACCAACGAGTGTTTAGTAAACTCGACTCCAAGTTCGTTCTGAAATTAATTAATAACTTTTGCATTCAGCGTTGAGGTATGAAAAGTGTGAAAAGATGTGTGTTTGTGTGTGTTTAGACATGGGTTTGCTGCAGCAGTGTGAGCAGCTCTTCCACACGTCGAGTCTGTATGAGGTCCTGGGTGTTCAGAAGGAAGCTTCTGAAGCCGAGATCAGACGTGGATATTATAAAGTCTCTCTGCAGGTCCATCCTGACCGAGCTCCTGCTGATGAAGATGCCACCACCAAGTTTCAGGTAGGTATCAGCCTCACGTCTGACCGTACGGTTCTAATCAATCGTGTTACTCTGGTGTCCTCAGGTTCTGGGAAAAGTGTATGCGGTGCTGTCTGACAGCGAGCAGAGGAAAGTCTATGATGAGCAGGGAATCGTGGATGAAGAGTCCGGATCTCTGGATCAAGACCAGAACTGGGAAGAACACTGGAGGAGACTGTTTCCCAAGGTATTTCACTGGTTAGTTTAGTAAGAGCCTTTCCAAACACATTTAAGTAAACTCCTGCAGATCCACTTTAATGCAAGCCAAATGAATGCAAAATTGTATTGCAAGACAAATGGATGCAAATTGTGTAACACAATGTATTCTAAACAATTTAATTTTGTACTGTGGGAAAAGATGTTTGTAGAATAGGTTTTGTGAGTGAGCGAGTTTGACCCTTGTTACATTGTTGTAACGTGTGTAACATCAGATTCTTCTGAATGAACCACTCGCTAGTTTGGAATTTGTGCCAATTAGAAGAACAGAAGACTTACACAGCCAATCGAAATAAAGGGATTTGATAGATTATTTACACTCAAATGTATTGTAAATTATAAAAATTATTACATAAATTACAAATTTATTTTACTCTTCCACCATAATAAACAGCAACAGTGCACATGTTTGTTTTCATAGAACATTACTTCAATTTCAGTTAAAAATTAATATTAATAAAGTTGAGTAGCAGAAGGAGACATGCGTAACAATAGTCGTGTCAAACTTGGAATGGGACAAGATACCCCCCCCCCTGCTTATTATTCAAAGAGCTGATCAAAAGTAGTGGATTAGTCTAACACCTCACAGGATACTGGAGTCAATCCACTTCTCCTCCACAGATCACACTGCAAGACATCCTGGACTTTGAGAAGCAGTACAAAGGCTCCAGTGAAGAAGCTGAGGACTTGAGGAGACTCTACACACAGCATGAAGGAGACATGGATCTCATTATGCAATCTGCCTTGTGCTGCACATATGAAGATGAACCTCGCGTCAGGGAACTTCTCCAGAACGCCATCGACGCGCAGGATGTGCCAGCCTTCAAAGCCTTCACCCACGAGACTGCCAAGAAGAAGAGCATCCGCAAAAGAAAGGTGAGCAACAAGTCGCTTTCACCCACATGCAGTTGATTGGTTCCTTTCATCCTTGTAGGCAGAGAAGGAGCGTAAAGAGGCAGAGGAGATGCAGAAGGAGATGGGCCTGAACAGTGAGGACAGTCTGGTGGCCATGATAAAGGTAAAAAAAACATCAAAACGTAGGCTGATTAGCGAATCACACTGATTCACTTCAAACAAACTTTTCTCTTGGTCCAGAGATTTTGCTCTGAAATGGACCAGCCAAGACCCCTGAAAAGGTGGTCTCTTCTCAGTCTGATCTCAAACCAACCTTGTGGTGTGATTACTAACAGAATCAAAATCTGAACCAAACACAGAAGTCACTCTTTTGAGTTACAGGCTCCTGTAGTTCACAAGGTCTGTTATACATTTCCTAAAAATAATTATTTTGACATGGAGCTTAAAAAAATTCACGATGACTCATTCTATTGCTCATAGAAATGGTTTTTGTTTCCAAAACTTTCAACAGATAAAACAGTTAGGTAAAATCATCACAATGCCCAGATAAAATGGTCATAATTGTGCCCGCAACTTGAGATTTGTTTGTTTTTCAATAGACTGTGTTTTAACTAGACTTGTTCTAAGAACAGCCCGGGAGTGCCACTGGGCATCTCACCCTCTGCGGCTGAGGGTGGAAATGCTTTCTCTTCGTTCATTTCTTTCATGTTTTGCGTTTGGACTTACAACTTTACTTTAACCTAACTGTTTTTGTTCTATCTTTGTTACACCTCACAACCGAACCCTTTTAAGACACAAGTTGAGGTCGTAACACATGTATTCAATATGGTTAAAACACAAGTACAAATCTGATTGATAGAAAACCAAGAGGAAGTTTAAAAGTAAATATCGGAGTTAAAAAACTCACATCAGTGAAATACGTTCATCTCTATCTGCACGTGTGTTTGAATTTCAGCAAAGACAAAAGTCCAAAGAAAGCGGATTTAACTCCCTGATGGCAGATCTGGAGGCAAAATACTGTAAGAAACCAGCACCAGGAAAGAAGGGCAAGAAGAAGTGAAGAGATGAGAAGAACATCATCACGATGTGAGGCTTCTGTTTTGCTTTTGTAAATGTTTATTTTTCGTATTGATTGTAATAAAGTTTTCTGATTCTTTAATGTGTTTTTTTTTTTTGGAAATATTTTCGTGATGTCTGTGTGAAGAGAAAATCAACACAAATCAAAATTTCACACTCTGCACGTTTGCCAGCTCATCGTTTTTATTTTTACTTGGAAGCATAAATGTACTGATTTTCAGTAACTAGCCCATAAAAACTACAGTAGACACTAGAAACTTTTTTCTTATATTTCAATCCAAAAATATATAAAAAAAATAATAATTTGTCATAATTATTAAGACTGGTCAATTACTGTTCAGAAAGAACCTTCAGAACATCCCTCCACTTCCTGTCTGTCTGAAAATGAAAAAAAAAAAAAAATTAAATACCACAATGTTATACGTGCGTGTAGCACTGAATAATTATGTAGTTTTTGTTTTTATAATGTATATCACGTGAATACATTTTCATTACATTTTTTTTTCACATTTTTTGATATATTTCACCACAATGTAGCGCCCCTGTATAACCTTCTTGTTAGTTCGAGTAGAAATAAAAAACTGGTGTTACTTTTTTTTTCAACATAATGTAGTGTTAAACCATTTTTAAAAAATTTAATATTCATAATATTTAAATATTTAGTGTTGTTCATGAATCGGTAAGGTGTGACTGAACAGAAAGACTGCGTGACTTACTCAGTTGTGATGGCAGCATTTTTTCTCTGGCTCCTGTGTGTGTCCATACCCTCCTCCGCCAGGAGTCAGCAGAGTGAACACATCCTGCTCACACAACATCCCTCTTAAAAAAAACACACTCACACAAACATGTATACACTCACTCACTCACTCACTCACACATAGATGTCAGTGCTTTACCCCTGGATCAAGCTTGATGCTGTTCTTCCCTCCTAAGTTGAGAACTCTGCCATCTGTTTTCCTTAACAAATTCAGACCTGACGCTCCTCTTCTTCCTCCTACACACATGGTTGCAGAAAGAACCTCGTCAATATTTTAACAAAACGTGACGAGAAAACTTGAAATTGCTTATATTAGCAACAACACATTTTCACACACACTCACCATTACACACATCTGGTAATACGGTATCTGCTACCGTTTATTAAAGATAAAGAATTGTAAAACAGAACCATTTGAGTGAAATGAAGTTAAATAAATTGTTAAAAAATATAATAATTCCCCTCAATTTCAGATTAATGCACCAGGGTCCACTCACATCTGCCTGGATATCCACTACAATATATAGTGGACATAATAGATTATTATATAATTATTATATATTTATATAACCCTGAGCTTATGAAAGATAGTGTGCGGATGAAGGTACCGTGGAGCCCGTAAGGTTGTGAGGAGCGTCTCTCCGTCAGAACCGACAGCACCACCGGACTGCGGAACTGGATCTCGCGGATCACACCATCGCCCCCTCGATACTGACCCCCGCCTCCGGAGCTGGCTCGCAGGGAGAAGCGTTTGAGAATGACTGGGTACCTGAGAGAAAAAAGACTGCGTCAAAATGCGGCCGAAACCCACGGGTCTTACAAGTGACAAACACTCACCTGATCTCCAGGATCTCTGGGTCAGTGATGCGCGTGTTGGTCATGTGTGTATGAACCCCGCTGCGGCCATGCCAGCTCGGCCCCGCCCCTGCTCCGCCTGCAACCGTTTCATAGTAACCGCTTGACTCGCTGCCGAATGACACATTGTTCATGCAGCCCTGAGGAAGAACAGACCACAAACCGTCTGAAAGTTCATGAAACTGTTCAAAATAAACAGTGATGTGTCAGCTATTCCGGAAGCAAGATATCTGTAACTGACAAGTGTTTTTTGTAGACTCAAGTGCTCAAGTAGTTTGTGTAGACAGCGTTCATCAGTGTTTGTGAGGGTTAACTGAGGTCAGTGTTGCAGGACAGACCTGTGAGGCCGCACACACTTGGAAAGCTCTGAAGATGACGTCCACCACTCTCTGTGAGGTCAGGACGTTTCCACCCACCACAGCCGCATTGTCCGACGGCTGCAGGATGGACCCGGGAGGAATGATCACTTTTACTGGAGCAAGACAACCCTGAGAAAAAAAAACACACTTCCTGTTGAATAAACGGCACAGTCACACAACCAACCCTCATTCAGCTAGCGTGTGACCTGGTTGAGGGGGATGTCTTGTCCCACCATGCACCTCAGACAGTAAATCAGCGCAGAGAGTGTGATGGCGCGAGGAGCATTACAGTTTCCCCACACTTCTGTCCCAGTGCCTGTGAAATCAAACACAGCACTGCCCTGAAGAAAGTGTGTGTGTGTGTGTGTGTAAGAGAGAGAGAGAGAGACAAAGAGGGAGTGAGTGTGTGTGCATGCTCGACAGAGTGATGCATGCTGGTACACGTGATGTCATTAGTCTACAGCTTCTCACCTGCTTCTCATCTATCTGAACCTTCAGTCTGATCCAGGTTCCATTATCCATCTGATCTTCAGAACTGACCTCTAGAGAACCAGTCTCCTGTCTGTGACGACGGGCGAAATCCTTCAGCATGTCTCGCACTGCTCGCTCAGCGTTGCTCTGCCAAACACAGCAGACAAATGAAATGTACGTGTTATTAAAGAACAAAATACATCTAATTACACAAACAAAAATGCTTCATCGCTTCAAACTGTTTAAAGAATAGTTGAACAAAATATTCAATAAAATTAGCTGAGTCATAATGTGTACTCAGTTGCGTCGGCACCCTTCTGTCTCGGAAGACGATGCAGCTCCTGAATCTACCTGCACCGCCAGGAATGGCTGTGATTTGTGGCTGCACTTGTTACATATGAAGGCGAATGAATGTTGTAGCTGCTGTTGTCACTGTTCGCTCGACATTCCCGTCTGACTGCTAGTCTCCAGGATGGCCGGTCATTTGCTTGGCTTTCCCATGAGTTAGAGTTGATGGAGCACATGAGCACTTCATGTCCTTCCTGCAGATGTCTTTGAATCGAGGTTTTCTTTTGACATGGCCGAGCCACCTGAGACGTCTCTCGCTCCAGCACATTGCTGCTGGGGACCATATCCTGCCCTTTGATCTGCAGCATGCACCGAAGGCACCTCAAGTGGAAGTTGTTGATTTTTCTTTCACATCTAGAGTAGGTGGTCAACGTCTTGTGTAGTGTTAGCAAAACAGGCTAGTGCTGCTCATATGTGAATGTATTATCACAGTAGACATGAATTAAATTTTGTTTTAAATCTAGTTTATAAAATAAACAACAAAGTATACAAACACCTTTTCGACTGTATAGCTAACTGTACTTTTATGACATGATTTAGAAGGGTCGATTCAAATGAATGTTGAAAAACAATTCAGGCCTTAAAATAATAGGCCAAAATATTCTAAATGTGTATCTATTTAAAAAACAATGGGGAAGATGTGACTGACCTGGATGTGACCCATGTAGGCCTGCACCACCTCCAGGCCATAGCAGGAAATCAGCTCTCCCACCAGCTGACTGCCCCTCCGATTGGCCGCCACCTGCGCCCGCAGGTCGGACAGGTTGTCACGCAGGTTGCGTGTCCCGGAGCAACCTGGGTATTGAGCGGGCCCCATGAGAGCCTCAGTGACCGCTGCAGGACGAGGAGAGAATTAAAAAAAGCAGCGATGTACGTCGACACAGGTTCAGAGTGTTTCTCACCGTGCTCCTGAAACACGCCAGCCGTCACCAGCTTGAAAGAGGTGAAGACTGCGCCCTCCTGCTGCAGACAGGTGGAGTGAGGAGGCATGGAGCCTGGAGTGATGCCCCCAATGTCAGCATGATGCCCCCTGCTGGCCACAAAGAACACAGGCGCAGAGGTGCCAGGGAGGAAGACCTGAGAAGAAAAAAGAGGTGTCTCTTACACACACTTTACACTGTAACATCATTACGTTACATTCAGGTGTTGGTTCTCCACAGGTTCTCAAAAACCACCTTCACCCACATGTCTGGTTCTCTGGTGTAAGTCAAAATGTACTGCAGTAACAGAATATCGGGCATCAGGAACGTCAGACCGACTCCTTTGGATGCACTGTAGCATTTAACTGATCAGATTAGCGTGTGACGTGTGTATGTTGCGATACTGAAGATCTTGTCTGGTTGATGATCATGATAGTCAACGACTAGTGATGCTCTTGACACCTGGCGGTTCTCAAGGATGTTTGTGACGTACTGGTGTGATGACGGTCAGATCCGGAAGGTGACTGCCGCCTGCTGATGGATGATTGCTCAGAATCACGTCTCCCTCACACAAGTCGCCTGCCATCGCCTTCATCTGCAGGAAAGCACAACTTCCACATGAACTTCCACAAGAGCTGAGCAGGGGAAAAAACATTGCAGGCAGGAACGTAAGGTACAATGAATGAACAGAAAAACACTCTAGCAACCAGCAAATGCTCGCAAAGTAATAAACTACAATGCATTGAAACAGGGAAATCTCTAGACTCTGGATTCAAACATCACTATTATAAAACACTCCAGCTTTAAACACAAGACCAAATATAAGATGAGCATTTCAACATACTACGTAAGTGGCCTTCTCCAGCCTTGCTCTCGTGTCTGGTCTTCCGCTTACCTGGTACTGAACGGTTTCCTGCATGGCCCCCAGGTGAACGGGGATGTGTGGTGCATTAGACACCAGACCCCCATCAGGGCCAAACACGGCGCAGGAGAAGTCCAGACGCTCCTTGATGTTGGTGGAGATGGCGGTTCTCTGCAGAACACGGCCCATTTGCTCTGTGTGTGCGAGACGAGCAAGGTCAGGTCCAGGACATATGATGTTTCTCACCAGTCTTCACCTGCAATGCTCATGAAGCGATGAGAAAAGATGGACAGCTGCACCGCGTTCAGCTCGGTTCCCATCATGCATTGCACAGAATCGCCAACCTCCACACACAAGTCTCCGTCCTCCGTTACACGAGCCAAACACGCCGGCTCCACCAGCACAGTGCTGATGACACACACGCCATAATAACACACACTCTACACACATCAATAACACACATACACATACTTTAATTCTCTCCCAAAGATTTCAAAGATTTTCCCATTTCTCTCTCCTTCTCAATTTGACACTGAAGATGAGAGTCAAACACATCTGTACTAATTCACTCTCTTTCTGTCTCTTTGTCTGACACACACCTGTTCTGGTTGATGATGATGGCTGGCCCAGGGATGCTTTGATGACAGGATAGATCTTCCCAAAGGAACACGCCGGTGTCCAGAGAACCTTCTTCAAAATAGCAGCGGGTCACCTGGGTCCGAACATACACATGATCAGCATGAAGCTGCTCTGAACCACAAAAGAGTAAAGGCTTGTGCCTGTGTGTGCTATAATACAGTGACGGCTTGAGCTGGCTTTGTCTCTGATCTGGGAAGAACTTTGGACTGGATCCCAGACTTGCCAGATCCACGCACACGGATGTCATCCACCAACACCGAACGCTCTGAGATGGTGAAGCCAAACTCTCTCAGATACCTGACGGAGACGCGGTGAAAGTTAGTGCCTTCAGGGATTTGCAGGATTCCTTTCAATGTAAATTTCTATTTCCGAATATTAATGATACTTATTGACAATGAGAGAGAGAGAAGAGTTTATGTGTGTGCTAGTGTGTGTATATCTGTATTCTACCACTTGAACATCAACCATTATGATGTTAAATCCTAATTTGGGCATAGTTTTGATGTAATGCTTGTCTTTCAGGAAGACAGCTTGTTTAACTCAGGTTAAGAGTCCATTTCTCTCTTGCTTTACATTATGTGACAGATAATGACACAAACAAGAAAAGATACACAGAAAGATATGAAGCGTTTGGGTACCGCTGGGTGAAGGCAGTGAGGAAGTCTCCCGCCCGGCACGACTGCGCGGTAGCAGGATGAGCAGCGGCTGTGGTCATGATGGCGCAGTCTGTCCCCTCATAGCGCATGTGCAGAAACACCTCCACTGTGACCTGGGATCTGACCACACACATACACACACACGGTAGAGCTGTAATAGATCGCAATTAAAAAACACTTTTTGAGCGTATGTAATTATTTTTGACTTTTTGGTCTTTTTTTAATCTATTTTTTCTGTCAATTTGAAACATAGGAAATAAAAGCTAAAATTGGATTATGAGCCAAGCGGGTCAGCAAAATGTGTTCTGCTTTTCATGTTCACTGACTGTGTTAAAATCCCAATTTTGAAAAGCAGTCACAATATCCCTTAAAAAGAGATTTGCACAGGCCTAAAATGCAGAAGAGACAGACCTGCTGAAGCCGCGCTGGAGCAGAGCTTCCTCACACCGCCGCGAGAGGCCTTGGATCCTCCGGTCCACCTCAGAGAACGACATGACGTCATACTGCAGGCAACAAGGCTCCTGGAGCTCCTCTACCACGTCAGCCAGAGCCAGGCCATAGGCAGACAGAACCCCGCTATACCTGCGGCAGAGAGGAACATTAGCTTGATATAATAATAATAATAATAATAATAACAATAATAATAATAATGAACTTTATTAATCCCTTAGTGGGGAAAATTTGTCTCTGCTTTTGACCCATCCAATCAAACTCGGAGCAGTGGGCAGCCACATGGTGCGGCGCCCGGGGGGCATGTGGGGTTCAGTGTCTTGCCCAAGGACACTTAGTTGTAGAACCAGTAGTAGGGGGGATATGACACACTATATCCAAAGTTTCACTCACTTACTTGTGAATGAAGACAGTCTTCATGCCCAGTGCTCGTGCGATTGCACAGGCATGTTGACCTCCGGCTCCTCCAAAACAAGCCAGCACATGTTTTGATGTGTCATGACCTTTGGCCTATTGAGTCGAAAACATCTCGGGTTATTTAAATGAAAAAGATGCACTTTTAAAAACTGATACGGGTTCACACTGTTCCCAAGATGCTTGTGATACCTGTGTAAGTGCTCTGATTGGCCGACACATGGCCTCGTTAGCCACCCGTATGAAGCCCATGGCCACATCCTCGATGCTCATCGCTGATTGGCCACTGCCGGAGGACTCACACAGGAAGTGGTTAATCTCCTGCGTGAGTGCACTAAACTGTTTTAGGGTTTCCTCCAGAGAAAGAGGCTCATTTTCTGCTGGGCCAAAGATCTTTGGGAAGAAGGAGGGCAGCAGGCGGCCAAGGGCCAAGTTAGCGTCAGTGACCGTCAGTGGCCCACCTGAGAGAAACACATATCAGACGGATAAGTGCTGCTGACTCTCAGAGCCAAAAACAATGCTGTTCACATGGTGTCAGTTAACCTTTTCTGTAGCAAGCTGGTCCAGGATGAGCCCCTGCGGACTCTGGCCCCACTACAAACATCCCTGACCTGAAACAAAGATTGCAGAAGATGAAAGTCCTGAGCTTCCTCTTCATCTACATAAACTTGTGGAGCCTTGGAAAGCAAGCGAATCAATAGCTATAGTCTATGAATCAAGCAATTTGCAATTTGGCCAAAAAAAAAAAAAAACTTGTTTAATTGAACAATTTAACACAGTTACAATTAATTAATTATTTTATTCATTTTTGTGCCCACAGTTGTTTTTACAGAAAAACTGCGCTTTTTTTGTATAAACTGCTCTTATTGCTCATTGTCTTGTCAAAGACAAAAGAAAAACGTTACGGAGTGGGGTAAAATAACATGACTCCAGACACGGTAGTGTTTTTTCAAGGGAAAGTAAAGACCTGGAAAATGTTGAGTTCTTAATGTCGTTAAGTAATTTTAATTATTTTTTTGTTTAATTGCCCAGCCCTAATCTCTACTAAGTAATAATTTGTATTATTGAAGCTGAAGTATTTTAGAGGAGGAGGTCTGTGTGATGTTTGATTCAAGGGAACGTTAAGGGCAGGGCTTGTTTAGTAAGTTAGAAAAACAAGGCAGACAGGAAGTACAGTCTTCTGTAGTCACCTGAAGAAGAGACGTGAGCCTCCGCCTGCCGCCACGGTGCTGATGTCCAGCTGCGGGGCCTGTAGCGTGATGCCAGAGATCTGAGCCTCAAACACATGCTCGTAGCATCCGGCGTAGCGGCTCACGTCTGTGGAAGTGCCTGAGCCGAAAAGAACAAACTTAGGGACATGGGGCGCACTTCACTCCACTCGTCCGACCTCTCTCACCTCCCATGTCAAAGCCAATGATGGGCTTGTTTCCCGTGAAGATGGAAGAAGTGATGGCGTATCCCACCACTCCACCCGCTGGCCCAGAAAGCACTGCACGTGAGCCACAAAAGCCCTCCATTGATGTGAGACCCCCATCAGACTGCATGAACAACACCTCCACACCCTCCACACACAATTACAGTCAATGTTAGGACAACAGCATCTTCTCCTAGGCCCATGCGGTTTCCTAGAATTTGGCATTCTCACACGGGTGAGGAAAAGCTCATGAACAAGCAGACAAAGTACATCTTACACACCTTCAAGCCTCCTCTGAAGCCAGCGCAGAACTGGGAGAGGTAGCTGTGGATCTTGGGTGTGAGGTAGGCGTCAGCACACACAGTGTAACCGCGCGGCACTGCTCGCACCATTGGCATCACGTCACTGGACAGAGACACTTGAGTGAAACCCAGACTCTTCGCTAAGGAGCCCACTGCCCTCTCGTGAGCCGGCCATCTGCAACACACACAACACACACGCAAGCATCAGTTTTTGGCCTTCGACAAATCAGGCCTGCAACATAAAAAGGTTTTGACAACCTGCTGTTTTGTGTGGGCACATGTCAGTAAAGTGGAACCACTGCAAGGTCAGAACATTCTGTACTTACGTGTAAGAGTGCAGCAGAAGAACTGCCAAACTCCTGATTCCTCTGGACAGAAGAGATCGCAGGTCCTTCTCCAGCTGATGCAAATCCAGCTCCTGAAACACCTCCAGATGACCCCCAGCCTCCCCTGAGAGCCATGATGACATCACTGATGACTGTAGCAGTGACATTTCTGTCATGGTTTATCCATACTCAAAGCTTTTTAGTCATATATTGTTGCATATATGATAGTCCTATCAAAACATGAAACAGCATGAAAGATCCGTTGAGGTGCGAGAATTGAGGTGTGAGTTTGAGGCCCAATTGAGCCCAGTACTTGCCTAGGTTTCCCCCCACAGACCAAAGTCAAGCATTCCAAGTGAATTGGATATTTGAACAAAAGTAAATCATCATAATTACTTTTAGCACCATTCGAGGCGCTCTGGGCCTTCTCAAGTTCCCTTACAGATGAGGACAACACACTGACACCTTTTCCCTGGCAGAACGGTGTCAGTCAAATAGGCTAGCGTCCACTAACATCAGTGACCATGTGTATGCGTGTGTGACTGTGTGCAAATAAAGATTAAAGGTCGAGATACTCAGGGACTCAGATGGAATATCTTGAAGATGGCTAGTTTGATTCATTCGGATTGTCTGAGACCTGCAAAGAGCCGGTCTAAATCTAAACCATCTCTAATCAGATCACAGTCTGAACCCTACTCTGAAATCTCTGAGATCAGCATTCTCCAGGATTTAAAGATGTCTTCGGTTTCTCAACAAAACGTTCCATAGCCCGAAACAAAGATGCTGCCTTGATAAAACAGGGATGGATGTGAAAAATCACGCTGCCCGGAAAACAACCCAAAAAAAAAACAACAACCTGTCAATAAGACCATCAGGGAAATGTCTTCTGCTGGAATCTGGATGCATCCTATAGTGTGCTGATGCTAAACTGGAAGATTTTTGTATGTAGAGAAGCTGCGTGTAATAGTTTCCTACCCATCACTGTCCTCACAGGCTTGTCTCTGGGCAGCTGACAGGAGTCATTCTGCAGAATCAGCCTCTCGTCCACCTCAATGACGTCCTCGTACAGCACCTCGGGCATTCGCACCTCCTAAAACACATCAGCACAAAGCCTTTTCACACATTTCGGCTCTTACTGAATCAATTATACGGTATGGCGCTAACATTTTTTGACCTGTTGCAATAAGAACATGAGAATTGTTTGGTGTGACACTAAATTTATAGTTCTACATTTTTTGCATAAAAACAAAAATACATTTTCTCGACTTCAACACACGAGAGAGCTGCACAAGTAGTTTATACTACTTACCAATAACCAAGTGATAACAATTTATTCTCATTTTAAAATTTAGATTCACATTGTAACTTTTTTGAATTTCTGTCATGGTCACCAGCTGTTATGCTTTAATGTATATTCCTGTGATTTTGTTCAGTTGAATGAAACATTTTGCAAGAGTGGTTGCAGGATCCGATGCGGAAGCATGAAAGGTTAAAAGTGAAAGCTGCAGTTTTCTGGATGAATATTAACCAGTGACTGTGTGTGTGTGTGTGTGTGTGTGTTGTGTGTGTTGTGTGTGTGTGTGTGAGAGAGAGAGAGAGAGAGAGAGAGAGAGAGAGAGAGAGAGAGAAAGAGAGAGAACCTTGACCACATTAATGTTTTGCACTCTTTGCTGGTGATTCTGTGAATTATTCAGTTGATTCAAACTCAGGTGGAACACACAACAAAACGCAACATTTATGTCAGAAAATGCAAAAGATGGATTACAGTTGCAACCAAATAGAATTATGCTCCAGTAAGAGAAATGGCTATTATTTCCCAATTAATCTTGGTTCAAACACAAAATTAAATCTTCCATAACAGATCTGAACTTGAGAATAAATAAACATTCAAACAGTTTGATTTATCAGCTTTCATGTCCAATTTCTCATTGACAAGCAGAATTATCTTCTTTCACAGCTTATTTTTATGTTGTATGTAAAAGTTCCCATGCATATTAACCAAACATTAACCCAGACACTGAAAATAATCTCGACTAAAGGTCTAACGTATTTTCAGCAGTCATGTTCACTTAAATTGATATGCATAGAAAAGAATATTTAACTGGGAAAAGCAAACCTCACATTCTTATCATCAGACTATTTCAAAAGCTGCAGACCCACATACCGTAATTCAGGAAAAAATGTCAAAACCGTTCACATAAAAATATAACTTTCAAACTGTAAATAAAACCCTCACTCAAGGTTGTTTTATGTACAGTATTTGTATCAGTTGAGGTGCCACTAAGTAACAATCTTTAAATTCGATTAGTTTTTAATGATTATTAACTTTTACATCCTGGTATTAGTGCAGCGTTTATTTCACTATTAATCAAGAAGCTGTATGGAAGTATGGAAATGAAGAAGAAATAATCTGGAAAAACCACTAACTGATAGTAAGATCTTCACTTTTATGGTTATTTATTTTCAAAGGAAGTGTCATTCATTGATGGCTCGCTCTGAAAAATTAAACTGAATGAAATGTACTGCTGAGTAGCAGCACAAAAGTAAATCTGCATGCAGGTACTCACTAGACACAGAGACACAGCTGTACACAGTTATGGTGATTGACACAGAGATCTACAGAGACTGATGAAGACAGACACATCTGCACACAGAAATGCAGCTGCACACAGAAACTGATGGACTGGACACAGAGACGCACAAGACAGATCACAGCTGCACAGAGACATAATTAGACACAGAGATGCAGCTGGGCACAAAGGGACTGCTGCACACAGAGATGCAGCTGAAAACATAGATTACTCTTACCAGGTCGAACAGGTTTGGTCGTGCCTGAGTGCCAATGTGCAGCAGGTCCCGGAACCCACGGGTGACCAGCAGAGCTGTTCTTTCACCCTTCCTCTCCAACAGCGCATTTGTAGCCACTGTGGTGCCCATCCGAATCCAGCCAATCAGAGTGGAGTCCAGGGGCTGGTCCCGAGGAAAGCTCCCTCTCGTCTCCTGATCATTTCAAACAGAGCTCTGGTAAAGGTTCTTGATTGCCTGAGAGCCGTGGATTATTTTTACCTCCTCCAGGACCCTGCGGATTCCCTCAGTTGGGGCATCTCTGTAATTCTGTGGGTCATGTGACAACAGCTTCAAGACTCTCTCTCTCCCATCAGGCAGACGGGCAAACACGTCCGTGAAGGTTCCACCCCGGTCAATGGCAAAAACAAACTTTCCTTCAGACTCGGCCATGCTACAAAAAAATACAAGCATTATAAGCACACTACAGCACAACTCATACAGTTGTATGTAATTGTTAGGTGTGAACAATATATACACACGCACACCGGCCAAACTACAGGCAGACATGCATAGACAATGATGCACATACACAGTCTGAATGTACAAACAGCTAAACCAAAACACTGAAATACTAACACTCTCTCTCTCTCTCTCTCTCACACACACACACACACACACACACACACACACACGCACATACAAGCACAAACAATACAGTGTATTAAATTGTAACTACTGACAGCTCCCGACACTTGCGAGCAGAACTTTCTCTGAAAACGTGCCCTGCCAGAGTAAGAAATGTCTTATTACACTTCTGGTGACCGTTACCTGTAAAACAGAACCCGCTCTGAAAATCATCTGTCAGTCCTTAACGGTATCAGCACAATCCCTTACACGGGCTAAAGATCACAAACCGCGATCACGTGCTGCGTGAATACTCTCTGCTATACAGTACTTACTGCTCTAAAGTGATGCTGAGTATGACGAACAAGACACGACAGAAGATTGGTGACGGAAAGTGTAGAACACTCGGGTCGTAAGCTGCTGAGAGTGAACCTTTTCTGCGGCTGCTCCTCCAGGGCAGGCGGGCATCCGCTTGGTCACGTGACTAAGCGCGCTCTCGGCCAGAAAGCCACAAGAGCGCGCAAATCTCCCAACAGGTCCTCTCGCGCTCTGACCTGTCTGTGTGAATCTATACCTGTTCACATCAACTCTTTTCATCTCTATCTAATTAGAATAAAATATATTTGTTGGTAAAATTATAGTTTAGAAACAGATTTATTTAAAATCATCAGTATATATATTTGTTATTCAACTGATGATGTTTCAACATTTTATGTGTCACTTACATAACACACGTGACTTTTTCTTACTTAATTGCACTTTGACCTGATGGTTGCTTATTTTGAATTTCATGCCTTTTTTAAATTTTAAATGATCTAATGTTTTGTTCTAACAATTTTGTACTTTTGGGAAGTCCTAATTTGTTATAGTAAGAAGCAATTTCGATCCCCCGTATGACTGCAGTAGTGTACATTCATGTAGTGATGCATAGCAGAGTCAAGGAAAAGAAAAATGGAAAATACAACAGAGGAAAATAGATGCAAATAAATTTGTATTCTCGCAACAAAAGTCTTAGCATATTGTTGTTGTACTTGAGCAACGATTCACATGATCAAAAACTAGAAACTCTCATGAGGTTATTCCCATTATAGAAAACGAATTTAACACATGTTAAAATAACAGAATGTCATTTGCTGAATGGCAAACATGACAATTTACACCTTGTCATGTTTCAAAATGACAGAAGAAAATAAATAAAAAAGAACAAAAAGTCAGTCTCAAACTGTAATGTGCAAAAAAAGTGCAATCGCTAATTCAGGTTTAACAGCATCTAGTAGCTTCAGCGCCCTGCACGGAAATATCGCCTCGTCCGCCCAATTAACCGTCGGTGTCGCACCGCACAATCACAACGTTATTAGTACCGTTAAGTGGTCGTTCAAATGCAGTGGAGTAAAGATTAAAAAAATGTAGTTAAGTAGAGTAAAAAGTTGCTTATATTTTTGACACTTATTTTTGAAAAATAAGAAACTAAGTCAATTTACTCCTAAAAAGAGAGTCCGCTCCCCTGCGTGTGAAAACGTTGAACACGAGTCTCGCAGACGAATGAGCTGGGCGTGCGCGAGAGCGCGTACCTGCGCGTGCACGTCGTCTGTTCAAAGTTGCGTGGTGTTGAGTTCAAGGCGGAATAAAGTGTGAAAGTTTCCCGTGTCTCTTCAGATGAATACTCATATGGCTTTCTTCAAAGCGGTAAGCACACATTTCCGCTTTACGACTCCAACGACTTTCCTCTATACTTTCGCAGGTTAGCTTAGCAACTAGTTGAACTAGTCGTGTGAGTTAACTACCGAGTGATAACCAAGACAGAAACGTGCGTGCTGATTCAGTATCTGCCAGTTCTATAAAGCTACCAAGTCTGTGCGATGTTATATGTGGTTTTCAGATCGACGTCGCCTCGGGATTTCCCTCAGCCTTGAGGCGCTGGTGCTAATCGCTAATGCTAACGAGCAACTCGCCAGCTGTCAGACAGCAGTGAGTTCGCGGTAAACACTGAGCTGCTCTTGCTCGCGCGCGTCTGCCGTGCCGCGAGCGTCTCTACGTGCGAGAACGTTCTGTTCCAGAAAGCGCATTGGTATAGAGTCAGGAGACTGTTAGCGCATTTAATTTCGAGTCGATCGTTAATTAATGTTCATTACAATCTGCAGTGAGTGAGGCGTGAAAGCAGTGGCACAGTGAGTGAACGCGCGCCTGTCCTCGTGCTGAGCACGATACCTGAAACCACCTGCTGCTTCTGGCCGATCGAGTCTGACAGGTCTGAGACAACGCGATCCCACAATGCAACGCGGTTGAAGCGCTCAGGTGGAGGTAGGCAGAGCACAGGTACGAGTGGCCACATGCTACACAGTTACACGTACATTATCTAAGCACTGTCTAAACATTATCTAAACTGACATCTTTTATTTTAACAATTTAATGAAATGTACAAAATTGTTTTCAAATGTTACAAATGCTTATAAAAGTCTGTGATCTGGTTAATTGTCGTTCAAGTGTTTGGGTTTGTGAGCAGATTATTCAGAAACATTTGTTTGGTTTAACAAATGGCTCCTGTTTTCTGGTTTCCTCAATGGTGTGATATGTTTTATGAACACGTATTCAGGGTTTGAGCATGTGTCTGCCTGTCTGTCTGTTTCTCCGTCTAGGTGACTACGCTTTTAGTACATGATTATATTTTGTATGTTAGTACTTGACACAGGACTTAACTGTAGTTTGCATCTCAAATCATGGCTGAAATTAAGCTGATTTACTGGTAGAAAGTTAATGTTTAAGTTGGTTGTGCATGCATATTAAGTGATTGTTAATCAGACTCTGCCTTCATCTTAGTTTAGTTGGTTTGACATGACGGTTGCGCAGGTAAGTTCAGGCTGTTCTTTGTGTGTTTGCTGCCTGTCCGAACCTGCCTGACCATTCCTCCTTGTCTCTAAACCATATCAAATACACATCCCCTCACACTTGCTCATTATGTGTTTTCTGCTGAAATCCTTGATTTATTTATTTATTTTTTAATGAATCCTTGATGATTTTTTCTTTCTATAAAATAAAGTTGAAATAAATTATCAGAATTCCAAATTCTGAAAAAGATTTTGGTGTGGGGAGTTTTTGTCATAAAATTAAGAATTACAGAGAAAAAAGTAGAAACTTGAGAGTTTTAAATAAAGGTTGTTTTCAGTTTTCAATTTTACTAATGTCTCATATGATCAAATATGTTTTTGTTTAGTTGCAATTATGCATACTATAATAATGTAATATTATCTTATTAATAATAATTAATTTTCTGCAAACTTTTCTCTAATAAGTGTTGTGTGGATGTGCTGACGCTCATCACATTTTGCGTCACACTGCATCATAACATTTTGTTAGCATAGTTTCTTTGGTGAATTTATTAGTGCATGTATACAAACAGTGTGTATATATATATATAGTGTTTTTTTTAATCAATAATGTTTTGTACTTTAACTAATGAATGTTGTGGCAGTAGAAACACTTTATAATATAAATCAATAAATATCTATATGGCAATTCTTTAAAATTTCTAAATGTATGATATAATCGCAAAATAATACTAATAATGGACGTAATTTCGATGGATGTAAACATTTCATTGATTAATTTCTGAACGTAATAAATTATGAACATGCTCAAAATCACCTCATGATGATCAATTTCCATGCAGTTGCAAGAATTGTTTTTTTTTTTTTTTCTTCTGTGCACTGAGAAGGTTTAATGAGTCAGAACACACTTGAGCAGCATTTCCTGTAACGGCATCGCATGACAATGAAGGCATCCTTTTGAATGTATTCGTGTGTGTGAGCAGGTGTGGCTGTGATGAATTGCTGAGCTGTTGAAGATTGGCTGCGTGGAGAGAGATGGCTCTGTGGATCCAGGCGCAGCAGCTGCAGGGTGATGCCCTGCACCAGATGCAGTCGCTCTATGGCCAGCACTTCCCCATTGAGGTGCGCCACTATCTGGCCCAGTGGCTGGAGGCTCAGGCGTGGTGAGAACACATGGCGTGGGCACCTGAGAGAGTGGGATGGCCACCACACTGAGCTTGTGCTTGTGTCTTCTGCAGGGACGCTATCGAACTGGACAGCCAGCAAGATGAGTTCAAAGCCAAACGCCTCCTGGAGGCTCTAGTGCAGGAGCTGCAGAGGAAGGCAGAACATCAGATGGGTGAAGATGGCTTTCTGCTCAAGATTAAACTGGGCCACTATGCCACACAGCTGAAGGTACTGTGAACACTTCCTTTGGTCATAACTAGGGATTCACCGGGATCGACTTTGATACCACATTTTCTAAAGTACTCATACTCGTTTAATCTCTAAAGTTATCTGTTATCATAGCAAAGGTGTTTTTCTCAATAGATAATTTATTCTTTAATTCAATTGTAATTTAACTTGAGAATGGAAGGTCTCGACATAAGTTTGGTGTTGTTAGATATTCTATTGGAAGACTTCTTAAAAATTAATGTTGTCTGGAAAAAAGAAAATTGTAATTTTACAGTAGCCATAAAGGTATGGAGCAATTTTGCAATACACTATACATTTTTTAAATCATTTTTTGAACCTCAATGTACCTGATTTAATGAAGTCAAACTGTAGTTGAGACATAAAATATTACAAAAAAAACAACATGATCATAATATTGAGTCATGGTATTATTTTGTTTATGCTACTACTACTACTACTACTAATAGTTGTAATAAATATAAGGTGTTTGGTTTTTGTTTATAGTTTTTGCATATCGGCACTGCCGTCTTCTGATGTTTTACAGAGCTCATATGACCCTTGCCCTCTGGAGCTGGTGCGCTGTGTCAAACATATCCTCTACACCGAACAGAGGCTCGTGCAGGAGGCATCAAATGTAAGTCTGCTCTGTCCTCTCACACCTACGTGGATGTTGATGTGTTGTGTTTTTATGAGCAGGCAGGAAGCACGGGGTCCACGGCTCTGATGGACGGAACCCCTCAAAGATACCAGCAGATCAACCAGACGTTTGAGGAGCTGCGCGTCATGACACAAGAGACAGAGAACGACCTGCGCAAGCTGCAGCACAGTCAGGAGTATTTCATCATCCAGTACCAGGAGAGCCTGAGGATTCAGGGTATGGAGATCAGATCCAGAGCCACAATAAATGCTCCTTTGAGAGTAGGGATTCACCAAACCTTTGTCTTTTGAAAGTGGTTAAGTGTTCCTTTGCTTCTGCACTCAGCTCAGATCAGCAGTTTGTCGGGCCTTCCTTCAGCCGAGCGTGTGCAGAGAGAGTCGAGCTTGAAGAGCAGGAAGTCCACATTGGAGAACTGGCTCACTCAAGAGGCCAACACCTTACAGAAGTATAGACAGGTGCTGTACACGCCAGGCTTGATCACACCACTGTGTCTGCACTGCTTCATTGTTTTGTGTTTGTGCAGGAGCTGGCTGAGAAGCATCAGCGCACACTTGCTTTGCTGAGGAAACAGCAAACTGTGATAGTGGATGATGAGCTGATCCAGTGGAAGAGAAGACAGCAGCTTGCTGGAAACGGAGGCCCGGCTGAGGGCGGACTGGACATTCTTCAGACCTGGTAGATTCCATGTGTTTTCGACACCTTTGTGAACTTCTATCTGATGCTTCATGTCACTTGGTTGCAGGTGTGAAAAGTTGGCAGACATGATCTGGCAGAACCGGCAGCAGATCCGTCGAGCTGAACACTTGACGCAACAGCTGCCCATCCCAGGCCCCACCGAGGAGCTGCTGACTGAACTCAACAGCACGGTCACTGATGTCATATCCACGCTGGTCACCAGGTTGGTTGAAGGGCATTAGCATGCTCAGCATGATCAGCACTTCACTCATGTGTCTGTCTCCGCAGTACTTTCATTATCGAGAAACAGCCTCCACAGGTCCTGAAGACTCAGACCAAGTTTTCAGCTACTGTCCGTTTGTTGGTTGGAGGGAAACTCAACGTGCACATGAATCCTCCCCAAGTGAAGGCCACTATAATCAGCGAACTACAGGCCAAGGCCTTGCTAAAGAACGAGAGTAGCCGCAAGTAAGACCACATGAATCCATTCACAACACATACACTATGAACACGCTGAGAAGTCCAAATCTGTTAGTCCGTACACTTTTTTTTTTTCTGATGCTTAGTCAGATTAAATTAAAATTTAATCTGTTTTTTGTTAATTACTTTTGTACACATAAGAGAGTGAGTTTGTCAACATCTGGCAGAAGCTGAGTTGGAATCCAGGTTGAGGTGGCATTTGGGTGGGCACACACAAACACACACACACACACACACACACACACACACACAGACAGACAGACAGACACACACCAAAAGTTTAATAATAGCATGTGTCTGTGTGTGTTAGTGACAGCAGTGGAGAGATCCTGAACAACAACTGCGTGATGGAGTATCACCAGACCAGTGGCACGCTCAGTGCTCACTTCAGGACCATGGTACAGTGCATCTGAACCATCTAAGTCGTAGCTTTATTGTCATTTCAATTTTGTGCCACAGAGCAATACACAGTGACGGGAGACATTGTTTATTCCCTGTGTTACACAGAACACATAGTATTATGTGTGTGTGTGTGTGTGTGTGTGTGTGTGTGTGTGTGTGTGTGTGTGTGTGTGTGTGTGTGTGTGTGTGTGTAATAATAGTCACATAATAAATGCGTAGCGCAAATGTTGAGTAATATTTAAATAAATAGCAAGTAATATAAAATACTTGTTTGTAGTCATCTTTTAAATAAAATGTTCCTCAATCTTAAAAATTGAAGCATGCATCAGTAAATGTAGGAGCAGATAAATAAAAATGAGTTTATTTATCCATACATTTTTACAGATAAGATAAGCTTTTTTACAGCAAAGAATAAATTAAGGATTTATTCATCAAATTTTCAGTGTCCATGAGATTTGATAAACATAGACACATATTATTGTCAAATTAATTAAAATGTATTTAAAAAAAATAAAATGTATTTAAAAAGTTCTTTTTTATTTTGTAGAAAAAGTTTTGTATAAACTTGTCATAATGTATACATAATTTATTATTAACTATACATTAATGTAAAGTAAGTTGATGTACAGTATATTCTTCTCATGCATTAATATAATGATCAATATTTTTTAACAGTAATTGTTTTTTTTAATTGTAATGTTTTAAAATATTTGTATTTTATTTTCTTGTCTGATTTGTCCCTTTTTCTATGTCTTCCCTAAAATTCTGAATGCAAAAGAAAGCAAAAAATAAATAAATAATAGTTTTTTATATTGCAGGAAATAGTTTTTTCATTGCAGTTGTAGGTGTGTAAAGAATTTTCTGTGCTGGTTTCTGTCACAGTCTCTGAAGCGGATCAAGCGCTCAGACAGACGCGGTGCTGAGTCTGTGACGGAGGAGAAGTTCACCATTCTGTTTGAGTCTCAGTTCAGCGTAGGAGGAAACGAGCTAGTGTTCCATGTGAAGGTGCTGTGTAAACATCAGCATCTCATCAGCAGCGTGCACTTTCTACTCACTCTCTCATGTCTACTCACATGTTCACAGACCCTATCCCTGCCCGTTGTGGTCATCGTTCATGGGAGTCAGGACAACAACGCCACTGCCACGGTTCTGTGGGACAACGCTTTCTCTGAGCCGGTGAGAGTTCGTCGGTAGCGTGTTTGCAATTGATGTAACGGATTGGCTGAAACAATTAGACAAAAAGTGTGAATGTATTAGCATGCTTTCTGTTCGGAGCAGTGAAAAACGGTTGTTTTTCTGTAGTTGCATTCGGTGTAACTCGCTTGAATATTTGAGATTTTGTGCAGTTGGTGGAGGCCTAAAGCTTTCTGCTCTTGTCTCTTCAGGGCCGAGTGCCATTCCAAGTGCCGGATAAAGTTCTGTGGCCGCAGCTGTGTGAAGCGCTGAACTTGAAGTATAAATCAGAGGTTCAGAGTGAGAGGGGCCTTTCAGAGGAGAACCTGGTGTTCCTGGCTCAGAAAGCCTTCAGCAGCTCCAGCAGCAGCTCTGAGGACTACAGCAGCATGAGCATCAGCTGGTCTCAATTCAACAGGGTAAATACCTTCCTCATCACTTGTATTATATTAAACCTTATCCCATGTCAATGCCTGATCTGATTTTCTATTCACACACACGCACACACACACACTCACACTCAAATCCACGCTAACACTCAAAACAAACTTTGACACAAACACACAGTCATACAATCAACACAGGTCCACACGCACTACACTACATAAAAACAGTTACACACTCAAAACAAACACACACAAATGATCGTACGTTAATAAACACATGTGTAGTTTTGCTTTGACTTTTTCCACAGTGTGCTATAAATGAATCTGTTTGAATGAGTGTTTGATTTTCTTAAATTGTGCTTTTTTCAAGTCCGATCCCCAAACCTGTTGTCCCAGTTTTGATTGGCCACAATCGGAATACATTACAGCTGCGTTTCAGACTCTTTTAGTAAATGAATAATACCAAAGTTTCTGTAATTGGTGGCTGAATTGATTTGACCCAAAACCCTTTACACACCAAAAACAATGTGGCCTTATTTGCTGGAGTTATTTGTTGGAATTCAACAACTGATTTTTGTGCCAACAGGAGAGTTTGCCGGGCAGGAACTTCACCTTCTGGCAGTGGTTTGATGGAGTTATTGAGTTGATGAAGAAGCACCTGAAGGCTCACTGGAATGATGGGTAATGGCGGGTGCAGTATTTGGTGCTGTGACACACAGGACATGTATTACATTGTGTTGTTGTCTGCAGGGCAATACTGGGCTTCCTGAACAAGCAGCAGGGACAAGACATGCTCCTCTCCAAACCCAACGGCACCTTCCTCCTACGATTCAGTGACTCTGAGATTGGTGGCATCACTATTGCCTGGGTGGCGGAGAACCCAAACAATGCTGGTGAGCTGAGAGCAATGGTGGGCTACAATCGCCAGAACTGATGCATGTGTGTGTGCAGGTGAGCGGATGGTGTGGAACCTGATGCCCTTCACCACGAAAGACTTCTCCATCCGCTCTCTAGCTGACCGCATTAGTGACCTGAACCACCTGCTCTTCCTGTATCCCAACCAGCCAAAAGAAGAAGTCTTCTCCCGCTACTGCACGCCTCCCAACGGTACATTGTTGCCCGACACATATGCTCGCCAGTCTGACCCCTTCTGTGTTTCACAGCTAAAGCGGTGGGAGATGGCTACGTCAAACCAGAGATCAAGCAGGTGGTGAAGGTCGAGTAAGTGCTTCCAGAGAAAAAGTCTCCTTATTTCACTATGTAGAAATATGTCTTCCAATACACCAATAAATAAGTGCCAAATCACTGAATTGAAGAATTCACAACCCTTTCTCTCTCAGGTTTTCCTCTCCCAATCCAGATCCAGGGAGTTCCTCTTTTATGGATTCAGCTTCATCTCCCTCCACTGTTGGCCATCAGCACAGCTTCACCATCTATCCAGCCATGTGAGGTGTTTGATTCCTTGTGGTTATGGTTGTTTGGGATACTTGTGTGAACATTGTGTGTGTGTGTGTGTGTGTGTGTGTGTGTGTGTGTGCGTGCGTGTGCGTGTGTGTGTGCGTGCGTGTGTGCGTGTGTGCGTGTGTGTGTGTGTGTCAAGGGGTGAGTCGATGTTAGATGCCGAGACGGACTTCACTCTGGACGAGACCATGGACATGGCGCGGCAGGTGGAGGAGCTTCTCCGACAGCCCATGGAAACCCAGTGGGGCGGACAACAGTCGTGATCCTCACGGGCCGGTTCTCAGAACTCGGCGAGTCTATTCCATGTTTTAATCTGTTCAAACGAGAAGGTTTTACATTTGTTGTTTTATATGGGTTCTGGGTCTCTTGGGTCTCTTCCCCATCATTAACCAGCAAACAACGGCTGTATGGCACGTGCCATCTTCTGTCTTGGGTCACTGGACGAACTTATGGCTCTTGATACTCCACTGACTTTTTGTCATTCCACCTAAAGACCTTGTTTTCAACAGGCGTTTTAGTCAGCCAATCAGAGCTCTTGGCCCACAAAATTCAGCTTCTCCCTGAAATGCTGCAGCCAATCGGATTCTTCGATCCGCCGCCACGTGTCTGTCAGTACAGAGGCAGACTGCACGTGTAGATGAAGCTATATTTGACTGTGAATCAGTGCCGTTTCCTGTTTGCGCTCAAAGCTGTCGGTCAACTACTCTTTATTTTCTCTCTCCTTTTATTTCCACAGGAGAGACTCAAACCGTGTTCCTGAAGCGAAGCACGCTCGACTAACCCTCTATGTGTGTGTTTTTAGGGATGTAAGAGAACGGTGCATACGTGTATCTTCAGGTCTAAACTACACTTTTATTTCTAAACAGTAAAAGGGAAAATGTTTGTGAACAGTGATATGTTGGATTCTGTGAGTCTGATTAAAGCTTTCAGGAGTTTACGTGTGTTCTTGTTTGTCTACGTGCACAGAATTACGTCATCGGCATGCTTTTAGTACAGACCTGTTTAGGACAAACCTCTCCTGTTCACAGTGTAAGAAAAGTTTTTCCACACAAAGTAACCATGACATAAGGATTCACACCGTGTGGGAACACTTTCTCAAATTTATTTTAGTAATTGTAATTTAGTGTGGAAGATGCTCAGAATAGAATGAGGTGGCAAAGGATGACACACTGTGGCGACCCCCGAATAAAGGAAAAGCCAAAAGAGAAGTAGTAATGTATGCATAAATAATAAACAAACCAATAAAGGGATCTTTTAGTTGGCATTAATTGGTGCTGAGATTCAGGGTTTAAGTTCCACCTGGTACAGTACGTTTGTACAGCCGTCCAAAGGCTACAAGCTGACTTCCACTTTTTGTTCTGAAATAAGACAGAGCATCATGTTAAAATAACGTGAGTTTACACATTAAGATAGGAATGTGTGAATTATAATAAAAACAATATTTTTTAAAAGTTTTATTTGGTATTAAAAAGACAAGTCAAATAAATCAACAATGTGGCTCAAACTAACTTGTAAAAATCAGTCTAATTGTAGTATAGTTCATTGTTCTGGTCAGTCAGTCAGGCAATCTTCGAATCTTTATCATTCTAGTGTAGTCTGGTACACTCATCCAATCCAGTTGTGTAAGTCTGACCAATTCAGTCTGTCTAGTTGGTTCTAATATATTTATAGTAAGCATTTGGAATTAAGTGAAATAATTAGCATTCGTCCAATTTTATTCTACTGTATATTTGTTGTACAACGTCAATAGGCTTCAAACTAAAAAATAAAATAAAAATAAAAAGGAAGAAAATGCTTGGGGAACAAGAATATTACCTGAACTGTGTGTAGAATTAAGAGCACAAGTAAAAACAATGTATTTAAGGGAAACGGAGATGGGGGAAAGAAAGTAAAAAAAAAAAAGAAAGGTTGTCGCTAAAAACACTGATGTCCACACTCCGAGGCAGACGGGGGCAGTGATGAACCGATAAACTTGAGATCAACCGCCGTTAATCACCACCACCACCAACAACAACAACAAGAAGAAGACGAATTACTTGCCTGTGACGCAGCGTGTCCGCCTCCAGGACTCCGTTTCCTACAATCCACCACTCGTAGTCTCCAGCTTCCTGTTTGATGAAGCCCGGAGTCTTGCTGGTTGTGTTGCTAACCAGCTAGTAAAGCTTGACCATGTTGTGATAGATGATCGTTCTAACAGCTCGTGCGTATGCATTCGCATTTATGCGCCGAATAACGTGAGGCGAGTTGATTTGTATTTCCTGAAACATGTCTAAGAATCCAGGTGAGTGGTCGTGTCATGAAACGAAGTTACCAAGTGTTGGCTGACTTGCAATGCTAGCTTTACATTTCACACCATAACTTTTACTTATTTCTCAATATTTTTTTGAAAGAGTTTCGTTTACGTAAAGCTATGAAAACGCGCCGTGAATACTCCTGCACGCGCCCGTGCGTCACAGTACGTTTGATATTTATTAATGGTGCACTCACTACTTATTATCACTCACTTAATTGTGTAATCATAAAATGCGCGTGTTCAATTCACAATTTCCGTTTGTCAAAATTCACAAGAAACGTTAGGGTAATTTTACGTTGAGTTATTGTGCCATTGGGATGGTTTTGTGGCGTGTTTTCTGACAGGTGTACCGCCGATCGACGGTCAGGACTCGGAAGCTGAAAGCCGTCATGTTGTGAAGCAAGAAGAAGCTTTTAGTGATCAGTTCTTCTGTGAGTAACTGAAGAGGCTTGTCCTCACTAAATGATTGCAATGAGTTTTTTTTTTTTTTTTTTTATTACATGTTTTAATAAATTCAGACCCTTGGATGAGTTAAACAATAAATGTACGTATGTACATACTGTGGTACTTATGAATGACTATTCTGATGAAAGTTTTGAGTCACAAAGCCCGTTTTCAAGAAAATATTGTCTTGTTACAAAATTGTTTCAAGACAAGACAGGCTAAATGTTGTAGCGATGAGATAAATAAAGTCTTTTTCTTGGCACTATCATGTAGAGAGTAGAGAGGGTCCAGGTGTGTAAAAAGCAGTTCTTTAAATAGCACGTCTGTTGTTGGTTTCAGAGATAGTGCCTCCTAAATACGAAATATGTTGATTTTGTTCTCAAATGGCGCTATTCTTTCATGTTTTTCTCTATCACGCTGTATTGGAATCACTGTATTCTTAAAATCAAAAGTTTCAATTCCTTGCTCAGTTTGTCTGTTCTACTTCTATGTTGTGTTAGATTGTGAGATCTGCCAGCAGCCCTTTATCGATGAGTGTGTGATCCATGGCCCGCCATTATTCACCCTTGATTCGCCGACACCGCTGGGTCTTCCTCAGAGAGCCCTGCTAACGCTTCCACACGGACTGGTGATCGGTCGCTCCAGTCTCCCAAGCGCAGGACTTGGGGTTTTCAACCAAGGCCAGACAATCCGTTTAGGGATGCATTTTGGACCTCTTGATGGTGAGGTAACCAGTGGAGAGGAAGTTCTGGACCAGGCTGCTTCTTGGATAGTAAGCATCAGTTGCAATTGGTTCATCAGACATCACTTCATTATACATACTGACCGTCATGCATGGATTATGTATGATGCTGACATGTATAATCTGTGGTTATGACAATCTGAAACATATTGTTGAAATTCATCAGGAGTTCATTTGGTTTATTGAACTGATTTGTTATTGTAATGCGTGTTTGTAACAAAGCTAATGGACTTCAGATGTTTTTAATTGCGTTGGCACATGAAAAATATCATACTGGACTTGAAAAAAGATCTAGCGCTCATGTTAAAGCAATTAGTATCGCTATGCTCTTGTTATTTTAATTGATTAAACTTGTTTGAACTTTTTTGGTAAATGTTTTTTTTGCTAATTCCATAGATTTATAGAGGAAATGATCAGTGCAATTACATTGACACAGGAAAGGACACACACTCTAACTGGATGAGGTAGGATTTCTTTCTGCTTCTCTTTGTCTCATATATCATGTAATACGTACACATGGTTGTAAATATATGTGGTTTTCTCACATTTTCTGTCTTGTGTTAGATTTGTGGTTTGTTCTCGAAGTGAGTTGGAGCAGAACCTTGTGGCATTCCAGCAAAACGGACAGATTTGGTTCCGCTGTTGCCGCCCCATCAACCCCGGTGAGGAGTTCCGTGTGTGGTATTCTGAGGAATATGCCCGGGCTGTCACCACCCTCTGGGATGAGATCTGGAAGATGAAATGCACCTTGCTAGGTAAGAATCTTAATAGTTTAGGTCCACTGACCAGGTAGTCCTGTCCTTAAATAACACACACACGGTGTCTAACTAGAAATAACACTCGAGATCAGCAGTGTTGAATTGAAAATGTTAAATTGGCATTTTCCCAAACATTGAGTTAAACACACTACTCTCTTTTCGCACTTGACCCATTAAAAGTTTTCATTTAAAAAGAGTTTCAATGTTTAAACGGTTCTTTAGTTTTAGTGCAGGTTTCTTCAGATTAATGTGTATGTTAAATGCAGACATGTAATATAGTTTACTGATGTTTTGCCTTTAGGACAAACCCATGAAACCGGAAAGCAAGAGTGTCCGTGTTCTTTTTGTCATCACTCCTTCCCAACACCTTTTTACCTGCGTCTTCACGTAAAACGATCGCACCCGGATGTTTCTGCTGACTCGTCTCAGAACCAGATGTTGGTTCTAGGCGAAGAGCCCCATCTTCTGTCCTCTGATCCATCACAACCTGGCACAGAAAGCTCTCAGGATCCAGATGCTTCCTCACAGCCTCGAGAAACGTACAATGCTGTGGATGTGTCCGTTCAGTGTGGGACCAGTTTGAGTGATGCCTCAGACCCCGACGTCCTAAGTGAAGTGAACAAATGTAGTCAGTGTGACCAGAACTTTCAGAGATCCTGTCACTTGAAGAGACATCAGCGTACTATTCACTCTAAAGAAAAGCCCTACTGCTGCAGCCACTGTGGGAAGTGCTTCAGTCAGTCCACCGGCCTGAAGCGACATCAGCGGGTTCACCAGCGCCAAGAAGAGAGCGAAGGAAACGCTGAAGAGTCGATACAGTGTTCCACCTCGTTGCTGAACAAATTAGACTTTTCGCAACATGTCAAAGAGAAACACCTTGGTAAGCGTCTCCGATCCATCACCGCCGTCACAGAGGAAGATGCCGACAAGCATGACCCACCTTACAAACCATCTGCTCTACGCCAGAGAAGCGTAAAAAGCCAAAATGGTCAAACCAAAAAAGTGCCTTCGGGCCGGCCGCGTGGCCGACCCCAGAAAAGCAAGTGCGTAGTTAGCGATAAGCGGCAGACGGAGTCATGTGACCTGAGTTTAACCGATTCAGCCCAACAGAAGTCTCCTCACTTAGAAAAAGAGCTTGAAGAACCTCAGAACGTCTGTGGTGAATGCCTGAAAGACTTTGCCTCCATTGATCTCCTGAGAGCTCATGAGTGCTTCAAGTCAGGAAGCGAATTTCACATCTGCCCTCACTGCAAAATTTGCTTCTACCAGGTGAGTAGCCTCCATCGCCACGAACTGTTCGCTCACTCCAAAGAAAAGCCCTATTGCTGCACCATGTGCCCGAAGTCCTTCACCCAGTCCTCTGACCTTAAGCGCCACCAGCGGATCCACTCGCGCCGCAAAACGTGCCGCCAGACCTCGGCTCTGGCCAACGCCGCCATATATCCCTGCACCTACTGCCCGTTCTCCTTCATCGGCGAGCGCTACCTTCACAAGCACATGCGGCGACACCATCCTGAGATGAGCATGAAGTACCTGAGTTCCCTAGATGGCGGCGTCATGTCGGCGGAGCGTCCTCACAGCTGCAGCCAGTGCTGCAAGAGCTTCAGCACCATTAAAGGCTTCAAGAACCACAGCTGCTTCAAGCAGGGCGAGAAGGTCTACCTATGTCCTGACTGCGGGAAGGCCTTCGGCTGGCTCAACAGTCTGAAGCAGCACCAGCGCATCCACACTGGCGAAAAGCCCTACACGTGCCAGCAGTGCGGGAAGAGCTTCGTCCACTCGGGACAGCTGAACGTGCACTTGCGCACTCACACGGGCGAGAAGCCCTTCCTGTGCTCGCAGTGTGGCGAGAGCTTCCGGCAGTCTGGAGACCTGAGGAGGCACGAACAGAAACATTCCGGCGTTCGGCCCTGCCAGTGCTTGGACTGTGGGAAAAGCTTCAGTCGGCCCCAGAGTCTGAAAGCTCACCAGCAGCTCCACGAGGGCACCAAGCTGTTCCCCTGCACTCAGTGTGGGAAGAGCTTCACCCGCAGGTACCACCTCACCAGGCACAACCAGAAGATGCACTCCTGACTTCTCCATTGAAGGATCCGTGGACACTCCTGGTTTATCATTTCATTGCAAGCTCTTTGAATATGCAGCATAAAGGCAGCAGTGGTCCTGGATGTGCTAGAAATCTTTTTTTTGTTGTTGTTAAAAGATTAATTAGAACAATAAAAAGCATCACATGGGGTTGGATTTGAGTACTTTAGTTTAGTTTCTGCTGTGGTGCTCAAGCTGGACGTCCCCTCCAACAAAAGATAAATTAATGTTTTATACATGGCGGTTGAGAACATTTTCTAATGTTCATCACTGCATCTTTGTCCATCTAAATGGATTCTTTCACTTCTGGGTGACGAGGAGCTTGAGTTATGCCGCCACATGGAGATCATGCAAACTCCTTACAGAGAGGAAGATCGATGACTACTGTACTTGGGAGAGAAACTGTCAGAACTGTTGATGTTAATATTTTGGAGCAGTTTTTGCAGATCAATGCAAAATGCGACATGAACATTTTAAATTCATTGTATTAATACGTATTGGCAGAATTTTAATAGCAATCTTTGTTTGACTTGGCTTTGTGTTAGTAAAAGCTTTTTCACAAGACCTTGTCTCTAATGTGAAGTTTACGGATCTAAACATCTCAAAAGGAAAACACTGTATAAATGTTGTTTGAATGCTGTTACAACAGAACTCTTTTTATTGTTCAACGTATGTAGTTATCAAGTCCAATGACTGTTTTCACAGAAGCTAGTTTTCACTAGTTACAACAATTTTGTAATTTTACATTAGTGATAAAAAAAAAAACCACATCTATGAAGAAATATGTCAGTGTACACTCTCCTGATGTTTAATCAGATTAAACATATACCAGTTAATGCAAGTCAAGACTTCTTAGTTAACACTTTTAAGTGAACGTGAAATAAAATCACCCAACATTTAGTGATCAGAAATAATCATTTCCAAGTAAACAACTTGTGTGAGTGAACTAGATACTAGTTTTAGTAAACAATACTAAGTAGACATGCTATAGTTTATGAACCCTTAAATGTTTTCAAGTAAACGCTTTATAGTGAACATTAAAAAGTGTGTCCTATCACCCTTTTGGTGGGATCATTATTTGAAGGTAAAACACATTGGATGAGTTTTAATTCCAGTTTTTTTACAACACCGCTACATCCAATCACTGCTGCAGATGTATTACCAAATGAGGAGAATAAATCATGTAGATTAAAATTGTTTATTTCATAAAAACACATTAACAAATCACACCAGAGCCTTTTGAACACACGATAAAAAGAGGAACACTAATCATCATCTTAACTGAATCTTCAGATACCCTGCTTAAATAATGACCAACACTTTCATTCATGTTTAGAGGAACATTCTCTATTAACTGTCACTCTGGTGTGTGGGAATGACGTGAGTGTATTTTCCTGGAGGTTCGATAAGTCCAGTAAAAATTAGTAGGAATTTCACTGTAGTCAAAGTTCAGAAGGTGTTGTAGAAGAAAGTTTGATTCTTGTTCCCAGTCTTGTCAGAACCATACTAGGAAATTGTGCTCTGCTTTTAACCATCCAAATGGTGACCTCAACCTCTAGTTTAGATTCTGTGTCAATCAGAAGACGTTAAGAATCATACAGAATAGAATTTTCAGAGTAAATGAAGTCAGAACGAGATCTTGGAGGCAGTGACATGTTAAATACATGTTATTAGACGTTTTCTTGAATATATATATACACACTCGGAAACAGATAGAAATGTACCAGAGTGAAAGTACAAAACCTGCTATTCAATTATGACTGGAAAAGACGTTTCCAGAAGAGAAACACTGGAGTACAGAAACGAGCACTGAAAGTGAATGACACTCCAGGTTCATGTCAGTTGTGCTCTCGAGATTTACAGGGAACGAAGAAAGCTGTGAGAATCATGGCATGAAGATAGAATTGCATCCTGTTATCAGGGTGAGTGAGATAATTCAGCAGCTTTCACACGGGTCCTGTGAAGAGATCAGACTTGTAGATCCTTCATACTGGGAGACATCAGCATGTGTGTGGAGATCAGGTACCTGCTGGTGGAGCTGAGAAGCTGTCGTCTCTGCTGCCGCTTCCTTCTCCTGCCTCTCCAGCTCCCTACACATACACAACCAACAATTACACTTTCACTACTATTTACACTAAACTATTTGTACCTTTAGAAATAAATATGACCGTCAGTAATGGATAAAATAAGAACGAAAGTGAGGACTTTTCAGACTAACTATTTGAAAAACACGAGCATCTCTCTTAATAATTATTAATCTCTTATTATCGCAAAATAATATTATTAGATCACAATATTTTATATTGTTCAGTCTGAGTGACTATGAGAAAGAGTTAACAACAAAAATATTTTGACTGTTTTATCTTCTGATAATGAAGGTGTGTTTGGCCATTTCACTCACTTCTGCTGATAGTCTTTGATGAGGCGTTTGGCCTTGCAGTACTTGCGCTCCAGCGCCTGATACTGGGCCTGGGTTTCTTTCAGGTGTTCGTCCACCGCCTGACACAGACTCTGGGCTTCCAGCCAGTAGCCCTCCAGCTTCTCCATGCGTTCACGGTTCTCCTGCATGTTCCTCTCCATCTGTGAGCGTCGGCTTCTCCAGCGCTGACGCTCCTGCTCCGCCTGAGTCAGCTGTGTGGCAGAGAACAGCTCGGAGTCTCAGTGGGTCACGCACACCCACCCGTGATGATGCATTTACCAATCAAATGTGTTTTTTGCAGCAATATTGTGTGCAGTAAACAAGCCACAAACAAATATCTTTGTTACATTTAAACTCCAACAAATACACAACATCCACCATACAAAGTTTTACACATTCACACACAAACACGCATAAATACAAATGTTTTTGTTCTGACTTAATAAATATAAATGGATTAATTTAGATAAAACGTTATAAGTTTGGTCACAGACATGTTTTGCTGTGCACACAATTCATCAATTATGAAACCGTGAAAGATCAAACTTCAATTCAGCACTTGTCTATAAGAGTAAAGTCTGAAAAGCTTCCTCACCTTCTTCTTGATCTTCTGGATTTCAGCCTGAGTCACTGCATGTTTGATCTGCAACTGTGACAGACAAAAACAATCACAATACAGTCAAAGTGTGTGTGTGTGTGTGTGTGTGTGTGTGTGTGTGTGTGTGTGTGTGTGTGTAGTTGCAGTAGGTGAAATTAGAATTGCATTGTGTGTATTGGATTGAGTCTTACTTCTTTATATTTGTGTGCTAGCTTTTCTGGGTCGACTTCAACCGGAGACAGCATGTCCTCGTTCTCTGCCAAGTCAAACACCTCGATGGAGTGCGGGTATGTGGGGCTGACCTCCTCCTCGTCCTCTTCCTCATCAGTGATGTCATCACCAGGCTGAAGGACAGAGCAGAGAGAAGATGCTGTTGGACTGGATGTTCTGAATATTTGATCACCTGAAGCACTTCTAGGGCTAAAATCCATAAAACATCTATATAAAATTTTGTCTCATCTTTAAATGACGAGTGAAACCCTGCCTGGTTACTGTGTTGTTTAAGCATTTGAACTATTGTGTAAATGAGTTTGTGAGTGACAAATTATGTGAATAAAGTTATTAATTTGCCGTCTTGAAGCGCTCTGGGCTGCGCAGTCACTACACAAAACACGCAAGAATATTTCTCCTCCGTCCTCGATGTAAATTATTTTTTAAAACCGCTAATATAAATGATAACACTTCATTAGACACAACGGTTAGTGTAAAAGAGGTTTTTGCAAATTGCTTATACAGAAAATGTAATTGAAAGAAAAATATATAAATATGTTCTCAATGACCTCGATTACTTTCATATTCATACTAGCTTCGATATGTTTGACCTTGGTTCCCCAATCAGAGAGGAATTAGCATCTATTAGCAATTAGCATCTAGATCTATCTATCTAGAAGGACATGTTTCATAGAGAGAAGCGCCTTTTGGTGGCCAAAAGATGTGGTTAACTCTTCTTGCAAAAACAAAGGTGATTTTGTTCAATTCTGGTCTAGAATTATTATCTCTCAAGCTTTACTCCACAGTATTAAGTAGTCAGCAAAAGAGACCAATGATGAGTTGTGCTGCAGGTTTGTGGGAAATTGAGTTTAATACCGCAGGGATGTAAATCAGACCTGGGGCTATGTTAAAGGAATAATTTTGAAAGCCCAAGAGAAGATTTAGCCGTTTATTTCTCAATTAATTAAAACTTAATATATTAAGAAGCGGTTTGCCAGATGTCTTACAATTGCTATAATGGGATTCTACTGTATAATATTGTGGACGTTATGAAAGGAACATCTACCTGACTGCGATATGCTCTGGGGTGATGGAACTTTCATGAGATGATATGCAAGATGGGGTTCATGAGATGAAAGATTGGTGAAATCAGTTTGATGAGGATTTGAACATTTGATGAAATCTACAATGAAAAAGGTTGGTTATAATAAGCATTCACAAGAGACAATAGGTCAGAAGTCACACTCACCTCTTCCTCATACTCTTTGTAGTGGCCGCATTGCTGTTCCATCATCTCCTGCTGCCAGCGTTCCTGCTCCAGAGTCTGCTGGATTAGCTGAGCCACTTCACTCTGCTCGCCTGGCTTCTCTCGCCCTATAGTGAACCTGGACAAACCAAGAGGAAATATCTAGTCACTAGTTAAAATATCGAGTCCTTACACAATATGGCTAATTTTTAACTTGAACTTTTAATTCAAACTTTTCACTCCTTTCAGATCAGGTTGTGTATGAAAAATCTAAGGATTTTATTTGGAGATGGTGTTGGTACTGTGGAACTGTTGCCTCACAGTTCTTTTGCATTTGTCTTCACTTTACTTGCCAGTAGAGTAATAATAAGAGTGAAACCCTTTTTACTCCATTAGAATTAAAACTTTACTGGATATCTAAACTGTGGAAAAAACTTTGCCAAAAGCATTTGTACATAATTATTATAGTGTTAAAAGAAGTAATGTTTAGGCTAATCTGTTACGTGCCGGTAAGGGAACTGATGACTGAATGTGGTGATGATGGAATATGGTTTTTAAAAAAAAAAAACAAATTCACTGGAATTTAACAGAACATCATAACTCTAAGTCAACACAATGAGTTAGCCGGTCATGCCAACTGTTCTGCCACCGGGAGAAAGAGAGAATCAGGATTGTGACAAAATCTAGTAATATTTGAGCAGCCTTTTGGCTGCAAACAATGTCAAACAAAACCATTAGAACCACCGACGGTCCGACAAAATCATCCAAACCATCAGATCCATCAAACACACAGACAGACAAAACCATAAACAGAACATTCAAACACAGTCAGACACAAACACACACACACAGCCAGGCAAAACCCTCAGAACCATCTAAAACAGCCAGACAAGCCAGACAACATCAAACGCAGTCAATCAAAACCATCAAACATAGACAGACAGACAGACAAAACCATCACACATAGTCATTAGTCAAACAGAACACTAATATATATATATATATATATATATATATATATATATATATATATATATATATATATATATATATATATATATATATATATATTAGGGCTGTCAAAGTTAACGCGTTAACTTGTGCGATTAATTACATTTGTTTAATCGCGTTAAATTTTATTAACGCCATTAATCGCACTTCCGGTTTTCTGGTATTTCTGGTTTTGCCGGTTTTTCCGGTTTTTGAGTTTCACTTCAAAACCATTCAGTATTATTTGTACAGTTTTTTGCAAAGCTGAAATCACAGCGCGCTTATAGAAAGAAAAGAGTGCAATTAAATTATTTGCAGTCTCTCAGACGACTGCGTGCATATGCGACCATATGTCCATATGTCGGACTTTTGTTCCTTTAGATAAAAATGTGTGATCAGTCTTTTCAGCTAGACTAGTTATCAGTGCCATACTTTTGCCACACAAATATACAAATACATATCCCTTGTCTCTTTTCCTCAAAATAAATTATTTATTTCTTTTTTAATTATTATGACAGGCTTACCCATTGTTTTCTTTAGTCAAAACGGTATATTACAGTATTTAAACAAGTGTATATTTTGTGTTGAGTTTACATTAATTTACATTTTACACTTCAATATTCAAGATTTTATATTTGTTCATGTTATTAATAATTGTTAATACTAAAGAATTATTAATAATAAATTATTATTATTATTTGTGATTTAATCACGATTAATTTGGTTGAGGAAGTGCGATAAACTAGTTAAAAATGTAATCGTTTGACAGCCCTAATATATATATATATATATATATATATATATATATATATATATATATATATATATATATATATATATTATATATACAGTAATCCCTCGCTACTTTGCGGTTCGACTATCGCGGATTCACTGTATCGCGGATTTTTTTCTTTATTACATATATTCGCGGATTCATTTTTTCCCGACTGTATTTCGGCGGAGGATGCTCGCAGTGCCTTGAGACGAACCCGGGCCGCCAGCTGTGGAAAACGCGCCCGTGTCTGCACACGAGCGCGCGCTCCCACCCGATCCTCCTGTTCACACCTTTGAAAATGAATATTTCCGCGGGGACGACGCGTGCGGCGGGGAGATTGTTAACATTACTTTAATAAAGAATACTACTTGGAAAAAAGTGTTTTAAAGGTCGGAATAAGTGTTAAATAAATATGTAAATGTTGTTTCTCCACTTCGCGGAAATTCAACTATCGCGGTCGTGCTTGGAACGTATCTACCGCGATAAACGAGGGATTACTGTATATATATATATATATATATATATATATATATATATATATATATATATATATATATATATATGTATATATATTTATATAAATATATTATATATATATAATTGTTATTTATTTATTAATTTTTTTATACAGTGCTACGTTCAGTCTAGCTATGGAAACAATTTAACTTCTGTCTGAATGAAATTGCCCTGAATACATTATTGACAACAGGCAAAATCTTACCGGACTGTACCAGAAGTGTTTCTCAAGACCGAGGCAGCAAAGCTCTGTGTCACACCAACCAGGCTTGTTCCATCAACCTCGACAATCAAATCATTCACCTGGATCCTAGAGAAGAAAGAAAGTGTGAACACTGTACAGCTAAAGCTTGGTATGATGTCCAGTGAATATTGTGAGTAAAGATTATTTGTCTTAACCTGCCATCCTGATGCGCTGCTCCTCCGTCTGTCACTGTCTTCACAAATATACCAAGCTTCTCCAAACCCATGTCTGCTCCAGCACCCATTCCGATAATACTGATACCCAAACCTCCACTGTCTGGACAACAGGACAAACACAGAGAAAGATTTGAATGCCCAGGAATGCACAACAAGTCCTGATGACTCAAAAAGTAATTTACGTAATTTTTTTACTCAGGTTTTTCAGTTGTCTTTTATTAACATTATGTTTCCAGACATAAACTTCATTATTTTGGTACATGTAATTATTATTTTTTATTTATTTTATTTTACTAAAAATGTGTACTGTATTCAATCATCCAATTTTTTTTTTACTTTTGCATATGTTTCAAAACAATTTCGTTTTAAATATGCAACTTTATATCCTGCTTTTGCTGTGTTAAGATTTTTTTTAATAAAATCTACTAAATCTGCAAAAGACGTTTGACTTCTTTCTGGTTAATGCTGGAGCCTCAAAAAATATTCATTACACACAATCTTCATTCACAGCTACGTCAGATGGGTCATACCTTTGAGCAGCTCAACAGGAAACAGATCCAGTCTCTCCACACGTTTCTCAAGCTCATATTCGGCAGAAGCAGCCATTGGATCAATGTCTTCGTTCCTCCGGTCATAATCCTCGTTGGAATATGTTGAGAAAACCTGTAAGATTTATTTTGTTTTAATGAACAATGTACGTGTATTCAGATTCAAAAGTAGGCCAGTGACATCACAACCACTTAATTTCCCACAATCCCCTGCATGTCGTCACCCTCATCACAAGTCAATCTGCCTGTGCTTTCACCTGGATTATAAAGCAAGGCATTCTGATTATGACCTGCCAGCTGAGACTACACATCCTTCTGGAGCCTGAGAAAATGGCGTTGCCTTGCGTGTGTTTAATCTGCTGTGCTGCTCAGGTGTGAGATGGATCCATTCTATCATGTGAACAGTGGAATCTGGGTCGAGATTAATCATGAAAATTAAAAACAATGCGATAAAATGGCACCCTAAACCCTTTTTGGTTCATTTACCAGATTAACTAGAAGAGTTAAATATATATATATATATATATATATATATATATATATATATATATATATATGTATCTAATTCTATATCTATATCATCAATTTGAGTGTATATCTGTCTGTCTGTCTATGTCAATAAATCTTTCAGGACAGTATATCTGCCTGTTTGACTTTACAGTCATTTGGCTGACTTTACGGTTCCTATCTGTCTGTATCCTTGTCTGTCTGCCAGTTGCATATCTATAATGTGGGCACACAGGTAGAACATAGCGTGGGAGAGCCAGCACAACTAACCTTGATTGGTGCCGTGCTAAACTGAATTTTACGCCGCGCAGGGGATTCTTCTTCAACGGACAATCCGGGAATCTCAGAACAACATGTTTCTGGCTCAAAAGAGCCGTCTTCTTCATCCTCGAGCTGAGCTCCATTAAAGTCTTCCTCCACTGCACCGTGATGACTGCAATCAACTCTTTCAATTGCACAGCAATCCTCCTCATCTTCATCATCATCCTTCATTTCACCGTTCTCCACACGTCCCTCCGTCCCATCGACCACACTGGAGGTACCAACTTCTGCAGTCTCTCTCTTCACAGCCTCTCCATTATCCAGTCTACACATGTCAGCAGATGTAAGACCAGTCTCATCTTCTGTTCCACTGGAAGCCTTGCACTGACTGGCACCACACACATCCTTCTCGTCGGTGAGATTGTCACCCAAATACTTTTCCATTTCTGTGAGACAACCCTGATTCACAGAAGCTCCATTGAGGCTCCTCATTCTCTCATCATTTTCCTGATGCTCTGCCGCATCCTCACTGGTCCCCCCCGGAGGAGAGGCCCGGGCACGCTTGATGGTTTTGCTTTTGAGCGCGCCGACCCCGCGGTGAGGAAGCGGCGGCGTGTTCGAGAGCCGATGAAGGTTGTTCCGAAGCTCGGCAGCCCGCTCAAACACGGCACTGAGCTGGCTGACAGTGGGCGACACCGCCTCGCAGGTGCGGCCGATCACGGCACTGAGGTGGCTGACTGTGGGCGACGCGGCCTCGCACGTCTCGCCGATGGCATCGAGACTGTCCAGAGACTCCGTGCTGCCGTTAAAGCGCGCGACCGTGTCCAGACGCGAGCCATCCTGGAAGTCCGCGGTGCGCTCTTTCTTCAGCAGAACGCAGTTGGCCGGCGTCTGCTTTCCCTCGAAGATCTTCCTCGTCGCCTGCAGCTTGGAGCTTTTGGGCGACGCCTCCGTTTTGCAGTCAAAGCGGTTGACGCGCTCGGAGACGCTGGAGCCCAGTTTCAGCAGCGCGCTGTGATCCACGTTCTCGTTCAGGCTTCCAGCCCGCGGCAGGCGAGCCGCTTTCTCGTCGCAGTTCTTTTGTGGCTCCTCTGCTTCTGTGGGTGAATTGGCTCCCAGCTGCATGAACATGTTCTTGATGCGGTGCACGTTGGAGCCGTACGTGCGGCCGCGGCCGATGAGCTTCGGCTTGCCATCCCGAGCCTCGTCAGTATTTAACACACTGCTCGCCGGCTTCAGTGCCTGGATCCCCGCGGCCTCGTATGCGTTCCGGTGAGGCGAGGGGCTGCGAAGAGAAGTAGAGGTGGCTGGTTTCGATGATGATGAGGATGAGGAGGAAGATTCGGTCTTCATCATGGTCTGTCAGGCTTGTCCAAAGCGCCGCGATAACAGCATCCCCAAAACGTTCGATTATTAACTAAGCGCCCTCGCAAACTGACATTTTGTCCAGTATCGCGCACAAAAAACGATGGCCAATGGATGCGCGTGCAGCGCCGGTCATCGACCGCACAATCAAACCGCCTCGTCGGTAGAAATGGTGGAAATCGCTCAGTCAGATCGGAACGATCGCAGTAAGAAGTAGAGCAGTGGATGTGCGCGACAGATGTGCGGGTTTTAATCCGATCGTGTTGATCTGCTGATGGAGGCAGCGGCAGATTTGTGTCTTTCTGCTGCAGCGCGTCACAGACGCCGCGGGTCATAAAGCGCGTCTGTTTCACACTCACTGTATAATCGTACAGTGTACTCTTGTTTAGTAGTATTACACTGCTCAACGCACAACACTAAGCACATTCGGACAGAGAAAGAGAGACGAATAAGCTCTAATAGTATAACAATACACGGGCAAACAGAAATCTAATAAATTGACAGACAGACAAATAGATAGATAGATAGACAGACAGACAGACAGACAGACAGACAGACAGACAGACAGACAGACAGATAGATAGATAGATAGATAGATAGATAGATAGATAGATAGATAGATAGATAGATAGATAGATAGATAGATAGATAAACAACGGCATAATCACATTTTGTAAATCCATTTTTTAATGATGTAATCACATTGTCACTGGTGAGATCAAAATACTTTTTTAAAAGTCTGAAAATATTATAGTGCTTATTTATAGTACAATATTTTTTATAATGCTTCGGGATGTTTGTTTTGTAGAGGAATTTATATCTCAGGAACACCCGATGCGGTAGTTGGCGCTGTTTCTATCTTGTTGACCACAAAAAAGCAAGTGAGGAAGAGCAGCCGGAACATTCCTAAGGCACGTGTGGTTCGAAACAGTAATTTTTATCCAACATTGTGAAAATAGCGTTCTGCGCAAGGCAAGTAAACATCTTTCAATATGTAATGAAAAAATTTGCTTTAAAATGTATTTTTATTGTCCGTTGTGTTTTTATTAATAGAAACGTTAATACAGAGTTTGTTGGTTACGTTATTACTGTAATAGTGAGAGTACTGTGTTCATGTGTGTTAGTATTGCGATAAAGTTGATAGGTGTGCGGTTGTATTAAAACGGTTTTCGCGGTACTGTAGGTTTAGATACCTGGGCATTTTTATATAAACACTATTCTCTCTCTTACCCTGATTAGTTATACGACAAAGTAACACATCGATGAATTACTACTAAATTTGCAACAATATACACATTCAACACAATAATGTATTACAATGTATTGTTTTGTTTGTAGTATTGTTTATACCTAACAATAATTTGTTGAGAAGACAATTGACAGGCACTATGTTCTTTGACGCGTTTTTATCTGTAGATGTAAACACAGTAGCACAGTGTGTCTTCATTGGAGTGACATGACCGTTGTGTTCTTGTAGATGACGTCATTAGCGCACCAGTTGAAGCGACTGGCTTTACCACAGCATGATTCCAGTCTGCACACCCGGAGAGAAGCAGTGTCTCTGCTCTTCGACCCCAAAGAAGCCGCTCGCACTGACCGAGGAACTTTCTTCGCCTTGGGTGAGCAGCACCATTAACATGATGGTGTAAATAGTGTCACTTTTTTTTTGTTCAACTGTAAATGTTAAAATTTGGGAGATTTATTTTTTTTTACAATTATGCGTTATGTACATTGTGCTACTGTTTGGGTTCAGCTTGTATGTTTTCTGTCAAAAAAGGAAAAAAATGAAAAAATTGAAGTAACTTTAGGCAAAATTTGCCAGAAGTATGAATCATTTGTGCCATGACTGCAAGTATGGGCCTGCACATATTTACTGTATTTGTCAGGTATAACACGAATCACATATTTGATTGTTCATTGTGTAAAATTTATTTCATCCATTTAAACTTTTAGTCAAAGAATATAAAGTGCTTTCTGAACCTGTGGCGAGGTTTTACTTTGAGAATATGACAAACCGTTTTACTGCAGCCTAATAATACACAGTCTCTGCTGATATTTTACATATTACAATGAACTCTTTGGTTCTTCTGTTTTTGGTGGCCGTGGTCAGGCTGCACAGGACTCGAGGAGTTGATGGGGATAGAGCCGGCTTTTTGTGAGTTCCAAGAGACTCTGTTCAGCCATGCTTCTCAGACTCTTGAGCGCAGCGTTCAGTCCAAAGAAATCAACAAGAAACTAGACAAGAGTATCTCGCTGTTCCTCACACGACTCTCGCCGTACTTCCTGCTAAAGCCTGCATTGAAGTGCGTCGAATGGCTCCTGCACAGGTGATGTCATCATGTGGGGTTATAATCATAATAAACTGATTTTAATGAATATGATTTGTGGATGGTTTCTATAAGAAGCGCCGTCCTTGTCAATGGGATTCAGTAACTTTATTTGCACATTGAGTCTTTGTACTTGTGTAATAATGCGCTTGATTTGTGATTTCAGGTTCCACATTCACCTGTACAACCCAGACTGCCTGATCGCTTGTGTTTTACCTTATCACGAGACCAACGTGTTTGTGCGAGTCATTCAACTTTTGAAGATTGATGATCCAGTCCACAAATGGCACTGGCTGAATGCCCTTAAGGTACGTTGCTTATGATTCACTGTTGAAAATTAGAAGTAAAAAACTCTTTGGTTTATATCTATACACAAATGTATTTCTGTTTTAAAATGGCACTTGGGCTAAAAAATTAGGCGAATGTATTGCTCTTGGTTTGAGTGGATTTTTATGTTTCGTTTTTCAGGCTAAAAAGTCTGTTCTTGTTGTTTTAGATTCATGATATAATAAACAAAGATTAAAAACAGCTGTTGGTATCATTAGCTATAGTCTAAAAGACAATTTGATTGTTACACACTTTATTAAACAGGTTGACTTGTCTGGTTTTACGTAAATCAAATGCTGTATGTAATCAGCATGGTAGGAAAAGCATGGATTTGTGATGATCAAATCTGCTTGGTGTTTTTCCTAAGTTTATGACGGGGTGGCAGTTTGTTGGGGTGGTGCGTTGGAAATAAAAATAGTTTAAGACTATTTGGTTTAATAATACTAAAATGCACAGACATGTTCTATACATTTTAAAATATTTCTGTTGTTTTTCAACGGTAATAAAAAAAAATTAACTTGATCTTCAAGAGAAGCATGGTGCAAACAATTTAGTGCCAACTAAATTTAGAAAAGAGAACACATTATTTGATGCTGATTGTATACTTTCTTTACCTAGTCTAAATTTAGTATGAACTGCAACATTTTCTGCTCAATGATTTTTTTAGGAAGCTGGTGTTCCATTAGCCAGAGGAACTTTGCTCACACACTGCTACAAGGATCTAAGCTTTATGGATTTCATTTGTTCAATGGTGACTAGATCAGTGAAGGTAAGACTTGTTGGCTTTGTGCTTGTCTACAAAAAACGAATCTGAAAATAAAGTCAATATATCATTTTTGTTTTTAGGCATATTCTGAATGTTTCCGTGATGGGAACTGTCCACAGCTTAGAGTTATTTTCTCTTTTTATGCGTCTACCATCGTTTCCACACTTGCTGCAGTGGAGAAGATAAATGAACCAATTATTGCCAAATTGCTGCCACATGTACAAATGGTAAGACACTGTGAAGCGGTTCAGTGTTACACTTCTGGATACCTACACACACTAATATTTTGTAGGCCTTTTAAAAAACATTCAATAAAATTTCACAAAACGCGTGCAATACATTTTATTTATATATTTATATATTTTTTTAACCCCAAAACACAATTTTTTTATATTTTTATTATATATATAATATATATTATTATATATTATAATATATAATATATATTATTATTATATATATATTAGAATGAATCCCCTTACACTTTTTTTTATTGCAAGACAAGATAATTACAGGACTATTTCTGATGCCTTTCCTGGGTAACCAAACTGTGACATAGTAAAGAGAGTAAAGACATGGTTTTATAATATTGTTGAGTTATAACTGTTTTGGCCAGTTTTTGTTTCAGAGAAACAGAGAAAAATACTTTTTTTTTTTTTTACCCTCTCTCTGATGTTTTTTTTTTTTTTTTATCCAGGGTCTGAAGTCTGAGCTGTTGGATTACAAGGCTTCCAGCTACATGATTGTGTGTCAGATGGCGGTGAAGGTGCAGATGGAGGCTTCGTTGCTGGAGACCCTCACTCTTCAGCTGTGCAAGTATCTTGTTCGGACTCCAAAGCTCCACAGGGAAGGTTTGAGCGCCATGATTGTTCTCCTGCAGAACCAGAAAGGTCACTTAGTCGGACCAAGGTAATTTTCTCACTTGTATTTTTACATGAGTGTATTTATCAAGGTCTTCTTGAATATTATTTGTGTATTTTACTTTTTACGTTTTATATTAGTGTGACAAATATTTGTTTTTTGTTCAGGTCATTTAAATACCTGAGTGGCGTCCCCAGCCTAGTCTCCACGCTGAAGTGTATATCCACAACACATGACATCAGTCCCATACTGTACTACCTGCTGCCCCATCTAATTCACTCTGCATTCAGCCCGGATGGTGGGTATTCTTTTCTAATTTACATCTGCTGGAAGATGGATTATTTATGTTTTCTGTGAGTGACTTCTCCGTTTCATTTTTCTCCTTTCTTCTTGGTTGTGTCTGTGCAGGAGAACTACAGACTGCTTCGTCTGAGCCATCTGAGCGCTGTGTTTTGTTGGAGTCAGTGTTCCAAGAGTTTCAGCTTAGCAGTGGTCTGATGAACACTGCCGCAGAGTAAGGATATCTGCAAACTATTGTAGTTAGGAATTCTCGCAATGAAAGATTTATTGTATTTGTTATTTTGCTACAAAGAATAAAACGCTTGACATTAATTACATATCTTCTGCTGCAAGCTTTTTGCTGATCGTATTGACTGGTCTGATTTTCTGTGGATTGCCGAGTATAGTGTTTAAACGGCTGTATGTATGTGATTTCTGATTGTCCTCACAGACTGCTGCTGAAGAAATACATGTCCTGTGGTGAAGGGTGTTCCTCTGAGCACATCTCAGATCTGAACCGCAGGGTTCGATTTGCTGTCCAGTTGTTTGAGTCACGGTAGGTTTGCGTTTTTACTGGCGTGCATAAACCAGTACTTTAAACGGCATGTCTTACCTTTTTAAATGTTGATTGCAATCTATTCTCAGGTATCCGAAAGCTTTAGGTCTGGTTCTGGACAGTCATGTCACAAAAATGTCCACTGCGGAGGAAAAGAACTTGCTTCACCAATTCATTTCTCTCACTGTGAGCTGTGGGAAATATCAGGTAGGCAATTGCAATTAGTGTAACTATATTCATCATTAAAACATCAACTTCTTCATAATAAATTGATATGTCATGTGTACAGTAAACCACGAGTAATCACGCTGGTTTCTATGAGTGGTACTGTACAACAACGTGCTACAGAATTCTTTTCCTAAGCATTGAAAGTGTCACGTACACACGGATATAATGCGCCTCAAATATATTAAACAAATCAGCAGCCATTCTGGTAGTTTTTCTGTATAAAGTTGATGTATTGTAATATGTATTAATTTTCATGTTTATTGTGATATGTTTCCGATAACAATTTTTGTTTCCTTTTTGTAAGTAAGGGCTGTTTTTAGGGTATCAAATAATGCAAATGCCTACCAGTTTGATTTAACACTTCTGAAACAACAAATTGGCTCTATTTATCATTGATTATACAATAAAGTTTTAAATAACTAAGGATATTAATCTGTGAAGACACACCCCATGTTAATGATTTTACATAATCATTTTAAGCAATGACATGAGATAGAAAACCAATAAACTTAGGCAACACTTGTTGTTGTGTGTTCCTGCAGATTCTGCCGGAGTCTGACACGTCTCTGATGCTCAGTCTCAATCACACGCTCCCAGCCGTGAGACTGGTGGCTGTAGAACACCTGAAAGATCTCTTCAGCTCACGCCAGGTTTGCATCTTCACCTCAGACTTTTCTCTGCTCATCTCGGGTAAATTTTGGTCCGATGTTACGTCGTCTTGTTGAACAGAGCGGGTTCAACCAGGAGTTTCTGAGAGAAGCCATGTTCCAGAGAATCAAAGATGAGGTTCCTGAGATTGTGCTGTCAACTCTTCAAACTCTTCAAGTGAGATTCTTGTTGTCTTTGAACATTACTGATACGTTTTCTACACATGACTCACATCTTGATCTCCCTACAGCTGAACATAGATCATCTGGATGCAGTGGACGTAGTTCCCTGTTTGATTTCACTTCTCCAGCGTGTCTCACTATCATCAGATTGGTAAGAACTTTGTCAATCAAACAGTTGGTTCTACAGAAAAAGTTCATTCAATTATTAAGCAAAAAGCCAAAAGTTGATCTAGAAAGTCGGAATGTTTGCACTTCTATCAGTGTTTTATGATTAAACTAATACATTGATAAATTGAGGTCTAAAATGTGTTTTTATACATGGCATGATTAGGAAACACAAGCATACATGGACACATTTCATAGCATTTTCTGATTTGGTTGTGCTTTAAGGATCGGGGTGCTTAAACAAGTTGTGCGGGTTCTTGATGATCCCCGTCTCACTGATGGCAATCTGAACATGAAGGACCGAATCAGCTGGGAGCTTTTCTCCTTCCTCTTGGTGACCAAGGCAGAGCCTGGTTGTGCGGAGCTGGAGATGGCAGTGTGTGTGGCAGAAACAGCTCTTCTTTCCCAGCATCCTCTAACTCACGGCTGGGACACAGGTAGCTGCTGTGTAGTCATCATCAACATGTCAGGTGTATTGAGTGTATAAGGCTTTTTCCACTAAGTCAGGAATTTTAAAACATTGATAAAATTTTTCGTGACATTTAAAAACAAATTAAGAGTGCTGCAGTGATTTGAACGCCGAGAAACCATAGTGAGAGTTAATCTTTTAGTCTCAGAAAACCTTAATTGCACAAAAGTTCAAAAGCATTACACCTTGAGGAAAAACCCTTTTTCTTACTACTAAAATGTACATGTAACTATAATTAATGCAAAATCAACCATTTTAAAATGTTCAGTTTAATTTGATTTTGGTGACTCTCTTCAGAAGTTTTAACCTGTTTTACCACTAAAACAGGTTAAAATTACATTTTATTGTGGTAAATGTACACAAGCAAATGGAAGTAAAAGCCTTCAAAGAACATGGACTGTACCATACAAACAAATAGTGAATTCTTTCATCAAAGTGTTTCATGTCCGTCTATGATCTTTGAAATACTATAATCTCCTTTTTTAATAATATCATTTTTTTATTTGGTACATATATACATGCATACATATGCTTTACTGCCTGGGAACAGTAATATTAAACCTGCAGTGATGAAAACTCACATTGTCTGGTGCCGTAGAGCTGAAGGAGCTGTTGAGGAAAACCTCTCCCTCAGATGTGCTGCGACTCGTGAACCAAACACTCTCCACTTCACTAGTCCGGAACATGGCCGAAATGAATTCCACCACTATACGCAACATGGTAAGAGTCGAGGTTCCGGGCAAACGTGAAGTTCTCTGCTTGATGCTTCTTGTGTCCCACAGCTGAGAAACATGTGTGATCATTTGAAACTTCAAGCCGGCAGTGTGCAGAAGGAAGCCATGTTTGTGCTCCTTACTAACACATTGCTTCAAAGTTTCCAGTCAGTGACGGAGAGTCACCAGCTCCACACAGCCCAAAGCATCTACAAGCTCCTGGAGCCTTTATTACTGCGGGTCTCCACTGCCACATACACACAGGTCTGACACTCCTCACCCCACTCTCTCACTGATGAAACTTTAGTGTCGTAATCCTGAATCCACTCGAATCTTTAGAAATGGAGAACGCGTGTGTGTGTGTGTGTGTGTGTGTGTGTGTGTGTGTGTGTGTGTGTGTGTGTGTGTGTGTGTGTGTGTGTGAATGATGGATTGAACCCAAAAGAAATCTTGAAATCTCAAGTGTACAAACACAACTTGCACACACATTCAGACAAGAAACACTCAACCGGTGCACTGAATCCACACAACAGTAAACACTAGATCTCGTATTAAAGCACACACAAACACCACACTGAAATATAGACACACACACATTCATCACCATTGATACTCACATGCATACCAACACAACATATGACAAAAAGGCACACAACAGGCACACACTGACATTCACTAACTCTGGTTTAACTTGGGTTCTGCGGAGTTGTTTCTGTTGTCAATATGTGTGTGTGTGTGTGTGTGTGTGTGTGTGTGTGTGTGAACAGGTCAGCTGTGACGAGGCGCAGGCTCGTGTGCCGGTGTGTGTGGCTTTGGGCTCTTTCCTTCAAAAGGTGGGATCCGGCACCAGTGCAGAGAGAGAATATCACTTCCTCCTTATCTCTCTCCTGCGTCTCTTCATCTCCACACTCAAGTGTCAGGATCCGACGCTCACAGGTATTCTGCCCAAACACAAGCCACGTGCCACATTGAATTGAATTGAATTGAATTGAATTGAATTGAAAAATCCTTTATTAGTCCCACAGCGGGGAAATTTCACGTCACAACAGCAAAAACAAATCCAAGCAAATAAATAAACAAATAAACAAACAAACATCACCATAACAACTCAGTGTTGAGTCCTAGTAGTTAAAATCAGAATACTGAAGACTGCCAATTTCAATTTTATTATTAACATAATTCATAAGAGAACTTTGTTTGTAGATGAGTCCTGGTGGAATCCAGAAAACATGGACGCCAGCACCTGCTGTTATCTTGAGCTCCTGCTCCGCTTGTTTGACCTGGTGACCTCAGGGGCCAGTGAAGGGCCGTTGGCTCCTTGCTTCAAGAGTGTCATGCAGCTTCTGCTTCAGGTGATGTGCTTTTCTAATACGGATGGATGATTATACACATATACGCTGACGTGCACGTCCATGATCCTCCTGTAGGTTCATCTCAATGAGCCCATGTTCCTGTTTAAGTTCCTTTCGTTTGTCTGGAGCTATAATTGTAATCTGGGTGATCAGCTGGACTGTCGAGTGAGCTTTGTTCATCAGACTCGCGCACTGTACGTGGGAAAGGCTTTGCTTTCTGCTCAGCCCATCAAAACACGGAACATTCTAGCATCCGGTTCCTCACCAGGTATGTAACACTCACATGCCCAGAAAATGAGTTCAGTCGTTCAAGATCATTAATATTTTTGCATTATGAAATACGACTGAAATTCAGTTTCTAGTGAAATACACACAAAAAACACTGGCGTTGACCACAGATGAGCATAATTTAGACTGAAATGCTCAAAAATAAATGACAAAAATTACAATATTATAATATTTGTCACATCAAATCTTACTGATATCGTTAACAATTTAATTTGTGTCATTTATCTCTTTGTATTTTCCCACAATGTTTTAACTGCTTTTTTTAATTGGCAAGTATCTGCTACACTTCAACAGGACACCAATCGGACTGAAATGTCTTGTGTTCTGCAGTGTTTCCCAGCTTACTGGTGTGTCTGTGCTCGAGTGTGTGTGAAGTTCGGAGAGCCAGCATTGCTGTTTTCCAGTCTCTGTCTGGTGTCGTTTCATCTCCATATCACGCTCTCCTGGAGAAACTCATGGAGAGATCAGATGAGATGATCACAGACCCTGCGTTCCTGAGCCAGGCTCTGTCCAAGGTCTACGATGAGGCGGTGCTGAGGAAAACCAAAGACAAAACACTGATGTCGTTGGAGCAGCTTCTGCATTGTGTCCAGTCTTCTTGCTGCCCGGCCTACATCTCTAAAACTTTGCTGCGGGTGCTTGAGCACGTGCGAGGAGAGGTACAGCTTCAGTTTAGTCGAAGACAATATCACACCACTGTGCAGAGCAAGAACAACTAACAATCGAACCCAACCGCATTATCAAATCACAGAAAACAAAACATTGTTTGTGGCTTAATTTTAGTTACATTGTTTTCACTTCAGTCAATTGTCTTCTATTTTCTGTTGTCATTATTCTTTTGTCATTGTTATTGCCTCTCCTGGATCATGTATGTTTATTTATGCAACAAACACTTGTAATGCATATGGACATTTTAAACTTAAATTGGTGCTATTTGTTCCATTTCTTTAATTATTTTGAAAGAAAGTAGTATTATACAGTAGATTTCAGGGCAGTTTATCCACATGGTCACAGGGTTGTACTTTGATGGGTTCAGCCCTGCAATTGCTTCTTCGAGTTATATTTTTCTTGTTCAAATTACTTACTGTTACTCTTAATAAAGCTGTTTGAACAAGTTACTTGTCTCAGTAATAGAATAAGTAATAAGCATAAGTAGTTTTTGCTTCTTGGATTGAAACAACTGTTTTTTTTTCATTACAACTCTTAAGAAAGCAACGACTAAAAAGGAACAATGTCTTGTCTGCCTCGTTTAAAAAAAATTTTTTGTTCTTTTTGCAGGCCATTCTAGAGGCCCTTCTACCACCCATAGATCGACTTCTAGAACAGTGCATTCCAGATTCCAGCTCCTTTCTTCCAGATGAGGCCCTTCTTCTTCAACTACTCATGAGCAAGTACTGTGAGAAGTCTGCGCCATTACTGGCCAAAAACCCCAGAAGCCTGGACGTCTTCATCAGGGCCCTGGGCACCACAGGAAAGCCCTATCCCACACTGCCAAGTTTCCAGATCATTGCACTGGAGCGGGTAGCTTGTGTAATAATTCTTTCAAACTGAAAAGTCATAATTTCCTGGCATTTAAATGGCGAGTGAATTTGTTTTCAGGTTGCTGGGATTGAGATTGCTTATACGGATGGTGTTGTGTACTTATCAAAGAAGTTCAGCATAATTAAAAAGGCTTATTCTCAAATCATCCAAAACATGTTTGTACAAGAGGGACATTAGGAAATTAATAGTGAGAAAATGGTGTTTTATAAACAGAATGAACTATACGAGACCGGTTCAGTTGATGTTGGCGATGTTATTTCCACAGATCACCAAAGCGTTCTTTGCTGCTATTGAAGATGTGAACGTTCAGCAGAAGATCCTCTCGGTTCTGTTTGACCTGCTGGTGGAAACCAAGAACCCCGACTGTTCACAAGCTATCAAAAGTGTCTTCAAGACGGTACCACCAAGAACTATAACAGAATATTTGTTTTTATGTTTTGTTAGAATATTTTATTTGTCACATACAAATTATATGTGGTACAAAATGTGCAAAGGGGGGAAAACAATAAAAAGATAAAAATTGAAATATAATAAAAACAAGATATGAAGATAAAATATGAATACAAATACAAAATTAAATCAAAAACACAACTGAATACCGTAGAAGTGAGTGAAACACAATTCACATGTATCTGCAGAAACATTTCTATCAGAGACCATTCTGTAATAAAAACTGCTTCATCACATGGTTGCAGTTGTGAGCAAACAACCAGCAATAAAACAATCAATTCAACCTGTGTTTGTGACTGTGCTGCAGATTACGGTAGACGGCGCTTTGGTGGCCATTGAACTGATGCCGGCAGAGAAGAGCAGAGTCGCCGCTTCACTTCAGCAGACACGCAAGAGCAAAAGACTCCAGAGGTGAAGACTTCCTGCCAGGATACTACACGTCACACCTCTGATATCATCGATTTAACCATAGTTCTTCCGACAGCCACACACAGGACGTCTCAGGGGCTGTGCCACCGGTGGATTCCGTCTGCTGGCCCAGGGTCACCATGATTTTAGAGTTGCTGCAGTACAAGAAAAAGCTGAAGAATCCTCAGTGCCTGGTGCCTGCTTTATTCAGCTTGCTCACAAGGTCAATCTTCTTTTCACATGTGCTTGGGTCCTTTTGGGTCTTTGCTTTGCTTATCCTATCAAGTCAGTGAATTGTAGACACACACACACACACATACACGCACTCTCACTCAAGGTCTTATGCATAAGCTCTAAGGTGCAGATTGGTTTTAGTGTCTCGTTCAAGGACTCTTCAGTTATGGTTTCTGCAGGCTATTCAAACTTGCAACCTTCGCTATTAGGCCACAACTGCCCTAAGTGAATGTGTAAAGACATTGAGACCTGAGACATATGCTGCTATATTACCATGAATGTTTACAGACAAATAAGCCCAATTTGTGACGTGACAGACTCTTTATGCTTCACTAGGTCTTTTTTCAGGGAGCGTGTAAACAAGTGAGATACTCACACAATGAAAAATGTGTGTTATAGATGTCTGGAGCCTGAAGCAGCCGATCAGGAGAACATGGAGTACACAAAACAGCTGCTGCTTGCCTGTCTGCTCAACATCTGCCAGAAACTCGCTCCTGCTGGAAAAGGTAAAGCCTGCATGCTTTCACTAGGCTTTAAATCATCAGTGTCAGGACCTGACGTTTGGATCATTATGAATTCTGATTTATTTTGTTTGCAGCCTAGTGCTCTATGGTCTTTATCTTTGAACAATAAATATTACTTGCGTCACAGTTTAATCTGAACACCATACTTCTGAGAAATTGTCTCCTCTAGCGTGCTGACTTTTATGTTATTGTGCTGGTGAATTCTGAAAGCTTAAAGACGTTCCTTCTTTCCTTACTTTCCATCACATTGCTTCCAATAATTCTAGTCATTCTGTTTTCTCTGCAGATCTGCTCGAGGAAGACAAGTTCAATGTGGAGCTGGTGGTGCAATGTGTCAGAACGTCCAACATGCCTCAGACTCACCATCACGCACTGCTTCTACTTGGGGCTTTAGCGGAAATCTTCCCGGTGAGTGCTCGTGCACACCTGTACGTGGACGCGTGACATAACATCAGACTCTGATTGCTCAATTCCTAGAGTAAAATATTGGCCTTTCTTTCACTGCTTGCAGGAGAAAGTTCTTCACAACATCATGCCCATCTTCACCTTCATGGGTGCCAGCATCATGCGGCTGGACGATACATACAGCTTCCAGGTCATCAACAAAACCGTTCAGGCTGTCATCCCTGCTCTCATCAAGGTCCGTATACTTTCCTCGACATGCAAGAACCACTCCTTGACTGAAGAACTGATGAGAACTTCTCCACAGGCCCATGAGGAAGCCACGGAATGGTCTGAAGGCCGTGTGGAGATGGTGGTTACTCGCATAATGCACGTGTTTGTGGATGCGCTTCCTCATGTGCCTGAGCACAGACGTATTCCCATCCTCGCAAAGCTTCTGGCCATGCTAGGCCCGTCTAACTTCCTGTGGATCCTAATGCTGCTTCTGTTCAAGCAGCATGTCACACAGACATCCTTCAACACGGCCAAGGATGAAAAGGTACAAAAAGAGGGATCTCAAATTCAAGCACGTCACTCAGCGCTTGTGCTTTTCACAGGAGGCGGTGGTGGAGAGAGATCAGGACTTCTGGATCTCCGTTTGCTGCGAGTTTGAGGTCAAGGAGCAGCTCACGGCCCTAATAAAAATCCTGCAGTTTCTGAAGACACTCCCACAGGACAGTGATGAAGGTGAGTGTTAGAGCGACGACCAACAAATTCTATAGGAAAAGTTTATGGTATTAACAGACTGTCTGAAAACTGTAATTTGTTTTTGCAGCTCCTGTAAAAGGAAAAATGAAAGAAGAAACCACATCAGACCTGATCTTTAGCGTGGAGAGTCACAGTGGCAAGGACCTGCGGCATTTCAAGTTCATCGCCGTCTCGTTCATGACTCAGCTGCTGGCTTCTGACAGTTTTGTGGGAAAGGTAGAACCTCTTCGGCTGAAACGCGGCTGCTGGTGTGAGGCTGAGAGTGATGCTGTGGTGTTTCACAGGTGGCCGGATGTGTGGATGTGACAGAAAGCGCTCTGCAAAACCTGCAGCAAAGGTGAGCTAGCCTCCCGCTGACTTCCGTGTGAAGCCTCTGACTGAATGTGGTTTCTGTGTTAGTTTGCTGGAGGAGGTTCTGCGCTACATCCACGTGGTCGCTCGCTGTGTTGAGGACAACTCTGACAAACCCACTGCCAAGTTCTGGAGAGCTCTGCTCAGCAAGACCTATGACGCCCTGGACAAGGTGAGAGGAGCATCAGTGTGTTCTGATAATGAACACTCACTCCACTTGCTGACCTTCATGTCAGCAAGGTTTATCAGTCTTCTGAAACATTAGCTTCTATCAACTGTGTGTGGACAGGTGAACGCTCTTCTGCCCATGGACACCTTCATCACCGTAATGAAGGGGCTGATGGTAAACACTCTCCCTTCAGTCAGAAGAAAGGCCATGGAGCTGCTGAACAACAAGCTGCAGCAGCGAATAAAGTGGCAGGATGATCAGGTTTGTGCATTTACTCTATTGCGTGTCCTTTTAGCGTGCTTTCACACTGTAGTTCTGTTCATTTGGTCCGGACCAAGGACTATAATGATACATTGTTGCATTTCTCTGGCATTTTAGTCTCCTTTCACACCACACTTTTTGCTCTCATCCGAACCGAACCAAAATTCAGTCATGTGACAACATTCACGTCACTCATTGGCCAGATATGTCCTTTTAATATTTCTAAACTTCTTTTCAACTAATCAGAATTAGTTATTTAGCGGGTAAATTCCATAAATAAAGCAAATGGACAACATGCCGTTATTTAGTCTGGAGAGTCGTTTTTGCATTTGGTACAGTTCAAGTTCAAGTTTCACACCACAATCGAACCTAACCAGAGTCTTGGTACGCTTGTTTGGTCCGCTTTTGTTGCGGAACAGAGTTCGATTGTTCCACTTTCCACTTTCACACCTGCCCAAACGAACCGTACCAAACAGAGAAATGAACTCTGGTGCGATTCAATCGAACTAAAAAAGGCAGGTGTGAAAGCACCCTTACTGAGCTGTTAAATCAATAAGGTGATTTATTTATTTTTTGACAGATTGCTGCTCTTCTGGACCTTATTGACAACCTTCTTAACATCGTGGGCCGCAGTCATGGACAGATTCCTTCTCCTGAAGAAGCAGAAGTGGCCATCAACCGTCAGACGGCCCTTTACAGTCTTAAGCTGCTGTGCCGCTGTTTTGGCCCTAGCCACAAGGAGGCGTTTGTCCCCGTGTTGAAGAAAGCAGTGGAGCTGGTTTCCTGCAAAACCGAGGAGAAGAACGTGACAGGAAGTGCACTTCTGTGTGCGGCCGAGGCCACAGCCACGCTGAAAGCACTTGCCATTCCTCAGATCCACAGGTAGGTCACACCAGAGCTGAACTTGTTCCGTGCGGGGACCTAACGCCGCTCCGTGTGTGATGGTGTCAGGCTGATGCCGGCAATACTGGATACGCTGAAGGAGAGGAAAGATCTGATGAGCAGTGAGGTCTATCTTCTGAGCGCTGTCACCGCACTACAGAAAGTTTCTGAAACTCTGGCGCACTTCATCAGCCCGTATCTGCAGGACACCATCATGCAGGTCAGTGAAAGTGCTAGAAGCTGCAGTGATTACGTGCCTTTTGTGACAATTTCCTTTCCCTGTGGCTTTAGGTTTCACGCTTGACGTTAGTGGCGGACAAACTGGCGTCTTGTCCTCAGTTGACCGGACGTCTGTCTTCTCTCAGCTCCACGCTCGCCACAAAAGTGCCCTCTAGAGTTCTGCTTCCCGCACTGACTGGCAGCTACGGTCTTTTTCTGGAGGAACACCAGGTACAGTCCAACATAAAGAAGTTTTTTGTCTATAGAATGCCATGCCTGCCTCGTTCGATCTTCTCCTGAAATTGATCATTTCGGGGGATTAATAACAAATTGTGGCCCATGTAAAGATCGTTTTGATTGTATTTTGATCTGTATGATCAAATACTGCTACTTTGTCCTCGATAAGACCACTGCATTATTCCCATAGTTTAATTCCCATAACTCATAATTCTCTATCCTCTGACAAGATGTGTTTTTAGGCATTTAAAAAAAAATCTTTGTAGTTACCCAACATTTGCTATTTGTTGTTTCTTCTTCAGGTGAACGTTTTATTCTCACAACCTTTTTCTTAGTTTCTTATACAGGAGGATTGTAACAGTTCTTGATAGATTTTTTGAAGAACTAGAGCAGCAGCATGTTAACTTCTACTTAAATGCTGAATGTAGTGACTTCTTTTCTTATACAAATTATATTTGTGACTTACAGGACAGACTGAATCCAGTTATAAACCTCCTGAAGGAACACATTGCTGGCATGGAAAAAGACACACTCAACAGCCACCAGTCGGAGCTCACCTCCTTCTTCATGTCTGCTCTTGATTTCCGAGCACAGCATGGCCAGGTACAGTGCCTCTGTTCTTGCTCTCGTTGTTCACGCCGAGGTTGACGTGGATGTTCTGTTGGACAGGGAGACCTGAAGAAGACGTCCGAGGTCGAGGCCACAGTGATCGAGTGTCTGCTCGTGATGGTGATGAAGCTTTCTGAGGTGCCATTCAGACATCTGTTCTTTAAGGCAAGTCATCATGTTTTCACAAAAGCTGACAGTGCCTCCTACAGCTCATCTTTTGTAATATTGTTTTGTTAACTGTTTTTCTTATTTTTGTTCCAGTAAAAGTCACAAATTAGGTTTGTTAAAAGAAGAGAAGTATTTAGCCAGCATTTTAGGTTTTTGGAAAGTTAAAACACCAAGAAAGTAAGCAGGTGCTTTTGTTCGCATTAATAGAAATGTTATTTTGTGCTGAAAAATCAGTAGGGTGCTTACATTCGTGTAAATATGGCACTTTTAAAACTTTTTGTAGAGTTGGACAGTCTCTGTACAGCTCTTTGGTCAGCTGGCGTTCATAGAGATGTACAAAGTTTGTACAATTAAAGGATGCCATTAGTCTGTCTACTGTGCTACGTAGTGGTGGTGGTTTGTTGCCTGGTGACCAAGGTAAAATGAACACACTGATGACAAGATTCTCGTATCATCAAACTCATGATCTTCTCCTGCAGTTGTTCGACTGGTCAAAGATGGACGGTGCAAGTAAAGAGCGTCTGCTGACCTTCTACAGACTGAGCGACTGCATTGCCAGGAAACTGAAAGGCCTGTTCCTGCTGTTCGCGGGGCAGCTGGTGAAGCCCGTGTCTGAGCTGCTGCTTCAGATTAATGTTGCACACACAGGTAGTGTAGCTACACCAGTCACTGATTCTCCTGGTGAAGCAGCAGTTCATCACCAGCTCATCACTCTTAAAGTAGTAAAATGTTACTGATTAATGGTGTGCGTGTGAGCGCGTGGATGTGTCTGAACGTCTAGATTTTAGTTTTCTGTAAATATTCAAACTTTGAGCCTCACTGATGCTTCTTGTTCCGCAGAGGAACCCTTTTTCAATTCCGAAGGAGAGGACAATGAAGATAAGGTGATGAAGAGCAGGCTCCTCCTGCAGTATATACTGGACTGTCTGCAGAAGATCTTCCTGTACGACACGCAGCGTTTCCTCAGTAAAGAGCGCGCGGAGGCTCTGCTGGTTCCTCTGGTGGATCAGGTCTGTTTCAGAGGCTTGTGTGTGTGTATATACGTGATGCCCATCAATATGATGATGAGTTTGGGCTGTGTGTGTGTTGAAGCTGGAGAACGTAGCTGGAGGAGAGGAGGACTACCAGAGCTTCATCACCAGACACCTGGTGCCGTGTGTGGGTCAGTTTGCCGTTGCAATGAGAGACGACTCTCTGTGGAAAGTTCTCAACTACCAGATTCTGCTGAAGACGCGTCACTCTTCACCCAAGGTGTGTAATAGACTCCAGCCATCGTACGCATCAAGTCAGTGATGTCACTGGAAAGAATGTGCGCTGGGAGGAGCCTAGGTTTTGCTTTTTACAAAATAAAAGCATGAATATGTGTTTTTTTTTTTTTTTCGTTTCATTTAAATATGATGACATGGTAAAATGTAAACAAAAATGTCACACACACTATTGTTTTCAGAGTAAAATGGGACTTTTCATATCACTTTCAAAAATGATCACACCATGGCACACCACAGCATCAGTGTGGCCAGATGAAGCATGAATCATGAATCATCATTGCAATGCTCAGTCTTGATTGTAATTACGTTTTACGTTTCTGCACTGAAACATTTTTCTGCCATTTTACCTTCATACTTTACAGTTTTATTGAATTAGCAGCAAGTTGCTATTTTTCCATTGCATCGCGGGACGACTTGTAAACTTGAGCATAGTTATTTTTAAAACTACATTTTGCTGCACAACATAACTACCTTTTGTATATGCAAAAAAAATTCTGCCTGAATTGAAATGAAATGAAAGTTTTTTACACTGTAATTTTACAATATGCAGTTAATTTTTATATACGTGTTGTTCCTGTTGTCCACAACCTCAAGTCGAGTCTAACCAGTTTCTTCTCCTGGTCCTCAGGTGCGCTTCTCAGCTCTTCTCGTATTGTTGGAGTTGGCTAGAAAGCTGAAGGAGAACTACATGGTTCTTCTGCCAGAGACCATCCCCTTCCTGGCTGAGCTGATGGAGGGTGAGAACTTCACACCACCCGATGTTCCAATCTTTGTTTGAGAATGTGTTTTGTTTGAACACGTCATCCTTTAAAAAGCTTAAAATGCCCTTCCGTAGAAGTTAAGGGCGTGTTTTTCTGACATGTGTCGTCTCACTGTGCAGATGAATGTGAGGATGTGGAGAAGCAGGTGCAGAAGGTGGTGCAGGAGCTGGAGACGGTTCTCGGTGAATCACTGCAGAGCTACTTTTGATGGCCATTACATTGTCAGTTCATTTCTGACTGAAACATCCTGAATTAAACATGTTTTTCATAGTGTGTTTTCTCTGGTCCGTCAGTCTTGACATTTCACTGTTCAGCGACGCTTTTAATAATAATAATAATAATAATTGAACCTTTATTAGTCCCTCAGTGGGGAAATTTTTTCTCTGCATTTAACCCATCCGATCAGCCACGAACTTACAATAGGAACTGCACGCGATGAATGCTTCAGCTTAATAGAAGCGTTTTTAGATGTCTGTTCTGTTTGAGTTGTGCATCTAGGTTGTATTTCTATGTAATTTATTCAAAGACACGCTGTGCTGTGTGATGGTTTCACTAGTAGGTATGAAATAAGTGATTGAAAAGCTTAATATGTAAACGTCTGAACTTTTTGTTTGAGTTTGTCTGAGAGGATAAATTTCAGTTCGAAGCAGTTTACATTGGTTTGTTGTGACTGCATCTTTATATACGTAAATGTTTGCATTTCATTACAAACATGTATTTTTAAGGTGGATGATTTCACTTGTTATAGTTCTTTAAACAGACATGTTGGTTTAAAGTGTTTAAAAATGTTACCAATCTGATTTTGTTTAAACCGTCACACACAGATCCTAAAAAGACATACTTTACAAACGTTTGTCATTGTAACGACATGCTTTGGATATTTGAGTTGTTTGTTTCAGATATTTTTACTGCATTGACAGACAATCATTTTCTCATCATGTAGCGGAATGCTTTATATACTACTATTGTTGTAAACTCTACTAGTTGAAGTTGAAGCTCGCATTCCTTTCGTTTTTTTATCAAAAGGGTTTTAAGATTAATCGTTTTCTCGTTCTCCCATTTTACTTTAAGCATGGTCCTCCTGTTACATATAGGCTCTTTATATCATTGCCCGTGTCCCAGAAATGAAACAAGCGGTAATAAATGTTATTGTAACTCATCATTTGGCAGATTGCCATGGTGATGCGTTTTCCCTCAGAATTGTCATGGAGAAGGACTATACACGACGCGACAGAGAATCGGCTCTACGTATCAGAGAAGGGGGACTTCGAAATTGGACTCAGATCGCTGGCTTTGTCGAGTCACTAACTTTTCATATAGGTAGAGTAAGCTTAGAAAAGTATGTTGTTACAGTTTTTCTCAGTCGCTTTAGTACAATTCTCAGATCAGAATTGAAATTCTCAAAACTATTTGTTCAATCTTCACATCATGATGTCATTTGTGCACATCGTATAAGCAGTTTCTCAGTTCTTTGAACAAGTTGCAATTGCTTTGGTACATCATGCAAATTGGATTATGTACAGTTCTCTGCTCTTTGCTACATTATCAATTGTTTATGTCATGTTGCTAAAAATGTATTATATAGTTCACTGTGCAATAGTCTTACTCCTCAAAACACCGAGTCATTAGTTCATCGTATAAGTCATTATAACTGCAAAATGGTAGTTGTCATAAATGTGACTGACAAATATATTTATATACATCACAATTATGTTTTTTTCTAAATCTGTCCTGAATTGGTAACTTGTTCTATGGACTTGACTTCCTCTAACAAAGGTGCATCTCATTGACAATCAATGGGCCAAAGCACAACACAATGTTCTATGTCTGACAATGGAAGAACAAGGAATTGGCCTGTGATGCGGATGAAAATTTGTGGCGTAACATACAGGAAGAACAAGAGGTGTAGGAAGACCACACTAATTCCTACTGCACTGCCTGTACTGTTGTACAGAATATTGTCCTATCTTTTCCCTTTGTGTTACTGTTTGCAGTGGGTTTTTTCTATGTTGATATGACATGGTCTGTCAACAAATTACAATATAAACAATAAAAGTATAAATGTGAATCTTGTCCAGCCTCTTGCAATCAAACAAAAAGGTGTAACATTTACATTTTCATCAAAAGTTTAGCCATAAAAGTAAAGTATATTGACAACATGACTAAGTAATTTGACTGTCTTGTTCGTAGACAATGACACAACTTGACATTCTGATAGCACTGACATGTTCAATGGCACAAAGACTTAGTTTTGACAGATGAACTAAAGATTTTGAGGAAGTTACAGGCTTTTGCAAGAAATCCATAGTGTTTTGCTGTTTGTACAAATTGTTTTGAGAAATGCACACACAAACATTCTGATCTGAGAATTGTACTAAGCGACTGAGGAAAAACTGTAAGTATCTCGTGACAAACGAGCCTCTCTTTTTATTGTAATTAAAGCAGCCACAATTCATTCCGCACATATCTCACATATTGTGTTTGTGTTCTTAGCAAATAAAATATGTGCAAATAAAACTAGTAAAATATCTGCTACTCAGCTGTTCTTCAACGTTCTTCTCGTGTTAATGAGTCGCTCCTTATGCAAATAATGTGGGTTAATAATCTGAAAATCGAGGCGCCCTCCCACTACTCTGCCGTGGCGTCACGGTTTAATCTACTTTGATTGCAGAGCCGCTTATTATTTCACACGGCACCTGGATGAAACATGAGCGTGATGATGACAAGCGTCTGCAGGTTCCCAGCCGGTTCTCACACGTGTGCCCGTCTTCTTCATCATCATCTTCATCCTCAGCACCGTGTCGGGATCATCGGCGCGCCTCTCTCCGACGGACAGGTGAGCGGTTGTGTTCTCCTTGTGGACCATTAGAACCGAGAAGATGTGCGTGATGTTCCACAGCAGAAGGACGGTGTCCAGGAAGGAGCTCAGATCATCCGTGCCGCGGGACTCATACGCAAACTCAGCGAGCAAGGTATCACCGACTGAGGCTAGAAAAATTGATGAATATAGATGAATAATCTGGAGGAAGTGGAAAGTCGATTTACGACTTAAAGAGATGATGTGGAGCTGTGGTGAGAAAATTAGCCAGTTCCTTTAAATCTCTTGATTCGAGTTATTTTTTTCAGGTTGTGTAGTGAAGGATTATGGGAATCTGAGGTTTGCTGAAGTTACTGACGACGAGTCGTGTGGCAGGGTGAGACGGCCGAGGACCGTCGGCCGAGCCAACGAGCTGCTGGCCGGGGCTGTGCAGAAGATCCAGAGTGAAGGATACACGAGTGTGATGCTGGGAGGAGACCACAGGTGACCAGACACAACCACAAAACCAGTACTGCACGATAAGTCATAAGCAGTTCTGAATCAGTTTTAGAGCAGGTCGATTTTCTGTGATTATACATTGAGATTTCTTGACCAACTGGTCGGTCTTTTGTGTTGTGTATACAGTAACCCACTCACTCTCTGAGGACGTGTGTGTGTGTGTGTGTGTGTGTGTGTGTGCGTGTGTGTGCGTGTGTGTGTGCGTGTGTGTGTGCTGCTCTCCTTGCCTTTCTTATGCCGATTGATGTCTTTCACAGTTTGGCAATAGGTTCCATCTCGGGTCATGCCGCAGTCAGACCAGATCTGGGCGTTTTATGGGTGGACGCTCATGCAGACATTAACACACCGCTGACCACTCCAACAGGAAACATTCACGGTCAAGCCATGTCCTACCTCATACACGAACTCCACTCCAAGGTGACGGGGGTCTGCAGTCTGTTCAGCTTATGTCCAGAACTTTATCATATCATTAAATGAAAACTTTCGCACAATGTCTTTATGTCTTATAAGTGAATAAAATCAGAGGTAATGTCATGTTTAGGCATATTAAAGTGGCATTAAACATGAAATTCTATTATAAATTATAAATCTTTATGGTAACAATTTGAATAATAATAATAATTCATTTTGTTAGTCATTTGGAATAAAAGCATCTGCCAAATGAACATAAAGTAAAAAAAAAAAACATTTTCTGTGGCTTTCTGAAGGAAAAAAATGTAATATTGTATATGTAAATATAAACCTAATACTTTTTTTAAGTTCACGCTTGTGGCAAATTAGGAAGTTTTTTGCAGTTGAATGTTATACTGATTAGATTTTTTTTTGTTTCTAAGTGAGATAATGTTGTCTTCAGATTCCCAGAATTCCAGGTTTCTCATGGGTGAAGCCATGCGTCGCGTCTAAAGACATCGTCTACATTGGCCTCAGAGATGTGGACCCGGGTGAACAGTATGTTCCTCTAAGTCCATGTTCATATCTTCTCCTGTGAATGATAGCCTCACCGTATCTTTACAAATACACATTGTTTTTAAGCTGCATCCTGAAACAGCTCGGGATTAAAACCTTCTCCATGACAGACGTGGATCAACTCGGAATAGCAAAAGTCATGGAGCAGACGTGTGATCATATGTTCTCAAAGTTTGGCCTGTTCTTTCTCTATCACAAGGCTTCTAGTCAAGTCTGATTCTTGATTTCAAATCTGGTTCTTTTTTTACTGGGTCAGGGTGAAGAAGCCGATCCATCTGAGTTTCGACATTGATGCTCTGGACCCGTCGCTGTGTCCAGCTACAGGGACGCCGGTGTCAGGGGGTCTGACGTACCGAGAGGGGCTTTATATCGCCGAGCACATTTGTCAAACAGGTCACGTACACGGCCAGAGTGCTGTTCCACCACAATTCACACAAATATCTCTTTTCATTATTATCTTCCAGCTAAATTGACATCCATCCACCTCGTCTTTCAGACGCAGGCGAGACAGACAGCATGTCTGAATTGAACGTGTAATAGACATATTTCTTTCTAGAAATGTCAACAATATATAGTTGAACAAACTTACAGACAGTTAAAGGATGAGGATTTATGAATTAATCACTCTTAAATGACGAGAAAAAGGGGAAATTGGCAACATTTCACTCATTTCCGAAATCTGCTCCGTCTCATGGTCCCTCTGTACTGCCACTGTAACTAATTAAATCAAATGTGTTCATCAATGAGTCTGAATATGGAGCCATTCCAGCAGGTTCTAGAGAAAAGAGCTAAAAATTGGTTGATTGAAAATGGATGAGAAAATATTGTAACCACAATGTATTTCTGTGAATAGAGAGTCCCAGGGCTCTGGGATCCTAAAAGCAGATGGCTGTAACTTTCACCTGCATGACAACCAGTGGTAGCTGAAATGCGATTGGTTAAATTGTTTAATTCAAAAATACTTACTTTACAGTCATTTGGCAGACGCTTTTATCCAAAGCGACTTACAAAAAGAGGAGCAAGTGAAGCAATTTGTCTACAATAGGCTACAGTAGATGTCAATACAGGCTATATAAGGAAACTTACTAGACAGAACAGCATGACACAAGACAAAGTTTTTTTTTTTTTTTTTTTTTTTTTTGTTAATCAGTGTTAAGGTGCTGGTGGAAGAGCTCAGTTTTTAGTGCTTTTTTAAATGTTGAGAAGGTTGCAGACTTTCTAAGAGGAATAGGTGTATTGATGTAGAGATATTCTATTTAGCCTCTATACACTTTTGTAGATGTACTGCACCAAAAACATACATTTACAGCTATATTAGTTAATACCACATTAGAAAAGTGTATTCCTGATTAGTTTAAAGTTGGTTTCATTGACAAAAACAGTGCTTTACTTTCAAAAATGAGGACATTTCAAAGTGACCCCAAACATTTGAACGGTAGTGTGTACTCTACAGTGATATCTGAGTTGAGATGCTTATTGTACCGTGTACTCTCTAATTAATGTATATATTAGGGCTGTCAAAGTTGACTAGTTAACGCACGCGATTCATTTTAAGTGCTTAATCGAGTAAATTTTGTTTAACGACATTAATCACAGTTGCAGTTTTTTTACTTTCTGTTTAGTGAAAATGCAATGAATAGACCCAGAGAGCCTGCTAGTGTCACCCAGGTGTGGCTCATTATGATCAGAAGCTCAGAGTGATGAAATTTGCGCCTAAATAGTAGCAGGTGAAAGTGTTTAATGACAGACACTTGCTTGTCTCATAGATCTCTTGGTGTTTTGTTCTTGAATGGACTTCTTAAAATTGAGACTCGACCTTATTTAGACGTTTCAATTGCAAATACTTAACTCGATAAAGACAATACTGTGTTTACTTACACTTATATTTAAAAACAGACATTCTTAGCTTTAAGTAATTTCTTTATGTACATTCTAAGACATGTTTCATGTTAGAGTGATAAATATTTATTAAGTTAATTTGTTTTCAGCTGACAAAAAGAAGACAAAACGTGCTTCAAGTTTTAGTTTTATTATTATTATTTATTTTTTACAAAAAACACAATGTCCTGTTTTTATTAAGAGTGTAACCTAAAAAATGGGTACTGGGTACCGCACCTGTATATAAGCCACATCCAGTCTATTTTTTAAATAATAATAAAAAATAAATAAACAAGCCGCACCTGCATACAAGCCACATCTACTATTAAAAAGGTTTTGCAAGCCACAGATATGTATGTTTTTGGATTAGATATTTACTACAAGAACAGAACGATTTTGTATTGTAAATGTACATGTATGTAACTAAATAGATCCTTTCCTATTTTAACACGGCAGCAACTTGTAAAAATCTGCTAAAGAGGAAAAAAATCTGCAGAATAGCCGCACCTTTGTATAAGATGCATGAAAAAGTAGTGGCTTATAGTCCAGAAAATACGGTAATATATTGTAAATATGGTAAAAAGAAAATATATTGTAAATTGAACAAAAATTATACTAAATGATATTGCAGTATTTAGACTATATTGCAGTATTTAAACTAGTGTATATTTAGTGTTGAGTTTACATTAATTTACATATTACACATTATCCATTATTCCAAGCTTTAGTCATTTAATGGCCATTAATCTCGATTTATTTGGTCAGGGAAGTGCGATTAACTAGTTAAAAATGTTTAATCGTTTGACAGCACTAGTATATATATATAAACATTTACATATATGTTGTAAATATTTAATGTGAACTCTGTCTCGAGATTAAGTTTGGTGAACTCTGTTGAGATATATTCTCCAATTAATAATGACTTTCATTCATACTGCTGTTTTAACTAAACAAAATTAATTATTTTGAGAAAATCTTTGAAGCGGATTTTGAAAAATTGAAATATGTTTGTTGGCATTGCAGAACTTCTGTCAGCGGTGGACATGGTGGAGGTGAACCCTAAACTGGGACACAGTGAGCACGAGGTCACATCCACCACAAACACAGCCGTCGATCTTCTCCGGAGCTGCTTCGGACGAGTTCGCGAAGGGTCTCATGAGCCACAATACCAGATCCCAAATCCACCAGGAGTGTGACACTAGATTTCCTAATCATCCCTGGCTGAGCTGCTCCTCTAGAGAAGAAAGTAATGATGTCGGAATCCAAGTTATTTTACTGCACTTTTCATTGATTTGCACTGTGACTGATTTTAAACCAATATTATTATTAATGCTAAGCATTTATCATTCTCAGGCAGTTGACAAAATATATATTTTGTCATATGATAAAAGTAATAATTACATAATTCTGAACAGTTCTCAAGGTATATCAATACCTGTATATATATATATATATCAACGTGTATCAGTCAGAAATATTCAAAGGTTTGTGTGTATATTTATATTTACCAATATTTGTACATGAACTGTATAAACACATACATGTGTACTGCATGTATAAGTTCTGAATAAAAAAAAATAATGTAAAAAACAATTACCATCTCGTTTAACAACGACTGCCAAAGTTCACGTTCAATAGTCCTCAGATAAATAGTATTTTGATTCTGTGAAATAAAAACTTGCCAAAATATTTCTAAACTTAAAGATTTGAAACTCTGATGGAGCACAACCTGATCACCTTGAGAACTACCATTCGTCTTTTTTTTTTAGATCTGCTTGGAATATTAATTCTGTATTTGATTAAAATTTTATAAATTGTTTGGTTAAAACAAAGTATTTTTTCCTTTACATGACAAGCAAGTCTCAAATCACAAGAAATTGCACCACCTAGAGTCAATGTGAGGAGTTTGCATGTTGTCTGCTCATGGCTTGTATAAAGCACTGATACTGAGAATAAAAGAGATACTGTTGCTTGTGAGCAAATGGTTATAATCATAAATAAGTAGACTAACTGAAGAAAATGTTTTTAGAAACATAGACGTCGGACATTCAACTGGAAAAAAAATATATTTATTACACTGATAGTTCTCTAAAAAAATGTCCTGTGGAGGTTCCAGCATCTTCTGCTGTAAAACACGTGGCTCTGGAACGACTTTCTCTCACAGGCAGATGGCTGGAGGACTGGAGATGGACCCTCCGGGATGACCGCAGCACACACACACACACACACGAGAAGCTGACGCTTGTCCTTCATCCGACACTCAGAGCAGTCGACTCCGTTAAGCCGCATCTTCTCCTGAACTCCTGTCCTCTCTCATGGATCCATTTATTTGAAACTAAAACAAATATTAGGGTTTTAATCATGACTTTGACTTACATGTATATAAAGAAGCAATGTAACATATCTTTGGTGTATTATCGTAAAACAAGTGTACATATATTCTTATATATGTTTGTCCTCTCTAGATAAAAGAACTTTTCAGTGGTGAGAGTTCAGATATTTGTAGAGATTCTAGTCATTGTTTGCCCCTCATGATGCTGTGTTTTTTTGTGAGCTGAAGCCCAGCTCACAAATGCCATCACTCTTGGTAAGATCTTGGTACAAGTTTGGTAAAATTTTTCTACCACATTTAAGACTATGAAACATCATTACAGCCCTAATAGGCTTTAAAAATGAAACAAATAAAAGTGTGAATGTTAAATGTGGTAGTGACACACACCCCACTTGTTGCCCACCAGGACGGGACAAGCTGCATGTCTGGTGCTGTAGTCTCCATCTCCACTGGGGAAGAGATTATACCAAAACACTGCAGAACCCTGTATGCACACACACAAAATAATTGTAGTTGATAATTGTGTCTACAATAATAAAAAGTTTATCAATGACACATTTTAGAACATTTTCTTGACCTGATTTTTGAATGGTATAATGAATTATATTTCGGTCCTATGAAAGTTCACCTTCATTGGTTTGACTGAAGCTCCGACTTCTGGAAACACTGTGGCACCTCCAGCTTTAACGTCACTCATCTTTAACAAGAAAATAATACAAACAAGTATAATAAATATGAGGTCTGAGAGAGATAAAAGAAAGAGAAAAACCAGAAACATATAGATCATAAAGATATAAAGAGAGAGAACATGAGAGAGGACACTGATGAACTACTCACATAGAAGAGCCAGGTTGCTATACGGTTTCCGGTGCCCAACTCTTTAAAAGCATCCGGTTCATCTTTCTGTTGGAACAAACATTTCTAAGATCCATCAATATGTTTATTGTTTCAATATATCAATTACTGTCTCAAGAATTTACCCGTCCAAAGTCAAAGTGTGGCTCATATTGTCCTCCGACACCGTAATTCGCCACCTGAAGCGAGAGAAACAGTAAAGTCTATCTAGACCCAAAGTGTCACGTCAACTGACCTGCAGCTCCTCGGCTGTCTTCACATCCAGACCCGTGATGTCTTCAATCCGCTGGTTGATCCGGTCCACCACTGGGTGCTCGTAGGCCGCCAACCAGGCGCTGAGAGCAAAGACGTTCGGGGTTAGCGTCATGTTAGCGTCCGTATGCACACCCTTGTGTGAATCCACTGAATGAACATCAACTTGTTCATTCAAATTAGTTCGAAGTCTACAGTTGTGACGTCAAAAAAGTTGTAATAATCTTCAATAATCAAAAAAATCAGTTTGATTCAAATAAAATTAGACTCAAAATCAAAGTTTCTAAACACTCTAGAATGTTATTTTAACTAAATGGCAAAGCAGCTTTCAGCATCTCTCACGCATTAGACACATCAACATCACACACCACAATCACCAAAACCACTGACACACCAGTGTAGAGTGTTTATCTCAATCTAAAACATACACAACTGGCAATAAAGTCGATTCCGATTAATCGGGACACCGGTCAATAAAACAAGCTACTTAATTGGGAGAAACTCTAACATCCTGAAAATACAACTACAGAAGCCTATAATTGTATGGGACAAAATCAACCTTCTGGAGAAAAGATCGTAGAGGAATGAAAAAAAAGAAGCACAGGTAACTGTGCAGCGCTGTACATGTCCACCACGCTGGATTTCATCAGAACAGTTTCCGGCTCTTGCAGAAAGGACCTGACTGATCTGGTATCAGTGTAGTGTTATAAATTATTCATGATCTACAGAAGGACGGATAAACAAGTTAGTCTGTGTCGGTGAACAGTGCGTGTCTCCTGTCTCTGCTGCTGATTGAAAGTGAAAATGACAATGGAAATTTGAAAACCAAGGTCGGAAATTATAAAGAATTTGTATCATTCAATAAGTTGATGAGGGAATGAGGAAATAGAAATTTAAGAAGCTGTAATTGCAGAAAATCACATGCAGCGTTAGATGCTCCATCGCTGTGCTAGGTTCAAGACACAGGAAAAGATTTAAAACGGTAAAAAGCTGAGCATCATATTACTTCATGTGTACATTTTATTGTATGTAGCTTGAGACTTCAAGAAACTGCGTTTTTTGGTTGTGCAGTATTTTGGAGTATATAATCATCATCATTGCGCTCAGCTCTGTGTAGTGTTTCTCTGAATTTACTGAGACTTTTATCTGCTACACAATCTCTTCTGTGTGTGTTCAATATTCATCACCACACAAACCCAAGATTATACAAATAATACAGATGGTGTGTTCGCCATGGATGTACGTGTTTCACGGTATGAAGGTTATAATGACATTTTCATGTTACGTATAGTAAGCCTCATTTAACGTGGTGATGAACTGCTTAAACAGGAAGGACAAACTGTCCCGATGTGTCCTGATTAACAGTAATCGACTGTATTAGCTATTATATGCGACTTGTAAACACAAAACGTTCTACATTCACTCAAATCAGCCAAGCGATTGAAGAGCGGATGTCAGAACTCGGGTTTCTTTACCTCTTGGACACTCTGTACTGGGCGGTGGTGAGTTTGCCAGTTTGAGGATCATGCACGGTGGCACGTCTGAGCTGCACAGCAAGCACGGAGAGGAAGACAAGAAGTAAAGGAAGAAATGTGAACGCTAAATCATCTTCATCTGCTTCTGTCAAAAGTTCAGCCTTTAAGAGAAGCACTGAAGCTAAATTCCCAAGAGCAGCAACAAACTGGGATGTACAGTACATCTTCATTTCAAGAGATGAACCAGAATCAGACAAACAAGTTGTGTTTTTATTTGGCCTGTGAGCCACATCTGGTTAAAGGCTGACATTTGTCGTGATGGACACTGCTAGTAATGGATGCTGTCAGGCTGTGTCTCATCCGACCTTGGTTGCATGTGAGAAAGGAAAGCTTGGGGTCACCTATACAATTTTATGGTTTTCATGAAAAGTCACATTTTATTTCCCAACATGGGTTGTAAAATGAAAGTTCTCCATTTCTGGCAATTTTCAGCGTTTGATTGACCCCACAAATGTGGATGCTCCAGATTCTCAACCTGCTCATAGAAGGTAAAGTATACAGCTTCATTAACCAGCTACGTAAACTGTTTCCAGCAGTGCTCACATGATCAAACAAGGGTTTTCCAATCATCCATTTTCCTTCTGACTCAATTAGCAAACACATTGTACCAATAAAACACTGAAGTGACAGTTGCTGTAAATGGGCCTCTATACACTTAAGGAGAAACATTATGTATTGCACCAAAAACAGACATTTATAGCTATATTAGTTATTTACCACATCAGCAATGCATAGAGTGCATTTCTAATTAGTTTCGGATTAATTTCTGAAAGTTACTTTCATTGACAAAAACTTTTTTTCTTTCAAAAATAAGGACATTTCAAAGTGACCCCAAACTTTTGAACGGCAGTTTGTATATAGGTATATACGTATATCTATATACGTGTATATGTAGGTTGCGCAATGAAAAAAAATATTGCCAACATTTTTTTTGGTCAAAGTTGGGTTGCAAGTTGGGCTATACTGCACAAAGTTTTTTCACAAAACTTTTCACAAAGACAAGTTTGCTAGACGCTGCTTTTATGAAACAAACGTGAACCAAAAGTGCTCAAACCCAAAACGCAATGATTTTAAACTGTCAAGACCGGCAAATGTGCTATGTGAGGATTCAAAATAATCAAACTAGTAAATCAATTTTCAAACATCACTAACATACAGTACAAAAGTGTTAAGCACTAACATACATACAAATAACTACCAACTGAAGACACGAGACATCGGCTTTAAATACAAGACCAGATTAACAGTAAACAAAGGAAGCACGTGAACAGAAGCCAAACTAATAAATAATCAAACTACACACTTAATAAGAAGACCAATAACAGTGCCTAGCACAATTGCACTGTAGGGGTCAATTGCACTGAGAACATAATCCTGCACTGTGAAGCATATGGAGCCGTTTTTCTGGCACAATTTGAAAGAATTTTTTGGTAACATGCACTATATCTGTATTCCTACTGCAAAATTGCCACCTCAAACGTTACACTCTAACATGGCTGCAGCTTTGAAACCACTGCCGTGGTTAAGACCAAAACCCTGAAAAGACCAAAGCACCTTGTGCAATGCCTAGTTCTTTCTGTCTCAAGTAACAACTTGTATATACAGTATTTACTTGTGCCCTTGTACAAATAGGTAATGCACATCTAACATATGTGATATTCAACAAACAAAAATCACAAAAATTCCAAAAATATTTGGAAATAACCACCGCAAAAATGTGAACATGAATAAAATAAAATGATCAGTAGTACAGTTAAGAGTCAAAACATTCTTCAGCTCACCTATTAAAACAACAGTATTCGAAAAGCAAACAAACAAAAAAAAAACCTCTTCATTGATACAATTCAAAGTGTTAGAAATTAAATACAAATTGAAATACGTACATATAAAATATAAATATAAAATAAATATATGTCAATTAAAATGAAATTAAATACCCCTGCAATGACACCATTGGTATAAAAGAAACCATTTGTATACAAATAATAAAAGCAGACAAAAAATAAGTGACTGGATTGTGTTGCTTCACATATTATAGCTCTTGCTGAAGTGGTTTCGTAACATGCAGTGAGAGAGCGCTGTCCTTGTCTTACCTCTTACTGATGCGATATTGCGCCGTCTCAAGGACACCAGTTATGGGGTTGGAAATGGTGGCTCGGCGCAGCTGTAGAGCCAACCCCGCAAAAGTACACTCATTACAAACATCCCAGCGAGCAAACACACAACGAAACCACACAAGCACTGCTGCATTGTCTATGACCAGGTATGACCAGTCAACCGGCATGTCAGCTCTTACAGCACATCACAGCTTGTCGCGCTCTGGGAAATGTGTTTAGGTTCAAAATTTGCTACAAATACATCAATTATACTGTACTGCCTTCTATGGATATTTATTAGTCAAGTAAAAAAAGATTTTCAGATTTCAACCCGAAAGTGACCTTGCTGAATGTTAAACGTGCAAGACTTTTGCTACCTGAATAAGGTCATTCTCATTTATCTGTAAGAATGAATGAGGATCGGTGCGTTGATTTTTATGCTGATGAGATTCGTAAATTTAGTAACTTTGGGTGACAAAACTGACAAAATTGTTCGTCATAACCAAATGCATAAACTAATGTTACACTAAAGACAGTTAGTCCCAATTAAGATAATGCATTTTATTTGTTTTGTGTAAAATGGAAAAGCAGGCTTTGTCATAGGATTATTTTTTAACATCTTGCATGCTCTGGTGTTCTTTTATCCTTCTCTAGAAATGATGTTATTATTGTTTTAAACTATTGTCCCTGGAGAAAACCCTAGTCCAAATTTTATTTAAGAATCACAAAATATGAAGACCATATTTATGATGAAAACATTAATCTTAGATTAACTGGAGAAGAGTATTGCGAGATTCTTCCTCAAAACTTCATATATATTTAGATAACGTAATTTTAGAATATTGTAGCAATAAGTAAATGTAGCATTATCAGAGGCAGTAGGGGACTTCTGTTCTACAGACTATGATTGGTTTGTGCAGATGTAAAGAACTCACTCTTGGTTTGGCCAGCTCCTTGACCTTCTCGATCTCTTTCTCTGTGATGATGTTGTGGTACCGGATAATGTGTGGACGATCCCATTCGTCTTCCTGTTTAACCGGGCCCATCAAGTAAAACGGATGGCGGTTTCCATTCGAATATCGGCAGAACAAACTGCTCTGTCTGCGCGGTGTCTATATAGAGCAAAACAGGATATTGCATAACTATACATGATTACAATACCATCTATACAAAAGTACATGTTAATGTGTCCTTGTGCTTTTATTATCAGTGGATGCTCTTAAACTCTAAACACAGAATCTAAGATCGAGAAAATGCTTTTACTGTGCAATGTTATACTGTAATTCTATATAAAATACAATATATTTTTTACCATTCTGATACCCTCTCCCCTGCACAACTGTTCATATTTGCTCTTCTCCGGCAGGTATTTTGTCTTCTTAGCTGTTTTTTCCTGCTCTGCCGTGTTGTTCTCTTCTTCTTTCCCAGCCTTCTTCTGCTTGTATAGCTGGTAATCAAAGTATTTCAGGTTCCCAAGGGCCCGCTGGTGCTCTGGATCTAAACAGGCCACGTTAAAACCAGAGTTGTAACACTTTTACTAACGATTGCCTTATTGTATTGTGCTTTTATACATAGAATACCCTATTTGAACTGACAGACACAATGTGTTACTCGCCGATAGTGAGCAGTCTCTTGGTGTAATCCAGAGCCCTCTCCAGCTCACCCTTCTGGTACACAGAGTAACTAAGGTAGTCTAGCACTGTTACAGGCTCAGTCGTGGATTCTTCTCCTTCATCTAGTTGCTTGAGGGCCTGAGACATCCACAGCTCAGTGTGGTAGTAGTCGGCATCGGAATAGGAAATTTTTCCTAGCTCAAAGCAGTCTTCAACCGTCAGCCTGCTTTTGACCGGCAAGCCTGTAGAGAGGCCTGCAAAACAACACAAGCCAGGAGATCTTATCTGCAAGATGTGTTTGAACAACTACATAAATCGGTTTAAAATAAGAAGATGAACTGGTCTTCACAGACAAATTAGAAGATCTCAGATTTAAATAGCATCTGATTTTCATCTCACCAGGCAGCTCTCCAGAAGAGATAGACTGTGTGTCCAGCCGATATGTGTCCTGTAGCCTGAGTAGAGCTTTAGCTGCCCCGGTTTGATCTTCATCGCTGGGAAAATACCGGCGTTGAACTGTCAGATTTGAGATGAATCCTGTAAAAAGAATTGACTTAGAAATCTCAAAAAGTAAAACAAATTTGATTATTTTTTCATTAAACATTGAAATATTAAACATGATGCTTGATAAGACAATTTTAGCAATCATACCATTACAAACAATTACAAAACTAAAATTCACTAGAAAAAAATTTCGCATATGGATTACATTACTCATACACTATAATAAAAAAATAAACATTTTTTGTTAAAATGTAAAAATTACAGTAAATCATGAGCATTTTTCTATTTTTAGAGAAACGTGCCAATTTGTCCAACACACTAATCCATATTTATTAAAGGTTTTAATATGTTTATGAATATGAAGTTGCTTAACACTCTACTTTTTTGTTGACTTAAAAACATAAAATAGATAGTAAATAAAAACACAAATAGATTGGTTTTCTCTGAAGCACATTGTGCAAAAAGTCTGCGTCATTGTATCTGTCTCCCACTCACAAATATCTCCCAGCAGCTGTGCAGATGTTTGTTTCTGTCACGCTGTGTGTTTAAAGAGTGTGAGAAAAGGATTTATGACATAAAAAATAAAGAAAGGCATTTTGGGCTTTTTTTTACCCATATATGGCTAAATTATATCTTTAAAGATTTAACTACCATCATAAAGAATACATACTGTAAATACTTGTTCCTTGATGTATGAACTATATTTTCACAAGATCAGTGTGGAGCATATTAATGATGAAAACATCATTCGTCTTGAAATGGAGTACAAACCATCGGACATGTCCCTCAGAACCAGGTCCTCCACTTCTCCCCACTCAGTGTTCAGCCTTTTCATCAGCTTAAAGGCATTGACTGGGTGACCCAGAAACCCCTCGGGGTCCTGAATCGCTGTGGCTGTCAAAGAGTCCAGCTTATCAGCCCACCTGACCACAACACACGCAGGAAAAAAATCTTTTGTTTCTCTCTCTTTTGCACTCCATGTGTTTGCTTCGTCAAAAATAAAGATGGAGATTATATTATTAGATGAGCAGTGAAAATAAACATCTGTTATAGGTTTGACTGACTTTATTGTACTCTTCATTCTACCGGTGTGTGACATGGATTCTCTGTGTGAAAGAATGGAATCTGCTGCTATTTCTCACCGTTTCACCTGCTCCAGTTTGCCCTCTTCTGCTCGGATATAGTCTTTCAGCGCCGTCACCAGGTCTTTCTCCGTGAACAGCAGATCAGTCATGTGACCTAAACCATGTGTCGCAGGTTAATTGAGGTCTTCCGCAAAACTGCCGGAGTAAAGAACACTTCGAATGGCCACATACCAATAGAAGTGAAGAAGTCGCTGTGAGCGGAGGAAGAGTTCAGCAAGCAGCTGAAGAGTAGCACACAGACTCCCAACATCTCTGCTCCTGTCTGAAAGAAAAAGAACAATCCTACTGTTAGTGTGTCATCTAGCTTACTAGATGTAACGATATAACATCTTCTATAATTTATTTATAAGACATACAGAACACGGCAACTAAAATTTTCAATTGTGAACTGGCATTTGTTTTTCTTTATTTCACTTCAAAAGCACAACATAGTATTAAAACAAGTATAACAATCGTTTTGACTATTTAAACTTTTTTTTTGACAAAAAAACTAAAATGAAAGTTTTAACATAACTGTGCATTTAGTCTCAGTCTTGTATGTCAAATTAAATCCAATTTCAGATTCAGTACATTTTTTGTCTATTAAGTCCATTAGTATTATATATATATATATATATATATATATATATATATATATATATATATATATATATATATTTATATTTACAGATTATTTAGATTTATTTACACAACATGTCTGCTAATTATTTGACATATTAATTAGAAACTTTTAGAAACTATTGTTTAGAACTGCTTCATACATTTTAACATACTTAAAGCTGTCGATAATGTGCAAAAGATGCAACTGTTGTGTTGCAATGTGGCAGATGTAATCCATAAGTAATGAACTCATGTCACATTGAGTAAAACTTCCACCATTTTTTTCATCAGTTTCTTTGTGGGAGTAGGAAAAACACGGTACAAAACTGGAGAATTCAGAGCAGTTGAAACAGAGTTGAGTTCTAAACTTGCTTCTGCCAGAATGTAAAGAGAAGACTCTATTATCTGAGGCGCTGAACGAGTGTTAACTTGTCTAAACTTCAGCAGTGAAGCACCACTCCACTTGCAGTCAATGTAGATTTATACAAACACACACCGATTTACACGCAATTCTGTAATAAAGAATTGATAATAAGTTATTATGCAGAGAAATATTTTTCAGAGTCAGTTAAAGTTAATGAATATATCGATCAAAAGTTCCATGAATCTCCATCAGAACTGTCAATAGTAAAAACGTTTTACTGCATTTGTTTAAAACATCAATATAGATATAACAACAAAAAATTTTCAACTTGCTTTTTAAACTATATATTTTTTGCTTACTTTTCAATCACTTTTGAATCCTTTTTCTTGGGTGTTATATTATTTGCTATCCTCCATGTCCAACGCAATATTGTCACAACAAGTGATTCTGATTTAAAGACATTGAGCCATTATTTAGATCAGTTCTGAAAAAAGCACAAGAAACAGGATTGCTATACTACTATAACACATTCATCAGTGTATGTTTTTACATTTTATATTTTACAACAGTACTGTCCAAGTGCATGATCCCATGCTGCTCGCTGTGTGTCTTGAACATCTAAGAGAGTTTAATTCAGTTGAACTTTTTGCTGTTTTAAACAGATTAGTGTCTTTGTGAGTCCAGTACAGAACAGCGCTTATATAACAGTTCCCCCACATATACTGTACATTCTCCCACATGTTTTAATTTAACCATAGCTATAAGAAAAACAGTTGAATCAACAGTTGAATCTTTTAAAAAGTATGTAAGATAGACAAATATAAAACAGACGCAAATTAAAAAACAAATATTGGGTTGATGACCACATTTTCTATATTCTATAACCAACTATAACTCTAACCCTAAACTACGTAATTAACACGACCGACATACAACCAGATCGACTTACGACGACCACACGACTGACCGCGGTTGTTAGTGGATGACTTACAGACTGGAGTGAATGTTTCAGTAAGTTTATACGTGTTCCAACTAGTAGCTAAACCCGTTCACTCGCAAAACTTCTTTTAGAACCAATAACTTCTGAACTTTTACTTTTTTAAGGATACGTTTAAAGCCTTTGGGAACATGTGAGCAAGCAACCGTGTCTCTGAGTGTTGCCTTGTTTACCTCGCTGAGGAACTGTGTAAAGTAAGTGTCCGCGCGGGAGTCGCGGGACAGACCGCCACGTCTCGTGCCCTCCCCCGCGTACACTTTTCATCGGCGCCGGGTCTTATATCACTGTTTCTAGAATCATCGCTGTGCTGGGAGTCGTGAAATAAACATTGAATTACCGTTATCAATCACGTGACTTCTCCGCGCCAGTTCCATCTGAAATAAATACACCCAGCTCTACACTCATGAGCAGTAATGAATGACCCAAAAGAAGATAATATCTGTCGCGATCGAAACGGCTGCACGCCCGTGGAGGAATGTCTGCGTCCGCGTGCGGCCATCACACTTGTTTACTGAGGCAAAACAAGCAGGACAACGTACCGTTTCCTCTCGGGTAGCGTTGATGAAGCTGAATCGATTTGTGTTGATCCGATAGCGTCTCTTTCGCTCTGTCTCTCACTCTCCCGCTCTCTCAGCTGATCTCTGGAACAGTGAAGCGGCAGAACAGTGCGAAAAGGAAAAGAACGTCGTTTGCTCCGCAGCGACGCCTACTGTGATACACAGCCATACACGTTTTAGTTAAGTTGTCCAGTACTGTAGTATATTTTCATTGTCATTTTGTAACGTCGTTCAAAGATGCTTGATTGTTACCTGTAGTGTAATAGCAACATTTTCAGGGATGATAATCTGATAATTTGAATATCATGTTTAAGCAGAATGTAGAATAAATTTTGAATCTGACCCGCTTGATCGTACTCTAGTGAGAAATTTACATTAACATGCATTTGAACTGTTTACACTGTTGCATGAATACATTTATTTGTATATCCATCAATTTTCTGCACTGATTTTTATTTCTGGGTCCTGATCGGAGATGGAGACCAACTCAGCAACTCCGGGACGAGGATGATGGACGTCCATGGACGATCATGTTTTCGGACAGTGAAAGGAAAGTGGAAACGCGGAGGGACGTGTGAACTATAAACAAAAAGGTCGAAAGGATGAAACAAGATTCATATTTAGATTTACAAAATTAAGTTAATGATGAAGATTCGGAAAGGATGGTGGTTGAAAATATTAAAAATAAGTAAGTGCAGTAATTGAATGCTGCTTGGGTAATGAAAACATAATATATATATGTGTAAAAAGTGACGTTGAAGTCATTGATATATCGTGACATTAAAAAATGATATCCACCATTTCAACAAAACAAATAACATTACGTAAAAAAAAAACCCATCTAATATTAAATACAAGTTTTTTAAATATTGCATTGAGACCAAATTGTTTTTGGTCGTTTGTTTTTGTTGTATGTGTAGGTTTAAACTAAGAATAAATAAATAAAACAAAAGCCCATGTTCGACGCAAGTCTATTACGTCATCAAAATTGCGACGGCGCTAGAGAAATGTTCAAAACAAATCATAAAAACGTTATTGTACTAATATAACGACATATTGTTTTAAGTCAAGACAGTCATCTTGTTTGTATGTGAAAGTATTGACCTTTCAAGAGGTTTGTATTACTTTTACCTAAAACATTGCGTGATAAATGCGATCCATTCTTAATGAACAAACCTGTAATTTAACTTGACAGATTTTTGTAATATGGTTTACATCGGTGTATATCATTGCAATTGTTTCTCTGGTAAAGACGTTTCCTGAAGATCTCGGAGACATGCTGCAATCGCTGAAGTTTCTCCACAACTGCCACAGATGGCAGATCTCTCGATCCTGTTCTGGATTTGTATCCCAAATCAGGTTTTTATTAAACCACAACACACTTTCTTTTCAGCGCGCGCGCGCACAAACACACTGCAGTTGTTCAAATAACTCAACATCTTTTTCTCAGGTACATTGCGAGATTAAAGGAAGACGACGAAGCCTGTCGAGACTCTCTGAACTCTGGGTCGTTTCTGCTGTATCATAAACTTGCTCCTCTACTAAAGAAGACCAACAGTGGCTTTTACCAGCTGGCTTCTCTGAACTTTTCTGGTCTGAGTTCTACAACAATATTTCTAAATCCCAAGATATATGAAACCATTCACAATACAGAATGTCTTTGAACAGATTTAGAACACATACTGAAGAAGCTTGGGACAAACAAAGAACTGATCAATGAATCTGTTCTTCTGGGATGCACTGAAACAAGTCAACCACAGTTCTCCTTGGAATTGGGTCAGAGAAACAGATTTCAGTTTTTTTTTCCCGAAAAAGTAGAAAAATTCCAATTTCCAAAAAGTTTTTCTTTTAAGTATTGTCAAGCTGTTTTTACCCTGAGAATAAGACCGTACTAATAAGAATAAGATAATACTGATTCTTTTGAGATTTATTGTGTATTGTAAATTACGCATATTCATGTTTTTGCGCTAATTTAAAATTTGATTATTAGCGTTGTTTTTGAGTTTTTTTTTTACTTAATTTCTATTCTGTGTGGTTGTGTCTCTCCTGCAGGAGATCTAGACCGCACAGTTGTGGAGCGGGAATGTGGAGGAGTGTTTGTGGACCTCAGGAAAGCTTTCTTCATGTTACATAGAACAGAGTGTCCTCTTGTGGCCAAAGTTTGTACAAACACATTTTCACATTTTGAGCACACTAGTGACTCACTAAGAAATAAGTAGATCTTTGGTAATTCTTTGACTTTTGTTGCTGTGTGTGAAATAATATAACAATGATTTGTTGCAACATTGCTGTAACGAGTGGTTTTATATGGTCTATGGGCTAATGTGTTTTAGGCACAAGCTCTTCTTCGCTGGCATCAGACTAATGGTTTCTGCAGTGCTACTGGGCAACCCACTTACAGGAACCAGTCAGGAAGTCACAGAGTCTGCCAAAGTAGTGGCATTACTTACTACCCAAAAGTAAGAAATGCTTTTGTTTTACAGAGAAACTGCAGACAATATGGCAAGTTTGTGCCACATTATGTTGTGCCATAATATGAAACCTATACTATAATCGTTTCCTGATAATAAAAATTTCCTGAGATTTACTCAGAAATGGGTGAAACGGATTTAAAAATGGTTGAGTGTTGGACATACTGTATAAACATTAAAAAATCTAATAAAGCTGGCTAGCCCATGAGAAATGTGTCAGAATAGAACCTTTCTGTGTCAGATTAGAACCTGTAAGTTAAAAATACTCTTACCAGCATAGTAACAGACAATATATGGAAAACACATGTTATCATTTAACTGTCATAATGCAAATAATATCACTTGTGTATACTTATGAACTGTAAATGTTTGTCTTGGTTTTGTAGATGGCACCAGTGGTGATTGTGCTGGTGTCTGATGGGAGCAGATGTCTTCTGGGTCGACAGGCCATGTTTCCTCCAGGCATGTACAGCGCATTATCTGGCTTCTGTGACATGGGTGAGTTATTTTAGTAATAAAAGACATGGGTTTAAACTTTAGTCCATGCCAGCACTGATGTATGCTTTAAATTGGACAAAAGATTAGACTTGAGATGCTGCCATTGGCTCTACAAGGTAGAGTTAGGAATGGATTGATGAATGAATGTTTGGAATGATTTTGATTGGCTAGTGGTTGTATAAAGGAATTGAGTGGTTAGTTGAAGAGTTATTGAAGAGACTCAGGTCTGGTCTTCTTCCAGGAGAGTCACTAGAGGAAGCTTTGCACAGAGAAGTGGCAGAAGAAGTGGGTCTGGAACTGGAGACTTTGCAGTTCTCTGGATCACAGCACTGGCCCTTCCCGCACAGCTCCTTCATGCTTGCCTGCCATGCTACAGTAAAGCCAAATTCTCCCCAGGTTAGCCGTGGATCTTCTTATATCCTGGTGCTGAAAATAACACTAAAATCAGCAGGGTTTAAAAAAAAACCTCTCTACTCATAAGATTTGATGCTTAATCTTTCTAAAAGATGAAATTGATTTTGTTGTGAACAGGTGAACATAGACAAAGCAGAATTGGAAGATGCTCGCTGGTTCACTCTCGAGGAAATCCAACATGCTTTGCAGATGAAGACACCGCTGAACAAACTCAAGAATGATCCACCTCAGTTTTGGGTCCCGCCCACTTATGCCATAGCCAATCAGCTCATTCAGGAATGGGCCAATCAGCAGCAGCAACAAGCTCAGACATCATAGTGTTAATGTGAAGAGTGTTCTGTTGTGTAAATAGTTTTTAATGACATACTCTCTTTTATCATCAGTCATAAAAACAACATCCTGTGGACCAGATTACAACCAGAGATTGCAATCGTATGGAATCAGATTAGTGCCAAAAAAAAACCTTTTTTTTCGCTTTGGATTTTTGTGAAACAAAAAAAATGTTTGTTAGAAATGTACGTTTGAAATTTTTGGCACTAATCTGATTCCATACAATCGCTGCTATAAACTTCAACAAGAAACGAATAAGAACACAACAGCAACACTTGAATTTTTCGATTTATTGATAATTTATTATTAACGTAAAACTTGCCCAATTATAACTTTAATCACCAGTGATATACTGTATAATGTTGGTAACAATGAAAGTAACTTTCAAATTGACTTGTTTTTTGTTACATCTAATTTTATAATATGTCAAAGACTGTCAGGATGATGGTTGTCCTGACACATGTTCATTTCATTAATTCAGGCTATTAATTATGTTTTTGACACTATAGACGACTAAATAAAAAAGTGAGTACCGGTGTTTGTGTGGCTCTACAAAGACAAAAGGAGAAAAAAACCCTATTAAAAAAATTGTAAAATTACAGTGTGCTCTTTTCTTTGTATAACTTTTGTATAAATCATGAACAGGGCTAACGTGTGGGACTTGATCTCTGTTTTAATGCATGTTCACTGTGTTTAGAAGAACTGTAGGTCTTTGGGTTCATACGTAGATGTGTACGGCTAAAAGAATGCTTTGATGACTAAACTCTTTATTTAATATTTGCTAGGCTAGAATGATTTGTACTCCATACTGTGCTTTCTCCTTTCTGTCTATCTTAGTCTGTTGGTAGATCAGATTGTCAAAAGGTGGACTAGTCACTAAATACATGGCCTTAATTAATTGCACCATTAGAGCAGCCGTGCTGAAAAGTAATGATTTTATGGTTTTGTATTAAGAGCTGTGTGATGTTCTACTGCTCAGGGATGCTGTGGAGGACGTTGCCGTGGACTCTGAAACGGTACAGACAAGTGTAGACCGGGTGTCCCCAGTTAGACAACACTCTCAGCTCTATGATCTGAAATCTTCTGGAGATCTCCACCTTCAGGAAGACAGACACACCAATAAGACACATTATTTTTTAACTCTGATTTCCATAACTGAGCGAGAACCCAAACTTCAAACAACCACTTTTTCCTTCAATGTATAAACAAACAGTACAGTATATGTTAGCGGATGTATACAGTACAGCTTCACTTAAATACGTTGATAAACTGAAATCCTCTCCTTACAAACTGTAGTTATATGACAGAGATCAAAAAGGCAGAGAATTGTGTTGGTTTTCCACAGTTTAATTTGGATCAGTATACGTATTTAATTGCTCCTGATCGCAGTACACATTCAGTCATTTTATGTCTCACACATGCTATATCACAGGATCTAAAAACGGTGGCATTCTGAAACTCACTGTAATGTTGAAGGTCTGAAGAGCCTCTCCATCTTCTTTATATTCAAAGTCACCAAGCGCCTGACCATCTTGTTGATGCTCGAAGTCCAAACCCTTAAAAATAGCCACTACAATTTACTTTTGTCTGGGGGTTGTCACTAGAGGTTTGAGGTGTTGAAGAACTCAGAGTAGGATTTGGGATTTTTGAAAATGTAGATTGTTGATTTAGAGTAACTTTTAGTAGGACTTAGGTAGTAAAATAATTGACTTCACTACAATAATTGTATTAGTTTGTCATGTGAAGTTGATTTTGCCCTTGCTGGTATAGTTATCCATTGTGATATTTGTTTGCATGTTACTTTTCTTCTGCCCTTCCATGAAGACAAGACTTTTATTAAAAACTTTTAGTTAAATCAGCTCGGTCTATTTTATTATCATTGGCTAGAAGTGGCATGGGGCAGACTAATCTGCTGTTTTAATTATTACAAATTTCCATTGTATTTTACAAGACTCCATTCAAAGTTTCAACTTTGACCTGGACCAGAACTTTCCAGATTTATTCTATTACTCAATTTATTCTGTATATTATTATATTTAAGGAGATGTAAAACGAAAGAATACAGTAGGATTGTCCTTGACACTGTAGTAGAAACATAAGAAGGCAAGAGTAAAAACAGTTCTACAGGATCAGGTTCATAAAAGTGGAATACACAATCTCCGACATTATCAGTAACGTAACAGTTACAAGTCGCATCCACTTTGTGCAATGCAATTTGAAGTCTGCTGAAATCATATATTGGGTCAAAGATCTTATGTAGAGACTGTAGTTCTGTATTGCCGGCAATATCACAATATCCTCCCTAGTCTAATTCAAATAAAAAAGTGTTAAAGCATGTGAAAGATTTTTAGCTTTGTGTGGCCACAAATGCCATTACAATATCAAATTTGTGGAGGTGTGTACATTTTTTAAAATGGCACTAGAGTTTTAGTGAACAAAGTTTGACGGAATGTACTTACAAAAACCATGAATTCTCTGGGTGCACTGCTGATGCTTCCGGTGGGCGTCAGGGATTTGGGGATGTGTTCCATTGTGAAGGCTGTTGGCACAACCTCCATGGATAAACGAATGAACAGTTCCCCCTGAGCCCCTTTAAAGGCCCAACAGTTCCCCGGATGCACATTGGGCTGTGGAGACGGATAAGACTGTTATACAGACTATGTCAGCTTTCCTAACAAACACCCAGAATGGACTTAATGGATATCAGACCTGTATGACTGTACGAGGCGACTGCGAGAAGAACCACAGCGGGACACCAAACAAACTAAGCAGCGTTGTGTTCGCTTCATGTGACTCAGTGTTGCCCGTGCTTAGAATACTTCCTCCTGTACACACACAAACGCACACACATGCACACAGGCATGCCCACTTTGCATGATCAATGAAGAAACAGAGGAAACAACTTCAGTGTTTTAAACCAATATACGAGTCAAGAAAATGTATGTAATATGTAAATGTACACAGGCTGTGTGTAGAAGTGTGCAAGACTGGCCAAACTGTAAAAGATTGATCCCTAATCCAGACTGGTCACTCTGTATTTTTACAGAATATGTATTTATGTTTTATTTATACAGTATTTCATACACCCCTGCTAGCAAGGTTCATGTAAAGGTTTTGTACTAAAATGTCTCTTGCATGTTGCACTGAATAGAAGAAACTCTTAAATTCATGGTACATATTTATAATATACGTTGTATATGTGCACAGTGACAATAAAGGCTTTCTATTCTATTCTATGCTATTCTGTTCTGTTCTATTCTCTTCTATAGCTTCACGTTACAAAAACATGTAAATTGTGACAAATAACAATCAATATGGTAAAAAGGTCCAAAATTATGTTTGACTTTTTGTAAAAAACAAAACAAAAAGCAAAAGCTCCATACTTCTTCCACATCATTCACTATACCTGCAGATTCCAGTGCGTAATCCACCAGCCCAGTGCGGTCCTCAGCGAAGCGCTGTAGAGCTTCCTGTACGATCCCCTGCACATGCTGAGCAAAAACATCTCGACTACAGTCAGAAACACCATTTTCCTCCAACTAAGTGCTTTTCCAAACTTACTTCCTCTGCAAGACCAGCCGCTTCCAGAAGAGTTTGGGCGTCTATGTCTTCAGAAAGACACTGTCCCGTCAAGTTACTCAGGATTTTTCTCTTCTGGACATCAAGTGACTCTTGGAGTTCTTCAGTGTCCACAAAGTTTTCCAGAAGCCACTGCTGGAGAGATTCAGGAAGGATCTGGCCCTCCTTTACGCTCCCGTAAAACAGGGATTTCACTTCGTTTGTCACCTGCTCAGACACCTACAAGGATAGCAGGTTGTGTTATTCTGATGAAATATTGTGTTGTTATGGGATACAAATAAGAAGGATGAAAGTCATATCAGTGATAGCATTTAATTGACTAATTATATGAGCTGTTACTTTAACTGAAAGAGAGTCCAGCTGCTCTTGCACTTCATTCCGGATCTGTCCTAGGGAAAGTTCTAGTCTGTTGACTTCAACAAGCAATTCCTTACTGGGGGATTCAACCAGAGTGTCCTCGCTGATTAAAAAACAAAACGTAAGGAAACACTGATAGTGCATGAAGTTTTCTACATCTAAAGCAGAATAAAAATGACCTGTGAGGACTGGGGGTGGGCAGCTCCATCTCAGGGCTCACTGTGACATCCTAGAATCAACAGATTAACAAGAAGATGAATAGATACTGTTGTAAGTCACAACTTGCTAACATACGTGGTCAATTTGTGATGGAGTTCTCATATATAAAATTAAAATCGTCTTGTCATACGACAAAGGCATCTGTCATTTTGCCTTTGTTTTGTTTATTGTTTTAAATAAAAAAAAAAAGTGACAAAGCCATAGAATGGATGGAAGATAATTATGATTATGTTGATCTACAATGTTTTGGTTGTACTTTGTTACAAATATGTTGTAATTGTACTAGGGCTGTCAAAGTTAACGCGTTAACTCATGCGATTAATAAAATTTGTTTAATCGTGTCAAATTTTATAAACAATGTGTGATCAGTCTTTTCAGCTAGACTAATTATCAGTGCCATACTTTTGCCACACAAATATACAAATACATATCCGTTGTCTCTTTTCCTCAAAATAAATTACTTATTTCTTTTTTAATTATTATGACCGGCTTACCCATTGTTTTCTTTAGTCAAAACGGTATATTACAGTATTTAAACAAGTGTTTATTTTGTGTTGAGTTTACATTAATTTACATTTTACACTTCAATATTCAATATTACAAGATTCTATACTTGTTCATGTTATTAGTAATTGTTAATACTAAATAATTGTATTATTTATTTTTGTAATTATTTTTTGTTATTTAATCGTGATTAATCGCGATTAATTTGGTTGAGGAAGTGCGATTAACTAGTTAAAAAAATGAATCGTTTTACACCTTACATATGTTGTTTATTAACAACATATTTTCTACAAAAGGCACTATACTACTCACTAATGTCTATTAATGTAGGAACAATGCTATGTGTGAACAATGGAGTGTCCATAAGACAGACACAGATTTAACATTCATCACTTAAACCTCTGTTCTTTTCATTAATGTCTGGAGCAAATCTTCAGCGTCTGCTAGTCGAGTCTTTTCTGACCGATGTTCTTCTTGAAGCTGCAGAGAGAAAGAAAGTGAAAGAGATTGAATTAGAAAAGAGAAAGATTGAAAAGAGTGAGAGTGAGAGAGAAAGGGAAACCTAATAAAGACTAGGAAAGACATAATAGATAATAATAGATAAACAGACATGGATAGAACAGAGGTGAACAGACAGACAGATAAATAGACAGATATTGTAGATAGAAAAAGAGAATGTCTCTCACCTGCTGGTTGTTGTGGAGCTTCTGTTCAAGCACGTCTCTGATCAATAGATTGAGACTCTCTCTGTCCGTGTGTAGGGTGTTATAGAGACGGAGTAATTCCCTGTGCTGCGCCTCCTGCTGGAGCAGAGCAGCTGTCACTCGGTCCCACAGCTGGGATACACTGCCCTCCACACGCATCAGTCTGTCTGAAGAGCAGGACAAGAGCGGCTACAGGGACCAGAGGGGCTAGTGTCACGTGATGATGGAAACGTCAAGCTCTATTTCAACTCTAAGCACAACCTGAGCGTCACTGTCCTTCACTGACGCTGTGCTCTTATTAGACCCTGACCAAAGACCGTTTGGACCCCAATACCACAGACCTGAGCACCAATTCAGTCTGTCAGTTCAACAGAAGTTGCTGAAAATAATTAACTTACTTTGACCTTCATTAATAACAAGTTTTACTTACCTACAAACAAAAGGAGAGGAAGTAGAAATAGAAGCTTGGAAAACAAAGGCAGAAGCCTGAAACAAAATAATCCAATGAAATTCCATGTTTCACAGACTCTTCCCCTCCACACAGAAGTTTTTCCCTTTACAGATGTTGCAAACACAAAAACTGGTGAAGTGGGAATGACAGCTCACAAAACATAATCAGTAAAAACTCACTTTGCAAAGACTTCGAAGAGAAACCAGAACATCCTCACTGTGAACACAACACAATTCAGTTTCAAAAAGTTTGGCAAATGACATTGGACATTGGCTCAGCGAGACAAAACGAGTAAGAGAAATGGAGAACAAATAAGAAGAACAGAGAAAGGCAGAGATGGTGATGTAGAGATGGGCATGAAAGAGGAAATAAGAAAGAGAGAGTTTGTGATATGGGGAATATAGAAGAGGAAGAGGAGAGAGAAGGAGGGAAATTGTGTGAGGAAGAGAAAGTGTGTGTTTGTGTGTGTTTGAGAGAGAGATACACAGAGAGAGAGAGAGAGAAAGAGAGACCCGTAAAACAATCTTGAAAAAATTTGATTTATCTGAAATTTGTCATTGATAGTCAAGATACTACCGTATTTGTTCTGTTTGCTTTGTACGGCACTTTGAGAATTGTTAATTTAGAATAAAACGGAACCTGTTGAACCAATGAGCCACTGGGTTCCGTCTGCCGTCTCTTTCTGTGATTTAAAGGATTCCCCGGCTACATTCTGCTTCCTTTTGCAGTCGTCACCTGTTACACATGGACAATTGCTCTGTTGTACTGAAATAATAAGACAGCTTCTCTGAATTTGACAATCAGACTGAAAGAGAATAGCAAATTATATATTTTGCATCATAAATAGCATCTGTTGTGTCTATTCTATCCTAATTGAGCAGGGAACAATCAAGTCCAGACTCACACAATACACCACCGATCCTGGGACAAGCTTTCTGTTCCACTTCTTTAACACTCATTCTGCTGTCGTTCAGAATATTCCAGTGAAACATTTAAAACATTTTGAGAGTCATGGTGTTCCATCGCTCCTCGGTTCTCCAGTCACAGCCTTGCACAGGACCAAACATTTGCATGTACCATGGCAACGTTCAGAGTGGAGATGTGAATTTGTTTATGGGAGTGTCTTGTGTTTGCACTACAAAAACATGAGCATCTTCTGGTATTCATTAATAATTGAGAAGAATACACATCAGTCAGTGCTACTTGAAAGGAAGTGATTTAAGTGACCTGTTAAACATGTGAGAACAGAATAACGACTGATCCGAGTAACAATTGATGTCCAAAACTATTAAAAAAAGAAATAAATAGAGCTGCATACAGCAATGACATGATTTTAGCCTCTTAAGGTGTGTTATGAGAAGCTGACAGTAGCCATATGTCAAAGCAAGTGAAGATTTTTTGTAATAAAAATGTGTGTCTAATAATATGTGAATGTGTCCAAAACATTATATTGTAGACGGGTTTACAGAGAATGAAAAATAGAAACCAGTTGGTACATTGGTAAGTTAATTTGTAGTAAACAGCAAAAGAGTGTAAGAAAGGAAACCATAAAAGAAAATTAAAAGAAGATTGTTTTGCTTGATTAATAACAAACATATTAACAATAATGACAATAAATTACAAATTGTTTCATACATTTTGAACGAGTTTTTCCTAAATATTTTTGTAACAACGTACTGTTGATCCAAAATCAACCAAAAGCTCTTATACAATGTCAACATGACTTTTAGAATTTTTGACTCTTCACAAATTTTTGGTACTTACAAACCGTAATTTATAGATCTCATGATGCATACTAGTGTAAACCACTCTCTCACAATTATTTTCTCAGTGTAAAGAAAAGAAAAACACGTTCAAGTTTGTGTCCATCTTTATTGTATGTTGTGATGGTGGTTTGTCTGGAGTGGAAAAACATCGAGAAAATCTCTCAGAGAGTTTAGAGACAGTCTGTCATACTCACACTCTCAGACACACACACACACACACACACACACACACACACACACACACACACACACACACACACACACACATAATGAATTAACTTTTATGATTACTCTGTCAAAGATGTTACTGAACAACAAATTCTAACTAATTATTTCTAGATTTATTTAAAGACATAGTAATCATATTATTTTAAGCATATTCAAAAAATTTGGAACTAATCTTTAGTTTATTTAAAATAATTTAATGATTGAACCTTTGAGTACAAATGTGATTAGTTGCTTTTTAATTCAGTAATCTCATTTAGAAGTCGGTTGATCTAATTTAAAAATTAATAGATTAGATTTAGATTTAGATTAGAAATTGATTAGATTTCCTCTGCAAAAATCTGAAGATCCCAAAAACTTCAAGTAAAAATAAACATTTTTTTGCACACTGTGAAATAAATGGTCAAAAAACCTATAGGAACTCTGCTGAGTGATCCTTATCTCTATGATAATGTTTTGTTACTACTGTATGTGTACAAATGGCTCACATTATCAGATACCTCAACTAGAATTTATTTTCAGGGATTTATCATGTTGAATTTGTTGTCACCGTTTCTCCTGGTCCGATGACATAAAGGCCTCCTAGGATTAGCCCCTCCCCTTTCCAGTTGCTCTGGAAACCTTTCCTCCAGACTCGCAGAAGGTTCCTCCAGACTGAGATGCGGAGAAGACCCAGGGCACTGCTCCTGCTGCTCCTCGTGCTGAAGAAGCTCCTCTGAAACAGAATAAATCAGCTCCTCTCATCACGTCTCTCGAGGATCATGCTTCGCTCACCTGCAGGTCGAGGAAGACCTCCCCGTCAAAGAACTTTCGGAAGCTCTCGATCTCACCACTTAGATTTTCCTTCACCACAGCAAACAGGGCAACACCGGCCTTCTCCAGCTGAGGTTTCAGAGAAGAGAGATCACTCGCCTCCTAACGCACACACACATTGTGTCTGTTGGCAATGGGTTTTAGAACCTAAAGTCATTGGCTCAATTCATTGATTGTAAAAATGTTTTATTGTTAATGATGGTTTGCTAAAGGCATAAATAAACTCTCAAAACTTGATGAAAAATAACCCGAATGATCTACTTGGACCAACTTACCAACTTTTTGGCAACGTCTTGCATCAATATGTATGTTAATGTATGCTTAATCTTAGTTAATTAATGTGTAATCTTAATAACTTTCAAATTATAATTAATGTCTTCTTGTGAAATGTAACATTTCCATGTAAAGTGTATTACGTTTTATTTTTTACTTTTATAAGTAAAACAAGGAAGGCCTGGACTCTGTTGATGTGTGCTGTGGCATCTGGCACCAAGACATGTGCAACTGTTCTTTCTAGTTCTTTCTACTCACCCAGGTCCCTTAGCCAATGCGATCTGACCCTTATCAGACTTGCGCAATGTACTTACACAATGTACTTTTCCCTGCTTCTAACACATCAACTTTGAGAACTAACCACTGAAACTATAAAGTGATGGTCAGTCTTATTCACTTTGACTCTCTGTGCTCAGAATGTTCTGCCGGATCAGTGTTTGGCTTCTCACAATTTACGAGAACTGTGACTTGGACAATTCAGTGATTTTAAACATAAAAAAGGAATAACGCATGTAAAATAAAACAAGACTTTTTGCTAAAGCTTGTTGACACCAGGATGTGTGTTTTGTTTATGTGTAATTTCATGTTTTTGGCAGATTATGTGCGTAAAAAAAATGGGTTTTAGAAGCAACATATACTCCTTAATAAAGTTTTCGCGAACACATTCTTGCCATAAATCCTGCTGTGTTGATATTAAATTACATTTAGTAAGTAGAGTACATTTCTCTTTAAGAATCGCCAATATGAAGCAATTGCTCTAACATTTTAAAGAACAATCGCTTTTTTTGTACTAGCGAAGATACCAATTCACTTTGAATTAAAAAGATGTAATGCAACATATTTAAATAAATATATAATATAATATAAATGAATAAATAAAAGATTATAAGTCCTGTTCTCCCACCTCTCTGCACAGAGATCATCCAGGTCTTCTCACGGCCATGATGACGGCTCCACTGCTCTGCCACAGAGATCCAGCTTTAAAACACACACCGTCTAGAGAACACAAGTTGAAAGTCTCATTATCTATGTACCACTTTTCACCATTACAGAGAAATCCTTGTGCTCTGACCGTCGGTGGTGGACGACAGATCAGCTGCCCACAGTGTGTCCAGGCGATTCCTGGTGGATTCTCCCACAAGCACATCCATGTTCGCCAGCACAAAACACATTACAACTACACACACGACCACAGACCAAAGACACACTCCACACACAACATCTGGGACAAACACTACAAACACACACACAATAATTGATTTCACATTAATCACAATTTTCAGGTGTCTTTTTTCAGTTTCAAATGAAGAATACTTTAGGATAATTTTACACATATAAAAAGATGATTGGACAGAACAGAGAAACGTGTTGATGAATGGACAAGATAGACAAATGTAGATGAGAAAGGAGGAAGACGACAGACAAATTTAGGCAATAAATGAGGACAACAATAGATGAACTCATTAAGGACAGATGAACACATACATCAAGATCCTACTGTCACTGAAAAAAATCTTAACGTTTTCTTTAAACGTTCATTTATTGTAATCAATAATAAATAACAAGCCATTGTGAAATAATTGCGTGTGTGTTAGTTTGTGTGTGTGTACTCACTGTTGCCTGCAGGCATCCGTAGTTTCTGCCGCTCACACTGACTTTTCATTTAATGCAGCCATTTATATACACACAAACCAATGAGAGAAGAGAGAATATGAGGAGCCAATGAGAGCAGAGCCTTATTCAGCCACATCATCCATCTATCACGTTTCCACTTCACAAGCCTAGTTGGTGTAAAGCCAGCGTTTTTTTAATGACTTAATGTATAAAATATATATAACCCTATTATTGAGAGGTTTTGTGTGTAAAGCGTGAATACTCCAGACTGTCCCGTCTTCTGAATTTAGTGTAAGTCTGTCGTTATCTGGTTAGTTCATTCAGGACCTCATCTGCTGAACTGCTCAGATCACAATCCTACTTCACTTTATCACCAACTCCATCTTTCCTTGTTCCATCAAAATGCCACGAAAATCAAACATAGACTATTTTATAGGGGGGCTAATAATGTTGTCCTCACCTGTATATCATATTCTATGCGTACAGTATATGTATTAGCTCAACGTTTGTGTGTGTGTGTATGTGTCTAGTACTGCAAGTTGTGTATTTCTCAGTTGTGAGAGAATTGCACATGATGGTTGTGTGACATTTCACTGAAGGATTGTCACGCCCTGATAAACACTAAGCACAGAAACTCCACGACCTGGGTCAACAGCTCCTTTTCATCCTGATGTGTGTGTGTGTCTGTACACAGGGCCTGTGCTCAGATTAACGTTCCAGAAAAATCCATTGTGCTACTATTACAAAATCTGAGGAGGAACTTTCACACACTCTAGTCTGAAAGTCCGTCTCTAAAACATCTGAACTGTTTGTTTGACATTCTAAGCATGGTTTGACAATAAATTACATATACAGTATTTGAATTATTTATTTATTATAAGAATTGTCATAGTACAGTATTCATTATTACAATGTTGCTTAACAGTTCTAGCTAACCCCCCCCCCACACACACACACACCATCTTCAAAATGTTGTGGAAAAACCAACACACTGATTTTGTAGTGTTAAAATGCCAGAGGAGACTGGCACCAGTGAGCCGGGTTCTACCCAGGGTTTTTTCCTCGTTCAGATGTTTTTACCGTCGCATAAGTGCTCACTGGTTATGGTCATAGTCATAGCGATACGCCATTTTCTTAACATCAACTACTAATGAATAAAAAGCAGCAATCCTCTTACATATTCACACGTGCGCTTTGAGACAGTTAAAACAAATTTATAAATGCTCTGAACTTGAACTTCAAATTGATTAAGCACTGGTCATAATCTTGGCCAAAAAACAAGTGATTGGTTATTTTGTTTCATAATAAGTTTTCTCATTATTTAGAGGAGTAATTTAGCATTATTTAGAGAAGTAATACACAAGTATTTAGAGGAGACTCATGTCGGTTACAGAAGCAGTGAAGTGTAAATTAGAGATCCTCGTCACAAGAATCAACAAGATGCCGGCTTCATAAATGCATTTATTATAATATAACATGACATTTATTATAATATAACTTGTTTTAATGCTTGACTGTTAATCAATGGTTTGTTGTGGATTCAGCCTCAAAGATTCAAACTGAAGAATGAGTAAGAAATTGACTATCACTGTCCTTTTCAGAGTCATATTTTAGTCAATTGGTTATGTTTTGGACATTTTTTATTTGAACAAGCTTTAACTCCATAAAGATGTTGTGAACTTGTGACAGTTAAAACTGTGAAAAGCGCCTTACAAATGCTCAGAACTTGAACTCTTCCGCTTCTCTCCATCTCGAACATTGAGCACACATTTCATCTATTTTATCTAACACTGGTCTTCAGAAGATCCGAAAGATGAAGCAGAACCTTCAGCTCTTCTACATTTCCCCAGGTTCATTTTCATCGGCTTCAGCTCCCTTCAGATGAAGAAAGACTTTCTGAAACTGAACCAAACCAAGTTTCCGGTTGTAAGAACTCACCTGCTGCTCCAAGGGATTCTGGGCATCAGATGGTTCTACTGTCACATCCTTATTATTTCACAAAAACACAGTAATAATCATCAGAAATCACGGAATGAAGGGTTGAGTTGATCTAATGGTCACCTGATCCTGTTCAGGTGAAGGTTCTTCAGCAGTTTCACTAATGACCTGCAAACAGAGATTCAAAGTCAGGCAACACGTGAGGGAAAAGGTAAGCGAGTGGAAAGAAGTTTGAAAAAGCTTGGAGAAATAGAAACAGCATTTTAGGTTACAAGAATCTCAATCATCAGAGAACAAGTGGACTTCTCAGTTTTTTTAAATCATTAACCAAAGTGTGACGGGTCTCACTCAGATCAGGAGAAGAATTGAGAAGAATTATTCAGTTATATAGAAAAATCACAGTATTAGTTCAATGTGATAAACCTCTTCTTCACGCTGTTCTCCTGGTCTGAAGTCACTGGGTTCCTCACGTGTCGACTCTTCTTTCCTCTGTCAAAATAATGGTGAAGATCTGCTCTGAATCTTCAGTCAGTGCTTACTCACCTGTTGCTCCTCCAGAGCGGCTTGGATCTGTCTCTGCTCCTCCTGCAGACGCTGCTGAAGAAGGGCTTCCTCTTGGAGCTTCTGACGCTCTTCTTCACATTTCCTTTGAAAGGCAGCTTTCTGTCGAAACACGTTAACTGTCTGATCATGTGATCTCTGTTACAGAGATGGATGGGGTTAAATGTGGCTTAATAAATTCAAATATAATATTTTATTAGCAGCCGCTTATTTCCACTGTGCACACTCAAAGCCCCACGTCTTCTTCATCCTCATCTCCGAGAGACATCATAACACTCACCTCTTCTTCTCGCTGCCTGTTTTCTTGGTACTTGTAAATATACTGGACCAGAAACTCGATAGGATCAGGTGGTCTGCGTTCCACCACGTCAGCGAGACCATCCGCAAGACATCGGCCAACTGTTTTCTTCAAGTAGTCTGAGTCCATCTGACGAGAAACGCGAGGAACCTGAGATGAAGCACTGACGTAAAAGTCCTACACGGTCACCTTAATTCACTCCGACAACTACAACTGTCTCAAATGATGTATCCATGGAAACTGCACAACACGGAGACGATTCCGGAAAGAATCCGGGGCTGTAGCGATATGTTCCGGTCCATCATGACACACCAACACGAAATTGACTACGAAAAAAAGTAATCTAATAGTACAAAAAACCGTTTAGACGACAGACAAGAACAATATTCCCACAAAAGAAAAGAGTCCAAACAATTTAACTTGAAATGAAAACTATTTGATATTTGATGTAATTTAAGCTCTATTTACCTCTATATTTTTCCTCGATTGTATGTTTTGTTTAATTGTAAGGTGCACATACAGAAAACAGTGAAAATGTTGGTTAACTTAGCGTATTTCTTTGTATTGATTATATTTTAATTAATAATTAAGTAAGTTTATTGGATATTTAGTTGTAGTTTTTTATCTATCTCCTTTTTGTAAGTGTACGCATCAAATCGTGCCAACAATCTGAATCTGAAGTGTATCTGCGCCCTCTGCTGGTCAATGTGTAGATCAACAAATGCTGTAACGACAGGCATTTTGCACCAACGGTGCAAAAGTTCTACTAAAGTTCAACGTGCACCGTCCTACGAGTATTAGACTCAATAGTTTGTCTGAAATAAGTTTACAGCCAAATTACATTGGAAAATAGAATTGCTCTGAAGATGAAGACAAAGCAGAAAAGTAGTTCCATTGGCTTCCATCAGGGGTCACACACAGCAGGAGAGTGTTCCACTCTACAATCTGCGGCTGAACAAACCAACCAAACAAACAAACAAACAGACAAACAAACAAACAAACAATCAAGTAAGTCTGGAACAATTTAATGTCATTTTAAACGAATCCACAAGAAATCTCGCATTTATGGGTTTAAAGCATGTAACATACTTGAAGTATACAAGTATAATTATTGGAGTAAATACGCATAGTTATGCTCAGATAACTAATTGGGCCCCAAAATATAACATATTGTGTCCAAAAATTAAGTGTAGTGAAATAAATAATTCCACAAGACACAGGCACAAATAGCGTGAATAAAAAAGCAAGCGCATATCTCGACAGCTAGTTAAAAAACAAATTAGTAAACTGAACTAGTTCAGCAACAAATGTTCTTGTTCACACACACTGTAAACACAATGAATACCGAAATGGTGCATTAAAATGTTCACATTGGCTCTTCTAAGACGGGGCTCTCACTGGGACTTGAGATGCCTCTGATTGGTGGAGGGCTGCAGGTAGGCGGAGTAGAAAAAGTGGCAGAAGAGCAGCAGGTAGCTCAGGTACATCAGCGACCCAGATCGCAGGTTCAGCTCGGTGGTGCGGCAGTGCTCTGTGTGTTGCCAGCGGAACACAAACCCCAACACCATCAGACCCAGCACCATCTGCAGGATCTGCATCAGTGTGACGGTGACGGCGATGACCCTGGGCAGCCGCCAGCCAGCAGCACGTGCCGTGTAGTAGCCATACATGTGCAGGTGGACCCAGTAGTTCATGGTCATGAATATGGCGCCGCCAGCCACACGGTCGCGGTACGAGTACCAGCTGTACAGCAGCACGGTGATGTGATGGTACCAGTGCAGGAAGATCAGACGCTGCTTCCGCAGCACAATGAACAGCGTGTCGCCTGGAGTAGGGGTCAGACGTCAAGATTTAACATCAGCAATTAACATCAAGCAATATTTCACAAAATGCACACGCCAAATTTCCAAGAATTTGCAGCGTATGATGGGAAACTCACCCAGTTCCGGGACTTTACTGATGGCAAATGCAAATGCCCAGAATTTACTGAAGGGCCCGGAGTAGAAACCAGTGTCACACACCAGTCGCTGAAACCCACCGTATACCAATGCATCCAGACTGTACTGGACTGTCCGCACGGTCCCTGCCAGGCTGACCATCAGAGAGAAAAGAGAGAGAGAGAGAGAGAGAGAGAGAGAGAGAGAGAGAGAGAGAGAGAGAGAGAGAGAGAGAGAGAGAGAGTTTTAAATTGAGACAGCAAAGAAAAAGGGACAAACCAGAAAAAGAGATACAAACATTATTAATATAGTTATATACAACAAAACCATATAAATAGTCAAGACAAGAAGACTAAATTCGGGTAGAAAGAAGAGAACACTTTTTCATCACATTTTCTAGTCTCTCTCTCTCTCTCTGTCTCTATCTCTCTCTGTATGCTACCAGTTAAACCAGAACATCTGGAACAGGTTGATCGAGACAGCTAAACCATGTCTCCTGGAACTCACCATAAAAACTGAGTGAAATGCAAATTTTTTTCAAGCTCGTCCTCTCTATCTTGATCAGTATGTGTCTTACCTGAACACAGTAAGAGAAAGAGACCAGAACACCAGGGGAACCCGCAAGTCCAGTTTCTGCCGGTTCTTCATGAACGCTCGGCCAGCAAATATAACGACAGCATAAGTGATGGACACAATGAATGCCAATTCGCTGAAACACACAAAATTATCAAACTGTTGAATCAAAATCATCAATAAACTCTTCTACGCAAAACTGCCTGCAAATATTACTCAAGGTCAAAGGTCAGTGGCACACACTTTTACTGCTGTTTAAATGAGCAGGGAGTGTTAGCAAACACATTGACACACGCACGTTTCATATTTTTAAAGGCATAAAAAGGCAAACTTCCCTACATAAAATAACCAATTTATTCAAACGTTTGACATTATTATTTTATACTTATAATTGTATATGTACATTTCTGCATACATTTAAATATATTGACATTATTAACACTTTTATATTTGAATTTTTACACAATCACTAGTTTATTTCTGTCACTCGGTGGTCACTCAGACCTCTGACTTGATTGTTATGGGGCTACTTTCTCCTACGAGTCAACTTTACTGAAACGAATGATTACGATATCTTTAAATGTACCCACCAATTTTGCTGAAACCAATCCAGAGCGACACGGTCGTCAAACTGACGCTCGAAATCAAACGTGCGAAATGACTTGTTCATCTTTTCTTGAAGCGTTGTGACAAAAACCCACCAAGAGCGCGAGCACATTCATAAAGCCTAGAGAAACTAGGCGGTAGTCGGGGCGTGGTCAGGTTAACAACTTACACCCAATCAGGTCTTTTCTCACCTTTTTGTGGAAATAACAAGAGTCGTGAAGTCACGCATTTATTGAATGTAAAACGTAGCATTGATTCAAAGCATGTATTTCTGGGCCACTTTAGTCTAGAAAATAACTAGCTTATGTCTAAATAATGTCTATTTTAACATTTTCTCATGAGGAGTATTATAAAAACTATATATTATTTTGGGCAACAGTATAACAATAATAAAACGCACGCACGCACACACACACACGCACACACACACACACACACACACACACGCACACACACACACACACACACACACACACACACACACACACACACATTTTATTAGCACACATTTATTTAATTTAAATAAGCTTATAGTTGAATCTAGTTTTCCTACTTCGTGCTTTTTTTCTTCTTCTAAAAGTTTATTAAAATGAAATAAAAAATATGAAGTAAAAAATAGTAATTCAGAATTTAAATTATAAATTACCGTATTTCATTTAAAAAGACTTTTATTCTAAAAGCGCTCCTAAGCGGAAACTTCCGGTTTAAATTCGTCTTTGTAAATGTGCGAGCTTCCTGGCGGCGGCAGCAATAAACTATTTTTATGTGTATGTTATTGTCTTTTTCTTATGTTTTATATTTTTATATATAATTCAGTTTTATTTTTTATTCTGCCATAAACACGAATTAAGGGAAATCTTTGTTTATAAACAACGTAGTTTTACGCTTTGTTTATGATACGTAGGTGTGTGACAGCGTCTGTCTGCGTGTGTGTCGTGTGTTATCTGTGCGTGACAGCCGTTGTGTGGCGGGCGATGTCGCTGAGCAGCGCATGTGTTTTAAGCTAAAAAGTCGCTGTGAAGAATAAAGTGTCGTGAATCTTGTTTGTTTTCCAGGTTTTGCGTGTGTACAAATATGAACGTGCTCCTGCTAAAAGAACCAAGAGAGAATGGGAGTCAGTCAGACTCTTACATCGAGGTGATTTACCCTACTTTCCATTTCCATTTTCCATAATTGTATACAGTAATATTTACTATAGTCTGGCGTTTTATCAGCACTTGTGTGTTAATGCTTTAACACGCACATTATTGTTTATAGATTAAAATAAAAGTAATAGTTGTTGTTGCATGATCTTGTGCTTTTCAGGAGCTGGAGGCCGTTGGACTCCGTGCCGGTGTGGTCCCTGTGTTAAGCTTTAGGTTTGTGAGTCTGGATGATCTGTTTGAGCGGGTCAGTGTGGTCAGAGTACATCTTCAGTCTTTAACTGTCTCAACAATGCTGCTCACAGACTTGTTTCTGTATGTATTTGTGTGTGTGTGTGTGTGTGTGTGTGTGTGTGTGTGTGTGTGTGTGTGTGTGTGTGCGTGTGCGTGTGCGTGTGTGTGAGTGTGCAGATGCTTCAGCCAGAACAGTATGGAGGTATGATCTTCACCAGCCCCAGAGCTGCAGAGGCTGTCCAAGCCAGTCTCCAGTCTCACATGCAACGTGATTACACACTTCAACACATAACACCCTACACAGTCATTGTCACAAACTGGAAACGGCTCTTAATGTGGTCAAGTTTGTGTATGTTGTGTTTTTTTCTGTGTTGTTCAGGATGGGAGGCTGCAAGACAACAATGGAACCAGAAACCTGTTTATGTGGTTGGAAAAACCACAGCATCTTCAGGTCTGAAAGCAACACACACACACACACACACACACACACACACACACACACACGCACATAAACTATCTAGTGTACTCACCACATCAGCTGTGTGACTGTTGTTGTGTTGTGCAATGTGCCATTCACCAGTTAGGATCAGTGCATCTATAATGATGGGATAGTATTTTGAGATTTCAGAAGAAGTGTGAGGATGCGCTTGCTGTCAAAAGTAATATAAATAGGATACAGTTTTATTATACACATGTTATATATGCATAAATAACAACATGTGATCAAGAGAATGAGAGTCTGTAATCTGTAATGAGAAAGAAAGAAAGAGTGTTCTACCATTTTAAGGAGAAACTATACGTTTCTATTAATCAGAAAACGTTTGATAAAGATAAAGATATAGGAAAAGTGAATGCGTGAGAGAGCATGTGCGTGTGTTCAGTTTGTAGATGTCCGAAGTTAACAGAAGACAATGAAACAACTCTTCATCAGTGTTACACACCTGCAGCTATGGTTGTGTGTGACTCTCACACTAGTGTGTGAAATGCCCTGCACTTCTGCTTTCATCTGCTCTCTGCCCTGTTTGTGATGCTGCTTGTGCACTGATGCTGTATTGTTGTGTTACTCTGATTATAGTGGCAAGCTTGGGTCTGAGTTCAATGGGAGAAGATTCTGGAAACGCCGAACATCTGTCTCAGCTCATTATTCAAAGTAATTTCTCACTTGCTTTCTTTCTATATACGTGTCTCACAAATTTTTTTCTCACTCCATCTCGTTTTCTCCTATGAACTTTTTGTCTCTCCCTCTCATTGGTTCTCGCTTCCTCTTTTTCTCCTAAATTTCTCTTTCACTGTCTATCTCTCTTGGTCTGATTTGTTTTCTCACACATGGTTGTTTGCAGGAGAGAAGCGTGCTATTCAACCTCTGTTGTTTCCCTGTGGTTCCATCAGAAGAGAGGTTTTGGCTGTGGCACTGAGGGCGAACGGTGAGACACGCCACATAATAGTTAAATTATATTCTGGAATTGACACTGTTGTCCAAAGAAACTCCAAAATGCAAAATAACTTCATGCTTCTCTTGAACGAGAGAGAGAGACTTAAGTACAGAAACTAAAGTGAGGCATTATGACAAGACAAGAACTTGATTTAAAAAATAAAACTGAGCAAGACTAGAGTCGGTAGCATGACTTGATGCAAAAGAGGAAAAATGCAAACAGGAAGACAGCAATTTAAAAATGAATATGAAAAGTGATCTGAAAGGTTTTGTAATGCAAGGTTTTCAATTTGTTTGTTTCAGCAATTCCTCTGGAGACTGTGACCGTCTATGAGACGTCAGCTCATCCTGACCTGCAGGAAAACATCACTCATTACTTCACACAGCAGGTCCAGCAGCCACCATTCTTTGTCTTTCCTTTTTTTCTGTCAATTTCTTTCTCTTTTTTTTCACCTTTTTTGTCTCAGTGTCTTTGTGTGCCCCATTTTCTTTATCTCATATTTACTTTGTCTCATTGTCAATGATTCTATCTTATATGTACCTTGCTCTCTGTCTGCATCTCTCTATCTCTTACTCTGCTGTTTTCCTTTTTTTGTCACAGTATATTTGGCCTTTTTTATCCTCATTTTTACCCATATTTTTGTTCTTTTCAATCCTCAATTGGCTCATTCTCTCTCCAACACAACTCACTTTCTTTGTTTTCATCTTTCTCTCTCTTCTTTCTCATCCATTTATTTTTAGCAATTCCTTTTTTATTAATACAGTTTTTGTGTTATTCTCAAGCGCGTTGACTTACTTTACCTCTCTCCTTTTTACTTTATTTTCTTTCGTTTTATTTCTTTTTTGTGGCTTTCATTTGTCTGTCATCCCTTACTCTGCAGGGTGTTCCAGCAAGCGTTGTCTTCTTCAGCCCTTCTGGTGTGCGCTTCTGTTTGGCTGTGCTGAAGCATCTCTGTGGGTCGGAGTTGGGACAAATGAAGGTACACATTGTTTTATTCTATTGCTCTCAGAATATTAAACTTAACTTTCTGGTACATTTGTCAGTTTGCCTCAATCGGAGCCACGACGGCGGAGGCTCTGAGCTCTCATGGCCTCATGGTCAGTGCATCTGCTGAGAAGCCCACCGCCAAACATCTCGCTGCCGCCCTTTCACGAGTCCTGACCCCTGACTCCCTATCATCGTCATCAGGACTCGAGATTTCAGCTGTAGATTGTTATTAAGATAATAAAGAAGGAATTACATTTATTACTTGAACATATCTAATGTTAAGTTTAAAATGTCTTCTAAATGTAATGTATGATCTGGTTTACTGACAATGTGCTAGCTGATGTTACAGTTTTTCTCAATCGCTAAGACACATTTTTTGAATGCTGCTCTCCTTTTCTCAAAACTCTAAACACAAATTTCTCTAAAACTAAATTTTCAAGCTACGTTGACAAAACATCAGACTCTTCTTGAAAAACCAATCTTTCACCTCAAAACAGTTCAATCTGAGCCCAAAACTAAACTATGTGATCAAATCTTGTCTCAAGTCAATCAGAATGAAGAGCACTAGTGAGCAGTCAGAAAACACCACTCAGAAAAATGCAAAACACAACGCTCAGAGTGTGAAGCAGGAGAAATAAAAGTTTATTGCGCATGAGGACACATTCGGCAACAGAGAGACTGACACAGAGAATTCATTTTCTCCAAATGTTTATGGTCCTAAATGATCTTCTGCTGAATTTCACCTAGTTTACAGTAAAGGCTATGTTCTTACGGATCATGTCAAAAACTAGGGTCTTGCTGCGGGGAGAACACACTTACACCCCTGTGTCTGGCTTCAATTCCCCAAAACGAGAACGTGAAGTTATAAAGAATATACACTGATCATAGAAAACGTTAGACCAACCCATTATTACAATATTCCAGTACAGTGATGTAGTGAAAATTGTATTTACTTACAGTGTACTGTGGTGTGGTGCAGTATATAGAGCTAAAGTAAATGTTCTCACATTTTTCTACTTTGACATTTTTTCAATCTATAGGTCAAGGGGAGTTTACGGATGGGCACGACTTACAGCTCTATAGAACATATAGTATATTTATAATATACTATATATATGTATATATATATATATATACACATATATATACATACACACATATATATATATAACATATAATTCGGTAACTGTTGTCAATTTTTACGTACTGTACAATAGATATGACCAAACTTTGTTTTTGCTGAACACCTCAACCTTTTCTCACCATCGTTTGTAGAGAGCCTCAGAAACCAGTTTTCACTGATCTGGCTTACTTTACATACGTTTATGTCCCTCTCATCATCAGACAAAAGTGTTATCAATTTTGACTTGTAGTGTTCAGACACTGACAGCAGTGCTTTAGTTGTGGTTGATTTGTGTCAGGTGTGTTCAGCATTCTGCTGCACAGGTGAATCTCCACTAGTTGTGTTTAACTAGGTGAAAAGTGTTTATGGTTTTGCCAAAAGAGTGACTGATTTGACCAGTGTGTTTAAGCAATTGAGAATTTGGTTCAAACAATAGAATTTAGTGTCTTAGCGATTGGGGAAAAACTGTAATAAATTAAATGTTTGTTTGACGGGTTGTTTATTAAGTTTGACAAACGCTGTGTTATTGTCATCAATTTATTTTGCATGTCCAATAAAAAATACAAAGTATATTAACCATTTGTTAATATTGGATGTCTGCATATCTTGGCCATAAACTGTTCTGATCCCCACCCATGTCACCGCAACACGCTTTTCGTTTTTATTACATTTTCACACTACCACATGTTGGTGTGTGTGTGTGTGTGTGTGTGTG